>OZ038485.1:65272861-65285361 GCA_964036315.1 Acanthosepion esculentum
AAGAAGAGTAAATAAATAAATATATTTTTGATTTTTTTGGACAGGCACCAAACAAAATTATGTAAAAAATTCCAACATTAAATAACCTATTCATATTTAACTAATTCTACTAAATCAGTGTTCCTCAACCTTTTTAAGCAATGCCACAGCTCGGAACAAATGAAAATATCACAGCACACTCAGCCAAATCTTTAAAGGGTATACATTTAAATGTTATGAAATAAAACCATAGATTTAAAGAAAATACATACACAAATATGAACTTACTTGATTTCAATGTTTCTATTCAAGTATTTGTGCATTTTATTTAGTGTGAAACCTGTGCCTGTTTTTTTTCTTTCCGCAATGTCTTCAATATGCCATAAGAATATTTTGTGGCACACTTAAGGGGATCAAACTAGTGTGCCATAGCACACTAGGTGAGAATCACTGGACTAAATCAACAAGTTCAATTTTAACTTTCCTGATATTTTATTTTAAACTAAGGAAGTTGAAAGTCCTACTGAGTGATTAAAAAATTACGAGACTCTTGAGTCGACCTTCGATAGGTAATGAACATTATTATATTTAACATAATAAGATATATATATATATATATGTATATATGTAACTGAATGACAAAGTGGAAAAAATTCTGCGTAATATGTTTCATACTCAAGAAGGACTTCAACAGACTAAAGCAGAAGTGTCTGGTTAGCAAAGTCAAATTACTGTTTTTAAACTACAAATTTCCCATTTCTCTCTAATGCTCATATGTGTCCTCTGACAGGTAAATAGTACGGCACATCAGGCTATATGACGGTTCCATCTAGGATACAGGTTCGATATCTGTCAGAGGACACATATTTTCTATGGGATTTCTTAGACATACTGGCCAGTAAATGTTATTAATACTGTTTATTATAAACAGATTATTTACTTAAATGTTTGTATCTATAAAAATAATGTATAAACAGAAAATATATATATATATATACTGATTGTTTTTTCTGGATTATTAACCTTTTGTATGTTAGTCAAAGCCAGAAAATATTATTAGATTGTGTGTGTGTGTGTGGTTATGTTTTTATATACATATATATATATATATATATATATAAGAAAACTGCTTTTTAATACTACTGTTTCCTGGTCTGATTCAACTCTGAACATTAACATTTTATGTGTATATATATATATATATATATATATATATATATATATATATACTGTATATACTTATATATCATGTGACTTTTGAAGGCCTAATTTTGTAGCCAATTTTAAGGGGATTGCATCATACATGAGATATAAAATTAGCATATATACTACTGGCCCCGGCGATGCTGTTGACCGAACTATATATCTATTTATTGTAGTCAAATTAGCTTCAAAATTATGTCTTCAAAGGTTTGTGAGTATATACATTATACACTGGCCTATTTTCTGTCTGTATTTTAAAAGAGCATTTTGACGTAAAACATTTGACCTGAAAACACCTGATATGATGAGGACGATCAATAATGCAGTGAGGGATATTTTCTATAGACACATCTTTTTATTTTGTCACATGCATTGTTACCTTTTATATCTCAAAAACACATCTGTTGAAAATATAAGAAATGAAAATGAATATTTATGAAGCAATTTCTCAAAATTAAGCTTAACATTTTGTTTCAATTGGTATTATAAGTATTGATAACACATAGGTTAGTCTGGCACAGGGCCAAATTTATGAGCACCCAGTGAAGTTTTCATTTCAAATTCTAGTGACCTTAATTGAGATTTATCACCTATGCTATCAAATATTATCAATTGGGTTGGAATAAAAGTCAGTAGCCTTTTTTAACATGTCACATTTGAATACATGACTTCATGATATTGTTTCACATATAATTGATTGATTCATTCATTTTTTATGGTTTATTAACCTTTTAGAGGCTATTTAAAGCCAGAAAATATTTTTAGATAGTAAGAATTTTTTGGAGATAATAATGATTTACTGATACTTAACCCATGATACTTAACCCATAGCTGGGAGGAGAAGAGGTGGATTCATACCTTTCCCAAGGGTATTTGTGCATAAGTGAATATAACAAACCCAACTGGAATTGGAACTTGGCTCTCTGAGTTCCAATTCCAGTTTCCATTTTCCGTTACATCACCTGCACTTCCAAGCTTACAGCACCTGATATTCCTAAGTGGTTACCCATCTAGGTACTGACCAGGTCACCCATCTAGGTACTGACCACGCTCATACAGTGATTATACAAGAACTGTTTTCTCACCGTAAGCTGGCATATAATTAAGTCATAACATACTATGTTTAAAGCTGCCCTATTGGGCAGCATTTAAGCTAGCTCCTGTGGAGGGCTCTTGATTGGGTCTTTGGCTTGTTCAGGTTTTTGAGAGTCCCTAAGTCTTTGCATATTCTCAGCATTGGGCTTTCATTTGCCCAGGACTTTCTTTTCCTTACTGCAGTCTTGGCTCTTTTGATTGCAATCTGGTTCTCTGTTGGCAGAGATTTCTTTTTGTGAGGCATACTGCTGCTGTATGTGATAGGCAACAATAAACTACAGAAGTACTTAAAATTGATCGCTGCATTTAAGTACTGCATTAATATTTAAGCTTACCTTTTAAAAGTTCAACAATAATTCTTCTGCTGCCACTTAATTTAAAGACAATTTGATATTAGTTTCCATACAAACAATTATTTTTATTTCATGGGTAACGTTCACTGGATTTCACAATTAATTTCGATTATTCCTAAATTTATTCCCAAGATATAAAAATTGTTATCATACAAAAATTTTGTTGTTGATATGTTGGGCTACTGCCTCTAGGAGTAAAGTTGAAATAGTGTGACACACTGACATTCGCATTTATTTATATAGATGTACGTATTCCGAAAAGTGACATTTCAATGCCTCTTGCTATGTGTAAATTGTGAATTTTAAGTGCTTTTCCCATTAAAAGTGAAAAGGGAGAAAATGAGATGTATTTTCATAATTTGATGCTCTTATTTCCAGAAAGGAAAAATGCCATTTCTAGAAATGATGCCAGAGATGAGAGTATTGGTTGTAAGTAGTTTTGCAAGGTCCTGAAGTGAAGATTTTGATTTAGAAGATCAATAACATTCCGGTGAGTTTGACAAAATTCCAGCCGGTCTGTGGTCATTGATGATAAGCAAATCAAAATATTGATTAAAAATAATCCAGGTCATGTGACACAAAACTTTGCAAAGATGCCCCACATATCTCACATGAATATTGTAACACATTTGAAAACACTTGGATATATGAATCACTATTCTGCTTGGGTGCCTCCTGATTTAACGGAAAAAAATTTGATGGACTTCATTTTCCATCTGCAATTTAAAAAAAAACAATCTGTTTTTGAAAAGATTGGTCACAGATAAAAACTGGATGGTCAACAGCATTGTGGTGGGAAAAAATTAAACTAGTTACCGTTAACCACGCCAAAAGCCAGTCTAAGATGGTGATACCGTGTTTCTGCTGGGATTGGAAAGGCATTGTGAATTACAAACTTCTTCTGCAAAATCAGACATTGAATTCAGAAATTGCAAATTGAACCAAATTGTTCAATTGGATGGGTGCTGTTTTCATTGGAACAATACCAGACCTCATTTCTCTTTGTAGACCTGGAAGAAATTGGTACAACTTGGCTGGGATGTCTTTCTACACCTGACTTTAATCCTTGGAATATCAATTATTTTGAATCTTACAAAATTCTCTAAATGAGATGAGCTTCAATTCTTTGGATGCCTGTAAAAACTACTTAGATCAGTTTATCATCCAGAAAGATCTCAACTTCTGCGAGGATCTAATCATATAACTGCCTCAAAGACGGGGAAATGTAGTAAAACAAAATACCACATATGTGGTTGAACAAATCCATAAACAAATATCTAAATATTTTCTTTGAATTTCAATTGAAAAATTTGACATAATTTTGTTCTGACCCAATATTCATATTTAATATAAAATACATCTTTTGTAACGTGATTTGAAAGATGAATATTTGCTCTTTAATTAGTTTAGTTTCTTAAAATACAACCAAATGCTGTAAGATTATTTTAAAGACATATTTGCAATATAATATGAAGCAAATAAAAAATTGTATTTATTTATTTGTTCGTTTTCCCACACAAAACCTTATTGCAACACAGAATGTTTCCCTTAGTTACCTATAGGATGAAGTAATTGACTACAAATGTAACCAGCTTAACAAAGTGAGAGTGCAAATAAAAAACAGCATAACACATAGTTGTTAGTTCTCATTATCAAAAGAGTTTTTGCTTTGTCATTGTTTCCAAGGTAATGGCTGAAGATATAGTTGTTAAGGTTTTATTTTACTCTCATCTAGAGGAAGCTGGAATACAGTAAGTCAAGATTATTTTTTTGCCTTGTTTTCTCTTTTATAAAACAGACTTTAAATTTTTGTTTGGTATTGACTGTGTTCTCTGTAATTTATTTAAACATAGAATTTTTTCAAAGAAGAAAATACATTGTTACATTTTTCTTTGGTTATTAAACGATTAAAAAACTAGTGGAGATTCAACCGTGCATCAGTGGGATTCAGAAATAGGCGAGAAACTCACTGATACATTTTAACACAAAGAAAAGAAATAATATTCCTAATTTAGAATTGATGATATTTCATTTCTTCTTCTTCTATGTGCTGTATCACTTCAGGATGTGGCCGATCATATTTTTCCGCAGTTTCCTGTCCTTAGTAGCTCTTAGTAAATTTTGTATTTTCATTATCTATCCTAATCCCTGTTGTGCCAGCCATAAGCTTGTTAGGTAGGTTACAAGCTGTTTTCCTCTATCCCACTTACCTTTCATATGCCCTGTCAGTGTCAAATTTTCTAAGCCCTCTTTCCTCATTATGTGTTCTAGAAATTCCAACTATCTCTTTCTGATGTTAAGTATAAGTGTCCTTTTTGTTTTCATTTTCTCTAAAACTTTGTCATTGCTCACATATTCAGACCATGGTATTCTCAGCATCCTTCTGTAGAACCATATTTCTGTTGCATCAAGTCTCTTCTTAATCTGCGAGGAGATTGTCCAGCATTCACTGCCATATAGGGGGATTGATATTATAAAACAGTTCAGTACTCTTTTCTTTGTTTCTCACAAAATCTTCCTTTGCTTAGCTTTTGGAATACATCTTTCCCTATCCTAATACACCTTTGGATGTCAGTATCAAATTTTCTGTCCTCTATTAAAACATTTCCTAGATATTTAAATTTTTTTAGTTCCTTGATTTTGGCATCTCCAATTTTTAATTTTTGGGGCTCTTCTTTTTGCTTACAACCATATATTCTGTCTTCTTGAAATTGATGTTTAGTCCTTTCTTCTTGCTTTCCTTTACTACTTTATATAGGAGTTTCTATATTTTCCTTTCTGTATCTGCTATCAACATTGTGCCATCTGTCTATCTAATGTAGTTAAGATTGTGGTCACCAATAATGAATCCCAGAAGGAATTCTAATTCACTCAGAATTGCCTCATTTTAAAGGTTGAATATGTCTGGTGAGAAGACACATCCTTGTCTTACATTCTTTATATTTACTGAATTCATTATGTAGGTGGTTTGGTTTGGTTTGTTTTACAGCATATCAACCTCAATTTAATGCCGACAATTTTTATTGCTGGTAATATTTTTTTCCTTCAAAAATCTATTTCTGGTAATCTTTTTTCCCCAAAATGTATTGCTGGTAATATTTTTGTAATATTTTTGTCAAAAATATATAGCTGGTAATAATATATTGCTGGTAATCATTTTTTTACAAAGTATTTCTGGTATTAAAACCTATTTTTACAATTTCATAGTGTTTTGACCCCAGTTTTGGGGGGGGGTAACTATTTACCTATAGCTGGGACTCTAACAGGTGCTACCACCTCGGGTCAGGGTGGACCTGGGAACACCAGCAATTAATATATATATATAATGTAAATCTATTTAGACTCGATGGGTGTAAAAACCTGGATAGCACAAATTTCCAATAAAATGGCATCCGAGGAAAATTGAAAAAAAAGTAAGCAGCAGAAATCAGAAATCTCTGAAGAGGACGAAAGAAATCGTCCAGTACCTTAAATCTCTGGTACAAAGAAAAAAAACCCAGCAAGTAATAAATTAAAATGAAGAATGCTCAATACACTAAGTAGAGCAAAAATAAAATAAATAAATCCTAATGAGCCAGGTACTACCTATCTGGGTAGTACCTGGCTCATTAGGATTTATTTATTTTATTATATATATATATATATATATTGAGAGAGAGAGAGAGAGAGAGAGAGAGAGAGAGAGAGAGAGAGAGATATTAAAAAAGTTGAGAGGAGAAAAAATAGGAAAAGCTGACCAATTTTCATCTCTTTTTACAGATTTAAAATATCTTTCTTTTTTCACCACATTTCTTAGTACTAGGCCCTATAGGACCCCCTACTTGAGTCTTAGGGGCATACAATCAAGGAGTTGGCTCAGGATATCACCAAACATTACTAAACCTCTGCATTTCACTGGGTAATGGTAATATTAGCTGTTTCTCTACAAGGAAAAATTTGGCATTTATTGACTGAGGATTTATTCTAAAACTTTGTCTTTTACAAACAATACATTTTTATAATAAAATGACCAACAATACATTTTTATAATAAAATGACCAACAATACATTTTTATAATAAAATGACCAACAATAGATTTTTATAATAAAATGACCAACAATAGATTTTTATAATAAAATGAGCAACAATACATTTTTATAATAAAATGAGCAACAATACATTTTTATAATAAAATGACCAACAATACATTTTTATAATAAAATGACAATCAATGCACCACTAAAAAAATATATATAAATACATTTTTATAGTAAAATTACAGACAATACATTTTATGACCTACAAACTATATATCTAAAAAACATACCTTTAGCCTGAGAGTATAAAATTATGTACAAGGTATCTATAGTTGAAAGCATAAAATTATATGCAGGATATTTAGAGGTTGGCATTAAATAACTCAGAGTTTTTGATATGCTACTAAACAAATTCAATTTCAAGCATTTGATGAAAGTAATGTTAATCTCAACTTCTTATTTACCAATTAATATGTATTAATTTGTTTTACATTCGGTCTATTGTCCTCATCTTTGTTGTTATTATCACCTTTTGACCATTGTGCCCTCTGAATTTCTTTAGTAACCTTCAAGGAATTTCAAACTAAAATCTTTACTTAATCTATGAAGTTAGATTGTTTTTATTCCACTGTTCATGCCTAGGGATATCTTGTATTGTTCCCATGGGGCAATGGCCAAGTAGATTATAATATTGATGTATGAATTTGGCAGCTGAGTAATTGTGAGTTCAATTCCAGGGCTTGATAATACTGACTTAGACTCAGTGGAAACAGGGTGAGCAATAACTGAGTGATACTAAATAAGAACAAGATGCGATATCCCTAGACATGAACAACAGAGTGAGACCCCCTTCCCAGATTAAGTAAAGTGTTCAGTTCAAAATTCTCTGACGGTTACCTGGATTGGTAGACATCTGAAGGAGGTTGGAGGGCACAACAACTGAAACATGATAACAACAATAAAGATGTGGACATGAGTCTGAATGTAAATAATCTAATCTTTTTATTTTATTACCTATACTCAGGAAGTGCAAAAAAAAACCCAGATAATACAATTTGTAAATGAAAAATATTAGACAAACTGAAATCAAGAAAAAAATAAAAATAAAAAAAAATCAGGAAAAAAAATTCAAGAAAAAAAGAAAAGACTAAAAACATTTGTACCACTTCAAATATTCAATCAACACTGCAATGTCTAGCCAAAAGAAAAAACACCTACAGATTAAACTAAGTTAAAACACTAAGTAGAGCAAAAACTAAAAAAACCTAATGAGCCAGAACCTATCTTCCTAGGTTTTACCCAACAGATAATCAGGATAACTCTGGCTAAAGAGGGTTGGCCCAAAACGACATTTTATTGAAAAAATGGCCACCAGAAACAGTAAAAAATTACCATAAAAACAAAAACAAAGCAGCCAAGTGATATTTTATTGGTAAAGCAGCCACCCCGCCTCCACAAAAAATTCCATTATTCAAGTAACCAGGCTTTTTTTATGTCTACAACCATTAAGTATTTTCAATCTCTGGTTGAGTAATATGCTAGGGTTATTATAAGAAGCTATAGCTTTTTTTTTCTTCATACATAGGAGGCAATACTTATCACTAGCCTTATAATTGCAGCATTATTTTTACTCCCATTTTAATATAGGATCAATGTCTTGCTTCTTTTTAATTTCCCACACATGGTTAGATAAACTAGTCCTATGCCTGTATATTTAATGTGCAAAACTACTGCTATGATTGTAATATCTTTTTTTGAATGGTCCTTGGATTGAACCCATGTAAACTTTTTTTATCATTACAACTATTATTAGTAGTACTATTATTAGGTTTGTTATTATACACCCCCACTTTATACCCTATGCATTCATATTGGCATTTTCTCTTAATGGGACAAGAGACCTTATTAATACAGTAGAATTTGAGGGAATTGATATGTTGCTTATTTTTTAGCTTTTTAGTGTTGCATTTATTGAACAAATTTGCAGTGTTAGGCATGCATCTATAACTCAATTTAGCAGTATTTTTGTTAAATATTTTATATAAGTTGTTCAGCAGGGGAAAATTCTTCTTTAATATTCTAAAGAATTCCTTCCCAAATTTATTAGCTATGAACATATTATATGGTGGTGTCAACCATAGAATTTTCCTTGCCCTATTTTTTCCCTATTATGTATATCATGTGTTTCATCCATGGTTTTATAACTACTATTTTTAATGCCAGCTCATAATTGTGCGTGCTTTGAGTAAAGATGTTGGTATATATACATATACATATATATATATATATATATATGTAAAATTTTCAGGTAATGCATATTTCTAAAAGGACAATATGAATAAAGACAAAAGAAAACTTTTTTTCTTAACAGATGTGTTTTCATCCTCTGTGGGACTTTATCAAGATTTTATTCATATATATATATATATATATATATATATATATATATATATATATATATATATATACATATATATATAAGGAAATATATACATATAAGGAAATATATTTTTATGGTGTGCTATATATATGGAATAAAGTGCTCAATATCAGGGATAGAGGGTATGTAAATATAAAAATGAACATTGAAGTCAACACCCAGACGTGACAGACTGTTTCATGCTAGACGCAATCATGTGGCCTGGTGACTGTGCCTAGCATGAAACAGTCTGTTACCTCTGAGTGTTGACTTCAATGTTCACTTTTATATATATATATATATATATATATATATATATATAACAAATGGAAAATGTTTCATTGAAAATAGATTTGATTACGCATTTTGTCATTCAAGGCTTCATCAGTTCCAAAAACAAAAAACAAAAGACAGAAATGTGTGTGTGTAATTGTGTGTATGCTTAAATAATGAATCTCAGGATTCTATATCCTATTTTAAACACACACACACACACACACACACACACACACACACACACACACACACACACACATTGGCAGCATGTTTTGATTAAGACATGTCTCATTAAATAATTTAGACAAGTTTTGTCTACTTATCCTTAAGAGGATCCTCTCATATTTACACACAAGTTTCTTAGTATCCTTATTAAAGGAAGAAAGAAAATTACCATGTTGATGTATACCCATTTTATTCCTGAGTACTTTTGACATTAGCACAATGTCATCTTCAGGGTCTTGTTTTTACTAAGACAAATTCGCTGTGTTCATCTGGAAATAAACATTTCACTTGTTTTATGAAAAATGCTAAATTTATGTACTTTACAATTTTAAAATTATATGATGTAAACATCCACGTGCAGTAACATCAAGGGAAGTAATTAAGTTATTGAGATGTCTAATTATATTTATAAAAAACTATTTAAAGCTATTAGTTATAATATATAATATTAAATATAATATATTATTTTATTATTAGTTATAATATTATATTATTTTAATATATTATTTTATTTATGTTGGATATTATTATTATTATTATTATTACTTTAATATGATGATGACTGTATTATGTGATGATGATTGCCGTCTAAAATGACATGACTTTATTAGACAAATTGTTGTAACCCTTTTACTTCTGATCCCCCCCTTTTCCTTCCTTTACCTGGTATATTAACTTGTTTAGCTGTTTTTAGGTGATTTTTCATAGATTATTTTATTTATTTTTTCTATCATATTTTATTTCTCCCTTTCTTTTTTTCACTCTCACTCTTTCTCTATCTCCCTCCCTTCCCTCTCTCCTCTCTCGCTTTCTTTCTTTCCTTAATTTTTAAATTTTTTTTATTTTATTTTTATATTTTTTATTTTTTTAAATTTTTTTCTTTCTTCCTTTTTTATTATTAATATTATTTTCTTTCCTTTTACTTTTTCTTCTTTTTTTCCTTTTCTTTTTTCTATCCCATTTGATCTCATTTCTTAAAAACATTCACTCTGTAAAGATGAATATAACAATATTCACAAAATAAATTATAACTGATATGGATTTTATAGGATACAAATCCAAGATACAAATCCTATAACATTCCAACAAAATACTGAAAACACAAAGTAGATTTGCACACCCGCAAAATTGGATCAAAACGATTAAAAACATTTTTTCGCAATAAGGTGTGAAATTAATTTTCTGACCAATGAAAGGAGGCGATTTCCTAAACTGAGAAAAAAGTAACGAGCCAGTGTGAAAAGGAAGTCAGCCATAAATAGAGACACTCAAATCAATCAGGTCAGAAGGGTGCAGATATCAAAGAGGACATAGGACTGACAGTCAAGTCCATCACTGACTCAACCCGGCACTAAGAGCAGAAAGTGGGGTAGGAAAGCAGAACAACAACAACAAATTTACAACTGACTCCAAAAACAATTCCACCCGATAAGTAAATTTTCCTCTTATCTTTTATTTCTCATTTACACTCTCTTTTTCAACTTAAATTGATCGCCCCTTTTTCACCAACTCGGCGGATACAACAAAAACAAGGAACAGACATTATTATCTCTGTTGAAAGACAGTGAACACATCATTTTTTTATTCAAATCACATTTACTTAAATGATCTAAAAAGCATTTATCTTTTATGCAAACAGGAGACATTAATATACAAATTTGTTTATTCTGTATGAACGTTATTAAATATACTATATTCTATTTTTCTACAAACATTCCTTATCGTGTTGTCTTTTCTTGAAATTTGTGTGTGTTTTGTGGACAGTGTATCCCGCATTAAATTCTCATTTTAATACGGGTATGCTGTACTCCACAATTTTTAAGGTGTTTTCTTAATTTGTCATTACATATTGCTCTGTAACTTACATTGAGCTCTCATTTGATTAATATCCTCCCTGGAATAATCCCTACCAATAAACAAATTGGTATCTTATACATACATATGAATCTATGCACATGTATGAAATGTGAAAAAAGTGAAAGATTGACTGCAGTTAGAAAGATTCTTGGTAACTGCCTGGAAATAAAATGCAATGTTGTGTGACACTGAATATGCACTGATGCACAAGCAGGAAAATATCTACTTGTAGGAATATAAATTTTTACAAAAGGATAAAAGCCTGAATCTTATTTCTTCTTCTCCTTAACAATATACAAAAAAATATATATATACATGCCCTACATGCAAGATGCTAGTGGCCCACTAGCGAGGCGCCAATTGCAATCTCAGTGGTCTTTTCGTGACAGCCAACAGTGGGCCACTAGCAATCCACAAGTGGTAACATTGCTGAGACAAACATGCTGGTGATAAACGCTAATGGTATACCACCCTGTGGCAGATTGGTGGCGTGCGTGTAGGGTGAATGTAGAGAAAGCGATAAGAAAGTCTGTTAAAACATTATTTTTCAGCATTTTATATTTATCCAACAGTGCTAATTTTAAAGTTCTCAAATTGACAATAGAAATCCAATATTACTTAAAAAGTATGCAGTAAAGTAGATTCCTTTTAAAGCTGATATATTCTACAGATGTTGGATTAATAACCTTTAATAACTAAGGCATTATGGGTAAGAAGAGTGTTACAGATTGAATAGATATTTTGTTAGTTTAATAATGCATAATGGGTAGAGAATTGAAACATTGTGTATAAAGAAATGTTTTATTTGAGAATGAAAAATGATATACAGTATATAATTGTTGTATTGTGAGTGCAGAACTGTTGATATTGAACATGTAAAATTTTTAGCTTGGTTTGAAATGGTAAAAAAAAAACAAAAAAAAAACTTTAACTAACATATAATTAAATTCCTTAGACTGTTTAAACATTCAAACTTATATAAAAAATTATTTATGAACTCTCAAAATAAAGTTTTAAAGCAAAAAACAGCGCCCATTACAAAGAAAACTGATGACACTTTATCACAACTTCTTTCT
>OZ038485.1:65290361-65342861 GCA_964036315.1 Acanthosepion esculentum
ATGTGCCTTAACCGTTCGGCCACAGAGCGGCGTCTGGTTAGCAAGGTCGATTTTACTATCTTTAAACTTAAATCTTCCATGAATCTCTTCTATTCATATCTGCTCTAGCGTATCAAATGTAAACAAATGACGTCCTATATTTTAGAATTGGACATAGTCCGACAATTTATTTAAAGACATTTATATTATGTTTAACGTTCTTTTTATAGATACAAGTATTTAAGCAAATGCTCTGTTTTATAATAAACAGTATTAAATAACATTTACCGGCCTGAATGTCCGAGAAATTTTCATAGAAAATTTTCGCTCTCCGACAGGAATCGAACCTGTATCCTATAAGGTTAAGGCACATCACGCGAAATGATGGTTCCGTATAGGATACAGGTTCGATTCCTGTCGGAGAGCGAAAATTTTCTATGAAAATTTCTCGGACATTCAGGCCGGTAAATGTTATTTAATACTGTTTATTATAAAACAGAGCATTTGCTTAAATACTTGTATCTATAAAAAGAACGTTAAACATAATATAAATGTCTTTAAATATATATATATATATATATATATATATATATCAATTATGTAGTGCGTATTCAATTTATGTAACGTAAATCATTCAAACGAAAAACAAATACTGAAGCTAATTATATGGCA
Organism: Acanthosepion esculentum; assembly: GCA_964036315.1. Lineage (NCBI taxonomy): Eukaryota > Metazoa > Mollusca > Cephalopoda > Sepiida > Sepiidae > Acanthosepion > Acanthosepion esculentum. The sequence goes on from OZ038485.1 coordinate 65,291,013, forward strand.
AGAATCACTCTCGCAAACAATATTTAATAATAAAATACAATCAACTTCGAATCCGTTAATGAATGGTATGATCCCTGTTTATAAATTCCGGTTTTATCAGGTCTTATTTTTTCTACTAGCCGGGCTTTCATTTCTTTCGATGTCTCATTACTACCTGGAATTTAACAAAAACACACAGAAATGTCTACCTGATGATGGTCGTTCGAAACGACTGAAAGCCCGGCTAGTAGAAAAAATAAGACCTGATAAAACCGGAATTTATAAACAAGGATCATACCATTTTGCCTCCGAACAAACCAATTAGCGATCACCAGCTGTGAGAGGAAGAAGGCAATTTTATGATTGAATCAACCTTGTCACCAAGACTGCCCCCAGCACAAAGTGGGAGAAGACAAGCAAGAGAAGATCCAAGGTTGTAAGTGAATTAAGACTGTTGCCCCAAAACTACCTCCAGCACAAAGGAGCTATGAAACAGTCACCTTGGCAAACAGGTAGGTTCAGAAATGAGTAGTCACTGACCACTGACATATAGTTATTTACTAACTAGTAGTTCTTGAGTACCAAGTCAAGATGCAGCTATCGTAACATACCAGTCTTTGAGACTAAATTGTTTAACATCATACTAAAATATATACAACATCTACATATTAGGTTGTTACATAAATTTAATTGTTTTTTATAGTTTATTTTACTACTTATTATTTATTAATAGTTCTGATGAATCATGCAAAAATATATCCCATTCATTGTTCACAACCAACCACCAATGATCCACTAACTGTTTAATATAATAATCACTAGGTTTTGACTCAAAAATTCATCAAGACATGTTTTAAGCTCTACATCGTTGTGGAATGAAACACCCCTCAAATTGTTAGAAAGTAACTGAAAAAGGTGATAATGTGAAGCGGCTAAATCAGGAGGATATGGTGGTTGTGGCAGAATTTCCTAATAAAACACTTTAATTGCAGGTTTGGTCATATTAACAATGCAGAGGTTAGCATTGCCATATTGAACAATCACACTATATTACCAGTCAGATCTTTTCAGCTGAATCGCCTCTTTGAGTTTGTTCAAATACAAAATACAACTTAGCATAGGCCATTTGGTTGTTCTGAAGCATTTCATCTCTGTACACACCACAAATGTCTTGAGCAGCTTTGGCAGTTTTGTGACCTTGATTAAAAGCAAAGCAAAGATGTTGAACACGCTCATTCTTGTCTACTTAGCATTCCATCTCAAAGGGATGTCTAATCTTATGTAAAATTTCAATAACATGAGTCAGCGGTTTCACAGGAGGACCAGAGTTACTAAGAAACAAAAAATGTTCTAAAAGATTATTCTTTGAGATCATTCACTGAACATTCCCCTGCAAAAAGTATCAAGTATATATAACAACTTAATATAATATGTAATACTAATAAGAAAAATATTGTTTAAACTTAAGAAAACACATTAAATTGTAAATTACTGGAAGTTAAAGGCCAGTAGATTTTAGCAAATAAAATACTCAGTATTAAAATTAGAGCAACATTAAGTTTTATTTATCTATCAATATATATATATACCTATATACATATGTATATGAATGAAGACAAAAGGAAAACTTACCTGATATGTTTCATCCTCTTTATTAAAGCCAACTTGCTTTGATAAAGTCCGACAGAGACTGAAATGCATCACAGCTAAAATAAGTTTTCCTTTTCTCCTTATTCATATTGTCCTTTTATAGATATACTCTATCTGAAATTTTATATATATATAATTTTTTATTTAGTTTTTCCAGTGTTTTTACATTTTTTTCATTTGTTAGGATTAAGGGAGTAGAAAAATTTTCCCTAATTGTCATTATCCAAAGCGTTTTTGACCACTTCTTTGCATATTTTCAAGGGGATTTTGTTTTTGGCAATTAGTGTGGCTGGAATCTGAGTGAGCATCTTTTTATTTTTAAAAGTTTTAACACTTCATTCCCATTCATGCAAAGACTCAGAATAAACACACATATTCAAAATAGCACAAAAATAAAATACAACTTGAGCGGTCAAAACATGAGGAACAACTAACAATACCAAAAACAAAACCCATTTGAAAATGGCAAAAGAAATGGCTGAAAGCTCTTGGGACATTGAAAATTGTGGAAAATTTCTGTACTCCCTTACTCCTACAAAACACAAGGATGCTGGAAAAACTAAATAAAAAGTGAATTAAATCTTCCTTGTCTGCCATATTTAATGAAAAATGTTTAAAAGAAAGGTTGCTGTACAGTATTTTGGTATTGTCAGTTTTATTCAATACTCTATCTGGATAAGAGTTTTTTTTAGGTTTTGGCAAGTTGTCCATTGGTTCTAACAATGGTTTTTGTTTTACTTTAGTTCTCTCAGTCACTGTGTGTTTATCTAAAAATAAATACCCTTAAATTCACCTTCTTCTCTGGCGTGCGCCAACGGCTTCAGGGTAAAATTTCCGACTGACGCGAATTCAGCCGGTTTTCGATTCTGGCCAGAGGCAACCGGACGTCTAGCCACACTGATGAGCTGTGATACAGCGAAACAGTCTGTATGTGGATGACAATATATATGCTCCTGAAAAATTTATTTCGGTTGAGCTCTCTGGGGAGGATGTGTGCGTTTGTAAACAGTGACTATTACGGCTCATAATGCAAGACTCTTCGGTAAATCAAATCAAGTTCTCTCAGTCACTGCGTGTTTATCTAAAATTAAATATGCTTAAATTCACCTTCTTCTCTGGCGTGCGCCAACGGCTTCAGGGTAAAATTTCCAACTGACACGAATTCAGCCTGTTTTCGATTCTGGCCAGAGGCAACCGGACGTCTAGCCACACTGATGAGCTGTGATACAGTGAAACAGTCTGTATGTGGATGACAATATATATATATATATATATATATATATATATATTAGAAGAGTAATACATTTCAGATGCAACAAGGAAGGTCTTCAGTGATGCACTGTCTTCATAGCTGATTTCGGGTTTTGCATCATATCGGCTCCAACAGCAACCTCGACCTAATTCCACAAGATTCAGGCCGCCTCCTTGATAGCGATTTGCTATGCACTTCGACATTGCAAAAAGGATAAATAAAATATGGCTAGGATTCCGACCGTTACAATATTACTATTTAAAATATTTTATCATTGCAACACGGAAATTCCCGTTTTGGAACTAAAATTTTCATTCCTTCTTCAAGTGATATTGAATAACTTCCATATCGCAATGATAAAATATTTTTTAAATATTTTAATTATTAATATTGTAATATTAATCTCTACTGTGTATCATGCACTTAAAAAAAAATAAATGCCAAAGTATCTGATCGTTCTTTCTCTTTATTTGGATATATATTTGTATATACAACTCATAATTTCCTGGTGAAGATCTGACTGACTACAAGTGTCAGTTTCTTGTGTGGCAGTCATGTATTCATGAGATGATTGGCATGAGATGTTCAGTACACTTGGCATTTTATTTGTGTCTTGCTTGACCCAAGATATCATAAGGGCAATTGGTGAATACATAGATAATATACTCACCAAGGAGGGAATACTCAAATGGCAAAGAATTGAAATTTCTGACTCCCTCCCACACACAAAAAAAAACAAAAACACCGGAATACATTTAACAGTGTGACAAAAAGTGCTCACTAGCAGAAGAAAAATAGCATCACACCAAAGGAGCATAAATTAAAAAAAGCAGCAAAAATGCTCAACAATGCTGGCCCCCAAATCCCCATATAAGAGCATTGTTATGCATGGAATAATAATGCAACACAAAATGTACTTAGAACAAAATGTATTGAAACAAGAAAGTGTACACAATATTTACATATAGTCTTTTGTATATTCCTGGGAAGACCGTTCCTGGAGAATGTGTTGACTAAGTCGCAGTCGGGCAGAGTCTCTAGTTGAATCTCTTGATTCGCCTCTCATGTCTTCCCGGTACCAACCATATTTATATAGTCGGTACTCCACTATGCAAATTAGGTGGATCCTACCACAACAAGCATATTATTAAAACATGCAAAACAGCCGAAGCTGCTCCAAAAGGGGCACACTTGAAAAGACACACAGAAAAGAAGAGAGCTCATGAAATGTGTTGCAGACATGATTCCAGAATCAGATCTGATTCATGCTACACTAATTTCCACCATTGGCTGGATGTGAATGCTCTGAACATACAAACCAAAAATATCCATCAGCAAGGCTCTGCACATACACGTTCTCTTTACTTAGACACTCAAAGAAAAAAAAAAATAATACAATCCAGATTTTCCACCCAACCACACGACTCCCGCCTAATGAAGCAAAATAAAATCAGGAGCTGGTTTGAGCATCAAAAAGAACATAAAAGCCCAACAAAGGCGCATTCAGCAATTGGATGACATCTTGACCTGAGGTCACATGCTTGTCAAAAAGTCACCTCCGATCTCCAAAGACGTCTGACTCAACCATCTCCAAAGATCGAATGCCTGTTGCCCCAATAAGTCACAACTTATCCTCCACTTCCTTTTCTAAAAGAATTTTTCCAAAAGGCTCAACAGACATTCTATGACTCTCTTATTAAATATATATATATATATATATATATATCACGGGTCTCAAACACATGGTCAGTGGGATGCATGCAGCCCACCAAATATCTTTCTGCAGCCTGTTGAGAACCATTTTCATGACCAATATTTTATAAAGTTTAATAAATGAGTATCTGAGGATGCCCATCTCATAGGGCTGCAAGCTAATCCTTGTTGCCTTTACAACTCTACTTATCTCTTTTTTTGAGTTTGAGACACTCAAGGACAGAAAAGAGTCATTACATACTGAGGGAGAGGTGCAGTGAGCCAGAGTCAGAGGACAACTGAACCAATAGCTAAGTTACCAACCTTGGAGCCCATCAACTCTCTTGAGGATCAGTTCCCAACCATGGATCCATAGACCCATGACAGTGAATTAAATCAGTTGGTAACTTTGAGTGATAGGAAATGTGAAACATAAAGTGAGGCAAGATTTCACACATACTCCAGTCGTTTATCGTTATTAAGTAAAACTTTAAAAAAGAAGCCATTTTCCACTCACATAGGTAACCCTATTTACCTCTATCACAAAATATAACTATTCCCACTTTTCCTGAAAAGTACAGTTACCCTCAGCAATTTTCCTTTTATTTAATATTGTCAACATTTTTTCATTTTAATTATGTAGCAGGAAATTGAAATTTTTATTTAACAATCTCCTCTCTAACTTCTTTCTAACATGATTTTCTGTAAGTTGCTTTTTACCTCATCTACTGCCTCCAACCCAATATAAGATCTAATCTATTCCTATTCTCTTCTCATTATGAAAAAAAAATCGTTATTTTCTGGTGTTGTGTATCAACACCCCATGCCAATATAAATAACCAAATTTATGATTTATCACCCTTTGAAAGTGAAGTCTGTAGATCCAGAGAAAAATAAAATTCTCTGGTGAAAGAAATCATTACAAATGGAGCCTTAAAGTGGTCTGTTTTTCCTAAAATTAATATATATATATATATATATATATATATATATATATATATATATATATATATAGGTAAAATGAGAACAAATGGAGTATAATTCCACTGTACGTAACATTTAATTTAAAAGGGGGCTCAATACATAGTAGAGCTAAATATTATTTATTTCAGGATATTAAAACAAATACATGTTCAAAATCGCTATCCAATTACAATTATGTTTTTACACTACAAATGTGTCTCTTCAGGTGATGTTAAACTACTCAGAGTAAGCGTTCTGTCTACCCAATTTCAATCACAAAGCTCGGGTCAACCTGTGGTTTGGTTTTCAAGCACTTTCCAAAAGTACTGCATGTTGAGATCACCTCCTCCAGACCAACATTTAGGAAGTTACCTTCCTAACAAATTGACCATGGTGAGATTCAAACCTGTGTATCATGGTCAGAAAGCTAATACTTCTAATTACTCAGTCACATGCTCTCTCCCAGAAACTGTAACTAAGATCTGCTCAGCATAGTTGCAGCATAAACCACAGGTGGGCTCTGTGGGTGTTGAACAAACATAAATGTGCCTGAGCGGGCGTCTGCAACAAGGATTAGCTAGCAGCTCTATTAGATGGGCATCCTCTGATACTCATTTATTAAACTTTATAAAATATTGGTCATGAAAATGGTTCTCCACAGGCTGCAGAAAGATATGTGGTGGGCTGCATGCATCCCACTGACCATGTGTTTGAGACCCGTGATATATATATATATATTTAATAAGAGAGTCATAGAATGTCTGTTGAGCCTTTTGTAAAAATTCTTCTGATTTCGAAGAAGTCATTTGACATTGAGTGAAAACCTGTAAAGGAACTTGCTGAAATTGTTAGTAAGTACTTTTAACATAATATTTACCAAATTTACACCAAAATATCTTGAAATACTAAAGAGTAAATTTATTCAATAAAATTACCATGGGTTTCAATCATGGCCTCCAGACGACTTCAGAATCTCCTGCATCTCTTCTGGACAGACTTCTTGTTTGAGTTGGTGAATACTGCCATAATCCTTGCCTTCAGTTCATCTTTGGTGTGACAAGGCGTTTTGTTGGTCTCTTGCTCAACTGCACCGATATACATAATAATCAAGTTGGTTGGAGTCTGGGGAGTTAGGTGGCCAAATATAAAGTGGGATGTGGTCACAGAAATTTTTCTGACAGCCATGACTAGTTTCTCCTATGGCTTGGTGCAGAGACATGTTGCCAGATATAGGGTCTTCCAGAAGCCACTCACTTGATCCAGAGCAGGACTACCTCCTCATGGCACTTGATGTAAATGTCTGTGTTGAGTCTGAGGTCTTGTGGGAAGATGAATAGGGGCATAATGTCACCATCAGTAGTGATCACTCCAAACACCTTCGTAATTGCCATTAGACTCATCCAACTTTTTCCGAACCCTCTGCACTGTCCTCAGATTGACACCCAAACACTCTGAAATGTTTGTATTGGAGTTTCTGTCATGAATGCCAAGCAGTACCATATGCCATTTTCAAATTTCTGGCAGAGTGAATTGCATCATGATGCTCTTTTTCTCACAGATGGTGCCCAACTGACCCTACTATACTGTGCAGTCAACAAAATCAAAAATGAAGTACATGCTCGAAATTAAAAATATAAAATGGTGGCAATTTACACATCACACCCTGTACATAAATCTTCTACATGGTGAATTCATTTATTTTGTAAGTTCTCAACTGCAGCAATTACAGTTGGTAATCTCTTCCTACTAGAAGTGAATCAATGTACACCTTGGTGCCATCTGCTGACATCAGAAAATAGTGTGCTGCAACAGTGTAAAAAGGGTAACAGAAAGTTCTTTTGTACAGAGAGTGGCAACACCTGGTTTATTTACCAAATAACGTACTTCTAAGTGTTCTCAAACTTTAGTGAAAAAATGTCAAGGCTTTCTTCAAAATTGACTTCTTAACTTTTTTTTAATCAATCACTGATACCTCTGCTAACATTAAAATACTATTACAAACCTATACTACACATATACTGACCTAGCCAGGCCATGAGGTGGTGTTAAAATTAATATTACATGTTTGAGAAGGTTGGCCCTTAGGCATTAACCCTTCTTTGGGTAGCGACCAGTATCTGGTATCTCCAAAAGGGAAGTACTGAAGTAGCTTGAGCAGTATTTGTTCCCAATCCATATACTCATGGGCTTTTAAACTTGACTTTGTGTCACATGTCGCTTGATGTGTGCATGCAGTTAAATATCTACAGAAACGACAGGCTTATATTCAAAATATTAACAAACATGCATATCTTCTTTTAGTATGTGGGTTTGAAAAAGGAGCATTTCTTTTATTTAAGAAAGGCTATATTTGAAAATATCGGCATTGTAAGTTAATATTTTCTCAAGAATCAATAATTGCACTTTCAAGAAGTTATTTTCACTTTTAACAACTACAGCATTTTTGAAACTGAAATTGTGTTTGAAATTTAAAAAGAGAAAATAATTTACTCAGATGAAAAGGTCTTGAAAATTATTGTGTTTGCCAAAATATTAACTTACGCTTAAAAGGATGCTCTTTTCTCAAGCCAACATACTTATGCATGATCATATTTTTATTTTAAATTAAAAGAAAGCAGTTAATTCATTAAATTTTAAAATAAATTAAATAAATAAATAAATAAACAAAATAAACGTAAATAAATAAATAATAATTAAAAAATCAATAACAATAACAAATGTTAATATTTTAACTCACTTTTATTTAAAACACCAAAATCATATGTCAGTTAGTGTCTTCCATAGTTTGCATTTCACAGTAAAATTTTAGGATATTTCAGAATGTCCTATAATTCAAAATTTGAAAACTTAACAATATTTTTCTCTGCATTATTTCTGTATATAAATACAAGTTACCAAATAAAATTTCCATGCTTGCTTTGATAAAGTCTCTCAAAGGAAAAAACATGTTGTCATAAAAAGTTTTACACTTGTTTTTCACTTGATAAAAATGTAGTTTTAAGGTATGCGTTATTTGTTAAGGTGCTCAATATCAGGGATAGAGTATATGTAAATATAAAAGCAGACATTGAGGTCTGATCACTGAAGTTAAGCAATGCCAAGCCTGTTCAGTAACTAGATGGATAACCATTTGGGAATACCAGGTTCTGTAAGCTTGGATGTGTGGGTGGTATAATGAATAACAGCTCAGAATGTGAAATTGGAGAGTGAAGTTCGAATTTCAGTCAAATTTATCATATTCACTTACATGCAGATACCCTTGGGAAAGGTACAAACCCACATTTACTCCCACTCGCTATGAAAAGATTTGAATCTGAAAATCATTATTATCTCCAAAAAATTGTCAATACAACATTCACTCTCAAAAAGAAAAGAAGTATTATTGTTACAATCTCCCCAAAATATATTTCAGCTTTAAATAACCTACAAAAAGCTGACAAGCCATAAAAAAACAAATTTTTCAATTTCAGCTTATAGTATCTGGATTTATAAATAAGTATTTATAAGTATTATATACATATTTATAAATTTAAGGCAACAAATATCCTTTGAGGCAAATATTATTAAAAGCAACAGATATTTTGTCGTAATTTTTAATGATCAAATTATGAATGATCCTTCTCAAACATCATTACACTCTTAACCTGTCTAGGATCAACTGTTATCGTCCCCGTATATATAAACTGTGCCTTTTACTCTTTAACCCTCTACCTCAAGTTGCTCCCAGGCCATGTACATGGTGAACCCAAATGAAAAAAAAAAAATCTTGCTAGTGTGTGACAGACAGAGAATCAGTTCTCTTTTTATAAGATAGATATCTGTTGCTTTTAATAACATTTGCCTTAAAGAATATTTGTTGCCTTAAATACACAGAATTTAAATAGACAATGTGGATTTTAAATTTCACTCATGCCATTAATGAAGTGACAGGTACCGAACTAGTAAGTACAATAGCTTATTTGGTCATATGAGATTTTACTATACAATATGAGGATTGTTCATCATATTGCAAATAAATACACACACACACACACACACACACACACACACACACACACACACACACACACACACACACACACACACACATACATACATACATACATACATATATATATATAATTTAAAGAAAACCAGACAACTTTAAGGTTCCATAAGGTTATAATTTATTTCCCCGGGGATCTTCTTGTTCCCTGGATCATCAGATCTCACTTCCAAGTATGAAAAAATTGAATTTAATGGAATGTTTTTGCGGATTTTGATGTCATTCAGGGGTCTTTATTTTTTGTCAGAATTAATGAATTTGTTTTGCTCATGCTAAGTCTTGAGACAAAACTATATAAAATTCTCTATTTTTTATTCATAATGTTGAATGTGATAAAATTATTCAACTTTTTAACAAGTGAAATCTCAAGGTGATATCAAATATTGCTGCAGAACATTGTTGATTTATTCAAGATGGAATGATCTGTATACATAACATGTCTCTAATTTGGATTTAAATACACTGTATTTATTTAAAATTTTTCTAGTTGAATTATTCGCCTACATTGCATATGAAAATTGAGATAAAAATTGAGATGTAGTAGAGTAGGGCCCTCGAGATTTTTGCAACAGCCATGACCTGAAAACAGAAACAAGATATTATAAAGTTACTGAGCGATGAGAACTGTAATTAACCACTGGTTTCAATGAAAAATGTCCATGCTGACATTATCCTTTCATTTAGTCAATACACCTGAAAGCTAAAAACAAATAACAAATCTCTCAAAAGAGATAACACTTTTCAAACAGGAACATATGGTGTCTTAGAGAAGAATTTCAGACTTCGTAGTTGGGAGCAGATAATTACCATGTTGCCTCTTTGACCAGCAGTAGATAAAGAACATGTGGTAATTTTCTTACCCCTAATTTTAACAGTATTACTACTGTGGGCACGTGGCCGTGTGGTTAGAACATTCATATACTGATCATGGAACCCGGGTTCAAATCTCACCATGGTTGATTTGTCAGGAAGGAGACTTCCTGATGTTATCAGACTGGAGGGGTTGATCCCAGCATGTGGCACCTTTGGAAAGTGCCTGAAAACCATACCACGCCCTGTGAGTGAAATTACATAGACAAAACCCTTGGGTGCCGTCAATAGCTGTGCTAGCACAAAGTCACAAGTCATCGTGGCTGAGGGCTTGAGTGTGCTGGCTTTGTTCAAATTGTTGATCATGCTAGATAACATGCTCTTTCCCAGAAACTGTAACTAAGGCCCGCTCAGCATAGTTGCTGTATAAACCACAAGTGGGATCCATGGGTGTTGAATAAACACAAATGTGCCTGAGCAAGCGTCTGCAACAGGGATTGGCTAGCTGCCCAAGTAGATGGGTATCCTCAAATACAAGTGGCCAGCTATACTACTGATACCATGCTACTACCAAGTAGTAAAGTGTGTAAGCCTGGGAATGCATATACTGGTTACATTGGCGATCATAGATTAAGTGGAAAACATTGGCGAGATAAAAACAAGAAAAACAAGCTTTAAAAATATCACAAAAATATGAAAAACTTGAAGGGTAATAATCACAAAACGTGGATTGACCAGCAACAAAATATTTGAATATGCAAAAGGAGGGATTGTGGAGTAATGGCTAGCGGCTTGGATTGAGGAATCGGAGAGCCGAGTTCGAATTCCAGTCAAATCCATTACATTCACTTATGTACTAATACCCTTGGGAAAGGTATGAATCCTCTTCTTGGCCCCCCCAGCTATGGGTAAATAGCAAGACAGACTGGGTTCTATAGTCTTGGATAGCAACTGGTCTACCACGGAAAAAAATGGTAACCTACTGCGGTCAAAAATCTGCCTCATCAGTCATGTATTGAAAGATACATGATCACCTAAGCGTGTATCACTCATGGCGCATAACTGACTGAGTGTTGCAAATGAGAAAAAAAGATGCAAAATATTAAAAATAACATCGGCTAAAGACATAAAAGCAAGCATTGGCTGAAGAAGTACATGAAAACTGATTGCTCAGTGACAGTTTTAATGACAAATATAAACCTGTATTATATGGGCTTGATAGCTGTATTAGAGATTGATTCCTTCATGGAAATATCTAAACCGTCAACCAACACAACTTTGGTTGATTGATTAATGTTTTATGGCTTATCAACCCTTTGCAGGTTATTTAAAATCAATACTCATCCATACATTCAAATATATGCATCCACTTGTATAAACAATTCTTGAAATATACACTTCACTTATATTTATATACTTTTAGTACATACACATCTATAAATGCATAAACACCTATGCAACAAAGAAATGCTCAGGTCAGATCACGCATACACATACATGCACACACACTGATAGATAGATAGATAGATAGATAGATAGATAGATAGATAGATAGATAGATAGATAGATAAAGAAAACAATGAGATAGATTGGGTTGTTCAAAAGGATTTTTTCTGGGTTTAAATTCATTAAGAGCATTTAATTGATTGATTGAATGATTCATTTTTATGACTTATCAACCCTTTACAGGTTATATAAAGCCAGAAAATATTTTTAAATTGTAAGAATTTAATTTTGAGATAGCAATGATTTAGAGATACAAGTCTTACTAATTAACCCATAGATGGGAGGAGAAGGGGTGAATTCATACCTTTCCCAAAGTTGTTTGCACACACATGAATGTAACAAACCTAACTGGAATTGGAACTTGGCTCTTTGATTAACAATTCTGAACCCTTATCCTTGCACTAACCTCACAACCAGGCTTAAACCATTTTGGACATCCAAATCTATCTATCTCATTGTCTTCTTTATCTATCTATCTATCTCATTATTTTCTTTCTCTATCAATTTTATTGAATCTATCAATCTTATTAACCTGTTGGCATTAAATGACCTAATAAGGGTTGATATGCCATTAAACTCAATAATAATAATAATAATAATAATAATAACAATAATAATCTATCTCATTGTATTCTTTATATATCTATTTCATTCTCTTCTTTATCTATCTCATTCTCTTCTTTATCTATCTATTCCACTCACTTTATCTATCTATCTATCTATCTATCAGGGTGTGTGTGTATGTATTTTAAATTCAGAGTTTAACTACAAAATTAAACTGTTTGAATTAGGAAAAAGTAACTTGGGAGTTATCTTTCTTGGATAACCCAAGCTCATTTGGCTGCTACATAGTTAGGTAATTATTCAACGATATCAATATGCTGATATATATATATATATATATATATATATATATATATATATGTGTGTGTGTGTGTGTGTGTGTGTGTGCGTGTGCGTGTATTTGTGAATGAAAAGACAAGTTGTGTGAGATCCTATGACATAATCTAGGACCTCTAACAACTAAACTTCTCAGTTTTGAAACCTGATGAATATTTATGAACGTTCTTAAATTTAAAAATTTTGAGTAACTGTCAAATATATTACTTGTTGCAAAATAAAATCACCATATTTGCCTTGATAAAGTCCGCCAGATGACAAAATACTTCGGCCAAAACTAAGTATAGTTTTCCTCTTGTCTTTTCATTCATTTTGTGACTTTGTGTCTTCTACAGATATACTTCATACAGAGAATATATATATATATATATATATATATATATATATATATATATATATATATATATATATATATATATATATATATATATATATGTTTTTATATTTCAGACCACCTCGGTCCTTCCTCAGAAATTAATTGAATAACTGTATTTGGGAGTTTGTTTTGGCCTGAAATATTAAATATATAAAAACATATAAATAAATAATTATTAAATTAAAATACTTTCGCAAAAAAACACCCAATTTTTTTCTTTTAATTTGCAACAGTTGTTTTATCAATATCAAGAAAGTATACGTGGCTTCTCATTATGCTATATATATATATATATATATATATATATATATATATATATATATATATATATAAAGGAAACAGGAAAAGAAGAAAGAAGGCAAAATGAGTGAGTGTAAAGTGAAAAAAAAAAGAAGTAAACAAAGAAAAGAGCAAAATGTTCACGTCTTCCTACACGTACATACATCCGCACAGATGGGTGCATGCGAATGAACGCACATCCACTGAGACGCATGCATAGCTGCACACGTGCACAAGCCCACACACGAACACAGAAGAAAAGTTACACCAGTCTTAAATATACATAAAAGAAAAAAATTGAAAAGATGTAAGCAGTAAATTGCTGAAACCCACTGACGAGTGGACAGACAGGTCTGGAGTCAGGATGCTGAATTGCTGAAACACGTTAGGTAAAACTTTCAAAATTGTCTTCTTATGTGTAGGATATAGAATCCAAACAAATATTTTAAACTATTTTACTGGCAACGTGTTTCACCTTTGTTAGATAGGCGTCTTCAGGTCAGAATGAAAGAAATCTGGCCATATTATGAAATTAAGAATATGTCTACTGTTCAACAACTTTTAGATTGTTTGCAATATAGCACAACGACATTCCTTGAAAATGGCTTGTTTGTTCATTCTCAGTGTTTTCAGTTAATCTTTTGAATAACTGAAAACACTCAGAATGTGTTCTGTTCTTTGATGACCTCTGGCGATCTCAAATAATCTCCAAATTGACCCTAACATGCCTTATGTGTTGCTGTTGTGTTGTGTTGTGAGTCTCCATGCGAAAATTAGATGAATGGGTCTTCTTGTCCAAGGTGATCCTTCTTGTCACAAACAGTGAATGATAAAGTGATAAATATATTTAGGTGGAGATACAAACAGAGTAGAAATGGAAAATGAAGACAGTAAAAAATGCATGCTCACGGAGTGAGGGTTATTGAAAATGAAGAAAGAAAGAAAGAGGATACTAAAGACTGAGAGATAGGATTAGCAATATGTGTGTGTGTGTGTGTGTGTGTGTGTGTGTGTGTGTGAGAGAGAGAGAGAGAGAGAGAGAGAGAGAGAGAGAGAGAGAGAGAGAGAGAGAGAGAGAGAGAGAGAGAGAGAGAGAGAGAGACTCTGGCTGATAGATAACCTAACGTGACGATCTGGAAATAACTAAAAGAAAAGGAGTGGTTTGCATTGTGATTGAAAGACTTATATTCCCCCCACCCCGCGTCTGTACCGCTAGTGCCAGAGGTTGGTGTTCGAGTTTAGGTAAAAATCCAAATTTTTAAATGATTTAGGCAAGCACACCTTCTCCAGATTTGCTCCAACACAATTTTCCTCGCCACATTTCCTTCGAGTAAATGAAAAGAATTATGTGTTTCAGAATAGAGAAGCAGCGAGGTAGGGGGGTGCATCTGGCAAAGAAAGAGAGAGAGATAAAGAGAAACTAAAAGAGAAAGAGAAGGAAAAACAAACAACTGAAAGCGTGAGAGAAAAAAAGGTGCGTGTGTTGTATGAGCAAGCGAGTATGAGTGGGAGAGAAAGGAGAATATATGAGTAGTAGAGTGAGATAGGGAAAGAAAAGAACTAGAGGTGGGTAGTCAAAAAGAAAGGGACAATGAAAGAAAGCTAGAGAGTTAGAGAGAAAGAAAAACAGTAAAGAGAGAGAGAGAGAGAGAGAGAGAGAGAGAAATAAACAATTGAAAGCGGGTGAGAAACAAAAACGAAAGAAAGAGCTTGTGAGCAAAGAGCATGAATGAGTAACAAAAAGGAGAATATATCAGAGAGAGTGGAGAGAGATAAGGAAAGAAAACTAGAGGCGTGGTAACAAAATCGAGAGGAGGCAAACAATAAATTGATGAATTGACAAGTACTAGTTAGAGAAAGAGTGATAGAGGAGAGAAAAGAATAAGATAGATAGATAGATAGATAGAAAGAAAGAAAGAAAGTAAAAAGTACAGAAGGATGTGATTATGAATAGAAAACGCTAAATGGGGGGAAAATGTAATTAGAGACACGAGAGGAAGAAAGTTGGCAGTAAAAGGAGGAGGAGAAGGAGGAGGAGTTGAGAAGTTACAAAAATTTTAACGACGACCCAAGTTGTCAATTCGGACTTCGTGGTGTCGCAACGTTGGTTATTAGTACTCAAAGTGCGAGTAGTAAGTTTACTTGCAGTATTCTACAACTACAATTTAGTACACGGCTAGAAGAAGTAAGTTTCATAGTTTTTTTTTCTTCCCACGCCAAGATGATAAAAAATTTGCTAACTCAAATTAATTTCTTCTAGCAGACCAAATTTTACAGGAAATTTTTTACACGCATTTTATGTACGTGTGTACGCGCGGTTTTTTGTTGTTGTTGTTTTTGTATTAAGTTTCCACATCACTCTTTCTCGCTATCTTATGTATTTTAGAAATCTTCCACTTACCCATTTGGGAAAATGTGATGAGGTCATCAGTAAAAATTAAAAAAAGATATATTTCGACTAATTTAATCAATTAGTGTAGTCATTAAATTGCGCTCATTAAGTGTTTGTTAGTAGTTATTGATAAAACTTTTAAAAGTAGTATTTTTTTTAGTTTTTATTCCGTGTCTCCGGATTTTCTAAGAACTGTTTTTCCTTTTATTGTTCAGTGCTTGTTTGTTTTTATTATTTTACAATACATCCTTTTAAAAATAACTTTTCAACAGCAGAATTAAGACAGTTTTCATAGTGAAAAAGAGGAATAAAAAAACTTTTTCATAGGGGTCTTCTTAGTAGGCGTGCCGCGAGGAAAATTGAAATCGAAATTTCTCTCTCTCTCTTTTAGCAGAATTCATTTCGGAAAGGACTTTTTTTTGCCTTTTTAAACTGAAATTTCCTCTAAACAGAAAAGGAAGACTTTCACTTTGTTTTCAGTTTTCATGCTTAATTTTAAAATAAATCCAGTTATTTATGAGTAAAAAAACAACCTTTTCCCTTTTCTTCATTGACTTTCTTTTTCTTTTTAAAATCTAAGTCTGCCTGTTGCATTTTATTTTTTCAAAGTTTTTTTTTCTTTTTTTTTTTTTTTTTAATGCTTGCGTTTAATGCGGGGAGATCGTGAATAATAATTTTCAACAATTTACACCTGCAACTGCATCTGCACATTTTTTATTTTTTATTATTAATGTACCTTTTCGTTTTTTTTTAACGATTGCTTAACTTTTTACGTTGTTTTTGATTTTACGGCTTGTGACGAATTATTGCACTCGAAAGAAAGACTAAAATGCGTCGGTAATTATTGTGTTCACACACACGTAATTTTGTCTAGACGAATATTTAAAAAAGATAAAAGTTTTAAACTAAAGTAATTGAATTACTCAGTAATTCCTAACAATAAAAACAAAAAATAATTATCAGTGGAAATAAAAAAAAATATCAAAATAACAATTTTGTTGCGTTAATCAACAAAACAAAACATTTTATTTTCCTACTTCGTTTTTTTTTTTCTCTAACATTTATTTATTTGGATGTGCAGTTACGAGACTTACGGTAAACTGGAAACTTTGCGTAAAAAATGGAAACGACGGGCCGAGTTCAAATCTCGTATTATATTGCCTATCTCTTCTCATTCTCAGCTATGGGTTAAAAAGTTAAATTACGATAGATTGGGCTCTCTAGCTTTGGATGACAGCCAGTTTAGGAGAAAGAAAACTGAATTTCAAACGATAGAGAATAATGCAACTGGAATCCACTCCGGTATGTATTTCTCAAAGGCAAAGCAAAGTCATCACAATTCAAATATAATAAAGAAAAAAATCTGTGGAGAGCCATGATCACCTCCGTTCAGAAGGGCCGTGAGATTTTAGTGACACACCTTTTTGTGGATGAAACTTTTGAAACGCACCAAAACACCATAAAAAAATATTTCCTGGTCTGGAGACTTCTTTTTTAAGAAGAGTCAGTTGATTTTTAAAAATATATATTTCCACAATTTTTATAATCAAAAATACTATTTTCTTGAATTATTCAGCTATTAATAAATAATAAGTAACGAAGATTTTATTGAAATTTTTAAAAATTAGCTGATTAAAAAAAATGTGGCGGCTTGAACTTGACCCTCGAAGCGAAAAAAAAAAAATAATAAAACGATAAAAAAAAAAAGAATGTCTTAGATTTCAAATTCAAATCCATGGGCTGAAATACGGTCGAGATCCAGGTTGCCTTGTCGACGATGAAAGAAAGCTCTTCTTGTTCGATAATTACATTTTGACCGGATTTTATGCCTACCTATGAAGTCCCAGAGTGCTCGAATTATAAATCTTCTATCTTTTCTCTGAAGACATTTAATTCTTTAATTCGAGGGTAGGCAAGTTGAAGTTGTAAATCCGCAAATGTGCGAATTACCAAAATAAACATTATTTCATCCCGTTTGGCACATTGGAATGGCTCAAACAAACAAACTTCACTTCAGTCATTTTTAATTTCTATCACAGACACGCCTGTTTCGGAACCAGGCTCATCTGCAAAAAAAAAGTGTGTTGGATGACTGACCGTGTGTGGGAGCAGCCTTTAAGAAATTGGGGCGGCGAGTCAGAATTTGCACACTAAAAAAAATTATATTTTCACGGGGACCAATAATCTTTTCTTTTTTTTTAAAGTTATTTAAGTCAGTAAAGAAAGAGGAAAATCTGGCGCCAAACTTGAAAATATAGGTTTTCTTTATTGCTTTACTGATGTCACAAAAAAGAAAAAAAAAGAAAAAACAATTTTCTTTGTCATGATTGCTTAGTGACAACGTGAAGGTTTTCTGTTTTAATTTTAAATTTTCGTTGTTACTGCAATACAAATATTTACACCAGCAAAGGGAAACTAAGAATGACCTAAGAAGAGCTTAAAAAAACGGTTTCGTATGAAAGGTAATATCCTTTAAAAAAAAAATATAAAAAAAAAAACAGCAGTTCCTGTCTAGGAAAAATGGGTCACATTTTTGGATAAACTGACAGTTTTTTATTTTATATTTCTTATCAACATCTAAAAAGTAAGTAATTTTTTCCGCTGTCCTTTTCTTTTTTTCTTATTTTTTTTTCCTCTCTCTTCATTAAATGCATTTTCACAATAGAAATATTGACCCATCTATTTTTAATCTTTACTTTTGGGAATATAATCATTTATATTTTTTTAAAAACAAAACCAGAAAAATATGTAGTGTACAGTACTGTGTACAAGAATTTTAAATGCTAATCACAGAGTTCAGAAATTACCCAAAGAAAGAGAATCTTTAAAATTTTATTCTTTTTATAAATGACTTTTATTTTTAATTTATTCTCCCATATTCTGTGATTATAATTATTAATGACAAATAAAACCTAATTTTTTAACCAATTTTAGTCCTTAAAACAATATCTTTCAAATTTTTAAAAATTCTTTCTTGAGACTGGCGATTAAGCTCATTCATTCTATGTGATTCAACTAAGTCTAAACTTTATCAATTGTGATGTGGATTGTTGAATTTTTATGGTTTAACCTAGTTTGGCACAAGGTCATAATAACAAAGCATTTATATTAAAATTAAATTGCTTCTAATTCTAATTATTGCTTGTCTAATTTCTATATCTTTTATAACGACAGTTTTATTTAATTTTGAATATGTGTCAATAGAGTTTTTGTTTTAATTATTTCAGTTATAATGGTATATTTCTTTCTTTTCTAAAATAAAATAAGAAAGTTAATTGGAAAAATACACCTGTTACTGAATTAGCAAAACAACTTTGAAAGATCCTTTTTATGGTCTGGGTTTTATGGAATCCAGGTGTTACTGCCGCATGAGTCATTTTTGTCCTTAATTAAGGAATTAGTAATCATGTTTTATCATATTGGCATTAGATCATATTCGGTACATTTAAAAAAAGACTATCATGTCCCTTCAGGATGTAGGCAATCATGGCTCTCCACAGATAAGTTTTCTTTATTATCTAGATATTACCAGGAATTCTTTGGAAAGATAGTGGAGTGGTTTCCTGTTGCCTTCTCCATATCCGTCTATATTCCCGAGATGAGGTATTATGTATATTATTTACATTATTCGGACTATTGTCCTCATCTTTGTTGCCATATTTATTATGGCCTTCTTCAGGTGGTTGGAATGTCGAACTGAACCCTTTATTTCACTCACTGGGGTAGACTGTTCTAGTTCCACATGCCATGTTTAATGGATGTCAGTTATCAGTTATTTCCTGTTAATTTTCCCTCTGAAAGTTCTCCACTGCCTTAACCGGGTATTGAACTTGCACTGTGCCATGTGTCCTCAAGAACACTTGGCACAGTGGATAAAGGCATTGGTTAGATCCAGTGACAGGACCCAAAGTGTGCGAGTTCAATACCCGGTTAAGGCAGTGGAGAACTTTCAGAGGGAAAATTAACAGGAAATAACTGATAACTGACATCCATTAAACATGGCACGTGGAACTAGAACAGTCTACCCCAGTAAGCGAAATAAAGGGTTCAGTTCGACATTCCAACCACCTGAAGAAGGCCGGAGCGTACAACGGCTGAAACGTTGTAATAACTATGGTGACAAAGATGAGGCCTTCTCCATAGTTTAGAATTCAGAGTTTTACTTCTCTAAGACTAATTGCCACCCAAGACTAGAAAGCCTAGTCCACCCTACTATTTAATCAATAACTGGGATGGAGAGAGGCAATAAAGATTGATGCCTTTCCCAAGGGCATTTGTGCAAAAGTGAACACAGCAGACTTGGCCAGAATTTGAACTTGGCTCACTGATTCCACTTTTCGAGCCTACATCTGTTACACCATCTGCACACCCACCTTTCTACATTACTTGCATGTAAAAGAAATATAAAAAGGCTAGTCATTCAAAATGTCATTTTATTGGTTTAATTGAAAGTGTACGTATATGCAGTGTGATTGTCCCTGATCTGGCATATCGTTTACAGTCGTTCACTCACAGACATGCTGTCTCTTCCCTCTGTTTTTTCTACAAATACTTTCACGGTAACTGCTCTGATGAGCTACTTTTGCTGGTTTCCAAACTGCATGAATTGAAACGTGCTACTAGGTTGGCATCTCAGTCCCACCCTTTCACTTCTACTCCAATAGCTTCATGTCTCGCACTTCCCGTCTGTGGAATTCCCTTCCTTTTATTGCTCCTTGATAGCTATAATCTCCAGCTATTCAAATGCAATGTGAATCAACATCTCCAGATGCCTTGATCTATTCCCCGTCCTTCTCTTCATCCTTTCCTCTATCATGCCTCTTTACTCTTGCTCCCACTCTCTGTAACCCCTTGCGTGCTAGTGGCACTCCCGCCTTGCTTGGCGTGAAATGCTTAAAAATGTTTTTTTTTTTTTTTTTTAATTTTCTTTTTAGTTATAACAAATAAAGATAAAATTAAAGAGAATTACAGTATGACTGTTACAGATTAGTAGGTTTATTTAGCCTGGAATATTTTTGATTCTAAAGCTTTTATGCAGGGCTGATGCAAGGGTCTCATGTTCACCCCTGAATCTATAATACAGGCCTTTCCACTCTACTACATCTTAATTTTCATAATGTACTATTCATATAAAATATAAATTTTATTGCAATGAATTTTCACCTATATTGCATGTTCAATTATTGTACATAAGTACAATAATTGAACATGCAATATAGGTGAAAATTCAACTAGAAAAATTGGCAATTTTCACATCAACTTGAGATTTTTCTTCTTAAGTTGAATAATTCTAACACATTCAACATTATGGATAAAAAATGCTTAGTTGTATATAGTGTTTTTTTGAGACTAAGCATGGCCCAAACAAATTCACAGACTTTGACAAAAAAAAAACCTCAGAATGACGTGAAAATGTACACAAATTTTGCATCCATTGTGCTTAGTTTAATTTGTAATGTATATAAATGCAGGTAGGAAAAAATTAAATGTTTATAAGATAGCAATTATCACAAAGCACTACTAGTGTCCCCCAATCAGGCTTGCAGGTTGGTGAGTTCAGGGTTAGTACATACCGGCCCTGCTTGTATGAGTGAAGTTTGGAGGGAAACTAAAAATGTCTTGCAATTTCTTTGAAAGCAAAACTCACATCTCTGTCAATACTTTGAGCCTAACTTTCACAAGTGAGAACCAATGAGCATTTTCCTTTTTTAAAATTCCTGTATTCATTGACATTTTTTTTTCTTTTTTGTATAAAAATTAAAGCATCAATAATGGCACATAAGACTTAATGCATAGGTACATAAAATGTGGTTTGATTTGGTTCAGGCATGGCATAGTGTGAGAAACACACACCAGTTTACATATAATGGCCAGCTATTTGTTTCTGAGCCAATACCCATTACAGATCTCTACTCAGTCACATTTTGATTCAACACCCACGGAGCCCACCTATGGTTTATACTGCAACTATGCTGAGTGGACTTTAGATACAGTTTCTGAGAGTCTTCTGGCATGATCAACAGTTTGAACAAGGCCAGTACACTCAAACCCTCAGTCATGATGACTTGTGACCTTGTGCTAGTACAACCATTGATGGCCTCTGAACAGTTCTGTCTATCCAGTTTCACTAACAAGGTTCGGGTCAACTGGTGGTATGGCTTTCAGGAATTTTGCAAATGTGCCATGTGCTGGGAACACATCCTCTGGCCAATAACATCAAGAAATCACCTTCCTGATAAATCAACCACAGTGAGATTCGAAGCTGAGTTTCATGGCTTGAAAACAAACATTCTAATCATTTGGCCACATGCCCATTGTAGATATAGACATTGGTAAATGCACACACAGTTTTTCATGTTTAGTTAAATATATGAAGCCAAAAGATTTAAGTACTATTATTTGCAAAAAGTGAAGAAAAAAGTCAATATGTGTAAATGAAAGGTAAATTTGAAATAATTTAATATCAATTAAAAGAGTTATATTAAAACAATAGGGAAGAATAACAAAATAAAGGTTTATATTAACATAAAGTGGTCATATCAACAACAACAAAAAATTTGGAAAACAGTTTAACCAGTTCATCAACCCTCCTTCAGAGCTCACTCATAGATGAAGATGTGCACAGCAACTAAAATGAACACCAAAAACCAGATGTATAAAATACATTTATAGACATCAAAGGCTAATTATACAGTCTAATTATAGTCTGCTTACAGGGGGATAGCTGGTAGGACATAATATAAATGGATTCTAAAAACTAAAAAGTAAAAATCAGAGTGAGCCTTCCTTAGTACTGAGAATGTTTTGCTTGTAGGACCAGGCACATTGAAAGATGTATGAAATATATCCAAAAAGTTAAGAAAAATAATTAAAATCTGTGAATGGAAGGGAAAGTCAATATCCTTTAGTAAATCAAGTAAAATTCCATTAAAAACAAAAACTTTGAGTGAGTCAAATTTTTTTAGCAGCATTATCAGGAAGCATTAATATTGACTTTTCTTTGATTTACTGTTAAAAATTAATATTGAAAAAACAGTCTACAGAAACCTCAACTTTGACTTGGTATTTCCAATAAACTGATGTATAAGAATGTATTTTTTCTAGAATTCAAGCAAAATGGTTTCAGTAAAATTCCATGTGTGACTTTTTTTTTTTTTTTTAAATCAATTTATATGAATTTCAAGGAAAAAAATAAATCTAAAATATTCAAATGGGGAGAGACTTGAAAATAATTGCTAAATTATACGTTATTTTTTTTTGTTTTTCATGGACTATTTAGTAATTTACAATTCAATATCTTTTCTTTTCATACATTTTTAGAAAGTCATTTTGAGTTATCCAAATATCCTTAGCTTGTTTGTAATCAATCACACATGCACATATGATATGGAAATGTATTTTGAAAATATTTTATCTAA
This sequence comes from Acanthosepion esculentum, assembly GCA_964036315.1. NCBI lineage: Eukaryota > Metazoa > Mollusca > Cephalopoda > Sepiida > Sepiidae > Acanthosepion > Acanthosepion esculentum. The sequence continues at coordinate 65,314,275 of OZ038485.1, forward strand.
AATATTTATAATAATTTGTTAATAATTGAAAGCTGTGAAAGCCATCAAGAGATAAAACAATTCTTGCCCATTTTGGTAACAGCTGTTTTAACAAGTGTTAAAAAGCAGCTGCTGACAGGTTTACTCTGAAAATAGTGAGTCAGTTATAAAATATAATTATTTTACCACAACTAGATTATTACTGTAATGAACAGGTAAGTAAAATTGTTAATAGTTTTTTGTTCATTTTTGTTTCTTCCAAGATTGAAAGAAAGACACTCTGCAATCAGGGCACCACAAAATAAAATGTGGGTGGGTGCAAAATTAGATGTTAAGTGGGAGGGCTCAATCAAATATTAAGTTTTAAAGATTCCTAAGTCTATAATTTACATCTGATACTCTCATAAAACGAATATTTTTTTACCTATTTTATCCCACTGTTAACATGTTTTTTTTTGTTTTTATTTTTAAATACAGAATTTGTTGCTTTTTTTCTTGTATTTATTTTCTGGAATGAGACCTATAAAAGTTTTAGAAGCTAGTGGGTTGGGGAAGAAGGAAAATTAAGCTGTGGAGGTTACCCCAACTTATTTGCCAAGATATTCATTATGTGGTTCAGTTTTTAGGACTAAAATGGAAGGACATAAACCCTCCTCTTTTTCTTTTTGCTCTGGATGTAGTAATGATAACACTTCTTAACTCCTTGGCAAACTGACTAGTTAATTTCAAACAAACCACGTGGACACTCACACCTGCAAATATGCACTGCAGCTAAATACCTAAATGTTTTCTTTCTTTTTTGAACTACCTGCATACACATAAATATAATTTTTTTTTTCTCTTCTTTTGTGAGCAATGTTGTTCTTTACAGGGTGCAATGGTTAAATTGTCGCCTAAATTGCACAAAAATGAAAATAACACTAACATCGCATTTTATCATCTTTCTTCGGGTATTTTTCTGCTATAATAAAGTGCATTCAGATTACCACCTGAGTATTCTTGAGACCATTTATATTAAGTCAAATCAGCCTTCCCTCTGTAACCAGAAGGAATAGCTGCTAGATCTACAGGGAGAGGTGGATAAATTGTCATCTAAATTATACAAAAATGAAAATAACACTGACATCTCATTTTAACAGATATATTTACCAAAATTGCACAAAAATATCTTGAAATTCTAAAGAGTAAATTTATTCAATAAAATTACCATTGGCTTCAACCATGGGCTCCAGATGACTTTGGAATCTCCTGCATCTTTTCTAGATGGTTTCCTTGTTTAAGTTGGTGAATGCTACCATAATCCTTGCCTTCAGTTCATCTTTGGTGTTACAAGGAGTTTTGTTGGTCTCTCACTCAACTGCGCCCCACACATAATAATGAAGGGGGTTGCAGTCTGGGGAGTTAGGTGGCCAGATGTAAGGGGTGATGTGGCTGCAGAAATTGTCTGACAGCCATGACTGGGTTCTTCTGCTTGTGTGGCATGGTGCAGAGTCCTGTTGCCAGAGATAGGGTCCTCCAGCAGCCACCCTCTTGACCCAGGGCAGCACTACCTCTTCAAGGCCCCCGTGTTGAGTCTGAGGCCGTCACCAACAAATTCAGTTCTTTTTTATTAGAACAATCAGTGAGTTTTCCGAGTTGCCATACCTTCGTAATCACCATTAGGCTCAACAACTCTTACCAAATTCTCTGCACTGTCCTCAAATCGACACTCAAACACTCTGAAATGTTCGTAATTGGAGCTTTGATTGCAAATGCCAAGCAGTACAGCATGTCATTTCCAAATTTCTGGTGGAGTGAATTGCGTCATGGTGCTTTTTTTTTTTTAACAGATGGTGCCCAACTGACCCTACTATACTGTGCAGTCAACAAAATCAAAAACAAAGAATGTGCATGCACAAAATTAAAAATGGCAACAATTTACTCATTGCACTCTGTATATAAACATATATATAAAATTTATATGTGTGTTGAAATTAATTTCTTTTGAAAATGTTGAATTTGTATTTATTTAATTTTTAAAACTTCTCAGTCTTCGTGACAATTCTTGAATAACCATATCTGTTACAAAATAGCACCTTACACTAAAACATGAGACTCCTGTTGATTAGTGATTAGAAGTACAAGTAAGGTTAAATTTTTAATGATGATAGTTTGGTTAATTACAGAGAATTTCACCGTATCCATTTATTCATTTATATGCAAATAGTGATAATAAAAGTACTATAAACAGAAAATGACTAAACTGAAATGTGGTTCCTAAACTGTTTTCTCTGGGACACATTTTCAGAATGAAAATTTGTTTGTTTCTCAAATTTTATGTGATAAAAAGTACATTTAAATATAAAGAAACCCAGAGAAGGTTAAAGTGAGATAACAATGGATTCAAAGTCAGAACATTATCATTGATAACTCTCCTCCTTTTTGCAGACCCTAGTTCTTTTTTTTCTTTTTATGTGCCATGTTCTTTCAGGACTTAGGTGATCATGGCTCTCCACCTCCTTCTATCCCTTGCAGCTCTCAACAAGTTCCTTCCCTCTGCTTCCACCCCAGATCACGTTCTGTCATCCACCTGCTCAAGCTCACCGGGTATGTCACGTGCTGCTTTCCTTTGTCTCTCTTTCCTTCTATTCAACCCATGAGTATCAGATTCTCCAGGTCCTCTTTCCTCATTAAACATCAGCTGCCTCTTCTTGATGTTAAGTATAAGCCTTTTCCTTGTTTGCAACCTCATTGTTGCTCACACGCTCGATCCACGATATCCTTAGTACTGTAGAACCACATCTCCATTGCCTTGAGTCTCTTCTTCATTTTTGAGGAAATCGTCCAAAATTCGCTGTTGCACTTACCATCCCTGTCAAAACTCTACCTAGCTACTACATTCTTAATACTTGATATAATACAAAAATATCACAATGATAAAATCAGTCAATAATTATTTATAACTATTTATACTGGGGCTCATGCATGCAATTACAAGTAATCCATAATGATATTTTAAATTTTTAAATCATATTTATTTTTGGCATATGAATTTTTTGAAACTGTTTCTAAATCTTTGATTGTCTTTCAATCATATCGCCTCACCTGCTATCCTCTTCCGCCGCAACTATGAGGCATGCCATGCTGTTTGGGAACCACTGTACTTGAGGAAAAGAGCTTGTCTGCCAAGGATGCCTGTTCAGGACTATAAAAGGAAGAACATAGATCTCTCACTTTCTTTTTATTTTGCCTATTCAGAAATAGGATGTGGTAGGTATCAGATGTGTCTTCCTCTCTAGCAAAGTTGGCAAACTGATTACTTAATTTCAAACAAACTATGTGGACATCACACAAACACAAATGCACACTAAACCTAAATGTTTTCTTTCCATTTTTGAACTACATGCATACACATAAATATAATTTTCCCTTTCTCTTCTTTTATGAGATTGTTATACACTATAAGTAGGTATAAAAATTCCTCCACATGGTGGAATTAATTTCTTTTGAAAATATTGAATTCACTTCTTTTGAAAGTCTTCATCCTCATCGGCAACAAGATGTAACTCCTCCCACTACTAACTAGTGACTAACAGTATCTTTGACCAACATTAATTGTAACTTGCCTCTGTTACAAAGTTTTCTGTTTGTTATTTTTATCGTTTCACTCAAAGCAAGGCAATAAAGCTACTAAGACACAAGGGGTTAATGAGTGTGAAAGAATAAGAGAAAAAAAAATATTACTAAACTGAGAGAACAATAAATGAGAAAAAACTGTTAGCATAGAACTTACAGTAACATGTAGCCATTTTAACTGTAAGATGATAGGACCTTTCTGCCAAACTAGTAGTAGGCTTAAATTCATGAAGTTTAGGTAGGAAATAGGAAAGCTCTCTAGAACAATTACCATGAAAATATTCATAGAAAGCACAGATGTTACATTATGGTGGTGGGAAAGTGACTGAAGTCAAGATGCCAGGTCAGGACCAACAATATTGCAGATTCTTCTTTGTATTTTATCAAGAATCTTTAAATATGTAGCAGAAGCACCAGATCAGATGTGGCAGCAATATTAAATGTATGGGCTAATGGTAGACTTGTGCAAGATAGATTCTGGTGAAAAAAAAATTTCTAAAAAAAATTGCCAAAAAGAGGTAGAAAGACAATAGGCCAACAGAAGAATGCAACAGTTCACCCGAGTTCTTAAAGTCTGGAACTACAGAAGAGGATTTCCAATATTTATTTTGAAAATTAATGGCAGTAATAATTTTAGAAAAAGAATGCAGCTCAGCTCAGTAGAAGTGTTATCGACTGAAACTAAATCCTTTGTTTAATTCTCAGTTCTAGCAAAATGTCTCTGTGGGCTTCAGGCCCCATGAGGGTGCCATGGATGCTCTGCAAAAATAGAATACTTTATTTAATGGCATATGACTCACTCTCCCTACTTTTCCTCTAAAAATGGTTGAAAAATATCTTCTGTGTCTTACATATGAAATTAAAATGCCTGGTAGGCTAATATTTACTAGGGTACCATAGTATCTCGTACCCTGTCTAATGCCATAGTCCTGGAATATTAATTGTAAATAGGGATGGTTTTATATTTCATCAGATATGGTAAGTATAATAAACAAAACAGAATAATAAATTCAAGATAATATTACTACTAATATTAAGAGTATGTAAATAAATATTAAAGATGGTGGGAATGAAAGAATGAAAGCCATATGTTTGGATTTTAACTACTTAAACTAAACAGGCTTTTGTGGACTTATTTTTAAAGCAGCTATCAAGTTAGGACAGGTTTCCCAAGCAAAAAGAGATATGAGTTTCTTTTACCAAAGGCCTAATTATTTATTTTTTATCTACATTGTTTACTAATCACCATATATTATGATGGTTCGATGGATTGCAATAAAAAGCAGTTGTAATTAACATGAAAAACACACTGGTCAAGAATTAATAAAAAAGACAAGTTTTGAAATAAAAATTAAAACCAATATATTTTGCTTGGAAAACAACTGTTTGCTTTCTTGAGTCACAAAAATTTATGGTGAGTTTTCTGTTACAGCAATTTGGATTACTTTTATGGTTCAATTTATAAGCAGCCAACCTTTCTTTTGACATCTTAATTTTTAAACCTGTTGATCATTTGCAAGCAAAATAGTAAGATTACTTAAAAAAATTTCCAGAAATGTTTTGTACAATGTTAGAGAAATCTTAGAATTGTCTTTAAAGTTTCCACATCCATTTGTTTTTTTTTATGTGTACACTATTTAAGAATTGTTAACAGGAAAGTAATAATTTTACTTTATTTTCGGGGAAATCATGGCTGAACTTAAAATGCACCTTTGATATTCTTTACTCTGGAAAATATGTTTAACATAAGCTATACAATTGATCACTGAAACTTATGATAATTAGACAGTAGGTGCAAGCATGTGTTTTAAATGGTTTGCAATGTTGAAAAAGAAAAGGAAGATTTTGAAGAGTTCTTTGAATTCTTCAGTTTTCAAAACTCCAAGGTCTTTGAGAGAATTGTTTTGAACATTGTAAGACCTCAATGTTTAATAACTGAAGAATTAGATGAACTTTTGTAGAAAGATGCAACATAAAGAACCTGTGAACTCGAAAATTTCAGAACGTTAAAAAAATGGGTTGAAACACTTCTTTCCACTTAAATTGCTTACCAGAGAAAAAACGTAGTTTTTGGGATATAATTATCAATTTATTAGAATTGGTTGATTGTTAGAAACTTTGACCTTTTAACGATTAAGTTCTAATATCATGCAATTTAATTTTTATATCTCCATGAATATTTATATAGCTGTTCATATAATTACATTATAGCTTTCTGCTTTTGGCTTCATAACCAAAAACCTAGGACTCTGAGGTCAACACCAAGCAGTGACAGTCTGTTTTATGCTTTGACACAATCTTCATGAAGATTGCATTGAAACACGAAACAAACTTTTGCCATTTACTGTGGACCTCAGTATTTAATTTTTATACAAACAAAAAAAATTTAAAAGTTTAAAATTTCAACACCCCCAGAATTATGAGCATTTCTTATCTATCCATAATTATAACCAATGTTTGCATTTTTATATACCCCTTCCCTTCATACGCATATATAATTAACATCAACAAAAACATTACTTTAGTCCAATGTTTCTCAACCGTTTTTAAGCAAAGGCACACCTACGGGCAAATGAAAATATCATGGCACACTTAGCAAAATTTTTAAAGGGTATTTTAGAAAATGAATATTAAAACAACATAACCAAAGAATAGTGAAAATAATTGTTTGAAAAAAAAAAGTATAATACTGATTCATTTATTGAAATAATAATGCTGTACCATTACCACTTCCACACACACACACACACACACACACACACACACACACACACACATTTTTTGCCGTTAGAAAAAAACCCAGATGACATGAATTTAGCGGATGTCAGGATTTGTTAAAAGATACATCCCTACCCATCCCTAAACATAACCCCGCTTTCAAATGTAACTATTAGTATTAACTGATACAACGAAAATTAAAAATTGAACCTTCTACCACCCCTTGTCTAGATGAATGGATTTATCGGTAACCTTGGAAAACGTCAAATTATGAATCTTTCCTGTGCCGTAAATTTTAAAAAGTAAGTTACTCCAAAATTCGCTTGATGAGGAAATGGAACTAATGTCTTTGGTTTAATAACAAAATTAAATTCAGGGGCTTTAGCTTCCATTTCTGAAACATGGTTATCACTGTGTAGCGGTAAAACCATATTTTAAATCTATTAATTTATAATATTAATGCTCTGTAAATTTAAATTTACATTGAGCACTATTGTGTAAAAATAAAAATATCTATAAGAACACCGGATTTTATATCTTACTGTTCTTTCCTTTTTATTTATATATACACATATATATATATATATATATATATATGTATGCTGCAACAATATTTCACAGCACACTAGTGTACCATGGCATGGCAGTTAAGAATCACTGCTTGATTCCAATGAAGTCCTAAGGGACAAAATGCACCGCACAAGTTTTTTTATCATTTTGTCATTAATTTTCCTTTGCAAAATAAATTATTAACAGTAATTTTAAAAAAAATGTCTTATAACTGAAAAGGATGAAATATTCTAAAATTCATTTGTTATTCATTTAGCTTTTACAATATTTCTTTAAAAAAAATAATTGAATGATGTTGGGTTTAAATTTAAATCATATGAGTAATTTGCTTTTTAAGTCATGCGCTAAGTATCTAATAAAATTTTCCCAAATAGTTATATTTAGGTGTAAGTGTACATATGCTTAATTCGAAAATAACAAACTTTGATAAAATCTGCTGTTTTGGAGTTATCGACAATAAAAGTTTGGACTCATTCGCATTACGGCATCCATTACTGGCGTTCTTTGCATACATTTGCTGCTGATTAGATTTGCGTGGAAGATTACCTTGTTAACAGCCTTTTTACTGCTCTTACTTGTCTCTATTACTGCACAACTGAGGACTCATTGTGTGTGCAATCATCAAGGCAAATTAATGTTAATTCTGCAGCAAATATATGCAAATAATGCCAGTAATGGCTGCTGTGTTGTGAATGAATCTGAACTTTTATTGTTGATAACTCCAAAACTGTAGATTTTATCAAAATTTCTTTATTTTCGAATTAAGCATGTACATTTACACCTAAATATAACTATTTGGGTAATTTTTATTAGATACTTAGTGTGGGGCTTAAAAATCAAATTACCTCATCATATTATTGCTATGTTTTTCTAAAGCTAACCATGTTTTAATTTACAAATATCTTATATAAAGAGTGCAGAAATTATTTTTTTTTTTTTTATGAAATCTTTTCTTGGAACATGCTGAATCAGAATAAATATGGTGTTAACAATGGTGAAATATTGTAGTTTTGGAGTTTAAATTGGACATATATGCACCAAATGAATGCTTTTTATTATAGAATAAATGATTACTGAGACTATTTGATCTTTCAACAAAGATATATGGCATATAGAAGTCCTTTGTTTATATATTTCTGGCAAAGTTCCTGCAAAAACAAAAATGGTGTTTCAAATGAGAATTTTCAACAAAAGTATTAAACACTATTCTTGTTAATAAACAGACTAATAAATAGTTTTTAACATTTTTGCTGCCATTCTTTTTTTTTCAATTTTTTTCGCCGCAGTAGGTTGCCATCTCTTTCTGTGGTAGACCAGTTGCCATCCAAGGCTATAGAACCCAGTCTGTCCTGCTATTTACTCATAGTGGTGGGGAAAGAAGAGTATTCATACATTTTCCCAAGGGTATTAGCACGTAAGTGAATATAATGGATTCGACCGGAATTCGAACTCGGCTCTCTGATTCCTCAATCCGAGCCACTATCCATTACTCCACTGTGTCTCTTCAAGCTTGCAATGAATTTTTTTAAATTTATGTGGCAAAAGCAAATGAAAGAAATAAACACAAAATGTATTTTTATAAATAAAAAAAATTTCATATTTATTTCCTTATAATATGGTAGGTACTAAATATTTAATTGTAGTTGGTTTGCATATTTTTATAAAATTGTAAATTAATATCTAAAGAAGTAATGGGTTTCTATTTAGTAATCTAACAGATTTTATTATTTGAACATTATTTTTAGTGGATACCCATATTTGAGTAAATACCCAGTTTATTTATTACACAATATATTTATTTTCATCTATTGGACTGAATATTCCAGAAACTATATCAAAGGAAAAAATGCACTTTCCAGCAGGATTTGAATCTGTCAGCATTGGCAGTAGAAGGCATAATTTAACTTCTCTTGATTGTCGACACACTCTGTGGTCGAGATGGTTTAAAAGCATGTTGGATCATATATTTTTTTAATAAGATCTTTGAATATTGAGTCGGGTAGATGAAAATAAATAAATATACAGTTTATTTTTTTTCTACATACAACATGTGAAAGCATGTGTGATACCCTGCTCTTGTCACCTGCCAGAAAGGGGAGGTAATACAGTTTTGGTGGCTAAGGCGGTACTACCACCCCCTGGTGCCACCAGCAGCTTTTGCCACCAGACTGGGTATTGTTTTTGTGTACACGTGTCAGTCTCTTGCGATTAATAAATAATCTACTCAAATATAGGTATCCACTAAAAATAATGTTTAAGTAATAAAATTGTAAATATAAAATTATCCTTGCAAATAACCTAATAAAATAAGTGGTGTTTAATATTTTGTTGTCAATTCTCAAGAAAAAAGAAAATTTATAAATCAAGTTTCATATATTTGGATTTTATCAGAATTCTAAAAATAGCTTTTAGCAAAAACAATAAAATTAGCCGAGGGATTATAAAGTAATACAATGCCAAGAAAGAAATCATCCTTTTGATGCACTGTTTTTCTGCTGGGGTGAATGTTAAACATTGCCATATTTCCTTTTAAGTACTAACATAATTACATTCTGGATGTCAGAAACAAGTTTGCCCCGGCTTTTCTTGTAATACGTGAGTCAGCAGGTTTGGTAAGCACTGTTTACTAAACTCCTACATTGTCACCATGACAACTGACATGAAGAGAAACTGGATTTATCTGCTGTAAACTCAGAAAGATTTTATTAGAAGTGGTTGTGTTCATAGACTGGGGAAGAACTAATTAATATTAAATTACAACCTTTCAGTTAAGGGATTTAAAATTTCTTGATAGCAATGAGAAAAAAAAAAGAAAGAAGATTAAATAGGCCTCTGAAACAAAAGAAAAGTTACAACCAAGTGTATGTGTTATAGGAGTAGATAGGTTTCCACTATTGCCCAGTTCACATTCTTCTCTGTTTTTTTGTTTTTTTTTTAACAGGAGTAGAGGTTTATCCCATTTTTCCTGATTAGGATTGGGTTTCCAGTTTCTTCCAAATTATGCTTCAATTCAATACTTCTAATATCTACACCTAAACTCTGAAATATTTACTTTTATTGTCTTTCCAGTTCATTCTAAAGTTTTTTCATTCTCTTTCACTCCTCTTGCATCTTAGTGGCATTATTACCTTGCTTGGGGTGAATTGATTTTAAAAAAAGATTTATGTATTTTAGAAGTTATTCTTTTTAACATAGCTACTTAAGAAAATATGTTAAAAATGCTTACCAAGCAAACTAGAAATTCACTCTTCTATTATGTGCTATGTGCTCTTCGGGATTTGTGCGATCATGGCTCTTCACAACTTCCTATTCTTTGTAGCTCTTAACAAAGTTAGTCTATCTCTATCATGCTTATTCTGCCATTTATATACACAAGCTCATTAGGTAGGTTTATCACTGCTTTCTTGTCTCTCTAGGTTTCTGTGAGTGTTAAATTCTCCAAGCAGTCTTTCCTTATGTGCCCCAGAAATTTCAACTGCTTCTTTCTAATTGTCCTTTTTTTCATTTTCCTTAAAACTTCCTCTTTGCGAACATGTTCCATCCAAGGTATTCTTGGTATCTTTATGTAGAACCACATCTCTGTTGCTTCAAGTCTTATCTTCATGTTTGAGGAAATTTCCCACTATTCACTACCATTGGAGGATTAGTTCAGCACTCTTTTCTTTGTTTCTAATGAAATTTTTTTGTTTCATAAAACCTTGTTTGGCTTTTAGAAGGCATCTTCTGCTATTCCAATGTGCAATAAGATTTCTGTGTCTGTATGTAGATGAGTATATGCATGCATATTTACATATGCATACAAACACCTGTGTATGTGGATAGCGTATTGGTTATCAATACAGAACGTTGAATCAGTGTGCCATGTTCAAGTTCTGACCAAGACTGTTTTGTTCACTTTGCACTAATTCCCTCTTCCCCCATGTAATGGTCTCTCTCTAGTGACAGCCAGTCAAGGAAAAGGAAAACTGAATTCATAATCAGCCTGGAGAGGAACAGATTTTGTCAGGGTGTCTTGCCCTCAACACACTCATTATTGCAATGCAATAATGGCATCCCAAATTTCTAGGAACCGGTTCTGTAAAGGCAGATAATCTTTAGGAACCTATTCTGCTTTTTCTCTTTTCAATCTGAGAATGGAAACAAATCACTTTATACAGTATCAAAAAGAATTAAACCATTTTAATAATTTAATAGAAAACATTTATTTAGTCAGATATTTCCAGATTAAAATTTTGTTCTCATCATATTTCTGTTTAAAAGTCTGTTTTTTAACTTTAGTGTCATCAGCTCTGCTATGGTTTCTTAGCCACATTTGAACTGAATCACTGTAGCCCCAAAGATCTAATAGAAGACCTTTCAAATTTATGACTTGAAGGTTTGCCACAAGATTTCTTCAAGATTTCTTTTGTCAGAATAAATTACCCTATGTTCATCACAGAAAACTTTTTTCAGCCTCCACAGAACTTACAGCAATGGTATTAATTATATTTTTAGCTATTATATATTGACTATTAATATATTATAAGCTTATTTTCAGATAATCTAACAACTGGTTTGCTAAGCTTTTATAATTTTAAGAATTGGCTTTGCACGAACTGGTAAGATGCCATCAATATTTCTACATCAATATTGATACATGTGGTGCCCCTATGATCCTAACAGGTTACAGGATTTATGATTGTGATATATACACATATTGTGATATATACACATATTGGTCCCTCTTTTGTTAACCTGTGACATGAGTCTTTTTTCTTATTCTTTCTCTTGTCTTTTATTTGATCACACAATTTTAAAAATATATTTTTTTATTTTATTTATTTTTATTTCATTATATTTTTATTTTATTTTTATTTTAATATTTTTGAATTACTTATTTTATTGCATTTATTTATTTTTTATTTATTTTGTTTTACTTTATTTATTTTTTCCTTTTTTTATTTTATTATTTTTACTCTCCTCCCAATACTTTCAATGTGTCAATAAACAAATACTGAAGAGATAGGAGCATTTCAATGTGGGGTTATTAGTTAACAAACTAGTCTGGTTGGATAATACTACTGAACCTAAGTCTGAACCTAATTAGGTTCTCCCTATTTTGGCCTTGTGTCAGACTAAACTAAGTAAATGACAAGCATTAAAGTAGAGGATTTAGGAATATTGTGGAACTTCAGTTTTTAGAGCCCCTCCTAATTTATTTACCTTTGAATGACTCTTAACACCCCCACTCAAATATGGATTAAAAAATATGAACATAATAGATTTAAAAATGTAGATATTTTGTCTCATATTTTTTTCCAATTCTAAAGAAATTGGATGCTTAGCAAACTAAGGAAATTCCGTTGAAATAGAATTGTCTTCTTTAAAACATATCTAAACCACCCATAAACCTGTTGGGTTCTTTTTAAAAGCAGTTGATGATACAAAATGATGAGCTAACAGTATTATCAATTTTATTATTAATTACACATATTTTAATTTGTATTTGCAATAAAAATTATTGTAATAATTATTATTACTCACATTATACAATATTACTTAGATCAAACACAATAATAAATTAATAATAATTATATTTTTTATTATACATACTTGTTTCTTCCTCACATTTATTTCAAAATATGTAATGGCGACAAACTAGTGTGCATCTATTTATTTATTTGCCATCAAGTCATGAGACAATTTTCCAGCCATACAGATTATTATTTCTTACCATGACTTTCACACATAATGTCTTCACCTATCCAGTACTTGCCAAACATCTGAGATATTTGTTTATAAAAAATGTTCTAGTGTGGGGGAATTGTATAAATATATGTTGTGTTATGTATATTTTGAATTTATTTTAAAAATGTTGTTATAATGTATTATGGATGTTTATTATCTTTTACACACATAATAGAATATAATATGCAAGTGTTTATTTATATACACAGATTGATATAAGCAAGTGTATTGAAAACAAATACTGAATTTCCTATTAAAATGCTGTAAAAACAAAAAAAAAACTGCTCTAACTCAAGAATCCTGATACTGCACCCGGCATAGATTCAAGGTACAATATGCACCTAAATTTGTTTAAGCTGTATCTTGGGGACACACATACATGCATACAAGATTAGAATTTTAGTATTATATAGATTATACATCAGTATTATATCATATCAGCATATAGAAAGTTAGCACATTGTCCAAATTGTGTAACAGCTTGGGACAATTGTCCATCACATAAAATGTTTAATATCTAAAAAGCTACTAAACTAATTGAGTTTCTTTTTTCCAGGTTTTCAGATAAGACATTTAGCCATTGTGACACCATTTGTCATAAGAATCTCTGAAAAACACTTTGAGTTATTCAGCTAGAAAGAGAACAGATTAAAATCATTTTGTGTCAAACCCACTATATCTTCCCAATGGTGAGAGGAAAAAGATGATTCAGGCCTTCAAGTATCAATGATACCAATATTCATACTCTGGCTTCCATCTTCAAAGTCCATTCAAGAATCATCAAGAGTACAGTGAATAAGTTTAAAAAAGAGGGAGCAGCAGAGAGGAAAATTGGATCAGGAGGTCATAACAGCAAGATGGATCATCATTTCGAATTAGAGCTAAATACCTTTTTATTGTTCAAAGTAGAATCCAATAATGTTATAAAAACCTTGGAGAATTCTAGCAAGATATCTTTAATCATTTCTAAGATACAACGGTTCAGAGCTTAATCTAACAAATGGACAATTTTGCCGTTACATGATTTGGACAATTATGATGTTACACCTGTTATAAGTGTATAGGCCTCCTTTTATTTTTGTCCCCTTTTTGCTTTATTTTAAATTTCCCCATCCCTTTCCTTATTAGGTGACAGGGTTTTCAGTTCTCTGGTAAGCATAAGATGTATTTTGCTTTGCAAGTATGACAACTCACAAATTGTTTTTTTAGTTTTTTTCCCAGTTAACTGAAAATTTCTGCCACACAGTTTTGTTTGGATTTATACATAACTTTTAATATTGAAAAAAGTATTGGGTCTTTTAAAAGCCGCTAAAATTGTACTAGTTAAATTCATAGTGAAATTGAGGTATTATGGTGATTGTAATATGACTGGGAAGTGAAAATACAATGTTGTGGTGAAAGGTATAATGCATGTATGGAAGGGGGTCAATGATTGTGATATGCAAGGTCAAAGGTCAAAGGTAGGACAGGAGAAAACCAGCCAAGCCCATCCTCTTTTAGCCATGTGCCACATTTTACTTTTCAGTACAATAAATATTCACTCCAAAAAAGTACAATACATGGACTTTAGAGTCGGGAAACATATATTTATTTTCAATTTGAGTGCAGTACTAGATTGGCGGCAAAGTCTCATCATTTTACAGTTGAAATGGCTAGATGTAACTTTAATTTTTATGCTAATGGATTTTTTTCTCACATTTTTTGCTCATGGAACTCTTTTCCAGTTTCTTGCTTTCCAGTCAAGTTTGACCTTCAAAAATTTATATGCAATGTCAATCATTATCTTCTGGATTCTGGTTCTTTTATTCCTTAATAATGTTCATCTTTTTCTTATATTCTTTCACACTCTGTAAACTATTGCACCTTAGTGGCTTTATTGCCTTGTCTTTTAATGAAGTGAGGAGATGCAAACTGGGAGATGAATTCCTATACACCAGACCTCTATGCTTATTGGTTTCTGTCTCTAAATGGTCAGATACTCCTGTTAAAAATATGTATTTATATTTTGTTGATTTTTTTTTTTTCATTTTTTACTAAATTTTCTAAATAAATCTGATTTTTTTGTCTCTATTTCTGGGATGAGGATTTGTCATTATTTATATTCAGACTTATATCTTCATCATTGTTCAAATTCTCATAATGTTTCAGCTGTGGTGCTCTTCAGTCTTCAGGTATGTGAAATGAAGAAATCAGCGTATATGATAGGCTATGATGGCAAGCCTAGCATAGAAATATCATGGGAGCTATTAATAGAGAAAGAGAAAGATGGCAGTACACAGTGAAGCTTTAGCAGCAGCAGTAATGAAATAATAAATATAATAAATAAATATAATAAAACCTTTTCTAACTAACCTAACTGGTCTTCTGTCGTTCCGTTTACTTCTCTTTATCTTTCTTTTGTCAATCTCATGACAATATAAACCTGCAGATTAAGCCTAATTTGATTGAGTATCTTTGCATAGATAAGAATTATGCTTATTCATCTGCTCTATTTCTCTCATATCTAATGCCTGGTCACTTGTATCCAAGTATGCCTGTCTACTAGGGCAGCCAGTCAATTTCTGTTGCAGATGCCTGCTCAGGTGCACATTTGTATCTGTTCAACACCCACAGAACCCACTTGTGGTTTATAGTGCAACCATGTTTCTAGGAGAGAGCACATTATCTGGCACGATCAATGGTCTGAAACAAGGCCAGTACACTCAAACCCTCAGTCACGATGAGTTGTAACTTTGTGCTAGCACAACCATCAACAGCTCCCAATTAGTTTCATCTACCCAATTTCAATCTCAAAGCTTAGGTTAATCTGCAGTATGATTTTCAGCCACTTTCCAAGGGAGCCACACACTGGGATCACCTCTCCTGGCTGATAACATCAAGAAGTCATGTTCTTGACAAACTGAAGAGATTCAAGTCCCATGGAAGGAAAGCGAATGTTCTAACCATTCAGTCATGTGCACATATACTATATATATACATTTATAAATATTGTATTCTTAATGTTACCTAAAGAATAATGCCTCCTTTAGTTTAATATAAAATAAGGTAATATTTAATTTGATTGTTTCTGTCTGACCTTCTTAAATCTTAACATGTTCACTGCCTTGTTGTTTTATAAGATTTATTTATCAACAAGTGATAATTAATAATAATAAGATAGTTGAATCTGTTGGCTTAAATTTCTTACAATGTAAAATGTACATTTAGTATTCAATTGTGTATATATTGCAGAATTTGTTTTATTCAAGAAGGAAATTACTTGGGAGAATTTTAGGGTTTGAAGATTTAGATTTAAATAGGTTATTTTACCAGCACACCAACCCCCTGGGTCATTTTGTGCCGAATCAGGTAATTATAAGATTTGTTTTTACTTTGTGTCTATTTTGCATACAAATTGTTTTATAAGTCATTATTATATAAGGGTGGGAATGTAATTCAGTTTTAGTTGCATTTTGTAGCTGGGTATTTATTTGGTTTCATTTTTTATATTTTGGAGTAGAGTTTTGTTACTTTTAAGAATTCTAGAATGACTTTGGGTTTGACACTCTCAAAGAGAGCCCAGGGTTTGGAGAAGAATTGAAACCACAGATTGGCAAATTTCAAACTGTTATGATATTGATCTTTCTACAAATGGTTGTTATTTAATTGGACAGCATTCATAAAACTGATCTTCCAGATTATAAAATTTGTGGAATTAGGCTTTGACTTAATTCATTTTGTGAAAAAAGGTCAAATCAGAGCTGACAACCTAGAATATCGTTAAAGGTATACATTTTCAAAATATTTGCTGTCATGTATGAGAAGAAATATTCCATGTGCAGTGCATACAAATGCACACAGAAACACACAAACACACAGAGTACATAATAGGTTGCATTCCATGTCATCACTGGTTTTCAGCATCTCAGACCTCTCATTCTACTTCATAGACTGTATCAATGAAAGATGGTTTCTTTTTCTTATCTGTTTTATAATATGAGAAGGATAGACATGGCAGCATCAATTCTAGGAGGCAGTGGGAGGAAGAACTTAAGGGAATGCATGCTCACTCATTGGATTAGCATGCCACCACATGCGGCCTTAGCCTGTATATGGAATCTGGGTGTTGAAAGTGTTCCAGCACTTCAAAATTCTTGCAGCCCTTTCTGACTTCGCACCATTTTGGTCTTGTATCCAAAATTTACATTAAGGAAATCCATCACTGTCAGAATTCCATGTCCATGAGCTATTATCTATTTTTAATCTGAAAATTAAATGCAGGGAAAAATCTTTTCTGTAGATAAACAGATAAACATTTATTTTATCCTGATGCTTTTTTATCACGGTTCTTTCAAGTTCATTTTCTTATCTCTGATCAATTTTTGATACTGTTCACTTGAACTTTGTAAGATTTATTTTTGGTAGATATTCACATTTATTTACTTATCTTTCTTTAGCTGGTATCAATGAGAAAAGAAAAAAGTGTGGCAATCTTTCATTTATACAAGTTTGGCTAAAGACCAGCAAGAGTCCTTGTTAAGAATTTTTGGCCTCATTTTTTCTTTATTTCAATTTTTCTTTTTTCCCGGTACATATTTAACAGCAAACGACAATTGTCGCCATAGAATTCTCTGCCTTAGCTCCTCTAGGCGCATACTGTCGCCTTGAGACGGTTTCTATAAATAAACACTTTTCAACTGTTATTTCCGGTATTTTAAGCTGGAAATCGCCTACTACTGCTTTGGAGGAAGGTTAAATTTTCGTTTTCTGACCCCATTTTGAATTCTTCTATACTCTACATGTGGCGTAACACCGATTAAAACCACGTTAATTTTTTGCGAGTTTTTGTAAACAAAAATGGCCGTGTCAATATCAGACAAAGTATTTATTCAGGAGATTTTTTTCTTTTTTTAATGTATTTGTTTTTTATTTGTTTTCAACGTCAAAACATGCATGCAAAAAATGTAATGCATTACATCAAAATATTACTCATCCATTCTTTTATTAGTATACAAAAAATAAAATCTATACAAACAATACAAAGAAAGTTATAACAATTTTAAAACAGTAGGTGTTCATGTTTTTGCACCCTCAAAAAAAAAAAATTGCAGTGGCAGGGGGAACAATTCTAGAAAGAAATTAGCGTGGTAAAGGTTAAATTCTGTCTATAAAAATTCACATTTAAAATGATAAAACATTGATTTGTAATGTGATGACATATTCTTATAATTTTGTCTGTTGGTAGTGGAAGTTTGATTTTTTTTTTTTACTATTTTAAATGTCTTTGTAAAAATTTTAAGCATTTGCTGCCATATCTGTTTTTATATAGGGATTTGATATACAAGCTAGCCATGTTTTTCTTCATCATGTCTTTGGATATCAAATGTCACCAAATGCTTAAGATTTTTACAAAGACCTTTAAAAAAGTCCAAAGTCAACCTACTGCTACTAATGGACAAAATCATCTTAAATGTTATTTTACCTTCAAGCAGAATATTTATAGACATAAATTTGGCTTAATAATGGGCTCACTGCTCCATGAGTTACTGGCATACATATTTAAATAAAATTGTTCAATGTCTGAATACTTTTGGCTTTCATAAATTATTATGAAAGGACTTTAAAACTGAAAAAAAACCCTCTCTAAACCAACAATTTACACCTGGCACCTATGTTGACAATGTATTCTTCGCAAGCTTCAGGGATACGGTATTTCATGATTATTTGACTTAATACAATCGTTCCTGTCAAACCATGTAATGAAGGTCGTCCTTAACGGATTCTCCTCCAGTTCCTTTCTCATGAACGCAGGTGTTCCCCAAGGCTCTATCCTGGGTCCTACACGGTTCCTTATCTTCATTAACGATCTTCCCGATGACTTCAGTTCTCAAGTAGGCATCTGTGCAGACAACACCACTATTTACTCCTGCCTAAATAGCAAATCTGGTATCACTGACAAAACTAACTTGGCTGTTGGTCTTGAAAAGGACCTCCAATTGGTTGTTGACTGGGACAGGAAAATTGCTGGTTAACTTTAATGCCTCAAAAACAAAACTGCTTTCTATTAACCACCGCAGAGAACCTTTCCTGCCTCCCATTAGAATGTCTGATGCTCAACTCCATGAGAGAACCTCTTAGTGACTGCTTGGTCTCAAACTGTCTGCTGACCTGAGATGGAACAATTACATTGAATCAATAGCTTCATCAAAAACAAAGAAAGTTGGTTCTCTGTGTTGCACCTGAGTCCAGCCTTCAAATCTATAAATCAACCTTTTGCCCTTGCATGGAATATTGCTGTCATATATAGTCTGGAGTCCCTGCTGTTCATCTTAGGGTCCTCGACAAAATCCAGAGATGGATATGCAATGTGATTGGCCCTGATCTGGCATCTCATTTACAGTCGTTCTCTCACAGACGTGCCGTCACCTCCCTCTGTCTTTTCTACAAACACTTTCATGATAACTGCTCTGACGAGCTATTTTTGCTAGTTCCCAAACTGTATGAATTTAAACATTCCACCAGGTCGGCATCTCAGTCCCACCTTTCACTATCAAAATGGTTAAATGTAGCCATCTCTTCTACTCCAATAGCTTCATGTCTCACACTTCCCATCGGTGGAACTCCCTTCCTCTTACTTGCTTCCCTGATAGCTATAATCTCCAACTATTCAAATGCAATGTCAATCGACATCTCCAGATGCCTGTTCTTCTCTTCATCCTTTCCTCTTTTACGCCTCTTTACTCTTGCACACACTCTGTGACCTCTTGCATGCTAGTGGCACTCTCACCTTGCTTTGGGTGAAAAGTTTTTTAAAAAAAATTAACTAAGACAAATTTTAAAAAAACGTGAGAACAACCTTAAAAAATAACTACATCCATAATTTCACATATGAATTAAGCATAAACATCAGAATTCTCTTTTTAAAACATACTAATAGATTAAAATAATGAAAGCTTTACAACCTCCATCTATATAAAAAAACCAACCAATTCAAACCCACGCCTACTTAACTACAACAGCAATTCCCACACACTTACAAAAATAGTCACGTAAATAGTTTAATTAATAGAGCAAATTTAATATCCTCTATACACACAATATTTCTTAATGAACTCAGATGCATAAAACAAACTATAATTAATAATAATTTCCCTAATCATATAATTGCTAAACAAATTAAACTTAAACTTTGGAAAAAATAACAACAGTACAAAAAATAATAATGTAAAAATCACCATTAAACTATTCTACAAAAACCAACTACACAGTAACCACAAACTAGACAAAAATACTTAATACACAGATACATATCTCTTAACAAGAAGTCCTACATAGAGACATATTTCCTAACAAAAAGACCTAATACATGGATACATATCTTCTAGTAAAAAGACCTAATACATGGATAAATATCACCTAACAAAAAGACCTAATACATGGATACATATCTCCTAACAAAAAGACCTAATACATGGATACATATCTCCTAACAAAAAGACCTAATACATGGATACATATCTCCTAACAAAAAGACCTAATACATGGATACATATCTCCTAACAAAAAGACCTAATACATGGATACATATCTCCTAACAAAAAGACCTAATACATGGATACATATCTCCTAACAAAAAGACCTAATACATGGATACATATCTCCTAACAAAAAGACCTAATACATGGATACATATCTCCTAACAAAAAGACCTAATACATGGATACATATCTCCTAACAAAAAGACCTAATACATGGATACATATCTCCTAACAAAAAGACCTAATACATGGATACATATCTCCTAACAAAAAGACCTAATACATGGATACATATCTCCTAACAAAAAGACCTAATACATGGATACATATCTCCTAACAAAAAGACCTAATACATGGATACATATCTCCTAACAAAAAGACCTAATACATGGATACATATCTCCTAACAAAAAGACCTAATACATGGATACATATCTCCTAACAAAAAGACCTAATACATGGATACATATCTCCTAACAAAAAGACCTAATACATGGATACATATCTCCTAACAAAAAGACCTAATACATGGATACATATCTCCTAACAAAAAGACCTAATACATGGATACATATCTCCTAACAAAAAGACCTAATACATGGATACATATCTCCTAACAAAAAGACCTAATACATGGATACATATCTCCTAACAAAAAGACCTAATACATGGATACATATCTCCTAACAAAAAGACCTAATACATGGATACATATCTCCTAACAAAAAGACCTAATACATGGATACATATCTCCTAACAAAAAGACCTAATACATGGATACATATCTCCTAACAAAAAGACCTAATACATGGATACATATCTCCTAACAAAAAGACCTAATACATGGATACATATCTCCTAACAAAAAGACCTAATACATGGATACATATCTCCTAACAACAAACAGATTAAACTCATGATTAATTACAAAAAGAACTAAAAAAAACTTCAATATGACCACCACCAATGATGTAAGAAAAAATTAAAACTTTAACAAGCTAATGTTGCCTATGAATTTGCTTTTGCCCACTTCGAGAACATGTCTAATAATATTAATTCAGATAACACTTCTTTTTTTATTTTTAATCATGTCACCCCAAGCAATGCATGAATGTCACTAGTATGAGGGGGTTACATAGTTTCTTTTTTCATTTACCTGATAACAGATATTTTAAATTGTATATCACCAACTAAGACAAGAATAAAGCATAAGGAACTGGACAAATGCTTAGTAATGGCACATGAATGTTATCAGATAAATTGTATAAAAATGACTCTGAATACTAGAAGCATAAAAACCCAAAAAACTTAATCTCAATAAAATGTTAGAATGTTCCTTCTTGAATTTTATAAGTATATTTCATAAATGAAAAAGTAGAAGGAAAAAGAACCATCATGTGAAGATTGATACATTCAAAAATGATAAAACTGACAAGACAAAAACAAAAATCCCTTTGATAATGACTTATGAAAACTGAAAGGACTTTGAACAATTTACATTTTAATATATATTGGAAACCAGGAAAATAGCCCAAAACATAAAATAAAAATACCAATAGCAAAGCATTTTTTGTTGTTTTTTTTATTATCCAAACACATATATACACATACATCTCTATCTATCTATCTATCTATCTATCTCTCTCTCTCTCTCTCTCTCTCTCTCTATATATATATATATATATATATATATATATATATATATATATATATAGAGATAGATAATCTATATATATATATATATATATATATATATTTTTATTTGACAAAGTCTGACAATTTATTTAAAGACATTTATGATACGTTTAACATTCTTTTTTATTTGCTTAAATACTTGTATCTATAAAAAAGAACGTTAAACATATCATAAATGTCTTTATATCTCTCTCTCTCTCTCTATCTATCTATCTATCTATATATATATATATATTCAAGCATGTTTCATTGAATAATATAGACATCTTATGTCTATTTGTTTTTGTAATAATCCTTTCCAGCTATCAGTTTCTTGATATTAAGATGAAATTCATCAAGGAAAGTGCTGTAGTTTGTTACTACCCAAGTATTTTCAATCTCATGTGAGATCATTCTCAGGAGTGAATTACAAAGACGAACTGTGATAAAATCTGCATTTCATTGTGATGGTGATTTTTTAAAAACATGCATGAATGCACTCCATTATAATCATTTTAAAATGGCTTATGTACTTTTGTAGCTATGGATTTTTTCACAAAAACAAGTGTCCCAATATAAAATTTTAAACAGACACTGTCAGTTCGTTTTAATCAAACTTGTTTGGATATATATAATCTATTAATAAATCTAATAGCTTTATCTTAAAATCTTACAAAAGAAATGTGCTTCTTGACATGAATCATCCTGTATTCCCTTTTAATATGGGAAACCACTTTCAAGCCGAGTGTACTTTTCCATTAAGCTACAGTAAGGCATTAGAGCAAAACTACGCTCAATTACACTATTTAAGAAATGCACATGTCTCTGAAACTTTCACAGACACCACACACATACACACACATGCACACACACACAACAGTTGATGGACTTTTTAATCCTGCATTATTCATTGTTATAAATATTATATTTTCTGTGCACATGCTTGTGTAGACATTGCTGTTCTCATCTTTTTTTTTAACAGTGAAATTGATATCTGCTGGCCTAGAGATTGAAAGTATTATTAAATAAAATACTCCCCACCAACAGGAATCTAATCTATATTCCATCTTTAATCTGAGAATCCACCTTCAGGCCAGTCATATGTGATCATTATGCCAAAATAAATCAGCAGAGCAAAGCAAGACTCACTTACCTTATTTAAAAAAATGAACTTTGCTTCCATGGCTTCCTGTAGCTTAATGGTAAAGCATGCCAGGCCTGAAGGGGTTTCTCAAATTAAAACAAAAATAGAGGTTTGATTCCTGTAGGGAGTAACATTTTCTTTAATAACACCTTTGATCTCTTGATTTGTAGATATTTATTTCACTGCTTAAAAAACAAGGATATCTACACTTAAACTTATGTATCCATCAAATATTTCTATAAATGTTTTATATATATATATATATATATATATATATATATATATATATATATATGATGACATATATGTGGCCCAATATAATAATTGAATTCTAAGAGTAATGCTTGTCTTCATTTCTGAATATTAATAATCTTTTTCTTCTTGATCTTCAATGCACAACATATATATATTGAGTGCAAAATTTTTTAATGCCAGTTGGCAAAATTTGGCGTTTAATCAAGAAAATTTTCCTTATCACCAGAAATATTTAATCTGTTTAAATAAATAACTAAAACTAAATGGTGGTGGGGTGTAGTTGAGTAATGGTAATGTCAGTGGGCTGCAAGTAAAGCTGAAAGGTTCAAATGCATTTCATATTAAAAAACAACCATGATTTTTTCTTTATTTTTCTCTATCACCAGCTATTGTGTCGCAATATATGTAGAGAAATGAATTAACTTAAATTTTTGTGAATATGTTTAATAAATCCTACCAGTAAAATCATAGGTTACATAAAGATTTATATAAGGTTGCTGTTAAACAATACCTTACCTGACGTAAAGATTTAGATAAATATTTATCTTGTAGAAAATACACTTCCCTTGGTTTTAAATAAATTTATAACTCCTTTATAGATAAATTTGATTCTTTGTTGATAACTATTTCCCAATGGATATTTGATAATACTGGTTCTATCTTCATCTGTCCAGTGTCTGGCCAAATATCTTTGACATTCCTGACTTCAGGGTTTTAGAGATGCAATTTGGAATTTGTAGATTTTCAATTCCTTTGTTTAGCTAATGTCACAGGTATTTTTAATTCGTGATGTTATGGACACCACCCAGTAAGCAGTCTGTATTTAAATTCATATCATAGATTATGCTTGGACAAGTGGGTACATCACTTTTCCTTCGAGCTGAATGTCTTTTTTTATCAAATATTTAAATGTTATTAATACTGTTTGTGTAGATAATCTTATCCAGAAAGATATTTATTGCAAACATTAAGTCATCTCATTTCACATGAACTAAAATCAGACTACTTTACTGAGTCATATTCTGAATGATAACACTTGACTTAGAAAGAAAAAAAAAACTCATTCCCTGTTGCTAAAATGAAAGATAGTGTCATTTCTCATGAGAAAATATAAGTTTTTTTTAATGATATATGTTTACATATACTTGTATAGCATAGGCCTACATATGGTTTTCAATTCAAAGTTTTCCTTTTCCTAGACTGGCTGACAACTAAGGCTGAAGAGCCCAATCTGTTCTGCTATTTAACCAACAGCTGGTGGGTAGAAAAAGTGAATTGATATCATTCCAAAGGGTATTTGCACGTAAGTGTATGTAACTAACTCGATTGGAATTCAAACTTGGCTCTTTGATTTTTCATTCTGAGCCATTATCCCTTGCACCACCTGCACATCCAAACAATGAGAGGGTGCTGTAAAGTTCTCAGCCCAACCAAGAAGGTATTCCAAAAATTGTTGTTTGAACAATTGCTTGAAAACGAGCAGCTGACAATTATATAAATTTTTTTTTTTTTTCTGTTTCTTTTTAAAGTTACATGAGTAATGAATTTTTTTTAATGCTGAACTGTCCCAAACCCAACCATGAAGTCCTTAAAAGATAAAAAAATTCTGATGTTTGTTTAGATTTTCGGAAATGGGTCAGACCAAGAATTTGTCACTGTCTCCACCTCACAAAATACAATGTGATTAATAAAAGTCAATTACAAAATAAACTAAGTCCGAAAACTATTTTAATATATTTTATTGTTATACATTATTTATATATACACAAATATTTAAGTAAATGCTCTGTTTTGTAATAAACACTATTAACAATATTTACTGGCTTGAATGTCTGAGAAATTTTATAGAAAATATGCATCCTTCAACAGGGAAAAAACCTGTATCCTACTGTCATATAGCCTGACATGCTATACTAGTTTAGCTACAAAGGAACCTAGCTTAAAAGCCCCTTATTGGGGGGCATTTTTTTTTATCAAACATCTTAATATTGGCAATCTCCAGGGAATTTATCCCGAGGAGTGAAATGGCCATAAAATTGGGGTACAATTGAGTTTCATTTTTATGTAATTCATTTCTATGTTCTATAATAAATATATTGAGCTTTCTCTTGTGGATTAGTTTTAATATTTTATATTAATAGGATTCGCTTGGATTTTTACCTGTACTATTGCCCTTATATTTGTATAGTTGAGCTGTCATGGATATTAATCCCTTGTAAAATTCATACTACCTTTCTTATTCTCATTTATCTATATCTTGGAAATTTCTACCACCTTCTTCACTTTCCATTATGGATAAATTTCATCCAGATTACTCCTTAAAGAATATTCCATATCCTTCACTTCACTCCTTCAATTTATCTTTAACCAAGAAAATTGTTGACTTTGTGAAAAGGTTAAGCTGGAAAGCCTATTTCTATCTTAATTCTTCTGAAACTCAAAACAATAGGCCTGAGTTTTACAACTTAAAAACTCAAAGATCTCCACCATCCAGCAAACTTTTGGAACCATTAAAAAAAAAAACTTTAACATTGTCAAGAATATGAGATTTAGTAGAAACTTTAACTCTTTTCAGAAGACTTTAAACCTGGACATTGATATGATTAAAAACTTGAAAGAGGTTTGGATTAGAGCAGATAAATCAAAAAACATATACAAGTGTGATCCCTCTAAATACTATAAAATTCTTAAGGACAAAATCACTGACAGTTATAAAAAGGATAGATTCAATAATAGAATTTTTGAGATAGACAATGTGACAGCTGACTTAGCTAGTAATCTTAATATTAGTGACAGAATGAGGAAGATCCATAGAAAAGACGCATATATCTTATTCAAAGACCATAAACCTAATTTCTCGAATAATACCCAATCTAGTTTGATCAGTCCCATTAAATCTGAGCTAAGTGTAATTTCTAAAAATATAATTAAAAAAAATTACTGACAAACTACTAATTTCAAGTGGTGCCAATCTTTGAAAAGACTCATCAGATACGATCAAATGGTTTACTAATATGAGGGGTAAGACGAGAACAACGTTTATTAAATTCGATATCATTGATTTTTACTCCTCTATTTCTAGAGACCTCATAATAAGTGATTGCATAAATTTTGCTAAAAACTATATGGTGATATCTGATGAAGAAATCGATATCATATTTGCAGCCAGGAAGTTGCTCTTATCGCTTAATGACTCCACCTGGATTAAGTGTGGGAGTAACAACTTTGACGTTCTGATGAGAGCGTATGATTTGGCTGAAGTTGCAGATCTTGTTTGTATTTATATTCTGGAGATCTTTAGTAGGATTGTTGAACTGGAACTAGTACATCTATATAGAGATGACTGACTCATTTATGTTCCCAATAGTAATGGTCCTCTTACTGTTAAATTACAGAAAAAATCATTAGAGCAGAGCAATTAAGGTACTGGGGTTTAAGATAGAGATCACTTCCAATATAAAAATTGTTGACTATCTAGACATCACACTTAACCTGAATACTAATACATTTAAACATTACCATAAAGAGCATGAAACTCGTAACTATATTAACATTGACTCTAACCACCCTTATACTATCTTGAAGCAAATACGCATTACTCTTTATTCTAGAATTAATAAACTGTCATCTAATAAGGATATATTTAATAAGAACAAGGTATTATATGAAAATGCTCTCCAGAAAAGTGGATTTTTTAATAAACTATCTTACTTAAACCCCATAAATAACAATACTGAGGGTAAGAGTAGTAGTCGTAGGCACAAAAATAGAAAAAGAAATATTATATGGTTCACCCTCCCACTGGCTGTAGGTTATCCAGAATTAATATTGGACAGGTTTTCCTGAAACTTATAAACAAACATTTTCAGAATAACAACCTTTTAAGTAAGATCTTTAATAGAAGAAACTATTACAATAAGTTATTCATGTACAAACAACGTATTCTGTATAATTATATATATATATATTCTGTATAATTATATATATATATATATATATATATTCTGTATAATTATATATATATATATATATATATATTCTGTATAATTATATATATATATATATATATATATTCTGTATAATTATATATATATATATATATATATATATTCTGTATAATTATATATATATATATATATATATTCTGTATAATTATATATATATATATATATATATATTCTGTATAATTATATATATATATATATATATATATTCTGTATAATTATATATATATATATATATATATTCTGTATAATTATATATATATATATATATATATATATATATATATATATTCTGTATAATTATATATATATATATATATATATATTCTGTATAATTATATATATATATATATATATATATTCTGTATAATTATATATATATATATATATATATATATATTCTGTATAATTATATATATATATATATATATTCTGTATAATTATATATATATATATATATATATATATATTCTGTATAATTATATATATATATATATATATTCTGTATAATTATATATATATATATATATATATATATATATTCTGTATAATTATATATATATATATATATATATATATATATATTCTGTATAATTATATATATATATATATATATATATATATATTCTGTATAATTATATATATATATATATATATATATATTCTGTATAATTATATATATATATATATATATATATTCTGTATAATTATATATATATATATATATATATATTCTGTATAATTATATATATATATATATATATATATTCTGTATAATTATATATATATATATATATATATATTCTGTATAATTATATATATATATATATATATATATTCTGTATAATTATATATATATATATATATATATATTCTGTATAATTATATATATATATATATATATTCTGTATAATTATATATATATATATATATATATATATTCTGTATAATTATATATATATATATATATATATATATTCTGTATAATTATATATATATATATATATATATATTCTGTATAATTATATATATATATATATATATATATATATTCTGTATAATTATATATATATATATATATATATATATATATTCTGTATAATTATATATATATATATATATATATATATATTCTGTATAATTATATATATATATATATATATATATATATATTCTGTATAATTATATATATATATATATATATATATATATATTCTGTATAATTATATATATATATATATATATATATATATTCTGTATAATTATATATATATATATTCTGTATAATTATATATATATATATATATATATATATATATATTCTGTATAATTATATATATATATATATATATATATATATATATATATATATTCTGTATAATTA
>OZ038485.1:65347861-65675168 GCA_964036315.1 Acanthosepion esculentum
AACGTCTACTCTAACCACCCTAAATCTGTGATAGATCACATCCCCAAAACTGTGAATATGAGAATAAATCTTCTAGCCAAAAAATCTTTAACAATAATAAATTTATATACAACCAGGCCCTCAAAAATAGTGGTTTTCGACAAGAATTAAACTTTAACGGAGAACTATTAAATCAGAATAATAATAGAACTAAAAACAAAAAGAGGAAGGTAATATGGTTTAACCCACCGTATTGCAGGCTCTCTAACATTGATATAGGAAGTTTCTTCCTAAGATAAATAGATAAACACTTCCATAATAAACATCCACTACATAAAATTTTCAATAGGAAGACACTGAAAATTAGTTATTCATGTGTTAGGAATATGGAGAAAATTATATCTTCCCATAATTGTAGAATACTTAGAAACTACCATAGTAATGAAACTAAATCTAATAACCCTACCTGCAATTGTAGGAATAAAGACAATTGTCCAATCAGGGGTAAATGTATGTATGAAAATGTAGAATACGAGGCAACAATCTTCCCCAAGGAAAATATAAAACAGAAAACAAGATATATAGGTGATGGGAAGCAGCGTCTATACAACCATAGACACTAATTTTGAATATAGATACCTCAAAAATCAAACTTCATTATCCAAACACTTCTGGGATCTGGTGGATAAGGGACTAACCCAACATTTCAAATGGAGATACTTATCAAGAGCTAGAATCCCTAAAACTTCCGCGATCGGTGTGATCTGTGCTTTGCGGAAAAAAATTTTATTATTAAAGATAAGAATCAAGATGAGTTGCTAAATCTTTGTAGTGAGATTTTTTTTATAAATGTAGACATAGAAAACGATTCAAAACATAAACACAATTTTATAACGTGTTGTCACGTGTGACAGTTCCATCTTGGATCAATAACATCGGACATGGCATTTGAATGGAATGACTATTATGATTATCTATATGTATCATTGTGTATGTTTATGTGATGCGCTATATATTTATTTGTTTTTTATTTTTTTTATATCTATATGTATTTTTTTTTTTTAACATTTCTTTATTCATATGTTGATATATGTGTATGTGGGTATGTAGATAGAAGTTTTCCCTAATAACTATGAAAAATCAGATAATCTTATAATATTTATATACCTAGATATATATGTAAACGGAAGAGATAGATACATGTTAATCACTCTGTGGGTTTTAATATTTTTAATATTCTTAACGTTTTCTTCCTCAATGTTCTTAAAGTATAAATTAATTTAATTCCACCAGTATATTTTTATGCTAAATGTATAAATGGATGGATATGGTTCTAAATATATATATTTTTTTTTTAATTAATTTTTTTATTTTGAAAAAAACTTTTAGCTTTTACCTTTTGATTTATATATAGATATGTATATGTATGTACATATAGGTGTGTGTGTATATGTGTGTGTGTGTGTATATATATATATATATATATATATGGATAGATGTATGTGTTAGTGTGTATGTATGTATGTATGTATATATATATATATATATATATATATATATGTATATATAATGTGTGTGTGTGTTTATAGGTATGTGTATGTTTAGGTATGTTTGTATATGTATGTATGTATAGTTAGACGGATAAATAGAGGGATACCTTGTTTATTTGTTTAGATGGGTGTGTGTCTGTAATTGTATGGAGATGTGTAAGGTTTTATGTATATATTTTTATGTGCAAGTATGTGTATGTCCGTATGTGTACATATGTGTGTAAATGTATTATATGTAGGAGTGGATGCATATGAATATATATATATATATGTGTGTGTGTGTGTGTGTATATATATATATATATATATATATATATATATACATGCCTATATGTGCGTACGTGTAAATATAAATGTTGTTTATGTGTGTATACGTATGTGTTTTTGAACATAGAAATATAGGTCCTTGCTAGATTAAGTAATCATTATTTTTATGTTTATATTAGATGTGTAACCTGTAGTCGATATTGCTTTTGACAAGTTTTCTTGATTGCACAGTGACCCTTTTATAAATGCCCTTTGGTTTTAGTTCCCCCCCCCCATCTTCCCCACATTTTTCTTCTTTTTTTTCCTCTCCCTCTCTCATCTTCTGATCTTCAAGTGTAGATTATATCGTCTATTGTGTGTGTACGTCACCACAAAATGTATACTCTTTTCCGGTGTATCTTTAATTTATTTTAGGTCAACGATTCAGAAATGTATTAGACATCCAAGGATATTCATATTTATCTGCATCTTGCTCACTTAAGCCATCTTTGACACTCCTCTTTATAACTTCACTCTGTTAAACTTTAATCCCCACCTTCACCTTTAGACCTTCCTGTTCTTCTCTCGTCTGTTACCCCTCCCTATAGGTTTCATTTACTCTAGCATTCGTCCCACACTCTCATACATACACTTTCAATTTTATTTTTTATTCCCGGAGTTGTTTTTTCTGTTTTCTTTTTGAATTTGTAGGTCTGATGAATTGGATCATATTTACGATTCCAATGGAATAAATTATGACAATGGAGTACTAGTGTTTAAGCCTTTTTATTATTTATATATATATATATATATATATATATATATATATATATAATGAACGATAAATGAGGACCAGCATTGGCTGGTGCATTTTGTTTTACATTTATGCATGCTAGCAGCGGCTATTGTTGAGTAAATCAGGTAAGGGGAAGGCATATTTCATTTGTGCTTAAGTGTGATACTAGCCCTGCCTTCCTGCAAGCAACAAAGCCACACTGACAGATGAAATTTGTTAAAGCAGGATTTTGATCGTGTCTCTGCTTCAGAGCTTGACGAAGCTGATTATGCATTAATCTACTGTCTTCAAAACCTTTTAACTTAATGAAACATGTCTTATGCCACTCCTTTCGGGTTGATGCTTGGGCTTCCCAGGTTTTAAGATCAAAGTTGAGACGTTTCATGTTGACTTTATATTTGTCTTTGTAGCGTAAGAGTGAATGTCCAACTGAACCCTTGGAGTTTGGTAGTTTGGCAATTTCTTAGGAAACCTATGCTCATTCATTCTCACAACATGACCAGCCCACCTAAGTTGTATCTTTGCTAGAACGGATTCAGTGACTGTGATGTTGTTACATTTTTTCAGTATTAAACTATTCTTGACCCTGTCATCCCATTTTATGTCACATATGGCACGAAGACAGCACAAGTTGATTTACGTTGTTTTACTGTGTCCAAATTTCAACACCATAAAGAATGGTTGAGAGAATGACTGATCTGTATATGTAGATATACATACATACATACATACATACGTACATATGTACATACATACATATGTACATACATACATATGTACATACATACATATGTACATACGTACATATGTACATACGTACATATGTACATACGTACATATGTACATACATACATATGTACATACGTACATATGTACATACGTACATATGTACATACGTACATATGTACATACGTACATATGTACATACATACATATGTACATACGTACATATGTACATACATACTTACGTACATACATACATACATACGTACATATATATATATATATATATTACTTTGTTTAGCAAGGTAAGCTAATGTTTTTATGTTTCTTTATACCTACAGAACCAACCTGTGTTTATACTGTTACTATGGTGAGCAGATCTTACAGATTCTGGGAGAGAGCACATAATATGGACAACACCATCATGTTTAAAGCCTTGGTCACAATGACTTGTAACTTTCTGCTAGTACAATCAAAGACCAAAATCATTACCCCTATCAATAAGCAAACATGCTTCTTGTTACCATAATAGTGGGATATTTTATTGATATATAGGAAAAGTCCTGTTTATAATACATTGCTTTTTATTTCTTTTGCATTGTGTTAGTTTTGGTAGGATATTTTAATATTTTATGATTTAACAAGTATCTTTCTCCCATGTAATGTTAAGAGTTAACTGTGTAGTCAGAATACACACTTTCTCATGCAGGAAATACAAGTGGTGCAATTGCAAAATTAAACAAAATTTTCTATCTGAATTTCTGGGATGATGAGTTGACATTATTTACACTATTTACTTTTGTTTGTCGTTCACTTTGTTATCATTTTTTAGTGCTGCTCAGAAACAGAGAGAGCAATAACCTATCAGTACTAAAACAATAAAACCTAGATGATATCTCCATAGACGAGGGCAGTGGAATGAGTACAGTCTACTCCCATAGATTAAATAAAGGATTCAGTTTGGAATTCCCTCTAGGTTACTCTGGATGAAGGCTGGGGTGCACAATGGATGAAACGGTGTGATAATCACAAAGAATAAATGATGTTCCTTTCTATTTAGTTTCCTGCACAACTAAACTAATAAGAATTTGAATGTTGCCAAAACTCAAAGACAATAATGGTTAACCAGTGGAAACTAAATGCGTGCAAAAATAATTTTAAGGATTTCATTGATTCTTTTGGAAATATTTCAATTCAAAGACATTCTCAATGATGGTTATTAACTTTTACTTATTTCTTTCATATTCTGTTGCTTTTTATCCCATTTTTCAGACAATTATTTATGAGGAGATGAAAGAAATACAGTATTTACATTAGTCGGACTATTGTCCTCATCTTTGTCGCCATATTTGTCACAACGTTTCGGCCGTTGTACGCTCCGGCCTTCTTCAGGTGGTTGGAATTTCGAACCGAATCCTTTATTTCGATCACTGGGGTAGACTGTTCTAGTTCCACGAGCCATGTTTGATGGATGTCAGTTATCAGTTATCTCCTGGTAATTTTCCCTCTGAAAGTTCTCCACTGCCTGAACCCCCGGTTCAGGCAGTGGAGAACTGGATAACTGATAACTGACATCCATCAAACATGGCTCGTGGAACTAGAACAGTCTACCCCAGTGATCGAAATAAAGGGTTCGGTTCGAAATTCCAACCACCTGAAGAAGGCCGGAGCCTACAACGGCCGAAACGTTGTGACAAATATGGCGACAAAGATGAGGACAATAGTCCGACTAATGTAAATACTGTACATAATACCTCATCTCAGAAATATAGACAGACTATGAAAGAAATACATTTTCTAACAATAATTCATCTAAAAAGATTTGAATATTACAACTAATACTTCTAGTGTATGTAAACAAAGAAAATGTTGGTTGATGAAGCATTTAGAGGAAAATAAAGAATGAATGTATTATGGTTAGATTTGAATTTCCATGGCCAGGTGATCTTTGTAGCCTTATCTGTGGGTCAGCTGCTTCAGACTGACAGGCCTCCTGATGACAGGGATGCAAGTTCAAATCTTACTGTGGGCTTATTTTTTATTAAGGAAATTATGCATCCAAGGAAAGATTTGTGCAGTTCACAATGACTTTATAATCCTGACTATAGTCTGTCGCCCTCCAAAGTTATCATTCTTTCTCATTTTCAGTTTTTATCTTTTTGGTTTCCAAGTTATTTTTGTTCACTTTGCTATGGTTATTTTTGTTTAAGAGGATTTTTAGCAGCGTATCAACTCTTTAAATTCATTTTATGCCAAAACTGATTTATTTTGGATTATACTTAGGGAAAATGGGCAATCTTTGTATTGTTTTTTATATTTTCAGATATAATCCAACTGATTTCAGAAATGTTATGATTCTATTTGTTTTAATATTTTTGAATGGTTATTTTAGACTTTGTCTTGAAGAAATTGTGTTTTTGGAGTCATGATCAATGCATTCAATTAGAAAATGTTTTACCATATATTTGGTTTGGCATGTAAGTGTTTCTTTTTTGTTTCAGTAAAAATGAATGCATAATTTTAGTGTGACCTATTTGTAGTCTTGATATAGTAACCTCTTCTTTTTGGGATTTTCCATAATGGCAGGTTTTTTTTTTTCTGAGGGTTAAGATTGTATTTAGTTTATTTTGTGTTTTTCTGTTTCATTGTTTCTGCCATTGATTTTGCATTTGTTTCTTAATTAATGGTCTTAGGACAGTATATGGGATTTGATAATTTTCAGGAACTAGTCTTAATGCCTGTTTTTAGCACTTTTTTTGCTCCATCATTGCCCTTAATTCCTACATGGCTAGGAATCTAGATGAACAGAATTTTTTATTTTTTAAGTAGAAATGGCAAATATTTTTGCTGTTTATCCTCCTATTTAATGGTTTCTTTAGCCTTTTCCCCTTCTGTTCTATTTATTCGGAGAGTTTAGACTGTTTATAAATTTCCCATGTGATTTTGCATTTTGTTGATGTCCTGATTTTGCATTTAACATTTGTCTTGCAAACATATGAAAAAAAAAAACTCTTGTAAAATAACAGTTTATTATGCATAGAACATGAAAAAGAAGAAGCTTCTCACTTCTGAATCACCCGGTAATATTACACTAATTTAAGTTACAGATCTGGGTTATCTTTAGGGGTAGTAGTAACAACTAGTGACTCGTTTATGAGTATGTTCATCTACTAGGGTGGCTGGTTAATCCCTGTTGCAGATGCCTACTCAGTCACATTTGTGTTTCTTTAATATCCACAGAACCAATCTGTGTTTTATGCTACAACTATGGTGAGCAGATCTTACAGATTCTGTGAAACAGCACATAATCTAGTGTAGTCGAACAAGGCCATCATGTTTAAAGCCACAGTCACAATGACTTATAAATTTGTGCTAGTACAATCAACAACAGGTTCTGAACAGTTTCAGCTACCAAATTTCACTCACCAGTTTTGGCTCATCCCATGATACAGCTTTTAGGCATTTCCCAAAAGTGCTACATTGTCTTCCCAGGATTATATAATCAAGAAAATCAGTAAAAACTTAATTCTCACTAAAATTAATAAGATTGAGAATAGAGAAGAAAAACTAATATTTTATTTTTTTTAAATCCAAATTTATTTCATGTAAACAAATTTTCAAGAAGGAATTCTTATATTGGTTTCAAATCACCAGCTTTCCTGCAAATCTTTTTAATTAAACTTCAATAATCCAAAACTTATGGTGGAACATGATATCTCTACCTCTATTTTTTTAATCAGTATCACCCCCAAGCAAGGCAGTAATGCCACTAAAACATAAGTGGTTATGGTGTGTGAAAGAATTAGGAACAGAAACAATAATGATGATCAGAAAGAAGAGAGTAATCAGGTGCATTTTTTGCAGATTAAAGTTGTCTAGAAAGCATGGAGGTGGAAGTGAGTTCTACAAGTGAGAAGTGTGAGAGAAGAAACTGTTAGCATAGAATCTATGGCTACATCTAGCCACCTTAACTGTAAATTGATGAGATCTCGATGCCAGTCTAGTGCTGTGCTTAAATTCAAAAGCTATATGGTACCATAGCAAAGAGCTCATCTGAACAATTACCATGAAAGTATTTATAGAAAAGACATAGAGAGGTAACCTTATGGCATTGGGAAAGTGACTGGAGCTGAGCCACCAGATCATGACCAATAATATTGCTGATTCTTCTTTGGATTTTATCAAGAAGTTCAAGGTAAATAGCAGAGTCACTGGCCCATATGTGGCAGCAATATTCTAAGCATGGACGTATGGTAGGCTTATAGATAGATTCTGGAGAGAAAAATTTTTCCACCCACCATAGTGAAATGATTTTCTTAGCAGCTGACCTAGCAATGGATTCAATACAGACTTTCCACTTCATATCAGCAGAGAATGTGCTAAGAAGGTGCAACAAATCACTTTCCTGGAGGTTAGCATCAGCCATGCTGATGGAAGGCAGAGAGGGGTTTCTCAGATGATTAATGGAGAGAAGTTTAGTTTTGGAGGCGTTAAAATTAACGAGCCATCTTTTGTCCCAGTTAACGATGGACTTGACTTTGTTTTGGACATTGGCTATCATTTTGACCTTGTCAAACTGATTAGCCTTACGATCAAGGCAGGAGTAAATTGTTGTGTCATCAGCATAAATACCAAGTTGAGAGCTGATGTCATCAGGAAAGGTCATTAATGAAAATTAAAAACAGTGTGGTTCAAAGGATGGGGTCATGGGCGACACCTGCATTACTACAAAAGGATCTAGATGAGTAGCCATTCAGAACAACTTTCATTTCACAATATGGTAGGAAAGACTGGATCAGTTCAAAAAAGTGTCTGGAGACACCATAACTTTTCAGCTTGTGGAGAAGACCTGAATGTCAGACCCTGTCAAAGGCTTTCAAGATGCCCAATGCTATGCTCCAGGCTTCACCATTTTTGTCTAGGGCATGATAGACTATTTTTGCAATTATCATCATTAAATCGGTAATTGGAAAAATGAAAGCCTTCACTGCTTTCAACATTCTTTGTACCAGTTTGACATTGTAGGATGCAAATGAGTGCTGTCACTATGACAACTGACTCCCAAATGTATAGTTGGACAAAATTCTTGGATGAAACTCATGGTCATGATAACAAGTCATTTTGTCACACAACCATCAATAGCTTCCAAACAGTTTTGTCTATTCAGTTTCACTTACAGGGCTTGAGTCAACCGGTATTAGACTTTCCAAGCACTTCCCAATTGTGCAAGATGCTGGTATCCTCTCCTCAAGGTCAATATTATCAAGGAGTCACCACCTTGACAAATGAAACCATTATTTGAACCAGGATCTCATAATTAGAACACTAGCATTCTAACCCCTTAGCCACATGCTCACTTTGGGTGAGGTTTTAAATTAATATGCTTAATAGTTCTCAAACCATAAAGGTTTACCAATAGGGCAGGGAGGAAAAATCTTTGGTCTAATTAAGAGTCTTTGAGTATGAGAGAATCAAAGAGTCATTCTCCAATATATTCATATCAGGCAGCATTTAAGCTAGCTCCTGTGGAGCCCTCTTGATTGTGCCTTCATCACAATAGGTAGGAAAGAGTAGATGCTTTAGGCAACAATAAACTACAGAAGAAATCAAAATTGATCACTGCATTTAGGTATTTCATTAATATTTAAACTTACCTTTTACAAGTTCAATGATAACTCCTCTGCTGCCACTTAATTTAAAGACAGTTCGATTTATGTAGGTTCTTATTTTCCATACAAACAATTATTTTTATTTCATGGGTGACTTTTGCTGGATTTTGCAATCAATTTTGATTATTCCCAAATTTATTTCCAAATTCTAAAAATTATTATTGTACAAAAAAATTTGTTGCCAAAAACAATCACAGTAATGAAAACTTGAGTATCCAAAATTTCAGGATTGAGGGCCCGGATCTGACCCAGAATGTTTTTCATTTGTTCACGAAGTTAGCCTGATTTGAAAATGGTACAATATGTTGGGCTACGGCCTCTAGGAGTAAAGTTGAAAAAGTGTGACACACTGACACACTGATATTCGCATTTATTATATAGATTATTGCATATTTAAATACTTACAAGAAATAGAGATGATGTCCTGGTCACAAGTATATTTCTGCCATATCTGGTCTGGTGCTCCTGCTATATATTTACAAATTCTTGATAAAATTCAAAGAATCTGTAATGTTACTGGTGCTGACATGGTGTCTCACTTTCAGTCACTTTCCCACCGCCATAATGCAGCTTCTCTGTGCATTTTTCTATAAATGCTTTCATGGTAATTGTTCTGATGAATTTTCCTCTATGGTACCTAGACTTTATAAATTTAAGTGCACTGCTAGATTGGTGGCAAGGTCTCATCAGTTTATGGCTGAAATGACTAGATGTAACTGTAAGTTCTATGCTATCAGTTTCTTCTGTTGCACTTCTCACTTGTGGAACACTTTTCCAGCTTCTTGCTTCTCAGTCAGCGTTGATCTTCAAAAATTTAAATGCAATGCCAATCATTATCTTCTGTCTTCTTACTTTCTGTTCTTTTATTGTTCTCTCTTGTTAATGGTGTTTTCTTTTTACTCATATTCCTTAACATTTAGTAACTCCTTGTGTTTTAGTGGCTTAATTGCCTTACTTGGGGTGAAATGATTGAAAAAAGAGAGAGAGAGAGAGGGAGACACTATTTATATAAAATAAATATTTATTTATTAAATATATACATATTCATTTGTATAAATATTTATTTATTATTTATGTATTAAATCAAAAACCAAAATAAACCACGATCTTAAGGTGAAACTTAATATTTCTATCTGATACGTCACTGCTTACAACATATGTAGTACCAATTTGACTATGCTGGGTGTAAGTAAGTGCTGTCACCATGACGACTGACCCCAAAATGTGTAGTTTAATTATTCCCTTCTCTGTTAGTATGTTTTGGTGAACTTGAACAGGAAGGAAAAAAAAATTTGATCTCTCTCCCTCATTTTCTCAAGTGACACACCCTGTTTGTATTGGCCAAATCCTGTACCCACCCCTTAGTTCAATGTAGTACATTTTTTAAATGGTTTCTTGAGGTTGTGACTGCTGCTGCTCAGCATAAGGTACAGTTGCTTAGTTCTACAACAATTCAGTCTTTACTGTCTGAGAAATTTGAGTCGGGTTGAAAATCAAATTAACACTTTCACTGCTGAATTGTTACATTGTTTCATGGTTGTACTGACCCTTTTTTTGAAAAAAAAAGTAAGAAAATGCAAGTGACTATAAAGACATTAACAGTAATTTCTCATGGTGACTGCCATTTTGGATTCAGTTGGGTACTTTGCAAAACAAACTAAGCTAAACCAGGGATTTTCAAACTGTGGGTCCTGTCTCTTCAGTGGGTCACTAGATAAATAAAATGGGTCACAAAAAAAAACACACACACATACACAAGTGAGAGGAAAGTGCAGACTATAAACAACTCTAAATGTTGCACAGCACTCATAAATCATTGCTAGTTTTTCACTGAGGTAAGCTTATATTATATTTTATTTAAAAAAAAATAATTACATATAGTCTGTTATAGAGTTTATGTATATTGTTGTGGACAAAGTGATGTCAGTTCTCTCTTACAAACAGACCTCACGCCAAAACTTAGCTACAAAGGTGTGCAGTGCATTTGTTTTTGAGGCTGGTGAAAGCAGTTAAGATTGTTGAATAATTCAGTTGCATCTGAAGTTGGGGCTAAAAGTGAATTTCACAACTCGGTCGAAGTTGAGTGCTGGCTCATTCTGTGGTACTAAGATGATGTCATGTTCATCTGAAGTCTTCAGTGAGTTGGCTGTTGTTTCAGCAAAATTTAAGAAAGGGCTAGTTTTGTTTTTTTGTTTTTTTAAAGTAATAATTTTATATTCATACAAATAGATACATGTTAATTCCAATATGTGCGGATCATCAGAAATATACATATAAATTGTTGATGTTAAGTAAAAGAACCTAGTGAATAGTTTGTCTTTGATTTATTACACGTAGGTATAATGGGTCACAACGCAAAATGTGTTTCTTGCTACGGGTTGCATTTAAAAATAAGTTCGAAAAATGCTGAGTTAAACAACACTTCAAAACACCCATTATAATAAAAGCTAATATATTGTATGCTACTATATGAAGTGGGAGTACCAGTTAAATTATAATACAAGACTTAAAACTTCATTAATTAACATTTTATTCACTCCAATATTTTGTCGCTTACTCTTAGCCAGTCTGTGTTGTATGGTTCCCATTGTCATATGACTCCAGACCAACAGGAGGACACTGTATTCTCCATCTGTGGTGTGTGAGAAACTGGCCAAGACTGTCTGGGGTTGTTGTTTATAGATCAATCTGTCTAAAATTCTCATTCTTACACTTGCAATACTGGTGTGAATTCATGTGGCTGTGACTGACTTCAGGTCAACCCTCTGGTGTACCCAGCTTCCTTTGACGGTCTGGTGTGAAATTTGAGTGCAGTATCTATTGAGACATAATACCATATACCCTGGTTTGAAAGTAGAACTAAGCACTAGTTACGTTACAACACAAATACTAGGGACCAACATTTCAGTGGTGAAAACGTCTGTGTGTATGTGTGTATGTATGTATGTATGTATGTATGTGTGTTGGGCACATGGCCGAGTAGTTAGAACGTTTGTCTTCTGACCATGAGACTTGGG
The DNA here is from genome assembly GCA_964036315.1 of Acanthosepion esculentum. Taxonomy (NCBI): domain Eukaryota; kingdom Metazoa; phylum Mollusca; class Cephalopoda; order Sepiida; family Sepiidae; genus Acanthosepion; species Acanthosepion esculentum. The sequence continues at coordinate 65,359,842 of OZ038485.1, forward strand.
TTCGAATCTCACCACAGTTGATTTGTCAGGAAGGAGACATGATGTTATCGGTCTGGAGGTGGGGGGGATCCCAGTGTGTGGCACCTTTTGGAAAGTACCTGAAAAACCATACCATGAGTTGACCCAAGCCTTGTGAGTGAAACTGGGTAGATGGAACACTTGGGGGGGGGCCATCGATAGCTGTGATAGCACTGTCACAAGTCATCGTGATTGAGGGTTTGAATGTACTGGCCTTGTTCAGATTGTTGATCACAGTAGATAATACACTCTCTCCCAGAAACTGTAACTAAGGTCTGCTCAACATAATTGCAGTATAAACCGCAGGTGGGCTCTGTGGGTGTTGAGCAAACACAAATGTTCCTGAGTGAGTGTCTGCAATAGGGGTTGGCTAGCCAACCTAGTAGACGGGTATCCTCAAATACGAGTGGCCAGCATGTATGTGTGATAAAAAATAACATTTAAAGTGAGATATATATATATATATATATATATATATATATATATATATAAGGATTAAATTAAAAAATCAGAATTTTTAAAAGTGCTCAGTATTTAGAATATAATAGAGCATAAATAATTTTTTAAAATTGAAAAATTTACGTATTGTAAATTAAAATCCTTATTTGAATTACTTTTAATTCTTTTCCCGACTATGCAGTTTTGTGGTTCATGTCCACTTTTCAAGGGATTTTAATATAACTGTTTTTTGTCCACGTTTTTATATTTGCGTTTGTGGTGTGTGAATGCCAACGTTCACTCACATGTCTATCAATCCGTTCAAGAGTATACTTCCAATATGCAACAGGCACATCATGTATGTTCATGCCTCCATGCGTGCACATAAATACATTATTATTTCTAATATAATTACTCATTTTCTCTCACACTCAGTAACCCCTTGTGGTTTTACTACCTTGCTTGGGGTGAAATGTTATATATTGTATTTTTTTTATCTCTACAAAATAACATGATCACTACTTACAAAAAAATATATAAATGCAGGACTTTTTGACATTTTAAATAATATAATGTTAATAACAGACAATATCAGTTTTGTAGACATAAGTCAATCCACAGTAATTAAAGTGTTAATTGTGCAAAGAGACATGAAAGTAGAACTAAGGGGTCACACTATACATTAAGTCGGTTTATACATGAGTATATGTGGTATACAAAGTACTTATAAGCCAACACACTAGAAATTATTGCTAATTTTTTTTCAGTGAAAAATGATTTTCCTACAGCTTATCCAATTCTGTTAGCTTTATTTATTAATGAAAATATGACAGAAATGTAAAGTAACATATACATTAATACCTATCTAAGGTATTGGTTACATTGCTTGCTTTATTGGAAAATAAAAGTTCACCCACTTCAAAAGATCAAAGGGGTAATACTTTGACCTCCATTTTTCCTTTCATCTTTCCTTTTTTTCCATTTTTTTCAATTTTTCCTCTTTCATATCCTTCTTCCTTATTTTCTCAATTTTTATTGTTTTGTGGAAAAGAACTCATAAACCTTTAATAGCTACACTTCCAGCTCAGTCGTCCCTATTATTTAACCCATATTTAATCAATACCTTTCCCAAAGGTACTTGTGTGAATGTAAATGCAACAGACTCAGCATGAATTTCAATTCAGTTCACCAATTTCACTGTCTGCACTGATAGCTGTTGCACTACCAGTACATTCATGGCAGGTGATATATAAAGTATGTGTTTTCACAAGGTGCACAGGTATTACACTAATCATAGGTAGAAGTGCTAGAAGCAACATTTTGATCTGAGGCAGAGATTTTGATTTTAAGCAAAAATTATCGATCCTGTTTTTTTTTTAAATTATAACAATTATTAAGCTAGTTTATGATCACTGAAGTCAAGCAACGTTGAGCTTGGTCAGTACCTAGATGGGTGACCACCTGGGAACACCAGGTGGTGTAAGATTGGATGTGCAGGTAGTGTAATTGATAATGGCTCAGGATTTTTAATTGATGACTCTAGTTCCAATTCCAGTTGGAATCATTATATTCACTTGAATGCAAATACTCTTGGGAAAGGTATGAATCCACCTTTTCCCCCAGCTATAGGTTAATTAGTAAGACTTGCATCACTAAATCATTATCTCAAAAAAAAAAAAATCTTACAATCTAAAAATATTTTCTGGCTTTAAATAACCTGCAAAGGGTTGATAAGCTGTAAGATGAATCAATCAATAAGCTAGTTGATATATAAAATGTAAATTTGTCTGTTTGTTCTTAAACACTGTTATGTGATATTTATCTTTTTGTCAGTGCTATGTACATTAAGTGTGTAGATGATCATGGCTCTCCACTGATTCTTTTTCTTTATTATCTGTTAAATGCCATGCATTCTTGATAAAAAATAATGAAGTACTTTCTCATTATCTTCTCCACAGTCTGGGATTCAGGGGTTTCCTTCTCTTAAACTGGTTGCACCCAATGCTAGTGTGCCCAGTCTACCTTACTGTTTAACCTGGGGGGGGGGATTTTTTTTATCTTATAATTAAATAATTGTCTTAATCTAACTATCCTAGTGCTTCTCATCCAGTTTATCTTTTTTTAATGCCATGTCCCTTCAGCATGCAGGCGGTCATGACTCTCCACAGATTCCTTTTCTTTATAAGCTGTGAATTACCATGACTTCTTGTTAAAGATAGTGGAGTGGTTTTCCATTGCCTTCCATTGTTTGGAATTCAGTTTGGATTTTTTTATGTAGATTGTTTGCTTCCCAATGCTGGAAGCACAGTCTACCCTACTATTTCATCTGTAGTGAATAGTGCTACAATTTGTATTGAACAATGTTACTGCTGGTCATCAATTTTTAACGAGAAGAGTGTGACATTGCAACAGGAAAAGGTTGAGAACTTTCAAAGTAAATGAATTCAGCATTCTGAAAAGAAATTAATTCAACCTGTTAATGGATTTTACATGTATATTTTTATATAAAAAATAACATAATTCAAGAAGAGAGAATATATATATATATATATATATATATATATATATATATATATAGTGTGTGTGTGTACACAGATAACTGAAGAAAAAATTATAGGCTTTGCTGTTAGAAAATGTGTGTGTATGTGAGTGATGCACGATATGGCAGGCTGAAATTAAGAAGAAAGCTTGCCAGAAAAGATTCCCCCAGCAAACAGAAGTCCTGTTTTTGCTACTACATCCCAGAATGGAAAAACAGAAAGGGTTCATGTCTGTTTCTTTTATAGTCCTGAATACAATGCCATCTTGTGGGTGTCCTGGCAGAGAAGGTGGAGGTAATCAACATAAATTTACAATTTTCCCAAAGGTATTTGTGTGAAGGTAAATACAACAGACAGGGAAGGAATTTGAATGCAGTTTTCTGATTTCACTGTCTGCACTGATAGATGTGGCACTACCAGCATACCTATGCTGATTAATGTATAAAATGAAAATACCTGTGTTCATTCTTAAAACAGTAAAACCAAAACAAATCAAACTTGCTAAACAGGACATTAGTTTAGATCTGAAATATTCCCAGAAATGTTGAAATTTAAAACAAAACAACAACAAAAAAAAAAAAATACATATGACTTACAAGATTCAGCCTACAAATTAATAGGTGACACATCTGCCCCCAACTGACATACTTAACTTTATTTCATGCTATGAATAGATAGGTCAAGTTTCTATTGTGAAAAAAAAAAAAAAAAATTTACATTTCTAAAAAGAAAGTTATATTTTCTGGAGATCATGTGATCTGAAATATATAAAGTTTCAAAATAATAAAACTATTTAATCAGAAACACCCTGAATGAATTTGCAATGTTCACTCCTGTGATAAAAGATTTCACATAATACTAATTTTAACTTAGGGTTTTATAATAATAACAATGAGGTCAGTTATTCAAAGTATTTCTCAAGTTCCAAGGATTTTTATGGTCCTGTTTTGACTGGTAGGTGTTTGAGATTTGCTCCCTCCACCAACTCTCAGCAAAGTAAATGAATCTATTGACATTTGAATTCCTACTTTCATACCAACAATGAAAAGAATTTAAGGAGAGATAATAAATAATAAAAAAAAAACAATGACAATTTCATGAGTTGTAATTAAGTTTTATTTCATGCTTTCATTTTAAAAATAAAATGTATTTTAAAGCAAAGTGTGATGACAGATTTTATTGTTATGCAAGGCAGTGTTTTCACAATAAAATTGGTGTTAACTAAATAATACTGATAAAATTTTTACGTTATATTTATATGATAAATATACCATGGGAACTTAAGGTTATATCTCTTTTATTAGAAATGTTTGTTTCTTTTTATATGACAATGTCCTTTCAGGACATAGGCAATCATGGCTCTCCATCTCCTTCTATCCCTTGTATCTCTTAACAAGTTCCTTCCATTTGCCATTTCCCCCAGACCACGTTGTCATCCACTTGCTCAAGCCTGCTAGTTATGTCATGCATTGTTTTGCTCTGTCTCTCTTTCCCTTTATTTGACCCATGAGTATCAGATTCTCCAGGCCCGCCTTCCTCATTATGTGTCCCAGAAACTTCAGCTGCCTCTTCCTGATGTTAAGTATAATCCTCCTCCTTGTTTGCCACCTCTCTAAGACTTCATTGTTGCTCACACACTCGGTCCATGATATCCTTAGCATCCTTTTGTAGAACCACGTCTCTGTCGCCTCGAGTCTCTTAATCTTTGAGGAGATCGTCCAACATTCGCTGCTGTAAAGAAGGACAAATGCTCGGTATTCTTTTCTTTGTTACCAAAGAAATCCTCCTGTCTCGCAATACTCTGCCCAGCTTTTGCAATGCATCCTTGGCCATCCCAATACATCTACGGATCTCAGTGTCACACTTACTGTCCTCTTTCAAAACGCTTTCCAGATATTTAAACTGCTGAGTCTGCTTGATTGTAGTGTTCTTGACCTGCAAATTGCATTTTGGGCTCATCCTTTGACTGATGACCATGCGTTCTGTCTTCTTGTAGTTTATGCTTCCCCTTCTCTATTGCTACCATCTGTAGGAGATTTTGTAGTTTCTTTTCCGTGTCTGCTATCAGTACTGTGTCATCTGCGTATCTTATGTTGTTAAGATTGTGACTGCCAATGCTAAATCCCAGTTGGGTTTCCAATTCTCTCAGAATTGCTTTGCTAGGTTGAACAAGTCAGATGAGAAGATGCATCCTTGCCTTATGCCCCTTTCTATTTTTGTATATTCACTGAACTCATTGTCTATGTGCATGCTGTTTACTGCCAGTATAGGTTCTTGATTATTCTGATATCTTTCCTGAATATATCAAGATTGCCGTGCAGTCCCAGTAGATCCTTGTGGTGTACTTTGTCGAAGGCCTTTGAAACATAGGTGCACATTCTTCTGCATTTGTATTGCTCTCTCTGATAACAATCTGAGCATGAATATTGTGTTCATTGTCCTGGTGTCTTTAACGAACCTGCACTGTTCTTGTCCCATCTCTGGTCCGATTCTATTGTAACTTATTTGATGGTTTGAGATTTTATTCTGCAAGGGTTTTTGAGTGATGAGAAAGCAACAGCAGACATTTTGGAAAAATTGAACAGAGAAAGATCAAAAAAGAAACTGAAGACATCTGCAATTTAACAGGAAAAACTGATTTTGAGAATATCCAAAGATCACATTTGGAAAAAAAGCTAGAGGGAATAAAGCAACAAAAATAAATTGACGAGAAAGAAAATATTTGGAGAAGCTGGTGTTGTTAATGTAAACAGAAAAAAATACAGATTATTAAGAACATGTTCTTTTAATAATTTCACCTGAAGCAAGGCAATAATGCCACTAAGACGCAAGGGATTATTGAGAATGAAAGAAAACAGAAAGGCTTTGGTGAGGAGAAAGGACAATAAAAGAACAGGTTTCAGGAAAACAGAAGTGGAGATTGATGTATTTGAATGCTTGAAGATTGCAGGGTAGCAAGAAACTAAAGAGTTCTCACCGCCATAACATCGCTTCCTTTTGCCTTGTCTATAAATACTTTCATGCTAAATGTTCTGATGAACTTCCTTCTATGGTAACTGGACTTTATGAAATTAAGTGTGGTACTAGACTGGTGGCAAGGCCTCATCATTTTACAGTTGAAATGGTTAGATATAAAATTCTATGTTAGCATTTCTTTTTTGTACTTTTCTCTTGTGGAACTCTCTTCCGGCTTCTTGCTTTCCAGTCAAGTTTGATCTTCTAAAATTTAAATGCAATATCGATTCTTCTCTTCTATCTTTATTCCTGTTCTTTTATTGTTCTTGCTCTTTAATAATGTTTTACTTTTTCTTATATTCTTTCACTCTGCATTAAGTAGTTTTGTTGCCTTGCTTGAGGTGAAATGATTAAAAAAAATATAGAAAACAAATTATTGGAACAATACTTATGCTTACATCTAGCTAATTCAACAGTAAATTGATGGGACCTCATAGCCAATCTTGTAGCAGAATTAAATGCATGCAATTGCGGCAAAGAGGAGAGCTCATTAGAACAATTACCATGTAAATATTTATAATAAAGACAGAAGGAAGCCACATCATGGTGGTGAGAAAGTGACCGAAGTCAAGATGTCAGGACTAATAACATTACAAATTCTTTGGATTTTAAGAATCACAAGATATATAACAGGAGCAACAGACCAGATGTAGCAGATCAATACACTGATAAACGGTAGATTTATAAACATGCAAAATGGATTCTGGCAAGAAAAATTTTCTGGTATAACATGGTGAACCAACTTTCCTAGCAGCAGACCTAGCAATTCATTCAATATAATCTTTTCATTTCATATCAGTAGAAAACATGAGACCAAGAAAGTGCAATGAGTTGCTCTGCTCTCCTGGGGTTTGATGGAAGGCAAAAATAGTTCTGGAGGTATTAAAATTTACAAGCCATTTCTTGCCACATAAAAAAATCTCCTGAGCTGACCAAGCATAAAAATGAATACAATATGGGAACCAGTAATAAGGAGTACCAGAGAAAAGCGATAATAACAACAAAAATTGCAATATGAGCTCTGGTAAAAACATCATTTGATAACAGCAAAAATTACAATATAAGCTCTGGTAAAAAATGATTGCTGAAAACATTTATAATACCCAGAAATTCATACACAGTGGTCCTCAAAGACACATGGCACAGTGGATAAAGGTGTTAGTTAGATCCAGTGACAGGACCCAAAGAGTGTGAGTTCAAGACCAAGTTAAGGCAGTGGAGAACTTGGAGAGGGGAATTAAAAGGAGAACTGACAGCTGACATCCATTAAACATGGCACGTGGAACTAGAACAGTCTACCCCAGGGTTCAGTTCGATATTCCAACCACCTGAAGAAGGCCGGAGTGTACAACAGCTGAAATGTAATAAATATGGTGACAAAGATGAGGACAATAGTCTGAATAATGTAAATAATGTATATATAATTTCCTTCGCATTTTCTTGCTGGAATGAAATCATTGATGCTGGTTTTCCCCCAGGAGGAGACCTCTGAAGTGCATTTTTGAACAGGATGATTAAAAATTTCATACCAAATGACATCACATATGATATTATAGAACAAATCCCAATCTGCTTGATAACAGATAGATATTCTGTTGGTAGGAGGTGCTTGGCTAGTCGGGGAGTTGAAGGAGATGTGTACAGACACTACTACTGCATGATCAGAGTTGCCAAGAGGGAAGACCATCATAGTATGACAAGTCAGTGATAGATGTAAAAAAGTGATCAAGAGAAGCATGTATGTCAATGTTACTGGAAAAACACATGGGGAAGACAATGAGAGATTGAGTGATTGCAAAGTTATGTTTTGGATGCCAGTGAGGTCATTGATAGTGTTTAAGCCATCTGGTATGATGGGCATTAATGTCACCGAACATGAATATGTTTGCAAACGGGTGTAGGGAGATGGCCTTATCTACATTATCTTAAATACTATATAGCCTGCAACAGTCTTGAGAAGAAAGGGAATGGTGGAGAGATAGCCGAGTTAAATAGAGAGAGATACATGTGCAAATGATCTGAAGATTCAAGAGAGAGTTCCCTAGCCAGCAGGAGATGTTCATGGACATAAACTCCCAGACTATGCATGTGGACTTTAGAGTACATTCTAATGAGAGGAAGGTAGCCAAGAATCAAGAAATTGAAAGTGGGGATTGAAGAGTTAAGATTAGTTTCACAGAGAGCTAGGATGTCCTGAGACTTTTCAAAGAGGAACAATTCTACATTGCAGAATTTGGTATGAATGTTGGAGAAAGAAAGGTTAAGGGGTGTATGTGCTTTCTGTTGAATTGGTTTAGATTTATATCTTTGATTGTTTATAGACATGTTATATTGGTAAGGAAAGGGCTAGGATAGTAGTAGTGGTTGGTCATCTAATGTAATGTGCAGGAAGGGAACTGGTGCAGACTGAAACATACTGTCACCTCAGGGTTGCCCACCAGAGGTGCTTGAGGGGACACCCTTCCATGCATGATATGGCACTGTAAGAACTCCAATATTATGCAACTGTTGATCAGAGCAGCCTCTGAAGTTGCTATGCAACAATTCAGGCTCCTAACTACCAATCAGGAACAGCATCCAGAAAACTGCCAACCTGGTACCCTCTGTATGAAGAGACATTGTCATCATCCATGCATATCACAAAAAAATTTATGACTATACCACTATTAAGGCCTGAGAAAAGGAAAGGAACTGGGAACCCCTTCCTTAACAGGAAAGAAGGGTTGAGCCTCTACTCCTGTTTAAGAGAAGGGCAAGGAGTATGGACCAGATGATAGGAGAGCCTACCTACTTCTGTTAAAAAAAATACTAAAAACAATCCCAGGTTTGACTTTGAGTAAATTATTTAAAAAAAAAAAAAATTAAGTTTTAAGAGTATAAATCTGAATACCATCTCTTTCAAACTGCATTTGCGAATCCCTAGCCAGTAACCACCAAAACAAAGAAGCTTCATTAAATGCTGAGATACCAATCAAATGAACATTACATTAACATGATTTAGTACGTATATATATATATATATATATATATATATATATATATATATATATATATATATATATATAATTATAAAAACATAAATAGATGTTCAAGCAAAGGTCGGAAAACATTGCAGTGAATCAAGAGAAAAATATTAAATTAAGACAAAAACATACATTACCCTCAAGAGTGATTGAAATTTTCCCATTTTAAGACAGGCAAGCTTCTCTCTCTTATCAGTGTGTGTGCATGCCTCCCTCCTATATCTTTCTCTCTCTCCCTCTCTCTATTTGTGTATGTGTATGCATGTCCATACAACATTTGCATGCACACATGGATTTGCCTGTGGTTTACACAAATTTGTGATATCTGAAAAATTTAAGTTGATCACCCTGATTACAATAGCAACCATGGAATTTTTTGTATGTAGGGTGTATTGGAAAGTTGTCCATACATTCTACAGTCATAGGTGGTGCTGGTAAATGACCCACAAATCTGAGCCATATAGCAGTGACATGAACGATAGATGTATACACACTTTGCACCCTTCTTCAGGTGTCTGCTGTACCACACACATTTGTATAATCTTCCATAAGCAATCCTTGCCTTTACCAGTCTGATGTTGACCTCCTTGTCGATCTTAGCATCTGACATGATGGTACATCCAAGGTAGGCAAACCTTGCACCAATGATGATGTGGGGAGGGCGTTACTTATCCTGAGGTACAGGCCGGTGGAGTACCTCTGTCTTCTTTAAACTGACTTCAAGCCCAAAGATTTCAGCAGCCTCTGTGAAGCAGGAAGTGATGTGCTGCAAAGCTCCTTCTGTGTGGGCAACAAGGGCAGCATCATTGGCAAAGCAAAGGGCTTGGATAAGTTGAGCTGTTAATCATTGTGGATTAAACAGGCGACCATCAAAATGGTATATGATGTAGACTTTGACCCCATCATCAACATCTATTGTGGCTTCTTTGAGCATCATGCTAAAGAAGATAGTGAAGAGAGTCAGTGCCAGGATGCAACCCTGTTTTACACCTTTTGCGATTGAGGAGGGCTCTGAGAGATCACTGTTGCATCTAACTTGTTCATGTTGATGCTCTTGCAGCTGGATGATCATGTTCAGGAAGTTTGGAGGACAGCCAAGTCGCACCATGATCTGCCACATTCCTCCTCTGGTCACTGTGTCAAATGCTTTTGTCAGATCAATGAAATTTTGCTCCTGACACTTCTCTTGTAGCTGCATGTTTGTTGTGCTCCTGTCTGTTCTGAAGCTGCACTGACTTTCTGGAAGGTGCCCTTCAGTGATGATGGCTATCGATCTGTTCAGCAGAATCCTTGCAAGGATTTTTCTCATTTGTTTTTGTACAGAGCAGTAATGACTTGCATTGTGAAGATCTTGTAGTAATTTTCCCTGCTCCTAGAAGAGCTTGTGGCGTTTCATATGCAACACTGGACCCCCAAGTTTTCAGATTTCTACATCAACTGCTACTGCTTTGCCACACTTCAGCTGTTTTATTGTTTTGGTAGTCTCTTCAAGGGTGGGCAACTCATCCAGTTCTGTTCTTACTGGTTGTTGGGGAATGCAAAGAATTGCTGAATCCTGGACCAAGTGGTTAGTACTGAAGTAAGCCTGGAAATGCTCCAAACAACAGTTCAGGATGGATGCCTTGTTTGTAAGGAACATCTGTCTGTACTGTGCATAGGTCTCTGGAACTAATACACAGGGCTGTACACTGCCTTAAAAGCTTCATAGAAGCTACTGATGTCACCAGTGTCTGAATATAGCCGAATCTTTTTCAGTGAATTTGAACCACCACTTGTTCTAGATCTCTCAAAGCCTGTGCTGGTGGTCACAACATAGAAAACGGAATGCAGCTTTCTTTACAGGATGAGCTGGCTGAGCTAAGTGCGCCTGATCAGATGATCTCTTCATCACCAGCAGTTCTTGGATTTCCACATTGCTATGATTGAAACCAGTCCTTGTTCTTCCTTGAGCAGAATCCAAGGAATTCTACAGATGTTTGTTGAATGCCAGTTTTGAGGTTTTTTCAAAGTGTTTCAGGAGAGGAATCTTTGGGGATGCTCGTATCCTCAAGCCTTGTGCCACTAGGAAGTTAGCTTTCACTTCATTTGACTGAAAACTACTAAACTTGAACTTTTTGCAGAGAGCCATTTCATTTCTTTTGCTTGAGTTAAAAGTGGAGCTTGAGTTTGCAGTGAACAAGATGAGGTTGATATGACATTCTGCACTGCCCATCACTTTGGTAAGATGATGTCTTTCAGGTCACATTGGTGCACACACACACACACACACGCATGCATACACACACACACGCATGCATACACACACACATATATATTCTGTTTATACATTATTTTTTATAGAAATATTTAAGCAAATACTGTGTAAAATAAACAGTATTAACTACATTTACCAGCTTGAATCAAAACTTTATCCTACACAGAACTATCATATAGCCTGACGTGCTATACCATTTAGCCACAGAGGAAAGATCTGATCAGGGATACAATTCCTTAATGGACATTTAAATTCATAAATAATATTTGTCCTATTTAATTTCGTTCTAAGAGGTGAATTATTATTTTAACTATAAGGAATTGTATACCTGATCAATCAAAATTCGTAAATAATTATATAGACCATACTACATGTTTGACATGAAGACTCACACTACACCTTTCATAACATATTTGTTGACAGCACAATCTACTTGCAAAAAAAGACTAAAAATAATGGAAGCCTTATTAATAAAAACAAAAAACCAACACTTAATAATATCAACTATGAACATGAACACAATATCTTGATCATGTTTTGAAAATGAAAACATTATAAAAATACATACATATAACAATCTATTTCTTGTTAACAGTTAATATATTTTAACCTTGAAAATGGCTAAATATATACCTGAAAGCGCTCAGATAAAAAGAATAATTGGACAGTTTTTATATATTTCTCATCCAAAAAGAAAAAAATTATTAGATCACATGAGAAATTGTATAAAAAACTAAATCAAAGCACCTTTTCTGTCATATTCAATGAAATTTATATAATGTGTGTGTGTATATATATATATATATATATATATATATATATATATCTTATTATATAATGTGTGTGTGTATATACATATATATATATATATATAATGTTGCATTAATATACAACCCATACTGAAAATTTTGTGAGCCATCTTTAGAGTGGTTAAATGGAAATTTTAGCAAAGATATTCACCAGTTTTTACATTCCAGACTAGTCACAACACATTACTTTGCGTCTAGACATATGATTCTGTTAATATTTTGACCTCTTGTGTGGTATGACGTCATAGAACTGCACCTGGAACTTAGGACCTGTGTCTGCTATTCTGCGACCAGCATTGTCGCATAGCAATCTTCCATGTAAACATAACAAAATATTATCTTTGATGGTGAATATCTTTGTTATTATTTTTGACTTGTTGACTGAAATAGCTATTCTGAGAGAGAAAAACATTAAAATTCCCTTCCTTTCCTGCCATGCAATGATGGCCTAGATGTAAGAGATCTGACTGATGTCAGATTAGTTGAGTTTCAATCTCAGCATGAAGCAGTTGGACATCTAGCCACACTGAGGAGATGTGATACAGCAAAACAGTGTATCTGTGGATGACTATATATGTATATATTATGCATATTATGTGTATATATATTATGTATGTATATATTATATATATTTAGTATATATACATACATATATATATATATATATATATTATATATATATATATATATATTAGTATATATGTATAAGTGTGCTGGTATCCAAAAGCCAAATAATGTGATAAAGACTTGTCACAAAAACAGTGGGAAGCAGTGCATGGATTACCAGAAATTCTTATCAAGTTGCATCCAACTAACATAGCCCAGTTGCAACGTAACATCATCCAGCTGTTGTGAGCACACCTTGTGGAGAGGTATTGACCTTAATGGGCTGAAACTTTGCTGAAGCACGGTGCTCAGTTGAAGATTGCAGCTGGTATGGAGCACTTGATGTGTGCATTTGTTCAATATATTATACATATATATATAAAATGTGTGTGTGTGTGTGTGTGTGTGTGTGTATATATATATATATATATATATATAATGTGTGTGTGTATATATATATATATATATATATATATATATATATTAATCTGAGAGATCTTATCACTTTAAATGTTATTTTAGTGGAAGCTGTGTTCATTTGTTCATTTCGGCCTGCATATTCAAGTAATCTTATTAAAGAAAAATATGGACTTTCTGGCTGGATTTGAACCTGCCTTCCCCTTTTCAGGTGAAAGTATCAGTTCTAACTGTGGTTTGTCCTGTGACAGTTAATGAAAATAAATAAATATACGGTTTAATAAATAAATGGAGCATATACTTGAATATAGGTGTCTACTAAAATAATGTAGAACATGATAATATATATATATATATATGACTGACTTACTTAGTTTGCTCTACTTAGCATCTTAAGGACTTTGCTTAGTTATTTTACTTTACTCATATAGGAGTTTTTTTCTTTGGACTCTGAACTTAGATTCTAGACGATTATTTTCACCGGAAGCATATGTTCTTAGTTCTTTCATTTTTTATCCTTTTTTTTTTTCCCCTTGGGTATTGGCTTGTTCATTTACAAGCCAAAACACTTAAGGTTTTGCCAGATGAGTATAGCTACTTATATTTATAAGATTATTAATATATATATATATATATAGTTTTATTTTGTAAACAACCACAGGTATAGCTGATATCAGCTGAATACTTTAATATTGCTATGGTAGTGAAAATGAAAATAATATGCAGATGGAGTACATTGATTAATTTTGATCAAATTACATGAGTCTTTTCAAAAGAAGACAGGAATAAAACTAATAAGTAACACTAGACTTCAAAAATAAATCCATAAAAGAAAAAAATGGCCTTTATAATTTCATCCACCCAAGTTTTTAATCCACCTTGTCAGTGTTATCTACTCAGATCATTTGTAAAGAATATTGGTAATTTTATGTTTAGCTACTTGACTGCATCTGTTTTCATGAGTCTGTCCTTCTTTATTGATATGTAACTTTATCAGTAACTGATGTGTTTTTGTGAAGAAATTCTCAAAAGCACAGTTATTTATTAAAGATTTTCTCAAGCAGGACAAACTGTCTTTAGTTTTTGATTCTTTAATTCTCATTCAAAGCAGCTAGGTCAGTGATATGCTCTTTGTAAGCTTTGTAATGTTAATGAGTAAAAAACACTTCATACTTGTTTCTGATGTTGAAAGGAAGAAGGGACTTAGGTCATTTGAAGATGTGATATGAGATACCATTAAGTAGATACAAGGAGTTGTCCTTATTTCCTCTCTAAAAGTGAATAACTTCTTCCCTACCTGACAAGAGGCATTACTAGAAAATAAAAGGAGGAGAGAAAAAAATGTTAGTCTGAAATTGGTTGGTGTCAGGATTCATCTGTTGAAGAGGTTGTTTAGCACATTGACCGCCAACCCGAAGTCAGTATAGTCATGTGGGGCCACTATTTTAGAAAAAGTTTTTTAAAAAATATTTTGTAAAAGAATGTTTGATATCAATGAAAGATTTTGGGCTAATATTTTTTTTTGAGAAAAGGACTGCTAAATTTTTCCATAAAGTTATCCTTAATGGCCACTCATTTAGATATTTTCATACTAATTCAGGTCTCCCCCAGGGCTCCATTCTTGGTCTTACTTTGTTTTTAATTTTGGCCTTCCTGACAGAATTAGTATCTCAACTTGGTATCTTTGCTGATGACACAACCATTTCCTCCTCCTGTCTCAGTAGTAAGTCTGATTCATTCAATAAGGTCAAAATGGCAGCTGATGTCCAAAACTACCTTTTAGTCTGTTGTTAACTGGAGCAAAAGATGGCTTGTTAATTTTAATGCTTCCAAAAAAAAAAAATGAACTGCTCTATATTAAAAATCTAAGAGACCTTCCTTTCTCTACCTTCCATTATCATGGCTGATGTTAACCTCCAGGAAAGTGATTCGTGCCTTCTCAGGCTAAAGTTCTTGTGAAAAAGTGGAATGACTTTATTGAATTCATTGCTAGGTCAGCTGCTCAGAATGTTTGTTCACTGTATCATGCTAGACAATCTTTCTCTCTATCCTACATATTTATATCTACCATTTGTCCATGCTTAGAATATTGCTGCAATATTTGGTCCAGTGCTCAATCAGCATGCTGATCTGGAATCTTGGCTTCAGTCACTTTCCCTCACCATATGGTTGTCTCCCTGTGTCTTTTCTATCAATACTTTCATGGTAATTGTTCAGATGAACTCTTCACTATGGTATCTAGACTTTTTAAATTTAAGTGCAGTACTAAACTGGCATTGAGATCTCATCAATTTACAGTTGAGCTGACTAGATGTAGTTGTAACTTCTATGCTAACAGTTTCTTTTATCACACTTCTCGCTTGTAGTACTCCCTTCCAGCTCCATGCTTTCCAGCCAAAGTAGATTTATAGCTTCAACTGAACACTGTTTTCAGACAAAAAGCATCATTCATTGTTGGCATCAACAGATGAAAATATATTAGAAAGTACACAGCACAAGATACCTCATAGTCAGCATGAGATAACTTGTAGTCAGCATTATAATAAAAGCTACCAACCACAAGTTATTTCATGGTTGGCTGTCAGTGTGTTAAAATGAAAATATAATTGTCACCCTTTTCTGGAAATACAGCATAAACTAAAATGCCATGTCACCAATATATAGTGACATAGCAGTCAACATGTTAAGTAGTTGACTTTGCAATATTTATTTCTTTGGCATGGGATTTGTTATCAGTGCATTTGAATAATTATAAATTTGAATACTTATAAAATTTGTGCTATTCAAGGTTTTAAATATTTTTTATTATAATGAGTATTATTAATATTGTGGGCACCAATGGGAATCCTGGTAGGACTTGTAATTATCTCAGGATTGCCTCACAATAAAGGTTGAATATGTCTGGTGAGAAGGCACATCCTTGTCTTAAACACTTTCTTCATTTGGGATTCACAGTTGACTGAAAAAAAAATATGAACGAATGTGCAGGTAGTGTAACAGATATTAATGTGAAAAGTGAGGTCGGCAAGCCACGTTCAAACTCTGGTCTGATGTGTTTACTTTTACCCTAATGACCTTGAGAAAAACATGAATCTACTTCTTATCTGCCCTCACAACCAGCTTTGGGTTAAAATGGAGTGCAACAAATCTAAGGATAAGTCTGAATTCCAAACCAAGGAGATGGCAAAAGGAAATTACTCTACTTTCTTTCCCAAGAATATAGATATAATTCAGACAATAAAAGAGAAAATTCTGGAGAGTCATGATCACCTACACCCTGAAGAAACATGGCATTATTACTATTTATTTAAAAAATAACAGCTAAAAGTTTCAGAAGTTATCACTTTAACTCTTATCAATTTTATTCCTGAAAATAGGGAATAAATATGAAACCAATGAACAATAGCCGTGACATTGATATTTTACAAATTACTGTTTCTTTATGATTTGTAAGATAAAAGAAAAAAATATCAACATTTTTTTTTTGGCATTTACTGGGGAAGTTTAAAAATAATATTATGTCCAAACCCCCAGGGCCTCCCCAACAGGCAGTATCTCTCCTTCGAGATGGGCTGTGTTTATTGCTCAGCACCTGAGGCATCCCTAAAAGGGGAAGTGCCAAGGTGATTTGGGCAATTATTTCCACAGTATAACTGTTAAACCCACTTTAAACATCAACCTCGTGTCACATTTGATAGTGCACTGAAAAATACCCTTATTTGGAAGCAAATGTAGAAACTTCTTAGTGATTTACACTTGGGTTTCAAATAGTTGTTGGAATAAAATAGGTGGTTGTGATTTTTGTTTTGTCTTGTTTTATAATTTTCAGTAGTTATTTTTTTTCTGACTTTTGTTGTTTTTAATTTTTATTGTATTACTCATGTTGTTGTTACATTCTACAACCAACAAGTAGCATAGATTTGAAATTAAGAAATAGCCTCCAGATAAAATCAAAATTGTCGCTGATATCCTCTCTGACATGGACAATGTCTTACTTATTTGGCTACATGTACACATCAGTGGTCCACATTTAGAGTTATTTGTGGAGATACATTCATTCTGGAGTAAAAACAATAATCGTGTCTCAAAAGTATTTTTACTATCTACATATTTTTATTATCATTTTTGATGACTCTGATTCTGAAAGTTTTCAGTTTTTGTTGGTAAGGTTCTTCTCTACTTTGAAGTTGAAAACATTTTAAACAATGAAACTTTAATTCAAGGGACTATAATTCAATTTACCACATTTAAAATCTATTAAACTAGTTTTGGATAGTATGGTCAAATTTTTTTTTTCATTTCCTTCTACTTTTTGAATTTTGTTTCTTTTTTACAGTTTTGCAGGTTTTTAGATTGTAAGAATTTTTTCAAGATAACAATGATTTACTGATACAAGTTTTATTAATTAACCCATAGCTGGGGGGAGAAAAGTTGGGTTCATACCTATCCCAACGTTATTTGCATGTAAGTGAATATAACAGACTTGACTGGAATTGGAACTCGGTTCTCCAATTTCCAATTCCAAACTGTTATTTAGTACACTACCTGCACATCCAAGCTTACAGCACTTGGTCTTCCTAAGCTGTCACCCATCTTGGTACTGACCCAGTTCAATGTTGCTTAACTTCGGTGATTGTACAAGAATCGGGGTTTCAATATGAAAGGTAAAACTTAATGGTGTTGGGATTGGAAGAAAATTTTTTTTCTTTTTTATTACTAAAGTTCGCCCAATACAAGGCACAAGAGTCATTCAAGGTAGAGGATTAATGAATGGGGGCTGGTGGCACTAAAGAAATGATAATGTTATCATATGATAATAATATTAATATCATGAATTCATAGAATAGTTTTCATATTAAATAAATTTTGTACTAAAGGTCTGTAACAATGAAACTACATTTGATATACCTCATCATTTGTTGCATAATCCATGACATAGATCTTTGAACAACTCTTCTTCAATGAGCTGTTATTTAGTTAAGCATTTTGGTTAAAACACAACAGTGATCTCTCTTAAGGTATCTCTGTTTTGAATTCAGTTGTCCTTCTTCGAGGAAGGTTACCAACCATGGCTAGAGAGTCCAGTCTGCACTGCTATTTAACCCATAGCTGGGGAAGAAGAGATGGATTGATACCATTTTGCAAGAGTATTTGCACATAAGTCAATGTAATGAAATCGACTGAAATTTGAAAGAAAAAAAAGCTTAAAAGTATCTTGTCAATCTTGTTTAACAAAACACAATTTTATATATATGTGTGTGTGTGTGTGTGTGTGTGTGTGTGCAGTTATAAAATGTGTGTATATATATATATATATATATCTATATATATATATCTATAATGTGCGTGTGTGTATTTTAAAATTTAACCACAGTACCTTGTGTGTCATTTTTAATGAAACTTGTATAAAAATACAGAATTTTATATATAAATGTATGTATAGAGTACAATGGGTAAATTGTCACCATTTTATATTTTTAATTTCACACATGCGCGTTGTTTGTTATCGATTTTGTCAACTGCACGTTATGGTAGGGTCAGTTGGAGAAAAAGAGCACTATGATGCAATTCACTCTTCCAGAAATTTGGCAATGGCATGCTGTACTGCTTGGCATTCACGCCAGAAGTTCCAATACAAACATTTCAGAATGTTTGGGTGTCTATCTGAGGGCATTATAGAGAATTCAGAAAGAGTTGGATGATATATCCAATCAACATCATTGGGGTGATCACTAGTGATGGCGATGTTATGCCATCATTCATCTTCCCACAAGACTTCAGACTCAACACTGAAGTCTACAGTGTTGAGGCCAAAAGGGTGGTTTCTGGAAGACCTTATATCTGGCAACAGGGCTCTGCACCATGCCACACAATCAGGAAAACCCAGTCATGGCTGCCAGACAATTTCTGTGACCACATCATCCCTTACATCTGGCCACCTAACTCCCCAGACTGATTATTATGTGCGGGGAGCAGTTGAATGAGAGACCAAGAAAACTCCTTGTAACACCAAAGATGGACTGTAGGCAAGGATTATGGCAGCATTCACCAAATTAAACAAGGATTCTGCTCAAAAGAGTTGCAGGAAATTTGAAAGTCATCTGGAGGCCATGATTGAAGCCAATGGCAATTTTATTGTATAAATTTACTGTTTAGTATTTCCAGATATTTTTGTGTAATTTTGGTATATATATCTGTTAAAATGAGATGTTAGTGTTATTTTCATTTTTGCGTAATTTAGATGACAATTTATCCATACACACATATTCATTTCCTAAAATACATACATATATATCTTTAAGGTAGGCTGTTGGTAATATAAATTGACAAATTGACACTGTGGTCAACACCAAATGGCAAATGTCTGTTTTATGATTGACTGCAATCTTCAGGCCAAAAGATTGCATTGCATGAAACAGACTTTTGCTGTTCAGTGTTGACCTTCATGTGTTCTTATACATATGTATATTTTATATAATATAACATCATTACTTAGAATAAATTTTATAAAGCAGCTATGCTTAAATAAGGATGAAATGGAGCTCTCCACCTTCAGGATCTGGACAATGGCAGTTAATGGATCAATTGATCATTTGACACATTTTCAATTTTGCAATATAGCAGATAACAGACAAAATAAATTAACAGAAGAATGAATGAAAAAGAAGAAATTTGAGATGACAGACATTTTTGTTTGTTATAGGCATTGAGAAATATATTATCTGAGCATTTGGTTTTGTTCTTTTTTTTATTTTTCATATTGATCAAAAGTGATTGCCTTCTCCACAATGAAATTGCTCTTTTGTTAACCTATAGATTTGTTCCTTTCCTAGTTTGCCTTGCTTTCAAACACACCCTTTTTAAGTAAGCATAAAAATCAATTTTCTTTTGTCAAGGAGGTATGACATCAGCATTAAACATTGTTTACATTTCTATATAGATCTGTTTAGAGCGGAAAGATTGATTTTAAAAAAAAAAAAGGCATTCTGATTTTTCTATTCAATATTATCTGAGTATTAACTTTGAAAACAGGTAATAAAATTATTGGGTGTTGGCAACATTTCTCAATATAATAATTTCTGAAAACTAGAGACTTGAATACAGTGAAATTAATTGGAAACTTTTACACAAAGCAAATCACTGTTTTGCCTTTCGGAGTTTATAAAGTCATTTTATTCCCTTAAATATTAAGATATATTTGTTGGATGCATAAACATAATATTTTACTTTTTTTCCTGTCATAATTTGTAAAAGTATTTGGTAATGGATTTTTTTTTTTTTGGAAATAGTGCAAGGCATATGTCTATATCTACTGGTTGTTATTAGAGTCAGTATCACATGGAGCACCGGAACTTTGTTGCTTGTGCACTCTTCCTACTGCCTAATGGGATGTGTGGGTGGTGTAATTGATAGTAGTTCAGATTGAGATATTGGAGAGTTGAGTTCAAATTCCAGTCAGGTTCATTATATTTGGTTTACACATATAATACCCTTGAGAAAGAAATGAGTCCATTTTCCCCCAGCTATGGATTAACTAGTATTGTATTCAGAAAAATTAGTTATTCTCAAAAAAATTGTTACTATAATATTCACTTGCAAAAAAACTTTTTAAATTACTCATCCTATGCAAAATTGTTTGAGCTTTAAATAACCCAAAAAAGGGTTGATAAATCATAAAAAAACAAGTTGATTGATCACATTTTATGATAGACAGAGTTCATGAGTAACACTGACCTGCCTGAAGCACTAAATTGCATTGTTCTTTACAGAACTTATGACAGTGTATTGTAAACACACTTATCAAATCTAACAGATTTCTAAGATACACTTTGCATTTTACAGCACCTAAAAAACAAAAAAAAAACAAAACAAAACAAAAAAACAAAAAAAAACACAATTATACACAATGGTTACTATGACTAGTTGTTTGGGATTTTGAAGCTATGACCCCCTTCGAGGTCATTTCATTTCTATTGCACAAAATATGAACAAAGGAAGTAACTGTTTTTCCCATGTGTGACTCTGCAAAAATGACACTATTCATGACAGACACACACACCTCAATTCCCCAATCCGTAACTTATTGTAAGCTGTATATTTGGGAAATTGATATTTTGTCAGTCAATGATGTAATACATAATGGATACAATTTTATATATATATATATATATATATATATATATATATATATATATAACAAAATGGAGAGTGGACCATTCTGACAAACCCAATGAATCGAAATATACCTACCACCAACTCTATCCCAGCTACAATTGAAACAACTGCTTCTTAAACAATAAAAGACTTACTTATTACAAAACAAAATGATAGGTTAAAAGCTGAAGAATCTATTTACTCTATCACCTGCAATAACTCCCATAAAGAATACATAGGAGAAACTTCAAGGAAATTAAATAAAAGTTTATATGAACTCAAAGAGGATCTTTTACAAAACATCACACACAATGCATTAGTTGCTTTACCGTAATGAGTCTGACCATAATTTTGATTTAAGAATCACTACTTGTAAAAGAGAAAGCAATTTGCTAAGATGAAAATATATAGGAAGTGCTTTAATCACTAGATAATCCACAATATATTTATGTCCAGGTTCTTACATTTCGTTTTTCTTGGCTGATCTTCTATTATCACAATGTGGGATATTTAATAGTAAAACTGATAAAAAGAAACTAAATAAAATTATATACCCAAAACCCATATTTGAAAAAAAGAAAATAATTTGAAAATTTAAATATAAAATTTAAGCATCCCCTCTCCTTCATGTGCATATAAATCACATCAATGTAAACATCACTTTAGTCTGAAGTCCTAAAGGATGAAATGTGTCACACAAAAATGTTTTCAACTTTGTCATAGATACTTAAAATTGTTCTTAATATACAAAAATTCATATATCATTTTCCCATATATACCGGGGGTAACAGCAACATTATCCATCCCACAAAATGTTTAATATCTAAAAAAACACTAAATTGAGTTTCTTTTATCCAGATTTTCAAATAAGATGTTTAGCCATCTTGACACCATTTTTCATAAGAGTCACTGAAAAACCCTTTGAGTTATTCAGCTAAAAAGGTTGAAATCATTTTGTGTCAGACCCAATATCTTCTCAAATGAGCAATGGTTGAGAGGAAAAAATCATTGACCTTCAGTAATGGTATCAACATTCATACTCTGGCTTCCATCTTGAAAGTCCATTCAAGAACCATCGAAAGAATAGTGAATAAGTTTAAAAAAGAAGGAACAGTAGAGAAGAAAACTGGATCAGAATGTCACAACAGGAAGAGGGATCATCATTTCAACTTAGAGCTAAAGAGATCAATTAGAAAGGATCCAACTCGATCCATAAGACGTTTGACCCATGAGAGAGGAGTTTCAGCTATGACAGTCCAAAGAGCAGTGAAAAAAGACTTGAAAATGAAATTGTATGTGAAATCTGTGAGGCACCTTGTTACTCCAGGACAGAAAGTTAGAAAGTTAGAGAGATCAAAGATCATCTTCAATAAGTTGGAAAATGATCCTGGAATAATAATAAAACTATATATATATATATTTGAACTTTATTCAATATTTCATGAGCTTCTGATCCTTAGCTATGATTAATTAATGATGCACATGTCATTTTCCTTTATGATTGATTTCATCATGATACTTCTGTTAAGCTTGGAGAGTAATTATACATTCTTATTGTCCAATAGTGTTATAAAAACCTTGGATAATTCCAGTAACATATCTTTAATGATTTCTAAGGTACAATGTTTCAAAGCTTAATCTAACAAATGGACAATTTTGCTGTTACACACAATAGATACACGTGCACACACACACACACACACATATATATAAAATCAAGTACAATAGACTTCAAGTTTTACATATACCACTTTCAGGGTCAGATAAATTTACTGAATTCATTAACAGCTACCAAATTTAGATATGCTACATAAAAAATAGTAATTATTGACTCAAAATAAATTTCAAACTTGTTCTATATTCAAAACATGAAGATTTAAATTAAAAAATATTTTATTTATTTGCATAAGATAGGTGTATCTTGCAGATACCGCAGGTTTGGTTCATGGCCCTTATAATAAATTGAATATTGCAATAAAGTTGATTGCTGGGACTGTTTCTCAGTGTATACAAAATTGTTTACGTTATATTATAGTCTGTTAAAGGTGCACAAGCATTTGGTCTGTAGCCACTTTAGTGTGGTGAGGCTGTGGACCTATACTCCACAGGGTAGTCTACAGGGTTAACATTCAACAGCATTTGGTTTGCCAAAAACACACACACAAAAGAAATTGCATATACCTTAATTAAAATAATTAATTACTATCAAAATGGGACATGGTGACTCAAAGAAAGCAAATGGAAATGGAAAAATGACTCGCTTAACTTGTTCCACATACACAGTTGTCACAAACCTTTTAATTTGAAATAAAAAAGGCAGATTCTTTTGGACAATTATTTATTATATTTATTTATTTATTTTTGTGAGATATATATATATATATATATATATATATATATATATTTTTTTTTTCTAGTAACATCTGTATTTGTTTAATGGGCCCTATTGCTTATCAAGTGTGTGTGTGTGTGTTTATTTTTCTTTTTTCCAATATTCAAGGAGTCTACCCAGTAACATGCAGAAGTGTAGGGTAGCAGATAGTGTGACCGGCCCTGGGCATCCATATCGGGAAGGCATCCAATCAAAAAGTGAAATAAAAAATTTAGTTTATATTTAATTCGAATAAAGTGTTTATTTCATGCTTCATCTGTTTTTTACATATTTAAAATGTCTTCCTTTCTCACATTTCTCAGTACCATCCCCCCTCTACTTGAGTCTTAGAGGCATACAATGAAGAAGTTGGCCCCAGGGCATCACCAAACCTCTGCATGTCACTGGGTCTACAATAGGAACGATAGTGCTGATATTTTTATGACCCA
The DNA here is from genome assembly GCA_964036315.1 of Acanthosepion esculentum. Taxonomy (NCBI): domain Eukaryota; kingdom Metazoa; phylum Mollusca; class Cephalopoda; order Sepiida; family Sepiidae; genus Acanthosepion; species Acanthosepion esculentum. The sequence goes on from OZ038485.1 coordinate 65,383,936, forward strand.
ACGTAATACTCAAAATCACTCACCTCATGTTTGGTCATTGAAATACTGATTTTGGAAAGTTTGGTTGGGGTGAGAAGTTGTTATCATTTTTATATATTGATTCCTCAGAAAAAGTTTATTTAGCTGAAAATGTTAGATGTTTTGGTTTATTTATTTTTTTTTTTAATTACTTTCACAATGAAAAAGAACAAAACATCCAAAAAGTTAATTGTTATGTTAATTTTAATGGCTGTATTTGAGGAGATACCTGTCTACTAAGGCGGCTAGCTGATCCCTATTGCAGATGCTTGCTCAGGCGCATTTTTGTGTTTGTTCAACACCCACAGAGCCCACCTGTTGTTTATATTGCAACTATGCTGAGCAGACCTTACAATTTCTGGGAGAGCAGCATGTTATCTAGCGTGATCAATAATCTGAACAAGGCCAGCATATGCTCAAACCCTCGGTCACGATGACTTTGTGCTAGCACAGCCATCAACAGCCTCCCAAGAATTCTGTTTACCCAATTTCACTCACAAGGCTTGGCTCAACCCATGGTATGGTTTTCAGGTACATTCCAAAGGTACCACAGACTGGGATCACCTCCTGCAGATTGATAACATCAAGAATTCATCTTCCTGACAAATAGCCCATGGTGAGATTCGAACCTGGGTCTCGTGGTCAGAAAGTGAACGTTCTAACCACTCATGCCCATAACATCCAAACGTACAGCTGTAATAAACATCAGCTTTTATATTTAATAAAAACTAATAATTTGATTATGGCTGAGGTAATGATATGGAATATAAACTGGTCAAACAAACTGATCTATTGGGACACCAGTGTTGTTTTATCTTGAAACAATTGCTGCTTCAAGTTATTTAATTCAGTGAACTGAATAATGAAGGGCTTGTTATTGAATTAACAGCAGTAAAATAATAAAGTATTGTTGACTCCCATAATATATAACCAGAAAGTAATATATAATAAGAGCCATAGAAAGTGCTAAATTATCATTACTATTATTTTTAATAATTATTCTATTTTTTATAACAAGTGTCTTAGAAACATGTGGTAACAATACCAGCACAACGAGGACTCACATAATTGCCAATAGTGACACCAATGAGGGATAATAATGTAATCAGTAATATCTTACAGGAAAGACTGGGCAACATCCTGCTAGTATTACTATATTCTTAAATTTAATATGGCTGACTGTTGTATCTATTAAATTTAGGTTACAGAAGTGATGATCGACATAAAACAGCTTTCACAGATCATGTGTTGATGAATCCTGAGTATACAAAAGACATTTTAACTGGTCCAACAAGTGTTCTGTTAAGTTGAGATCTGACGTCATGGCTGGCTATTACATTTGTAGGACACCAACCTCTTGGAAATGTGCACATCAAGTACAATGAATAGTTACATTATTAAATCTGTGGTTATCTATCTATATTGTATATATAAAATTCTGTGACTTCTGTTAGGCTGTCTGTCCATCCATCTGTCCATCACGCCCTCTAAAATAGCTATACATTGACCAATTAAACCAAAATTTGGGGGAGAAGTGCCAACAGTGTAAGTACATTTGGTTTTATTAGTACAATAAATTTTCATTAATTTTTATGAAAAATTAAATGTTTTATTATTTAACATAAAAAAATAGTTACACTATTTTAAGAACAATTTCATGATTAAAATAACAAAAACTTATTTAATAAAAATGTAATATTGTTTTTTTACATATCTTTTCTTTAAGTTTTTATATTTCATCGATTGGTTTTCAAAATTGAATGAAATGTAGAGTTTGTAAATCTTAACAAAAAATGCTAGCGTTAACTAAATTACTAAATGCTGTGAGGATTTGAACATGTCAGCATGTTGCAAAAAAATTCTACTGATTTGTAAATTTGAAACTTGAAAGAATTTTTCCATTTATTAAAAATTTAACCCAAGTCTGTCTGAATAAGATGGTTCTTTTATTGTGTTTAGGGTGGGTAATGGTGAGAGTAACAGTTTCCATTCAGGAAACATTTAACATTCATTGACCAAACAGCATTACATTTGGTTGAAATTTATAAAATCATTTGCTTAAAATGGTTTTTCAGGACTTTAGACTTCTCATGTTCATTGTTATCACTCTTTCTAGTACTGATGGAAGTTTCCTTCCAAACCTTTTGTTTGAGGTAGTATAGCAAGTTAACATCTTAATTATATATTTATTTTCTCTTCTGGTTACATATGCTACCTGTTTTTGTTGCTACTAATAGAAGTGATGTGGTTTCTGTTATTTGGTAAAGCTCTTTGTGATCTTGGGGTGCTGATGAAGAATTGTCTTCTTTAAGACTTAAAGGATTCATTCACTTGAAGTCAATTTTTAATTATTGATCTGAGAAAATGGCTGCAGATAGATATTTTAGACATTTCTGAAAAACTTGAATGCCACACATGGCATTTGTATAAGAGTCTAAATAAGCTTGCTCAAGATCATAATAAATACTGGGAAATAAGTCCTGCTAGTTTGCAAGTTGCCACAGTTAGAAACAGCTACTAATGATGCCTACTGGAAAATGAGAAAAAAAAGGAATCTTGAGATTTTTCTTACAAGATTATCTTAAAAACAGAAAGGAGGAAGTCTTGGTTTTGTAGCATCTTGGATAAAATATCCTCTAGCACAACTTATTCTGTATTCAATTTCCTTACTTCCTAAACTTCCTTTACTAAATTTGTTATAATTGCTCCAATAGACTGAGGTAGAAAAAATTTTAAAGATTGCTTGAATGCAAATTTAACATATAAATTTTATTTTATTCATTTTCAAAAACCTTCAGTTCCAATTGAAGCATTCCAAAAACATTGTGTGCATCATCACAAATCATAAACTAAAAGTAAAAATAACTACTAGAAACATTGTTAGGACTGTTCTCATCTTTTTTGCCATATTCATGATATTTTGGCCATTGTACATTCTAGCTTCCTTCAGGGGATATAGGTTGGAATTTTGAACTGAACCCTTTATTTAGGCTATGGGGGAGCAGGGGGAGAGATTGTTCTAATTCCATTTGCCCTGCCATTGGATAACTCGACTCACCGACTTTTTATTTCCTTCTCTGCTGTGGCCAGGTATTGAACTCACAACTCTTTGGATCAAGTCACTTTTTGGATCACTCAACAAATGCTATTATCTATTGGGCCATAAAGATGGGGGGGACAACTGTCCGGACAGTGTAAATAGTTACACTACCTTATCTCAGAAATATAGATAGATACTCCTAGCAATTTGCCTTCGCTCTTCAATGCCATCTATGTTGCAAATCCTTGAAACTCTTTTGATACATTAAAGGATCTTGTGTAGAGTTAGTTAAACTGTGTCTTGTGGACATGGTGCCTAGAAAAAGAAGTTGTCATTGGCAGAACTCATTGCTGAGTATTGGGTGCTCATCGACATTTCCTTCTGTGTGCAATGAGTCCTATATTGAGCTGATGTCTGCAGCCTCCACGTGGTAGGGTAGAAAGTTTCAGGGGATGGAGAGCTCAGGCATTTTTATGGACTCTCTTTGTCTCTTCTATTTGTCTTCTGTCTTTTTTGAGGGATGTTTTTTTGTTGACTGCTCTTCTCCAATTGGTTTTTAGATATGAGAAGAAGTAGAGGAAAACCAAAACAGATATGGAGGGTTAACATAATTCTGTGGTCACTAATTAATGAATGGCAGACACTAAATAAGCAAGATCATAATAAATACTGGGAAATAAGTGCTGTTAGTTTGCAAGTTGTCGCAGTTAGAAACAGCTACTAATGGTGATAGAGATGCTTACTGTAAAATGAAAAAAAAGAATTGAATTTTGAGATTTTCCTACCAGAGATTTCTTTGTTTTCTTTTTTGGCACATGCAAGAGATGTACTTAGATGTTATGCAGACTCAAGGCTAAAAAAAAAGGCTTAAAAATTCTTAGCATCTAAAAATATTTTCTGGCTTGAAAAAGTTTGATAAACTGCCAAAAAAAAAATAAACAAATGAATCTCACACACATACATATACATGCACACACACATATATCCACACATATATGTGTATAAATATATATATATATATATGTATATATATATACACCAACACACACACACACACACACATGTATATACCAACACACACACACATATATATACCAACACACACACACACACACACACACACACACATATATATACCAACACACACACACACACACACACACACATATATACCAACACACACACACACACATATATACCAACACACACACACACACATATACCAACACACACATACACACACACACATATACCAACACACACACATATATATATATATATATATATATACCAACACACACACATATATATATGTCTGTATATGTATGAGTGGCGTTCCAATGATAATTTTTCCTCCCACTATCATAAAATACTGACATACGCAATCATAAATAAATCAAAAATTAATCAGTTTGTCTGATGATTGCATAGAGTATGAAACCCAGAGTCAGAAATTCATATCAATCCAACAAAATATATATATATATATATATATATATATATATATATATATATATATATATATAATGAAAGATCTATTTCATTTTTATATGAATTTGTATTCTTTTTTTTATCATGTTTGTATGTTTGTAAAATCTTCAATATTCGCATATATATACTTTAAATTATTTACCTGCTTATATTTATTTTCTTTTAACAGGTGTAGTGTATCGCTGGTTTTCCATTTTTCCTGAGATTACCATTCCTTAGCCAAAGTGACATCAAAATGGCCCAGTGCTGTCCTGGATTCTTGTGGGGATTCATCTGGTTCTTGGTCCTCATCTTTGTAGCTTGGCCAGTTGGATTCATGATAGCTTTCCTCTACATTTTCCTCTTGCCATTTGGGGTTTGCATTGAACCACTCAAAGGCGTCTGCGATGCCATTCTCAAACTGGTGCAGCTGCCGTTGACTTGTGCCCAGAATATGGTGAACATGAAGCCAGTTTGCAGTTAGACAAAAAGATGTGGATGCAGAGGAATCGGCAACTGGGGAGCGGCAATTAGAAATGGAAACTATGGACATGTGGTTTTTGTCACATCTGGCATTTGATAAGTCCACTCCATTAAGGTCACCTGCTGGTGTGACCCCTTGGAAAGAATTTCAGTTTGGCTGTTATTCCAAGTATCAGTTTGTAAGGCTGGATTAAAACTTTCAGTACAATCGTTTACTTGTAAAATCTCTTGTTTGGATTTAAATGTTGGTGCAGATCGTAAACATACTGTCAGTGTCTAAGGCTTGCTATGAAGGTAAAATCCACAAACTTGGTCTGCCAATGAGCATTAATTAAAAACTCCAACTACTACACATGCAACATCCCTTCGTACACTCATAAGCTACACAAACTAGGAAAAAAAAAATCTGTTTCACATTTAGAAGCTAGAAAAAAGTAAAATTATCCATTATGGATATGATTGCTGGAGACACGGGTGGAGATATATAATGTCTCTGTGCCAATCTTTAAAAATAAATTTACTAAGTTTACCTTGCACTGGTACAAGGTCATAATTGTTGGGTATTCATTGAGAATTAAACTTACAAGCAATGGCCTGGGTGACTTGGCTGCTAACTGTCATCTTATAGCAAGCACCATATCAATTTTCCAAATTGGTTACTCAAAAATAACTTTTAGATTGATGGAAGTAAAATTAATTTTTATACAGTTACACCATTTATTAATAGTAATAATCTATATTTTCTTTATATGGATTTTCTTTGATTTTTGTATCTAAATATGACCAGCCCTGAAATATCATTAGAAAAGTCAATTTCTGAATTCTACCCTCCCCAGCAAAAAAACAAAAACAAAAAACCAAACAAAAACAAACTAAACTATCATTGCCATTAAAGTAAAATCACTTATGTATTCCTCTTATTATTGTAAACTCAAATCTTCATTAAATTGTCTTGCTTTTAATATTTTCTTTTACCACTATCTTATTATTTTTACATGACCTTATTAAAAGAGTGAGAAAACTATTAACTATAAGCACAATCCTTGTTTGTTTTTTCTGTTATTCATAATATTGCTTTGTGTTTTCTTTATTGCAAAATGGCTTCCAATTTGAGATGATGTATAAATGCTTTAAAAAAAATACTTTTTTTTTAATCAAGGCAATAAAGCCACTAGGATGCAAGGGGTTTACTAAGTGTTAGAAAATATGAGAAAAACTACTATTAAGGAGAGAGAACAACAAAAGAACAAGAATTAAAACAGAAGATAACAATTGACATCACATTTAAATTTCTGAAGATCAAAGCTGACTGCAAAGCAAGAAGCCGGAAGAGTTCCACAAGCGAGAAGTGTGATAGAAGAAACTGTTAGCATAGAACTTAAGGTTACATCTAGCCATTTCAACTGCAAAATGGTGAGATATTGTTGCCAATATTGTACTGCACTTAAACTCACCTGTATTGTTTGGTGAAGAAATTAAGATGGAATATATGAAAAAACAGTCAAATTTTATTTAACTTACCTTATTGAATGTGACAAAAGGATTTTATATGGCATTTTCTTACATGTACATATGGGCCAAGGACAAAAATTGCCCAGACCCTATGACCACTGTTATGCTGGTGTTGATACTACACCAACCCCTCATCGCTTAGTGCAATGAGGAACGTGCTACCACAGAATTGGAATCCCCTGAGACCAGTTCATTGATCCCAGTCTGAAGGCCAAGAAGTGATTTCAATCAATGAGAGAGCATCACCAGAACAACCAATTCTTGCTGAATAAAACATTGAAAATGGAATAGTCAAAACTTTTTTAAACATTCAACTGGTTTTGACATATTCCATCTTAATTACTGTATTGTTTTGTGTATAATGACCGTGTGTTCCTGAAGCTAAAAACAGTGAATAAATTATATCCTTGAGTATAAAAATCCTCATAGCACATCCAACCCTATGACATATTTTGTTTTTTAAAAGTACCATATTATTCCATTCAAATTTCATTGCTGTACAGATATTTCACTAACATAATTAATTTTTCATAATATTGAAGAATAGAAATGAACTGAGTCTTTGGCCATGCATGTTTCTTTTAATTAGCTTCAAAACTTATTTACAAAATTTTTATTGTGTTAAATTTGCAATCTTGCTGTTTCAAATAAGAGGTTTTAAGCTAAATTAAAAATTTCTGTAAATGTGTACTTGTGTATAATATGACCCCACTTTTTACCTTTTAATATTCATTCAAAATTACTTGGATATTTCATATCAGTCATTTTATTACTGTTTTGCAAGTTATTCTTCTAAAACGTGCTAGGAGGTGATCAGGATAATATAATCTGCAGAAATTTTTCAATAATTTTTTTTTCTCTAAAATACATGTTCCAACCCAGCGGTGGATCTACTATGAAACTAATGAAGCTTAAGCTTCAGGGCTCCTAAAATTCCAGAGGGGCCCTTGAAGCAACTTTTTCAATGAATCAATTTTTTAACAAAATCGATGGCCATTTTAGTGATAGAATCATAAGTAGCTAATGTTGATCTTACAATATCTGCTAATACTCATTTCATATGGCCTGAAAATCCCCTTGTAATTGGTCAAATTTCTAAATTGGTGGGGGGCTTGCAATACCCGAGCCCTCAGTTCTATTGGCATGTTGAGTTTGCCAGAATTTATTCCTAGCCTACATTTTGGTAGTTGGATCCTCAAATCTATTGTTAGTCTTGAAGGAGCTCCCATATCTGTTCAAGCTTCAGGGCCTGAAAAAATGTAAGTCTGCCACTGTTCCAACCTATTACAGAAATGTTTGCGTAGAGCATGTGCCCTAATTTAGTAAAACCAACAGTAGTCAAGTCACCTGTTACATCTGGTTAATCAGCCTTGATACCTCACTTCCATCTTGGATATATCTTGCTAGAACCTCTCATTATATTCATAGCTTACAGTACCAAGAACTATTAGAAAAAAAATTGAGACAAGAATCCAAGAATTGCATTTTAAGAAACATCTGGCATTCCATTTTTTGATATCAAGTCCGCATAGTTTTCCATTCTAGGAGACCAGATAATTTAAGCCACAACTAACAGGAATTAATCCTATGCTACCAGTTCAATTATTTACTTTTAACAAAAATATGCTATGATTATATTAATAAAAAAAAATATCATGTGCCAGGGTAATTTTAAGTAATGATTTGGAATCTGTGTACTTGATTTAGTACGCCATTTTTCAGGCTAGCAGACATATGTCAAAAAGTGAGTACTTCTAACTAATAGAAGACATGTTGATTTGGAATCAACATGCCCAGATTACACACCTCCTATCTTTTGAACATGGATACAGCTTTATCTCTTGTTCCCTGTCTAGGATTCTCATTCGCTCCTAGTAACCCCTTGCATCTTAGTGGCATTATTACCTTGCTTAGGGTGAAATAATTACAACACAAAATAAAAACATACTTAATTTTGTCTAAAACTTTTTGATACTTAATGGAATTTATGAATTGACTGTTTTTTTTACAGCTTTGCTGGTTATTTAAAGCCAGATTGTAAGAGCTTTTTGGCGATAATAATGATTTACTAATACAAGTCCTACTATTTGACCCATAGCTCAAGGAAGAAGAGGTGGATTCATAGATTTGCAAATGTGTGTAAGTGAATATAATGAACCTGATTGGAATTGGAACTCATTTCTCCAATTTTTAATTCTGAGCTGTTATCCATTACATCATCTACACACCCAAGCTTACAGTACTTTGTATTCCCAGGTAGTCACCCATCTAGACACTAACCAGGCTTGATGTTGCTTAACTGGTGATGATATGAGAACTGGTGTTTCAATGTGATATGGCTGTAAGCCATGGAATTTGTGAAATAACTTTGTTCTTCTTAATCAAATCTAGATTTTCAACATATTTCATTTTGTGTCATGAGTCCTGTAACTTGTTGGGGCAGCAAATGTCTAGCATGTAGCCTGTACCTTTTCAGGTTGGTTTTGAATTCAGTCTTCTTTCTCCTAGATTGATTTCCAACCAAGGCTAGAGAGTTCAGTCTGCCCTGCTCTTAATCCCTAACTGGGGGAATGAAATGAATTCATATTTTTCCAAGGGTATTTATGTAAAAGTAGATGCAACAGCCTCAATTGGAATTTGAACTCAGCATACCAATCCCACTTTTTTGCTAATAATCATGAGGCTACACGGACATCCGTGCATGTCTAGAATATTTTAAATTAAGATATTCTAGATATGCACAGATGTCTGTGTAGCGTCATGATTCAAAACAGCAATTCAAAAGCTTGTGTCTTTTAAATTCTATTTTCTGTAATCTTTTTTTTCTTTTGAATTCTATTTTTAGTTAATCTCAGTTGTAGGATGAATGGGCTTAAAAACAGGTCTGATACCCAATGGATTTAATTAAGCTTCAAGATAATTGTCAGGAATAATGAGTCTATCATGAATATATAGAAGAAAAGAAACACATTTATTTCATATGTTTTTTTATTCCTTTGAAACAAGAGAGAAATACATTCATATGAAGCTTAATTGTTTTAGTTGATTAAATTTCATGACAAAAAGTTTCAGTCAGATCACTTATAAAAATTTAAGGTAGTTTTTTTTTTTTTTTAGTTGCAGCCTAAAAGCACAGAAACCTAATAACATAGAAAGGGTTGTTTATATAGATTACATGGCAATCATGTAAAAATGTCACTAAGTTTGAGAACTCTTATGCAATGAAGGTGAAATTGTACCTGCAATCATTTTGAGATGCAATCATAAGTAACATCTTCTCTACTGATATTGTCATTATTTAAATCTTTTCAATAAAATATAAAAATTAAATTCAACTGACTCACTATTAAGAATTTTTGGTTAAATGGGGGTGAATAGGAATGCAGTCTCCTCCTTTGAGGGAGTGTACATGAATTAGAGAAAGAAAAGAGGAAAAAAAAAGGATTCTTTTGAAGTTAAGGGATTGATTAGTCCTGAATCAAGAATATGCTGAGGTTAAATATAAGATAAAAAATAAAATGCTAACTTTACATAATTTTTTCATTTATTTTGAAACATACAATAAAATTGTAAATGAAATAATTTCTTTTTAAGCAAAAAAACGAATTTCATTAATCTTAAGTTATATATATTTGTAGAAAGCATACAAATATGGAAACTAATTTTATTTAATTATTCTTGAAGTTTTTACTTAAAAATAATGAAAGCAAAATGTTTTAATTGTTCAAGTAAATCTCCAAAACTATTGTGTATTTGGGTAGCAGCAATCCATCTTTTATACAAGTTTCATTAAAAATGACTGACAATGTACTGCAGTTGTTTTATTTAATTTTTCTTGTGCTCTTAATTTTCTTCTTTTCTGGATATAAATTATGTATAAATTGTCCAAGTATTCTGTATGTCCACACACTTTTGGCTATGCTTTTAGCATCCTCACAGATGATTTTATTTTTACTTTTAACTGAATGTATGAATTGTTTTATGTTCATAGTTGGTGCTATTAAGTTTTTCGTTTTTATTTGGAAAATAAAAACATTCTTACAACTCTAAATACATCTATAAAACAATCCATACATTCAGTTAAAAGCAAAAATAAAATCTTTGTTAAGAATGCCTAAAAGTATAGCCTAATGTGCTTGGACATACTGAACATTTGGACAATTTCTACATAATTTATTTTCAGAAAAGAAACTTATATTAAAACAAGAAAAATTGAATAAAAAAAACTTAACTGCAGTAACTTGTCAGTCATTTTTAATGAAACTTGTGTGTGTGTATATATATATATATATAAATTCAAATGTGGCTAAGTTTAAATGCCTCCAAAAAAATTAAGTAAAATGCCATCTTAAGAGAAAAAGGAAGTTTTCATAATTGTTACCTGGTACAATAAATGAGTACAAAAAGTTTCATTTATTTTTGTGATAAACTTTCTCCAAAATTTAAAAATGATACTAACAATTCAATAAAGAGAACTAATTGAAAGCAAAAATAAAATAAAATAAAGTAAACAACATTTGATGAAAAATTGCTCAAAGTACCTGGGCCTACTTTTGAAAGAAGACAAAAAAGTAATAAAAAAAAAAAAAAAAGTGGTGTATCCGATAAGTTGATTATGTGAACTAAAAAACAAATATAGTATAAAGTAGTCTCATTCAACCTTTGAAAAAAAAAAATTCAGTTCATTATGAGCCTTTCAAATTTTACATGACAGAGTTTTCTTAAATAACTACAAGATTAGTTGTCAGCAAGTTTAAACAGATTAGGGACATAAAAAACACACCTTAAAGTTATACATCACACACATACAAAGGCATGTAACACCTGTTTGGTAAAATTAGTGTTCTTACAAATCTCCCAAATGAAGTCAAAACATTTGAAATATTGGAAAATCTGGGCAATTAATAAACAAGTACACTTAAAAAAAAAATGTAGTATTTGAGAAGTAGATGGGGGAGGGGTCTTTCCCAGCACCAGAAATACTATTATTTTGTTTTATTTTTTGTGAAGTAAGTCTCAAATTTACCCTGTATCTGACAGGCTAAATTAAATATTCATTTAACTTTTTTAATTTTGCAAGCCAGAAATATAAATTTCAAGGCTGGGAAATATAAATTCAATTTATAGGAAAAAATTAGTAAAGAAAAAAAAACAACAGATTTCCATAAAATTTAATGTGTGTGTATTTGTGGCACTGATATTCAGAGAACTTAAAACAGTTATTTATTTTAGTGCAGCATTTTACTTACAATTATTGTCACATAGCACTAACAATAGTCAAATTAGCCATAAATAACGGTTCATTTTTATAGGCATCCATCACTTATATTATTGCCAACTAAAACCGTTTTTACATTTACATAAGTAGCAAAGTAACCTTTCTAAGTAACAGGTCAATCAAAATAATATAATTTGCTGTGTTGTTTTTTTATGGGTTATTTGCATCACTGTGATGCAAATGAAGTTAAATATTTGAGTACATAAAACCTAGTTTTTGAACAGCCTTGAGACATGATTTAAAGATAATTGTATAAGAGCCAAGTGTCTTATGAGACAAGAAGTTTTTATGAGACAGAAGTTCTTGGGTAGAAAAATTAAAAGTAACAATTTCTTTGCCTGCTTTTGTATAAATGTGTCAAGTGAAGGAAACAGAATTATATCAAATGTGTTCTCCTTCATCACTCAGTTAAAGGCACTAAAATCCTTGAACACTGACAAATTGCAAGGACTAAGGAAAAAGGCTTCGTTTTGGTAAAAAAAAAAAAAAAAAAAAAAAAAAAAAAAATGGCAATTTTTCTTTTGACTGGAATTCAAAGAATATATTAAGAAAAAATATATTAAGAAAAAATAAAAGCGTATCAAATCTGCAAAAAGTCATTGAAAAGAAAACAAGTTAAAGCAATAAATGTCAGATCTTTTCCATATTTCTTACAAAAGTTTACTTCCAAATTGAAGAACAAAAATGTCATTTTGTTTTATCATTTTTTTTAAACAATTTTTTAAATTATAATATGGGTAAACATATATTTGAAAATTGTTAATTATTCAAAAGAATTTTCTGTATTTAACTGGGATTACAAATTAAAGACTAGAGAGTCAGTTTGATGTATATTTGTGGATATATATGTATATTTTTCTTTAAACAATGGATCCTATAAATGTTATATTTAGTTGGTACATGTGTTCCTAATAGATATCCTAATGTTTATCAGTCTAGAGATCGAGAAGTCTTATTAAAGAAATTTGCCTCCTGATAGAAAAATCAACCTGTATCCCCCACCCCTTTCCAATCAGGGAAATCACTTTTAAAGAGCCTGTTATCTACATTACCAGTTAGACCAGCATTTCTCAACCTGTACATACGCTTACACTAATGTGCCCTGAATGGTAGCCAGGTGCACTCTAAGTTAACAGAAGTGTAGTTGATGAATTATTTTTATATTTAACAATCTTTATTTTTAAAAAGCTATAGATACCAAGCACATGGTTTCTATATCCAAGTCAAGACTTTGTCATTTGATATTTTTAACTGGATGCTAAATTCCTTAATCTTTATGAACGAGTGGATAATCCTCGCCATTTTGCTTCCTTAAAGGGATTTAAATCAGTCATTATAAGACTCTAAAATAAAATAGCAGAACCTTCAAAAATCCCTTTAAATGAAAACTGTACCACTAATCTTCTTTGAGAATGCTAAGCCAAAATTTAATATTTTCAAATTTCATGACTTATTTTTCCTTATTAAAATTTGATGTGTGCTCCAGAGTTTTAGTTATTCTACATGTGCATCCAGAAGAAAAAAAAAACGGTGGAGAAACAGAGTTAGCCTATTGGAAACCATTAGTAAGGCACAGTAACTTCATTTAAGAAATGTGTATCATTCTTTGAAGGTAGACAATTTCAATGTTTGAAAAAGTCAAGCATATCTGCTCAAATACATGCATCCATTAAATGTCTTTATAGTAATAAAAAGTAATGTTGGTGTAAGAGATCCATTAATTGCTTAATTAAACAACCAATATCAAAGTCTCTGCTTTTTTTTTTTGGTATAAGATAAGTTATTAAAATGTTTCCCAACTATTTGACTTTCATCACCGAGTTTGATGAGAATTCAGTAAAGATGACTATTTTTCAAAAATCATTTGTAGAGAAAATAAACAGTTTGAAATATAAACAAAAAATCTTTTCCCACCAAAGTATAAACAAAAAATCTTTTCTCAACAATTTGAAGTATGAGAAATTTCTTTCCCAAAAAAACAAAAACAAAAAATCTTTTCCCACTAAAAGTAAACAATTTGAAGTATGAGAAATCTCTTCCTCAAATGCAAAAGAAATCTTTTCCCATCAAAAGTAAAGAAAAAGTACACAATATGAAGTATAAACATGAAATCTCTTTAGCAACAATAGTAAACAATGTCAAGTATAAACACAAAATCTATTTCCCAACAAAAGTAAACAATGAAGCATAAACATGAAATTTCTTTTCCAAATAACCAAGAAATCATTTTCCAGCTTAAAAAAAAAGATAAGAATTCAAAATCTAAATATTTTTCTAATATCAATTTAAAATTGTAAATCAGATCTTTTTTTAACTTCTTGTATTTTTGACAGTTGTCTTATATTCTAAGACAAGGATTTGATATTCCAGAGAGTAAACAAGAGGATTTTATTGCTAAACCCCTAAACCACATTGTTTTTTTATCTTAAATAATCCTTCTGATATTATTTATATTGTGAGTATTCATTCACACAAACAAAAATAAGGTTAATTACATTCTAGAATCTGAAAAAGGTCATTGAATGACATGGAAATGTTACTATTGTAATAATGGGAAAATGCATTGATTTGCTTTGTATACAACAGCAGAAAAATGTGCTTTGGAAGCTTGTGCTATTATTAAAATTTGCAAGTTGTTAGGATGCACATACTTATTCTTATATATTGGTAATATCATAACAAATTTGGTATTTTTATAGGTTTCATAAAATAATATGAAATATGACAAGAGAAACATTAAAAAATAATAATTTGAGACAGCAAATAAGCCTTATTTAAAGCTTTTATCAAGACCATTATGAAAAAGAAAACTTTCAATTTCCATGTTGGAAGTCAAAATTATAAATCAAATTTGGAATGTTTATGCATAATGCAAACTATTTGGACAAGGCAATTTCTCATTATGAACTAGCAGCAATATTTTTATTTGCTAATATATGTTCACAAAGTGTAAAAGCAAAATATACCTTACAAATTTGAATAAAAGTAAAGGAATTTACCATTCAGAGATTATTATTTATATATATATATATATATATATATATATATATATATATATATATATATTGTAAGAAAAGTATAACAAGAATTGAGCACAAAACCATTTCTGTGGTGGAATCCAATGCAGTTATTTTGCATGTTTTTTGTTTTTTTTATTTTGACTTTGAAAGCATTTTTTCCAACCAAGAAAAGATTATTAAAAAAAGCTCTAAAACTGTTAAACAAATTTAAATAAAATAAAATGTAAACTTAAAAATATGAAAAAAGACCCCCAGAAACAAATAGGTTTCCTTTGTTCAAAATGTGGCACTTATGAAGCAGGTACAGGTGGATGATTAGGACTGATTTTCATCATCTGAAAATAATTCACAACTTGTTGAGGCACTTCTGCAAGGACATGTCGAGCAAGTTCTGGCATAGAACTCTGTAACAAGAAAAAAAATTAAGAGTCAGAATCATGATTTTAAGACAAGATAAGAGCGCATATGTGTGTGTGTGTATATATATATATATATATATATATATATATATATATATGAAGTGTGCTATATTTATGGGATAAAGTGCTCAATATCAGAGAGAGCGTGTGTAAATATAAAAGTGAACATAGAAGTTAACACTTAGAGGCGACAGTCTGTTTCATGCTAGATGCAATCGTCAGGCCTGATGATTGCATCTAGCATGTTCACTTTTATATATATATATATATAAAAAAATCACTTATTATATATATATATATATATATATATATATATATATATATATATAATAATAATAATAATAATAATAATAATGTATATTTGGGCAGCCAACTTTCTTTCAAACAGGTTTTGTTGAATGTGACAGACAAGGAAATTTTGATTAATTTTTTATCAACCTTTACTAGTATTCTTAAATTTTTCAATTTGCTGGGGGTAAGGGAATGTAAAAATTATCCATAGTGTCCTGATCTGGCATCTCAGCTTCAGTCCCTTTCCCACCCAAGTAACATAGCTTCCCTGTGCCTTTTCTATAAATACTTTCTTGATAATTGTTCTGATGAACCTTCTGCTAGGGTACCTAGACTATGAATTTAAGCACAGTACTAGATTGGTGGCAGAGTCTCATCATTTTACAGTTAAAATGACTAGATGTAACTGTAAATTCTAAGCTAACAGTTCTATCACACTTCTTACGTGTTGAAGTCTCTTCTGACATCTTGCTCCCTAGTCAACTATGATCTTCAAAAATTTAAATGCAATGTCAATTGTTATTTTCTATCTTCTTAATTCTTGTTCTTTTATTGTCCTCTCTCCTTAATAGTAGTTTTTCTCATTCTCTAATACTCAGTAACCCCTTGCGTCCTAGTGGCTTTATTGCCTTGTTTGAGGTGAAATGATTAAACAAATATATATATATATATATATATATATATATATATATATATTAATTTTGATAACTGTTGTAAAGCAGTGTTACCAAACACCAAAATAAGCTAAGACAACAGAAACGTGGTTCTACAGAAGGATGCTGAGAGTCCTGTTGATGGAACATGTGAGTAACAAGGAACTTATTCTTAAAATCAGAAAGAGACAATTGGAATTTCTGAGGCACATAATGGAGAAAGAGGGCTTGGAGAATTTGATGTTCATGGACAAATTGAAGGCAAGAGGGGACTGAAGGAAAGCAGTGAATAACCTACCTAAACAAGCTTGTGTAAAGTGTTAGCAGAACAGGGATTGGAAGAGATAGCAAAAAGACAAACCTTACTAAGTGCTACAATGGTCAGGAAGTTGTAGAGAGCCATGATCGCCCATGTCCCAAAGAGAAACATCACATAGAATAGGCACGAGTTCAGTCTACACTGGCTGTTCTATTCTTGTGAAACTTTTGCCACACACACATACACACACACACAATAATGGCTGGCTACTTGTTTTCGAGGATACCCGTCTACTAGAACTACTATCTAATCTATTGCAGACACTCTCTCAGGCACATTTGTGTTTGTTCAACACCCACAGAGCCCACCTGTGGTTTATACTGCAACTATACTGAGCTGACCTTAGTTATAGTTTCTGGGAGAGAGCCTGTTATCTAGCATGATAAACAGTCTGAACAAGTTCAGCATGCTCAAACCCTCAGTCATGATGACTTGTAACTTTGTGCTAGCACAACCACTGACAGCTCCCAAGTGTTCTGTCTACCCAATTTCACTCACAAAGCTTGGGTCAACCCATGGTGTATGGTTCTTAGGGGTTCCACATACTGGAATCACCTCCTCTAGACTGATAATATCAAGAAAAGTCACCTTCCTTACAAATCAACCCTGGCGAGATTTGAACACTGGTCTCGTGGTCAGAAAGCGAATGTTCTAACACTCATGCTGCCACATTCCTATCCACATACAAATCTACATATTATAAAAGAAGAGCCGATTCTCTGTCCATTACACGCCATCTGTGTGTAACTTTACATATGTGTATGTAATGTATGTCCGTGTTGTCTCTGAGCAACTTACATGTACTTGTATCATTTAATGTACACACTATCTGACCATGTTCAAAATAAGACATTGGAATAATACATTCCTTTCCTGACTCAGTTTGAACAACACCCTACTCTAGATTAAGTAATAAAAGCAAAGAAATTAAAGAAAAAAATGTAAGTGTATAGCTATGAAAATAAAAAAAAAATAGTCAATAAAAATGATCAGCTTTTCTCTTATCTACAGGGAGAGAGCTTTGGTATCTTATCGATAATTATTTCACTCAGTTTCTATCTATTGATATCAATCTATTCATGTCTATCATATATCAATATCAAACTATTCTTATCCATTTATCGGTACCTAGAGCCTGAAAACATAGAGATGGCCACAAAGTAAATGTCCACTTTATTATAAAGGGAATTTAGGTTAAACTGTAAAATAAATATTTAATGTCCACAAGTGGAGTTGGATAAAGAATAGTATGACTAATTTCACAGTGGAAACCCATCCATTTTTGAAACCTTAAAACAATCAGATAATTATAAAATTTATTGAACTTTTTGGAAATTATTCAGTAGTAGATAAATTCATATTTAAAATTAAAAAAAAATTTTCTAGGAATATTTTAAAATCTGTAAATGAATTAAAATATTCATGTGCACACAATTTAAAAAAATAAGGATGGGTATATGTCAGATGGTCTAATTTCCTTTTCTGTTTCACAACAAACCCCAGGTAACAGGAAAAGCGTTAAAATGTCAGTCCCTTTGATGACCTTTTCAAGACTCCTTTTGTATTTAAACTAAATACATTTCGTAATAAATATAGCATTTTAAATGGACAAACAATTTAGATTTAAAATTTGATCATATTGCCATCAGAAAAAGACAGGTACTGAACTAGTACATATATGACATACAAGGTAAGTTTCATTGATTTTTCTTGGTTTTTCATGCAAACTAGAAACAAATCTAATATAAATGGAAAATCTATCATTATGAATTGATTAAAAATGCTTTTCCTTTGGTTTTCTGTATGGAAATCTCATTTTATTCAGCCAAATTCTTTCTGTCACAAATATTGAGTCCTGTTTTGACCCATTTGTTTTTCATTTGTTTTATTGTTTCTTCTATTTTCAAAGTAGATTGCAGTGAGTTTTTTTTTTTTTAAACCTGATACACTGACATCTTTCATGGTCTATCAATGTTTTCTCTTTTTAACCATCCAATATTTTTAATAATTTCACTAAATTTTAGACACAGCTGACAAGGAATAAACAATGTCTTTGGCTCCACTCCCCTGTGAATTGGCTTCTTGAATGAGTTTCATCATCTTTTGAATTTACAGTTCTTTTACTAGAGCAATGTTTCCTATCAATTATATATGGCCAGCCTCTTGTTGAGATCTGCAAGAAATCTCTTTTAACTGTAGACCAATTTCAATAGAAATCTTTGTGTATAAAATTATAAATTAAGCGGACAAATAAAAAAGCCCAAAACTTTTATTGAAAAACCAAGACGACACATGAAAAACAGATGTCATTGTCTGTGAGTAGGCACCCCTACCCCACCTTAACCTGATTTTAAAAAGTAAATTATATTTGATACATAAGTTGTCTAGGGAAATTAAAACCCAACCACCCCTTATCAAAATTATTGGCTTTTTCTGTAAGCATAACAACTTAAAATATTAAGATTGTCTGTCCTTATAAATTAAATAAATTTCTTAATAGGTTATTCCAAAAATCGCTTGAGAATTGAATGAAGCTATAGATTTTAAATTTAATTTTATAATTAAATTTAAAATTTTAGTTTCTGTTTTGAAACATCGTAATTCCTGTGTAGTGATGGAACCATATTTTTAAAATAGAAAATAATTATAATAATATTTTCTTCTAGATGGCATGAAAAAAATTATACCATTAATTTAATTTAGTCTTTTTAAAGTATATTTTACAAAGCCAAAAATGTCCAGTTATCAAATGAAAAAAAATGTTCTGAGTCTTATCTGTTAATTGTTTATTTACTGCCAAATAAAAAATCCAAAGTAAACATCCTCTAACTGTGCTAATTCAATAATTTTTACCCGGGGGTTGTAGAAAGTTACATGTTGCTTACTGGAAATCATTAGTAAATCAAGTTAAATTGTTATTAGTTTCTAGTACGACAGTTCTTTTGATTGACAACTGATTGTAATTAGTCATCTTACATCACTTGTTGTCATTTATTGCCTATAATGAGCAGATTCAATGAATTACAAAAGAAACCATAGTGATTTTTAGGATGAGTACTACAAACTTTCAAAAGCGCTATAATCATGTTCAGACGAGTTGTTTCAATTCAAATTTTCTCTTATCATGATACATCTGTCATGGTTGTTAGAATGATTTGGAAACTAGTTGTACAAAGACACACCTTAATATTAGATAGCAACAACTGGATATATTATTAACAATTAAAACAGCTTCTTTCTGTTAAATTGGTTATTTTATTCTATTTTAATAATCCCAGAACAGGTACCAATTAATTTCTACTATCATCAATAAATTGAAGAAACAATTTGATTTCTACATATATAATTGACACTTACTAATGCTAGAGACTGACTGTTGAAAATGTGTGTGTATATATATATATATGCTGACAACAAGCAAAGTTTTGTAAAAATATTACTATATCCAGTGAAGTGTTAAACAATTCAAGACTGTAAGTTTTCTTAAGCGAACAGCTTTTTGGACAACCTTGTTGAGTTACCTCTCCCTACTTTTCAAAACAGCTCCTAGGGGATGCTCTCAGGACTATAAATACTCTGCGATAATTTTTTTTATCACACTCTTCCCACCTTATTCGTCAAAATGTAACCTATTGTGAAGAACACATTCCCTTTGGGAAACGTATGAACAACACACACACACACTTTGGACCAAAAAGGTTTTCATATTCATTTGTTACACACGTTATTGTCTATGTCACTTGTATACCTTTGTTGTTAATACATTATCATTGGTTTGTACATATATATTGTTTCTTTTCATTTCTTTACATGGACTCACATCCCAAGTCTGCTATGTTTGTTGTGGATATTTCAGGAGACAACGTGTTATTCTCAATTTTAAACATCAATGTTACTAACGCCCGCAATAAGTTTGGAAATGTATACACCAGACTGCAACAACCTCTATTAAAGAGAATTGCCATTAAATTTACCAGATTAAACAATAAAACAAAATTAGTAAATATAAATGAAGTAAAACATTATAAACATTCTTAACTGTGATCTCATAAAAAAACAAAAAAAAAAACGTGATGGATCATGGGCCAACTTAACCTTTCAGTGCCCATCATTCCACTGGTGGAAAAAGTATTTCAAGGCATATTTTTAATACCAGATGAGTATTAATTTTGCTTATTTTATCAATAATATAAATGGAAAAGACTAAAATACAATATGTGCTTACACATCATATTGTAGGGCTCTTTAGTATCAGTAGAAGCTGGAAGTAAATAAACCCTGTATCAGCAACAGCTTGAATATAAAACCATGTGAACCCTAAAGTAATTCTCTCTTTCTTCTGGGTTTCCTTTTTGAACTGCTGACATGAACTTTCCATGCAGAAGCTAAAAGAGCTGTGAAACACTTCACACTAAAACACACCCATAAAATATTTTTGAATATGTTATAGTGTGGCTTACTGTTGGTATGTTTATAACTAATGCTCATGTGGTAAAATATTTTCTATGAGTGCAGGGGTTCTCAACTAGGGGTATTTTACAGTGTGTGTGTTTGGGGGTGGGTATCTTTTGCTTTTTTTGTTTTTTATTTACAAAATTTGGAGCCCATTATGAGTGTCAAATAAAAAAAAAAAAAAAAACTCCTATATAAAAATAATCTGTGTAAATGTATATGTACTAATATGGAAAAAAAAGATTACATTATTTTGAATGTACCTTTTGAGTTGGACAATCTCGGAAAGAGGTGTGACGACATTCTGACATATGATGAAAGGGGGTGCATTGGGCAAAAAAGGTTGAGAGTCACTGCAGTAGTGAGAAAGGGACTGATGCTGAGATGCCAGATCAGGAGCAAGAATATTACTGATTCTTCTTAGATTTTATCAAGGAGCTCTAGATAAATAGCAGAAGCATCAGATAATATATGTTGATCTAAAAAGCTGACTACTCAAGAGGACTTACACCACAGTTTTCATTTTATTTATATAATTTCAATTATAATGTTGGCAGTGTTTAACCTTTGTGTCCACAAAAGTGGGGTTTCAAAAAGACAGTATTTCACTTGATACTGCTATTTATACTTAACTAGCAGCATGGTCTGGCGTTGCCCGTGCTTCATTCAAAAATCGTATGACTCATACAGGAATCGCTATTACTTGACTTAAAATATTTTTGCCCTTCCTTGCCTTTAAAGAAGTGCCCTTTGCTGTGCTGATGTTGCTACATGCCTTACTTCTTGCCTATCTCACACTGCAAATTTTTTCTAAGCTCTATACTAAACATTAAATCTGTTACGAAAATAGAACTAAACAAAATGAACACAAAACGATCAGCTTTAAAAAAGGACTCGTAACTGGAAAAACCGAATGAAAAAAGAATGTTAACAACAAATAGTTTTTCACACCCAATCCAGTTCTGCGGAATCAGAATCAACGTTGTGTTTAAGCAAGCGAATGAGCCAATTGGTGTAAAGTGCCATGCAGATTTAAATTTTTCCCCCACTTGTGACGAATGCAGCTATCGATTTTCTTTTGCATGCTAGTTAACATTCGTGTCAGTCAGCTGTTGGCTATCACGCTGGCCAATAGAATCTTCCTGCTTATTTGTGGCAGCCAGCTCTCACTTTGGCCAGTAGAAAATGGCCGGAAACTACATGAAAACTGCCATAGAAACATGAAAAAATCTATTATCTCCACTATCGATGGGAGTTGGGAAATGCAACATCAGTCTTGGCCTTGCTACTAACTTGGAGCATGTGCATGTAAATTTTGGTGCAAATCCGTCGAAAATTGCGGCCGTACATTCATTACACACACACACACAGCCTTTTATAGATAGAGATATATACACTTTTCAGTGTTTATTTAGAAGAAAAAATATATGAACCAAGTACAATGCAACATTTATGATTTAACTTTTATAAAGATTTATAAGAAATCTTTTTATTAACACATTTTATAAAAAATTTAATTATCATAATTGCACTCATGTTCCACAATCTGCACATGAATCTGTGATTAGATGACACCTTTTAGAACTATGCTCTTCCAAATTTTCTATCAACTCATTCTCTGTTTTGCATAATGCTTGTTTCAAACACCATTTGCAAGTGTTGGAAGCTGTATGTATTAAATTACAGCAAACTGTAAGCAGAAGGAGAATTTTCTTCGGTCTCGTCATTTATTTGGAGGATTGTGAGTATTAATTTCTTTCATATTTTATACTCATTTACAACTTTTGAATTTACGTATATTTTAATCATTAATTTACATGTTTTAGATGCGCTCCAAATTTTCCTCTGTATTACTTATCTATTCATACCAATTTTGATAAAATAATTTTGCCAGTGATGGTCCCTGAAGAAGTCTTGGCTGAAAGGCACCTTGGTTAAAAAAAATGGACACTAAACACAGTTTGTTTAAAACAATATATATATATATATATATATATATATATATATTGATGATGACTGGAGAACTTGTTGAAAGTACTTGCATATTTAAGGAAGACCTAATACAGTTTATAATCTTAAAAAACAAGGATCATAACATTCATCAAGTGGTTAGTGGGTTAATGGATTTTAAAAATTTAGTTAGCGAAGTGAATTCGCCATTTTATCTCATTAACTTTACTAATTTACTTTTTGTATGAATGATTCATTGTAATATAAATTAAACTGCACCACATATTTGAATTAGAAGATCTGATCTGACATGCAAATTTTTGGGATAACAACCGAGACATTGCTCTACTTATTGAACTATTTAGTTCATGTTACATTGACTGATAAACTCCTACAACAAAAAATTCTTAACTTGCCATATATATATATATAAATCCATGATAAGTAATCCAAGTGAATCCTAGTAATATAAAATATTAAAACCGATCCACAGAAGACAGCTCAATATATTTATTATAGAGCATATATGAATTACAAGTAGATAAAATGCAATACCCAGTATGATATATGGCCATTTCACCCAGAATGGGCTTGTCAACACCAAGGAGTTAGATAAAGAAAATGAATCATAATGTTTTTGTAAATAGGAAGAAAGAAGAGGGAAATTTACAACTTAGAACAAATGTATTTAAAATGGGAGGGAAAAGAGAAAGAGAAAAAAGAGAAAAGAAATTTGGGAGCAGGACAGAGTAAATGATTAAAGGAGAGAAATTAAGATGAAAAATTTTCAAATTCGTCTCCCACGTCTAGACGAATTTGAAAATTTGGAAAGCACTCGGACATACAAAACATTTGGGCAATTTTTACATATTTTATGTCCAGAAAAGAAAAATTAAATAAAAAACTTAACTTAACTTCAGTACCTTGTCAGTCGTTTTTAATGAAACTTGTTATATATATATATATATATATATATATATATATATATATATATATATATATATATATATATAAGAAGACAAAAGGGAAACTTATTTTAGTTGACATGTTTCATCCTCTGAGGTACTTTATCAAGGCAAATGTAAGGATTTTATTTGTGGCAAGTATTTATATACAAAAGCAAAAATGTTATTGTTTTTTCAAAATTTTTGGCATAGGGGTGCTCATGAATATTCATCAGGTTGGCGAAAAAGTCAGGTAAGTTCATGGACATGGAGTGATACAGTTCCCCAGAAAACAAAACATGTCAGCTAAGTTTTCCTTCTTGCATATTGTCTTTTTACAGATAAAATTGATATGAAATTTTTACACACACATTGTGTGTGTGTGTGTGTGTGTGTGTGTGTGTGTGTGTGTGTGTGTGTGTGTGTGTGCATTACTGCAGTTTTGGAAAGCTTGGACTACTCTTCTGACAAAGAAAAAATAACCCATTTGGTTTTGCATGATAAATTTATGAAAGACCAAATAAATTTCTGTTGTGTTTTTGTCATTCATAACTTCTTACGTTAAATCTTTTGGGTGTAATTTGTTTAGGAGTTTAACAGAGGGTTCATCAAAAATGGATAGTCCATACAGCCAGGAGATAATGATACAATCAAGCTGTTAACTTTGTACACGACTGAAAACATCAGAGTTAAGAAGGAAACTCAAATCATTACTATAACAGTGGACTTGAGAAGCCTAGTTTTATGAAAAACTGTTTTAAGAGAAAGAATTTATAAATTAAATTTCAACCAACAGTCATAATGTTTGGTCAATGAATGCCAAATGTTTCCTGTAGAGAAACAACTAATTTTACCATTACCATAGTAATGTACTGAAAATTATTTTACTATAAGAATGCATTGTTTTACTATATATATATAGTTGAGCTGTTAACTTTTCACACTACCAAAAACAAAACGTTTGGAAGGAAACTTCCATCAGTACATGAAAGAACTAGTTATAGAACATCAGAAGCCTGACAAACTGTTTTAATAAAGATAATTTATAGATTTCAATTTGGTCAATAAATGCAAAATGTTTCTTGAATGGAAACAGCTAATTCTATCATTATACTTCAAATGTAATGGATTTGTTTCTTTTTCTTTAATTTATTGCTAAATTTCTTAATTTTTTATGATCCTCCTCCATATTCAAAAGATAACATCACTTTGTCACTATTTTCTTGTAAAGAAATAACAAAAAGGAAAATTGAAAATAAAATTACCCTTACAAATTTGTTGAATGGCACAAACTGAACAATATCTCTTTGGGAAACTTTGCCTGATTTACTTGTCAAGACTCCATCATCTCCATCAAGGAAATCCATATTTTTGAAGTCAGCATTTCCTATTCCAACAATTATGAGAGACATTGGTAAGCGTGATGCTTCAACAATAGCCTCCACAGTCTCTGCCATGTCAGTGACAACACCATCAGTTAACAGCAGCAAAATAAAATAAGCCTGCAACATGAATAATAGGCGAAAATGAGATTAAAATACTATAGCATATATTCAGCACACTTTTGACCCAAAATGATAAAGCAGTATAATTTAATTATTAAAACAACAACCCCAGAAGATATTAAAGAAAAAGTAGACTTGCAGAAATTTCAGGTAAATTTTTGGTGACATTATTCATGACAATGTTATACATACACAAAAATCACAAATACAAGAGGCTAGGTTGACAGCAATTTTCTATAAATCTGCTGTTAGTTGGTGTACTTTTGTGATAACATAAGAGAACTTATTTAAAATAAGTCTAAGCTAAGCTTCTAGCTTCTTTGGGATATAAGAGTATAGTAGTAAAAAAAATACTCTTCAAAAATTTTTTTATAAGGCATCACTTTTTATAAATTCTACTACAAGTACTTTAATATAGCAGTTCTTGGTTTGGTTTACGGCATATCAACCGCAATGGGTTATTTAATGCCGACAAAATTTTTATTGCTGGTAATTTTTTTTCAAAAATGTGTTGCTAGTAGTATTTTTTGCTTAAAAAAAAAATCTATTTCTGGCAATAGTTTTTTCCTTCAAAAAAATTGATTTCTGGCAATAGTTTTTCCTTCAAAAAAAATCGATTTCTGGCAATAGTTTTTCCTTCAAAAAAATCGATTTCTAGTAATATTTTTAAAAATCTATAGCTGATAATATATTTTTTTTCAAAAGTGTATTGCTGGTAATAATTTTTTTACAAAGTATTTCTGGTATTAAAATATTTTTACACTTTCATAGTGTTTCGATCCCAGTTTTTTTGTGGGGGTGGTCAACTATTTGCCCATAGTTGGGACCCTAACAGGTGCTGCCACCTCAGGTCAGGGTTGGACCTGGGAACACTAGCAATTAAGAGGCGGTTCCATGCTCCTCAAAACTACCTGATGGACGTAGTTTATTGTATTACCCAGGACGCGGATGTAGTTTATTGTCATACCCAGGACATACTGGCAGCATTCATCCTACATTGTAAAGACAATAACACTGCTTCTTATTGTGCTACTAGATTGGCAACTAGGTTTCACTGTTGAATTAGCTTGATGCAACCATCTCTTCTATTCTAACAGCTTCTTTTCTTATCATTCTTGCGTGCAGAACTCTTTTCTGATTTCTTGCTTCTCTGCCACCTGCAATCTTCAAAAATTTAAATGTAACATCAATTGCCATCTTCTGTCTTCCTGAACTCTGTTTCTTTTTTGTCCTTAACTCACTTCTCCTCACTAAATTCTTTTCATTCTCTTTCACTCCCTGTGACCCTCTGCATCCTAGTGGCATTATCACCTTGCTTGGAGTGAAATGATTAAAGAAAAAAAATGAAATTGGTGATAGTACAGGTAATCGATGAAGGACTCTCAGGCCTGCAAACAAAATTGGTCTCTAAGCGTGGTCTCCACCACCTTCGCTAGGTCACTAGTCTGCAAATGGATTTCTTAAGCTGCTGAAAATATTCAACTGAAAAAGTTTTCTCGGGAAGTATTTTTCAAAGGGTGGTGATGTCAAATGACAGTGATTTCTTTGTCAGTCAGATTAAAAACTATCAAGGGTCAAAAATACTGCTTATATTGAGGCAATCTAGTGTGGTTAATTTGATTGATTATCAAAAACCCCAAATCTATCATTTTTCAAACTTTTCCAAATTTGGTCTGTTCAGACGTCCCTTCAGGTTCTCATATTTCTATCGGCTGAAAAACCTCTCACTGCCTTTCTTATGGTAGATTGGCATGGATTACGTCAACTAGATCTCTTTTGAGCCATCAACATTATCTGGTCATTTTATAATTTCTTGAGCATCCATTTTGCTATCCATCCATACAATTTCAAACCTCTGCATTGTAACATTATGTTATGTTAGTAACATCTAATAAGAATATAAGACAAAAACATTTTATATGCAAAATTATTATTTATTCACTTTTGGAATTCTAATGTCAATGATGAGAGCATGTAATTTCTGCTGTTTTTTTGATGGTGGGTGATTTTTTTTTTATGAGCATTCAATCTTCATATGACAAGCTCTACTGCCCCAACTCCTTTCATGTTGGACATTTATATAACTTCCTGTCATCAGGTTGTCTTGTGTGTTTATATCCTAAGTTCAACTGGGTTGATATCCTGTTTTATGCCAGTGCAGCCACCAGCATCCTTTTATGCCAGATTCTGTACTTGGTGGCTCTGAGATCACCATCTAGATCAACCCACTGATTTACCCAGCTCTTTTGATGTTATAATGTGACAACAAGTACAAATCTTACCTTGGCATCTCTAAGGGTCAGCCCAGTACATATTGGGGTCACCACAAATCAATTCCTCTTAGCTCAAATATTCCCGATTGACATTGAATTCAATTCGGACCTCTGGTATTTCATGATGCAAATCATATACTACAGATTTTCTTTTTTCACATGAAGTATTTTCCCCATTTTATGGATGAAAGCAATGATCAATGACGAGCAGTCCATCATTTCGTCCACATATAGATCTGTCCAGTTTTATTCTTGCTATCCCCTGTGAACTTCAATATTATCAAGTAGCACCTTTGGACTGTTTCTATGTTCATCTTTATGATGAATATTTTAATCTTACATTTCTCATTATATGAGACCCACTAAAAAATGTCATCAATACATTTTTGGAGTTGGTTCTGTTTTCTTTAGGCTGACATATTTTTTTCTTTGAGTGTCTCGACTTCAGTAAACATCTAAGGCTCCTGGTTACTTTCTTATCAACACTTTATTTTCTGATCAAATCTCATTTCCTCCAGTTATATGTTTTTCTTTCGCGTTCAAAACAGCAAATTTCAGTCTCAGTAGAAAATCAGACCCCAATGTATTTCCAGTATACTAGTAGCATCTAAATAACTGTTATTAAGGCTTTTGAATTGACCCATCAAATTAACCCTATTCCATCTGGCTATCAGGTGCAGATTCACTTACTTGTTAAATCCAAACCAGTAACAGTATTATTTCATAAGCATATAAAACACACACATTATATATAAGTATGTTTTAAAAATAGGATATATAATCCCAACAAAGTTTTAAAAAAAAATATCTGACAATTGGAAAACATTCATGAAAGTAGATTTATTTTGAAATATAACCAATAATTTTGCTGTTTAAGGTTTCATCAGATTCAAAAACTAAAAAAAGAGATGTGTGTATGTGTATTTGTGTGTATGTTTAAATAATGGAATCTTATTATTTTTTCCCAAGCTGGTGTTTCTCATGACTAAATAAAGAAAGAAAATGTGTGATTTTTAAAAAGTTGTTAACATTTATTTTCTTGAGTTTTTGAGTTGAAAGATATAATGCTTCAGAATAGGTAGAAAGTAAAAGATTTTTTTTTTAATCCATGCATTTTTGTGTTGACAGTAGGTTTTGGTATTAGGATATATAATCATAGAGCTTTGGAAAAATAATAAGATTTCATTTCAAATGCCATTCTTTTGCTTTTAGATCTGATGAAGCCTTAAATGGTGAAATGGATTATTGGATATATTTTAAAACAAATCTACTTTCATAAACGTTTTCCAATTGTCAAAAATATATATTGAACTTAGCTTAATAGAGTACAAGGAGCACCAAGTGAGGACTGCAATAGTTTGTGAGAGTACCATAACTTTTAATTTACGTTAGCTGCCCCTCTATTTATATGTGTATGTGCGCATATATATATATATACACATATATATATATATATGAGGAAGGCTGGAGTATTGGATAGTGGATTGGTTTGACGAATTGGAGAGCCGAGTTTGAATTCCAGTCAAATCCATTACATTCACTTGTGCTAATACCCTTGGTAAAGATATGGATCCTCTCCTTCTCCCCCCATCCAGCGATGGGTAAATAGCAGGACTGGGTTCTATAGCCTCGAAGGGCAACTGGTCTAGGAGAAGGACAACTCTGAATTCAAAACCTGTGTAGGGTCATTTGGGGACCTTGTGGCACATGGTGCACCAGGTCTCTGTATTCGGCCCTTTAAAAAGTGTGGATGGTTCTGTACAAAATCTTCACCACTATAATCAAATCATATGTGCACGTTGTCTGGCTGTTGGTTCCTAGGAACTGAGATGCCTCATATCTCATAAAAGAGTCCCTAGTAGATGTGGGTCAATAGCTCACATTGATCAATGATGAGAGAGTCCACAAAATATATATATATATATATATATATATATATATATATATATCTATTGCAAGATGCCTAAATTATGCAAAATCAAAATAACACTAACATTTCATTTTAACAGATATATTTATAAAATTACACAAAAATATCTTTAAATACTAAATTTATTCAATAAAATCACCATTGGCTTCAACCACGGCCTCCAGACGAGTTTAGAATCTCCTGTATCTCCTCTGGATGGTCTCCTTGTTTAAGTTGGTGAATGCTACCATAATATTTGCCTTCAGTTCATCTTTGGTATTACAAGGTGTTTTGGTGGTTTCTTACTCAACTGCATACCACACATTATAATCAAGGGGTTGCAAATCTGGAGAGTTAGGTAGCCAGATATAAGGAGTGATGCGGTCACAGAAATTGTCTGACAGCAATGACTAAGTTCTCTTGCTTGTTTGGCATGGTGCAGAGTCCTGGTTCCAGACATAGGACATTCCAGCAGCCACCCTCTTGACCCAGGACAGCAATACCACCTCGAGGCATTTGATGTAGGCATCTGTGTTGAGTCTGAGGCCCTGTGGGAAGATGAATGGCAGCATAACGTCACCATCACTAGTGATCACTCCAAACATTTTTCTAATGACCATTAGATGCATCTGACTCTTTCCAAATCCTCAGCATTGTTCTCAGATTGACACTCAAATACACTGAAATATTTGTATTGGAGTTTCCAGCATGAATGTCAAGCAGTGCAGCATGCCATTTCCAAATTTCTGGCAGAGTGAATTGCATCATGGTGCTCTTTTTCTCATAGATAGTGCCCAAATGACCCAATTATAATGTGCAGTTGACAAATTCAAAAACAAACAACCTGTGTGCATGAAATTAAAAATACAAAATGGTGACAATTTACCCATCGTTTCCTATGTATATAAAATTAATTAATAGATAAATAAAAGTTCAAAAGACTTATCTTCCACCTTCAACTTTTACAGATACCCACCTTATCAGGTAAAGATAAATCTATTGAATTAATTTTTTTTTTTTTTTTTTTTTTTTTTTTCGAAAGAACCGAATAATTTATTACGTAAAAATATAAATATATATTACTATATAAAAATAACAAAACAATTGAATTAATTAACAGTAAATATAGATAAAAATATAGAAGGAAGTGGATTTTTCATTATGAAGAATTGTTTACCTTAATAGTGACACTTGAAATCCAACGTTTTTTTCTAGTATACACATTAATTCACTCCAAGTAAAATAATAGTTGGAAAAATTATTTTTTTTATTTTCCTCTTTTGCAGTTCTTTGTTCCTGGCCAATAAACAAGTTAATGACAGTCATGGAGACTAATTTAATTTTCTTGTTCATGGAGAAAAAATTTATAACAAATCATTTCACTTACGGCAGCCCCTTTTGTAGATTCCTCAGCTTGAGCAGTTCGTGCAAATCTAGTTACATGATTTATGATGGGTGCAATATTGGTAGGGCCCCATAGTTGCACTTGGCGGATGCAGTTCTGGTAGGCTTCTAAAATTCCAGCTACACCTAAAGCAAAAAAGAATCCATCAAAATCGTATTAAAAATAATTTCATTCTGGAAAAGGCAGTAAGATTTTAAAATGTATTCTAAATAATATCATTTAATGAGGCTTTATTGTTAATTACGTATAAATTTACAATAGAAGAACGAAAGAATTTCAAGGAATTGTTCTGTTATTTTAAGGCTTGTGAAATGTCTGACATAAAAAGAAAGAGCTGGTAACTAATTCAATTAAAATCAGGAAATTGTAAACTTTAATTTTTTAGTATAGAATCAGTAGTAAATGTATCCATTACCTCCAAATTTAATATCTACAACCATTTCCATGAGATTTTAGTGCTAAATTCTCTTGTTTCAATAAACAATAGATAGGTAGACCTTGGGCGAATTTGCATGACATTCGAACAGGTAGACCAGTAGTTCTCAACCTTTTTTTTTTTTTTTTAACTCATTTTTTACTCATGGACCACCTTTGCTCTTAATTTCTTTTTGGTAGACTCCCATAACCATTTGACAAAAAAAAAAAAAAAAAAAAAAAAAAAAAATAGATAAGTTTAGGAATTGTATTATAGAAATAGTAAATGTATAGGCTTTATTTTGAAGTGAAACTAATTTAATAAAATTAAACTTGTATTTAACAACAAAATTCTATGAAACATTTATGTACCCTAGTAAAATAAGTCATAATAAGCAGTTATAACAAACATTCCAAAGTGAAATTGCTCTATGGACTGCTAAAATATTACTGTTGACCCCTAATTTTTTATTTTTTGTGTGAAGATCATAAGGTTTTGAAATTGGTTTAGGCATCTCAAGAAGCACATGTTTATCATCTTACTCTGGATGTGGATGTAATTTATTGTTATACCCAGGATGGGCTGAAGGTAGAAGGGATGGATCTATACCTTTCAGAGGAGGATTTGTGTATAAGTGAATATAATGAAACCAACTGGAATTCAAACTCAGCTCACTGATTTCTCATTCTGAGACATTACATCACACCGTAAAATGCTATAGAGCTCCAAATAATGGCTTAAATTGTTTGAAACTTTTCAAGATTATTCTTTTATCTTAAATTTTCATCGGGTCTGGAACTAGTGACATCAAAGATGAGAGTTTAAAAAAGCAAATAAACCAAATGCTTCAATGCAGTCACTTCATTTACAATACAAAGAATTTGCTTGATTTTGACTGATTTGTTTAATGGCATGTCAACTCCTTATGGATCATTTAATGCAGAAATCTAATTTTCTTGGGAGCTTTGGAGTAATAAAAAGTATGTTATTCTGCTTTCATAATTGAATACATGGTAGAAGATACTCAGCTTTTGTGCATATACATATTTGTTGGTTGGTTGGTTGATTTTGTTTCACAACATATCAAACTATGTGTTATTTAATGCTGAAATCTTAATATTTTGAACATCATTTTATACTTTCAAAGTGAAAGGTATGTTTTTTTTAAATATATAGTGTGTAGATCATAAAATGTATTGTTGGTCATTTTTTTATAAAAAAATGTATTGTTGGTAATTTTTCTATAAAAATGTATTGTTCATTTTTCTATAAAAATGTATTGTTGGTCATTTTGCTATGAAAGTGAACTATTGATTTGTGTTTGGGTGTTCACTATTTTTCCATAGCTGGGACCCTAACAGGTGTTACCACCATGGGTCAGGGTGGAGCTGGAAACAACAGCAATTAAGAGGTGGTTCTACGCTCCTCAAAACCACCAATCTCTTGATCAGATGCCTTGCTGCCAGATGTAGTTTTACCTGTATTGGAAAGCTAATGTAAGACTATCTGTAATTTTCTAAGAAATTGTCATGCCTGCAAAAGTATGCCGATTCCTGCAATTATGAAACAAAGGGAGTATTCCCTATATTCACAATTACCTTTAGAATAACTCAACAAAATATTTTCATGAGAGTATCTGGAGTATCAACTAAATACCCCAAACACAAAAGGAGTAGTATCAATTGAAAGTTGTGGGTGGACAAAAAAGCACCCCTCTTGACGGGGATAGGGTTAAGTAGAAATACAACAGGAAAAATCTGTTTGCATGTTGACAATATAAATTTTTATAAAATTTAAAATAGCCTCATCTAATTTAGTGATTTCATTTAAGAAAGAAAGATATGATTTATTATATAATACATGCTAATAGGGGGAGATAACTTGATTGCATATAATTTCAAAAAGGTTAGAAAAGCAACTCCCATTAATACGAGAAGAGCGTTCACACTTAGTGAACCTTAAGAAGCCTATTTCTGTGAAAAACAACAACAAAAAATGTTTTAAAGGACAATTTTCCAGTCAATGAATACCAATTGTTTAGGTATTGAAATAGCTAATCTCAGCATTACTATAATCCTGTAGAATTTGACTAATAATATGCCTAACTGAAAAAAATTTTTTAAAGAAATTGACATCTTTGTACACTATTTACATGTTCAGACTGTTGCTCTCATCTTCATTATCATATTCACAATGTTTCGGCTGTTGTACTCTTTGGCCTTCTTCATCAGTTCAAAATTCCAATAATATCACCTGAAGAAGGCCAGAGCGTACAACAGCTGAAACATTGTGGTTTGGTTTGGTTTGGTTTATTTTACAGCATATCAACCTCAATCGGTTATTTAATGCCGTCAAGATTTTTTATTGCTGCTAATATTTTTTTTCCTTCAAAAATGTATTGCTGGTAATAATTTTTCCTCAAAAAAAATGTATTGCTGGTATTAAAACCTATTTTTATACTTTCATAGTGTTTTAACCCCAGTGTGGGGGTTAACTATTTGCACATAGTTGGGACCCTAACAGGTGCTACCACCCCAGGTCAGGGTTATGCACTGGCCAATCAAAACAATGCTAATTTCAATATTAGCTTTATGAGTTCCATCAATAAAAATTCTTCCATTATTTAAATGTGATGATACCTCTATGTTAATGTCATAAGAATAACAAGTGCAACCTATAATCTATGTATTTGATGCAGTTTTCATGGAACCTCGAGCAGTACTAAATGCTGGTCAAACCATGTTGCTGTTTTCAGGATAGAATTTAAAATTTAACATTCTGGAATATCAATAATAGGAATTTGAAATAAACGAAAAAAACAGTGTTTGATATATGGAGAATTGTGAAGGTTAGAATACGTCTTTACACTTTAAGTATTTCCTTCTAAAATACAAAATATGCTTATTATAAAATTAATTTAAAATTATCTGTATAGTCCCATTCTGAGACCATCCATACGCTTTTAAAAAGATTTCAACATAAGAATATTCTAACCAAAACAAACATTTTTGCTATTCTAGTAAAAATAAATATATTTCGTGTTATGTTTTTTTTTGACTCAAAAGAATTGTCAGCTTTCAAATAACAAAACCTGGCTTTTTGAAGCAATTATTGTACAGAAAGAGGTTACACCCATTCTTGTTAATAGGGGCCTAATTTCCATAATCACAGCCATAATTTGGGAATTACTAAATTGTTAACTGATGTCAAAGTAACAAATTTGGAGGATCAAATGAAATTGGAATCTCATTTTGATTACGGCAGTATTTAGAAGCCTCCCCCTCACCCGACCTGAAGAAATGGCTTCTCTCTCAAAGAGTAAATAAAAAGAATGGGAGGTGGGTATTTAGATGTTAATTTAATCTTGGCTGTGAAGGAATGAGGGGGGTGACGGGAATAAAAATGAAAACAGTGAAGGTGTGGGAGAAAATAATTGTAATTAATGAGAGAGAAAGAGTTGGA
The DNA here is from genome assembly GCA_964036315.1 of Acanthosepion esculentum. Lineage (NCBI taxonomy): Eukaryota > Metazoa > Mollusca > Cephalopoda > Sepiida > Sepiidae > Acanthosepion > Acanthosepion esculentum. Next base: position 65,418,754 of record OZ038485.1, read on the forward strand.
GAACATGGAGAGAAGGAGAAAAAGAGTGAGAAGACTGGGTGAGTAAGTGAGTGAGTGAGTGAGAAAGACTGAAAAGATTCGGTGAGCAAATGAGAATGAGTGAAAAGATTATCAAGAGTGCGATTATCGAGAGAGAGAGAGTGTGAAAGAAGAAGACTGTCAAGAGAGAGAGTGTGAGAAATGATTTTCAAGAGAGAGTGTGAAAGAAGAGAAAGTTAAGAAGAATATTGAGAGGGAGAGATTGTGAGAAGAATAGTGGGAGAGAGTGACAATGTGAGATGTACATCGAGAGAGAGAGCGAGAGTGTGAGATGTACATCGAGAGAGAATAAGATGACTTTCAAGTAAGATAGGAAAGTTAGATTCTTTTCAACTGAGAAAGTGCTAAGAAATAAAGAGAGAATAAGAAAAAGTGTTGGGAAATGTAGTGATTTTATCACCGCAAGGGAATCAGAGTGGAGAAGACAAAGAGGAGAAATGCAATAAGGTGTTGAAGAGAGAGCAATAAAAAAAAAAAAAAAAAAGAAAAAAAAAAGATAGTTGTCTCTATATTTGCTGCTTACCATACTTGGTGGTAAATGAGATGCATTTTTATCCCCATAATATTAGAATTAGATTACTTGTGATAACTGCATAAAGAGTAACTCATTTTGAACAGGGACAAATAACAAATATGGATGAAGTTCTAGTAACGTTTGATATACCAACTATTTTTTTCTTAATATTCCCTCTGCTATAAATGGCAGGGAGATCGTATGCATATAGATCTTTAATGCCATCAAATATAGCATTAGCTAAAATTGCAAGAGTGAAACATATTTTCACTACATAAAAATTAGTATATTTCCAAGCTTTTATTTGCGCTGGGATGACCTCTGCGAGTAGCCATATTGCAGATCTCAGAGATTTCACATGAACTCCAATAGCAAAAATAATGAAAAAACAAAAACAAAACAAAAAATATAAATATAATCCTTCTGAATAAATAAACTAAGTAAAATTAAAACCAATTAGAAATATATCGGATGTGTGCATAATGCCTGCCAAGTTAGAATTTTGGTCAAAACCGTTGCATTCACTTTCGCACAAATTCCTTTTGTAATGGTATGAACCTATCTCTTCTCCTTCCCAGCTTTGATCTAAGAGAACAACTCTGAATTTGAAACTGATTGGAGCAAAGGACTGGCAACTTCAACTTGCCAAAACTGATTTGCTGTGATACTCATAACAGCAACATCTAACATGGTGATTAGATTATCCTGTAGAGTATATGGCCACAGCCACACCATGCTAGGTGTTGCTGTGGCTATATACTCTACAGGATAATCTAATGGAGAAGGAGTAAGGTATTGATTTATTTGAACAAATTTCATAGTCTTTGTTATTCTATGTCACAATATTTCAGCTGTTCTTCTTTATGTGCTGTGTCCTCTCAGGACATAGACGATTATGGCTCTCCACAACTTTCTGTCCCTTGTAGCTCTTAAACTTTGCCTTTCTGTTATTTTTCCTAAGTCCTGTTCTGCCATCCATTTACTCAAGCTCATCAAGTATATTATGCATTGTTTTCCTCTGTCCCTCTATCTGTCCTGTGAGTATCAGATTTTCCAAGCCCTCTTTCCTCATTATATGCTCTAGAAACCTCACCTGTCTCTTCCTAATATTAAGTATTAGTTTCCTTTTTGTTTCCATTTTCTCCAAAACTTCGTCATTACTCACATGTTCAGTCCATGGTATCCTCAACATCCTTCTGTAGAAACACATTTCTGTTGCATCAAGTCACCTGTTCATCTTTGAGAAGATCGTCCAGCACACACTGGAGGACAGATATCACATAGCAATATAATACTCTTTTCCTTGTTTCTAGCAAAATTTTCCTATGCTTAGCTTTTGGAATGCTTCCTTGGCTATTCCAATAGAGTGTTGCTCTTTCCAGCCTCTGTTAAAACACTTACTAGATATTTAAATTTCCACACCATTTTGGTATCTCAGATTTGCAATTTGCTCTTTGGGCTCATCCTTTTGCTAACAACCATGCATTTTGTCTTCTTACAGTTTATTCTTGCTTTTCTTCACTACCTTCTTTAGCTTTCTTTCTGTCTGCTATCAACACTGTCATCTGGATGCTTTTTGTTGTTAAGATTGTGGCTGCCAATATTGAATCCTGGTAGGACTTCTAGTTCTCTCAGGTGCCTCTCTGTATAGGTTGAGTAAGTCTGGTGAGAAGACATATTCTTGTCTTACACCCCTTTCTACTTTTTGTATTTTTCTACTGAACTCATTTTTCTATCCATATGCAGGCTGTTTGCTGCCAATATAGGTTCTAATATTGGTATATATTTTAATATCACCTTTCTCAAATATATCAAGGTTAGTGAGCAGTTCCAACAGATCTTTGCGGTGTACTTTATCAAAATGCCTAATCTATAAAACACAGGTACATGTCCTGTGTTCACTGTCCCCCAAAAATTAATTTATTTGAGCCATGTTTTTCTTATTTCTTTGTCTCTTATGTTAAGTATTTTCTGGAAATTTCAGTATTTACCAACTACCAATTCTTCCTTATGATGTTGCACTATCTCACGACTGAGTAAGTGTATATTTCTGTACTACTTGATCCAGGGATTGAACTCATGACATCCAAAGAACCAAATGAATTTGACCAGTGCTAAGCCAAATCCCTGTCACCCAGTCTTCACTTTCCAGTCTTGAGAGAGAAGCATTTACACGGCCTTGTGGGTGATGAATTATTTTCTACCCTGCAACCTCTTTCTCATGAATTGTTGCCAGCCTCTTGCTTCTCTATAATGTGTGGGGCATAGTTGAGAGAGAGACCAACAAAACTCCTTGTAACACCAAAGGTGAACTGAAGGCAAGGATTATGGCAGCATTCACCAACTTAAACAAAAAGACTGTCCAGAAGAGTTGCAAGAGATTCCAAAGTTGTCTGGAGACCTTGGTTGAAAAATTTCTGATGAGCCATATTCTGTCGTTTCACAAGTTTTATTCTTCACGCCTAGACCTTGTGTGTCACATTTTCCGTCATCTATTAAAACACTTCCTAGATATTTAAATTTTTGTACTTGTTTGTTTTTTGACCTCTCCAATTTATAGTTCATGTTTTGGACTGTTCCTCTGGTCGACAACCATACATTCTGTCTTCTTACAATTGATGATTAGTCCTTTCTTCACACTTTCCTGTACTACCTTCTGTAGGAGTTCTTGTAGTTCTTCTGTATATGCTATCAACACAATGTCATTTATCTTATATCCTAAAACTGTGGCTGCCAATGATAAGTCCTGATATGAATTCTGATTTCTTCATTGAAAAGGTCGAATAAGTCCAGCGAGAAGATACATCCTTGTTTTATGCTTCTTTAACTTTTTGTGCATTTACTGAATTCGTTTTCTGTCCGTATGCAGGTGGTTTGCTCCCAGTATAAATTCTGGATTATTCTAATATCTTTCCCAAATAAATAAAGTTTTCCTTGTAGTTCAAACAGATGTTTGTGCTGTACCTTATCAAAAACTTTTGCATAGTCTATAGAACGTAGGTATACGTCCTTCTGGATTTATAATGCAGCAAGATCATTATCAGACAATTGTTAGAATGACAAGGCTCTCAAAATTAGTAAATGATTAAAAGTGTCAATTCCAAATTTAAAGACAAAAAAAATCACTTTACAGATATTCAGATAAAACAAATGACACCAACAACAGGGTGCGATGGTTAAATTTTCGCCATTTTATATTTTTAATTTTGCACATGCACATTGTCCGTTTTTGATTTTGTTAACTGCACAGTACAGTAGGGTCAGTTGAGCACTGTCTGTGAGTAAAAGAGCACCATGACAATTCATTCCACTAGGAATTTGGAAATCGCATGCTGAACTGCTTGGCGTTCACATCAGAAGCTCCAATACAAACATTTTGGAGTGTTTGGGTGTCAATCTGAGGACAGCACAGAGGATTTGGAAAGAGTTGGACGAGTCTAATGGTGATTACAAAGGTGTTTGGAGTGATCACTAGTGATGGCAACATTATGCCTCCATTCATCTTTCTACAGGGTCTCAGACTCAACACAGAGACCTATATCAAGTGCCTTGAGGAGGTAGTGCTGCCCTGGGACAAGAGGGTGGCTGCTGGAAGACCCCATGTTTGGCAACAAGAATCTGCACCATGCCACACAAGTAGGAGAACCCAGTCATGGCTGCCAGATAATTTCTGCTACCACGTCATCCCTTACATCTGGCCACCTAACTCCGCAGACTTCAATCCTCTTGATTATTATGTGTCGGATGCAGTTGAGCAAGAGACTGACAAAACTCCTTGTAACACCAAAGATGAATTGAAGGCAAGGATTATAGCCGCATTCACCAACTTAAACAAGGAGACTCTCAAGAAGAGTTGCAGGAGATCCAAAAATTGTCTAGAGGCTATTGTTGAAGCCAATGGCAATTTTATTGAATTAATTTACTCTTTAGTATTTCAAGATATTTTTGTGTAATTTTAGTAAATATATGTTAAAATGAGATGTTAGTGTTATTTTCATTTTTGTGTCATTTAGATGACAATTTATCCATCGCACCCTAGACATTACAAACATGAATACATATCAATAAACATTTTGCTTCAGAATCTCTTGGATTTATTTAAAATCCCCATAGAGTATAGGGCCACAGCTTCACTAGACTGCTGCTGTGGTTTCTGTAAGCAGTTTCATTTTATGGGGTGGATTTACTAGCTGCAAACCCATCCAGTTTTGAATTCAGAGATTTCTTTCTTCTAGATTGGTTGTCAACTAAGGATACAGAGCCCATTCTGACTTGCTATTTATTCCAAATCAGGTGTTGGTGGGAGAAGAAATGGATTCATACCTTTCTCTAGAGTACTTGTGTGAAAGTGAATGCAACAAAGTCAGCCAACATTTGAACTCAACATGCTGATACCAATTGCCAATAACCACTACACTGTGTGCATATCACAATCAAAATTCTAAAATATTTACATCTAAATATTGATTTTTTTTTAAAAAACAAAGATCTTTTGTTATTTTTGTGCTAAATTTTAAGCATAATCCAGATCAAAGAAATGAAGTCTGTTAATTACGAGAGGTGGAACTTTCTTCCAGATTCTTCCTTTGCATTTAAATGTAATGTCAATCATTATCTTGTGTCTTTATTCCTTTTTCTTTTATTGTTTTCTCTCCTTAATGTTTTTCTTTTTCACATATTCTTTCACACTCAGTAACCCCCTAGTGTCTTAGTGGTTTTATTGCCATGCTTGGGGTGAAATGATTAAAAAACAAAACAAAAAACAATCTGCATACCTTACTCTTTTCATTCTTTCTTATTATGTATGCTTTAATTTCTCACTAAACCAGACAGTATCTCTGATATATCTTTTTTTTTTTCAGTATTTCAAAAGGAATCTCAAAAGGAATGGTTCATTATTTATCTGAGGTAATGGTAGGGCATAATGGACATGTGAAGAGAAGAACAAACAGAATTATAGATCTAATTGCCTGGCAAATAGGCAATTCAATAGTTTTCTCACGTGAAGCTTCAAGTAAGTGTGTAGGGAACAAAACAAGATCTAGATTTAAAAATTCAAATGCTAAGCACTGACTCATTGATTTTGTTAGAAATTAAAGACTTGAATTTACAAACTTTGCTTAACACACACGCAAAAGTGAATCCAAAACAAAATTTGTGAAATTTCACACCTTGATGCGAAATGTTTTTCAGCCAATAGAAAACTAGGAAACATTTAAAAACAAAATTCAAATAATCTTCAATTCTCAGAAACAAATTCTTTTACAGGCCTTTTCACGAGCTGACGTGAAGTTTGTTTGTCGTCAACGGAAAGGCCCGAATCATATCTGGGAGTGAATTCCCAAATGACCTTTTCAAGTCCCACAAACAAAATAAAAGACGGGCAAGTTCGCCTGTCACAAGAGAGAAGGAGACAAGTGTATTAACACATCCCTTGACAAATGTCAAGCGATCGTTATTATTATCTCTTCCTTTCTCCCTCACCTCTTTTATACTTGATAAACGAACAGAACATTTTAAGACTGAGCGATTACTTCAAAGACATTCCTACCCTACGATAACACTCATACATACATACATACATACATACACAAATATGTTCCTGTCTACGTACACATAAACTCATTCTTGCAAGGACTACTACGAACATTTTGATGACCTTGTATCAACCAAAATATATTGATTTTATTTGTAGAGACCTTAATTGATTTATATTTATATAAATTTGTTGTTTCACTTTACAATTTGTTTTTTTTTTGTTCTTATGGTGAGCTAACAAACAAGGCCAAATCAAACTAATCTGTTTCAACACTCATACACTTCACTATAACTGATAACCCACTATAAGTGAAGTCTTTAAAATATATAAAGGTTGAAAAAACTCAAACTCTGTATGTTTTCAGTGAAGACTAATATCATTTGTAAACATTACACTAATAGTGACTATTTGTAGATGTTCTTTGAAAGCCTTCATTAAAAAGTAAAAAAAAAAAAAAATAATTACCTGCACAGAATGGATTCTGGAAATTAAAATTCACAGCAAATTCATGGGACAGTTCCATGTTGGGTGGGATTTTAGCCCCAAAACCTAAAGCTGGGAAAAATTTATCTCTGAAAGCATAAAAATAAATATCAATCAATTTTGATAATCTCAACCATTACTTAGAATAAAGAATGTATGCTTGCTTTGTGCAAAAATAAAGATGACAGTTCTGGAGAAAATGCAAAATTTGTTTGAAAGAGAAAATGAGTAAGTTGGTTTTTTTGGGGGGTGGGGTCTGAGATTTTATAATATATCAGCCCTTGTTGGTTTATTTAATGTCAAAATCGTTTTTTTCTTATGTTTGTCAATAGGTAGTAATTAACAGTTTTTTTATATTTTCATCTATAGGCAAATATTGGTCATTTCTATTTGAGCCTAAGATTTACTTAGTGCTATATTCCATGCTAATAGGAATATATCCTTGAAAAACATGGTGGATAAATAAGTAAAGGTTTATTGTAGCAACCAATACAATAAGAAATAAGGTAACAGTTATGCACACGATCATCGCAAGTCAATCCAGTAGTGAGTGCTACTATTGGAAGGTCGGTAGTTCTTGTGTAAGTCTGAGTCGTACTCAACAGATCCCAGCTAGACTCCTTATGGATACTTATAGGTAGTTACTACCCATAGTGTAGTCACTCATGGGGGTGACAGGTTATTGCATTACGTCACTTAGGTAGGTGGCCCCTTTTAGAGGGATGCAGATAACATAGTCCTGCTAACAGGGCAGGATCAAGTAGAATGCAATGGATATAACAACATGATGCATAAATTTTATGGAAGCATGAATGCAAATTGGTTAAAGGCTGGTTATTTCACTTTGTCAGTAATAAGTTTTATACACATGAGAAACAAATATGTATAACATTGTATGGATATTAAAATAAAAATCACTGAAGTTTATCAGAACAAATTTTGTCTATAGTCTTTAATAACACTTGCTGCTAAGATGATACTATATATACATATATATTGTGGACTAATGCAATGTCAATCATCATCTTCTCACTTCTTGAATATGTAAAAATATAAACATACATGTTTACAGATTATTAAACAGATTTAAAGATCACCACCCACCTCTATAGTAAATATTAAAAAAAGCATATCAAAATTGTTTGGTACAAGTTTTTTACTGGTTCATAAACTAACTTTATGATATATTAAAAATTCCAAAGGGAGGTAACAACTAACGCTGACTTATGTGGCGGCTTCTGCTGTTACTATTGTATTAAAGAACAAATGAAAACAAACTTGACCACTGAAAACTATATATATAATTTAGTTTTATGGTGAAAGTTATTTTGTATCATTATGGTTTGCATTGCAAGTGTTGACAAAAAATTAAACAATTTTTGTTCATAATTATAAAATTAAAAAGAATATACAGTACATGCAACTATTAAAAATTCAGTGACCATTTTTTTTATTGTAGTTGGTCTTCCCTTATCTGATCTATATCTGAAAAAAATGTCATTTGATCTGAAGAAATATCTGAATGTTAATGGCCCTTCTCAAAATTAGAAAATAGCAAAATATTCATTGTTTGTGGAGATATTTTATCTCGGAATGAGACTCGGTTCTCATTTAGCCGCTTGTTTTTTTCTACAGGTTCTTTTCATATATCCCTTGAATATTTTTTTTAGGTAGCATATATTGAAATACCTTTTTAATATTCAAAATCCTATATTGCTCATCAAAATTTCCATTCACCAACCATTTTCTCTTCAGTTACCCATCACCCTCCCACCAGTTGAAATTGCCCACTGGTAGGTGATATCGCCCAGGTTGAAAAAATGATCTATATGTAGGGCTGCTGAAAAATTCTCAGTTTGAATAAGAAAGGAGCCACAAAACAATTCTGATATTTGATTATTTGGTCAAATTTTGGGAAGTGGGTCTGCAAGTACTGAGCTCTTTATTTTAGAGTGCTTCTAAAATATAAGCAATGGTATAGTTTTTATAATAAATTTAGGTGGTGGTTTGTAACAATATATATATATATATAATTTTGTTTTATGTTCAAGGTTAGTATTATGGTTAGGGTTAGTGTTGCTTGCAAGTTTTGACAAAAAATTAAACAATTTTTGTTCATAATTATAAAATTAAAAAGAATATCCAGTACAAGCAACTATTAAAAATTCAGTGACCATTTTTTTTATTGTAGTTGGTCTTCCCTTATCTGATCTATATCCAACAAAAAAAAAATGTTATACCATCTGAAGAACTATTGGAATGTTCATGACTTCTCAGACTATAGAAAATACCAAAATATTCATTGTTTGCGGAGATATTTATATCTAGCAATGTGACCAATTTATTCCTAATTAGTCCGTTTTCGTTTTTTGCTTTTTATACAGGTTCTTTGCATATCACTTTTGAATATTTTTTAGCATATGTTGAAATACTTTAACAGTCAAAATCCTATATTGCCCATCAAATTTTCCAATCACCCACCATTTTCTGTCCAGTTGTTAATTGCCGACCCAACAGTTGAATTCGCCCACTGGTGGGTGATATTGCCCAGGTTGGGAAACCTTGATCTACAAGAATAAATCATAGTCTGCTTAAGAGAAAAAGAAATCATTATTTATGCGCCCTATCTTTTCAGGATATGTCTGATCATGGCTCTCTACGTCTTTATCCCTTTTAGTGTGAAACAATATTTTATTCTTTACTATCCACCCCTTGTCCTCATTTTGTCATCCATCCATGCACATTCATTATGTAAGTTGCTAGCTGTTTCTCTCTACTCTTGCTTAGCTCAAATACACCCTGTGAGTATTAAATCTTCCAAGCTGTCCTTCCTCATAATGTGTCCCGGAGAATACTACGACAGTAACAACCAGACATGCTTGGAGGTATATACCTAAATGATTGACTCATTTTAATCAGAAAAAATTATAATTGAATTAGTTGCACAATTTGGCATGGTGTAATGGTTAACAAGCTTGTCTCACTAGATCAATTACGACAGTAGTGAATTCCAACCTCACTTAGTGCTCTACACTTCCAGCATTGTGTCCCATCTAAGCTCCATTTAGAAAATGGGCACTTTGATGTGGTGTAATGGTTAACAAGCTTGTCTCACTATATCACTTACAACTGAGTAGGGAGTTTGATCCTCACTGGGTGCCCCATACTTTTGCTCTTGTGCCATATAGAAGCTACACTTAGTCACTATAACTGAATTAGTGACCCTGCAAAATTAATTATAATGAATTTTATTTAAGAAATACTTCAAATAAAAAGATGATCCCTATCATGTTCAGCTCGAATCAACAACACTTCCCATATCAGTTTCACAGCGAATTGATATTTTAGACATTGGGCTTTTGTAAGTTCCGAAATTTGGGTCTAAAACTATGACAATATAAACAATGCTGTCTGTTCATTATAGAAAAACAAACAAAAAAGTCTCTACAAAATTTGTCATTAAATGTCCCTGCTTGAATGCAATTTCTAAGTTCATGATACACTTGCAGTTATATGCCAGGATTCTAATTAGTCTCTTTAACATTTTCTCTTGGTTATATGCAGTGTGTCACAAAATAATTATCCGGTAATTCAAGAATTCTATTTAATTATATGCTTTCTGAAATTTGTCCGAGTTTTTCTGGAATAGCTGAAGTTGGCTTTCACAAGTTGTTCAAAGGGAAAATGACAATTTTATAGTTGTACATGTTAAATTACATCATGCAACTCTTTTTCATTCTCACAATATTAAAGGCAACACATAACATTAAAAAAAAATTCATTAACAGTTAAACAAAAAACCTAAAGCTTTTGTTGAAAAGTGCTTTTTCATTGAACCTGCAGCAAGTCATAACATGAATCCAAATTAATTATTGGCACCAATGTTCAGACAACTTAAAATGGTTACTTGGTTACTTATTTTAGTGCATCACTTTACTTACAATTATTGCCATGTAATGCAAATAATAGTGCATTATTTGAACAAATTATCCAGTGCATTTTTTGTCATATTATTTCGAAGACTGTTTTTATACTTTTGTAACCTTTTATCTAACAAAGATAACTTTAATAAAAATATTTTGCTTTGCTCATTTCATTGTAGACAAAAATAGAAGCAAATTTTTCTCAACTGAATTATTCAGTGTCATCTCCATTATCTTCAGATAAACATAAAATTCATTCAGATAAATAAAAAAGAAATGTGCATGAAGGCTGCAAAAAAACAGGGAATTTTAAGTGAAAAATTTCAATGGAAGTGTTGTTTGTTGGATGGAAGAAGTTAAGTAGGCTGAACGAAGGCAACACCATCTTTAACATACAACTAAATTTGCATCTTATAAATCTTATAAATAATTTGCATTTGTTTATAATAAATTTAAATTAAATTCATAATAATAAATTTGCATCATTTCAAGTTTTTGACATGTTTTTAACCCACTTTTATAAAGTTTGTCAAACTCTTATTTAAGTAACACGCTCATCAATTTACTATTATGAAATAAGTAGCAAAGTAATTGTTCTAAGTAACATGGTTAATCGAAATAAGTGCTACGTAATTCTTTGCATTAATTGTCCTTGTCTTTAGTCTCATCAGCAGTTTAGGATTGAGAAATGTTTTATTGCAGGTTTACAATATAGATGTCGCTACTGCAGACATCAGGTAATCTTGTGAGTTTAGTAACAAAGTACAGTATTTAGAAATACAGATAGTCATGAGAAAAAGGTTGGGATAAGCATTTGGTCATAAAATATGATCTCTTTCTTTCAAATTATTGAATAGAGCTTTATGATTTATGTGCCAATGTTGAGATAAGCTTAAAAATTAATAATAAAAATTATCTTTAATTTAAACCAAAATGAAAAAGCCAAATTGAAATTATGAAGTGATAAAAGTGTGGAAGGTTGAGGGGGATGAAAATTTGGCCTTGTAAAAATCTTCAACTCATCCACGAAGGGAAAGAAGAAAGCAGATAAAGTGTAAATCCAAAATTTTTATCATCCAGAAATTGTAGAAGTGTTTTTCAATAATTGTTTTTGATTTTTTTTGGTCATTTTTTTCTTATGAAAACAATTTCATACAATAGAAAATATAGACCAGATACAGGATGATTTCTTACATGATACTTCAACTTGGACTATTACATATCACTGCTACTCAGACTATCATGCAAAGTCGGATTACTTGATACATTGTCCTTTATACCTGCTGTATGGAAGTAGTCGTAAATACAAAACACACCTGCAAATATTTAACGGGAAAAATACTAATTTCCCTTTGAAATTATGTTACTTGAAGAACATAAAATGTCTAATAATTTAATAAATATACATGCTTAAAAGCAAAAACTTTGCAGATTAATACTTTCATCAATGTTTTAAATACTGTGTAATTTTTATCCTTCTTTATAAATTATAATTAAAGTTTATTTTAAGCTGGTAGCCACTTAGTAGTGATAGTGTATCTTATAAATAATTTCCAATGAAAAAAGTTTAAATTTAAAGTTAAAAACAAAATAGGATTTTTTTTTTATCATTTCACCCTAAACAAGGCAGTAAAGCCACTAAGACACAAGGGGTTACTGTGAAAGAATAAGAAAAAGAGAAACATTATCAAGGAATGAGAACATCAAAAGAAGAGAGATCAAGAATGCAGTAGATAACAATTGACAATATATTAAAATTTTTGAAGATCAAAGTTGACTGGAAAGTATGAAATCAAAAGAGAGTTTCACAAACGAGAAGGGTGAGAGAAGAAACTGTTAGCAATGAATTTATGGTTGCATCTGACCAATTTAACTATAAATTGATGAGATCATGTTGCCACTCTCATATTGCACTTAAACTCAAAAAGTCTGGGTACCATAGTGGAAAGTTCGTCAGAACAATTACAATGAAAGTATTTTTTTTTTAAGCTTTTCACCCCAAGCAAGGCTGGAAGCCACTAGCATGCAAGGGGTTACAGAAGGTTTGGAGGAAGAGCAGATAGGAGTGGTAAAGGAGAGGATGTGGAGAAAGATAGTGGATCGATCAAGGCAAGGGGGTTACAGAAGATTTGGAGCGAGAGCAGATAAGAATGAAAGGTGAAAGGATGTGGAGAAGGGAAGTGGATAGATCAAGGCAGCTGGAGATGTCGATTGACGTTACACTTAAATAGTTGGAGATTGTATTTGTCAGGGAAACAGGAATAGGGAAGGGAGTTCCACAGGCGAGATGTGCGAGGCATGAAGCTATTGGAGTAGAAGAGACGTCTACATCTAACAGTTTCAACGGCAAAGGGGTGGGAACAGGATGCCAGCCTCGTAGGACATTTAAATTCATGAGGCCTAGGAACCAGCGAAAGCAGCTCCTCGGAGCAATTACCGTGAAAGTATTTGTAAAAAAGACAGAGCGAGGCAACGTCGCGTCTGTGAGAGAGCGACTGCAGACGAGATGACAGATCAGAGCCAATTACATTGCATATCCGTCTCTGGATCTTATCACGAACCCTGAGGCAAACAGCAGGGTCTCCAGACCATATATGGCAGCAATACTCCATGCAAGGGTGAATGGTCGATTTATAGATTTGGAGGATCGATTCCGGGGAGTCTAAACCTGATTAATATAATAAGCTCTAATAATGTCTCTGGTATAATTTGAATTGGTCTAATGCGTTTATTTTATCAAATCTTATTTTCTAAAATTTTTAAGGACTTTCTTTATTTTGTAATGTCAACGAATACTTGTCACTTTCATAATGCTTGTTGTAGTAGAGACTTTGTAATTACAGATACAACTATAGTACGCGATTGAACAATACTGTTGTTAGATGCCATCATATATAACTCGCACTAATAGTACTTGCTCATTAATACTTTCTCGACAAGTAACCTGTATAGTGATCTGAATAGAGAAATAGTATAGTGGATAAAGTAGAGAATAGCAGTCCGTATAGTAATAGAGGATAGGATAGAAACAACAATCATTTAAACATCACGCGACTTCATATATATGCATTTCCTCTATGCTTACAGGGTCTACTTAATTCAATAATGGGATCGCCTGTGTTTGCTCACTGGCGATCTATGTTCAAACTCAAGTGACAGCAGAGACACTTTATTCCTATATAACACTTTACAAATAAGACAAAAAAAAATTTTTTTTAAGCATAAACAATGAAAGTAAATCAAAATTAATTTATGAAGAAAAAAAATTCTAAGTATTTTATTTATGGCTTTTCACAGCTTTCTTCCTATTTAACCCATAACTGGAGGTGTCAGGAGAAGAAATATATTCATGCCCTTCCCAAGGGCAACAAACAACAGACTCAGCAGGATTATGAACTCAGCTTACCAATTTCACTTTCCATACCAATGACCGTTATACTACCCAAATATCCATTTGTAAGTATATTTATTTACACTATATTTGGACTACTGTTCTAATCTTTGTTTTTACTGTCACAATGTTTTAGCTGTTGTGCTTTATGGCCTTCTTCAGGTGTCTGACAATCTGGGTAACCTTCAGAGAATTTTGAACTGAACTCATTATTTAATCTATTGGGGGTAGATTGTTCCATTGTCTATGAATTGTCCTTAGTACTGCTCAGTTATTGCTTACCCCGTTTCCTTCTTCATGTGCCATGTCCCTTCAGGACGTAGGCGATCATAGCCCTCCACATCTTCCTGTCCTTTGTAGCTCTTAATGAATTTTGTCTTTTTGCTATTTCTCCCAAACCCTGTTTTACCATCCACTTACTCAAGCCAATCAAGTACGTCACACACTGCTTTCTTCTGTCCATCTTACCCTCAATCTGTCCTGTGAGTATCAGATTTTCCAAGCCCTCCATCTTCATTACGTGTCCCAGAAATTTCAACAGCCTCTTCCTGGTATGTTTCCTTTTTGTTTCCACCCACCGAGTCTAAATCTGCACTAGTCGGCTTAGGAATTGAACCCACAGTTACTAAATTCATGAATAAATACTTTAATTCACTCGGCGATTCTCCTGTGGGCAGAAATTGTATGTATATTGTTAAAAAGACTACAAGTAATGAAAAGTGAAAAGCAAATCAATCCAATGGACATTTCTTGTTTTATTATAAAATCAATGAAAACTTTCTTGCATTTTTATATTGCATAAAATCAATATATTAGCTTGATTATCTTTCTACAGACAGCCTTTTAGAATAATTGGCTCTTGGACAGGTGATAAGTATATATTATAAGCATATTTTAATGTACAGCAAGACTGAAATGCTATTAAGAATCCGACATTGTATCTATTCTTTCTCGATATAGTTACTTACGTATCATAATCCTGGCATACAGTACCAACTGCTTGGATGGCTTGCATATATTGGTTTGGTGCATCTGGGCTGATGTAATGAAGAGACCGTGGATCAGCAGGATCACCATTTGAACCAGTAAAGTCAATGCCAACCTGAATAAAGAAAAAAAAATGGTGTTTCTTAATATTTATTTTTTGTTTATTTTAAATCCCTTATAATGTTATTAGTAATTTTGGTACCATTTTAGTAAGCAACTTAAGCCCCTCTACCTAATTAAAAAAAAAAAAAAAAAAAAAAAAAAAAAAAAAAGAACTTATTCCACACAGATCACTTGTTTTAAATTATTTAAGCAAAACCCGAGCTCAATAAGCCAGATAAGGTATTTAATTATTATTATAAAAAACACTGATGTGCTCAAGGACACATGGCCCAGTGCCAAGCATAAACATGAATACAATATAGGAATCAGTAACATGGAGTGATAGTGAAAAACAATAATAACAAAAAATTGTAATATGAGCCCTGGTAAAAAAATAACACATTAGATTTATAAGTCCCAACAATCCAGACACTGTTCTCAAGAAGACATGGCCAAGGGGATAAAAGCATTAGTTGAAATATAAAAAGTAAAATGTTAGTTTTTCAAATTTTTTAGATTTAAGATATACTTATAAATTATCAGGTTAACAGAAAGGTTGAGGTAAATTATGGCTTTCAAGAACTTTTACTTTTGTTTACAAATACAAATTGCAAAATAATATCCTCACATTTGCCAGAGGACGAAACGTGCCACCTAAATTTTCTTTTTGTCTTTATTCATATTGTTCTTTTACAGATATATTGTAGTTATGTCCGATTTTTTTTTTCCACACATTATATATGTTATATAATGACATATTTTTTTTTAATGATATCTCTCACAAAATACCTTCCACTAATAATTACTGCAGGCATCAAGTGCAGAAGGTAAGTACTTTATAAGTACAGCTCATTGTCATAAGCCGCAGAGTCTTGGACATAGTAATGCACTGCTAGCTGGGTTGCATAATTTTTTCTATTGTTTATGACATTTTAATCAGATTCATTCTGACTAATATCCTCATCAGTTTTGCCTTTAACATCTTTCAACTGGTCGGCTTTCCAAACTTATTTAAGTGATTATCTTTGTTGTTGTTGTCGTCATAACATTCCAGCCATCGTACTCTTTGGCTTCCTTCAGGCGCTTGTCAACCTGGGTAATCTTAGGAGAATTTTGAACGGAATTCTTTATTTAACCTATTTATCATTCTTGTTCCGTCATCTAGGGGTATCCCTTTACATCAGGGGTTTCTAACATTTTTTTTTGCATCATCACACACATTTTCACATTAAAAATTTTCTACCGCCCACCTGTATAGTAAATATTCAAAAATATACCAATTGTTTGGTAAAAGTTTGTTATTGGTTCATAAACTCTCTTTATGATATAGTAAAAATAAATACCAAAGAGAGGTCTCTTTGGTATTTAGTTTTACTATATCATAACAAATAACATTGACTTATGCAGCGGCTGCTGATACTACTGTATTACAGAACAAACAAAAGCAAATTGACCATTGAAAGCTATATAATTTAGTTTTATGGTCAGGTTACTGTTGCAACTGTTGACAAAAATTTCAAATTTTTTTATAATTATAAAATTAAGAATATATATTACTAGCAACTAATAAAAATTCAGTGAATATTTTTAGTTGTTCTTGGTCTTTTATCTAATTTATATCCTGTTATATAGGTGTAAAGTGTTGTTGCCAAGTTTAAACATAAGTTGCCAGTGAGCAAACACAGGTAATCCCATTTTTTAATTAAGTAGACCACGTGACCATAGAGGAAATGTAATACTTAGATTCATATTCAAAAATATTGAAATAAAATTTTTCTGTATTCAACAACTAAGAAACATTTTTAACCAAAAACCATTAACAATTTTTCATTAATGCCATGTCCTGTTTCAGTGTAGGGGGTCATGGCATTCACTTCCTTTATTATATAATTTGCCTTACTTTCTTGGGAAAAACAGTGGAATAGTTTCTCATTGCCTTCACCATAATTTTTTAATTTGGATTTGTCCTTCTCCTAGAGTGCCTACCAACTAAAGCTCGGGAGGCCAGTCTACCCTGCTATTTAACCAATAGTTGGTGGAAAAAAGAGATGAAATCCTGCCCTTTCTAAACGTATTTGTGTGAAAGGAGACACAACAGAATAAGTCAGAATTTGAACTTAGTTCACCAATCTCAATTTTTGCTGTTCATGTATCGTCTGGTTCATACGCCTCCCCAGTCTTTTGAACAGGAGTAGAGGTTTATTCCTTGTTTCCTGATTAGGATTGGGTTTCTGGTTCCTTCTCTTGGGTTTTTCCAATCACAACAATTTTGACCTATTCAAATCTAGAGTTAGCTGTTGTTTATCCTGTCTAGCCCCATGAACTTCATTTTTGTCCATTCTTATGCTTATACAACACCACACAATAAACCTCTACCATGAGTGTCTCTTGGGCCTTGTATTGGGTGAACATTAGTGATATTTTACCTATTATAATGAAAGATTTACTTACTGTAAAGTTTATTTGCATTCCTCCCATGACATAGTTCAAAAAAGATGGAATTACTGCAACCTGAAAATGTGAAAAAAAATAGATATAAATGAATAAGAAAAATTGTCATGCCACTAAAAATAGTTATATGTTCACATATTCTATTTAGGGCTGGTTGAATTTCCAGTATTAGAAGTTTTCAGTGGCACAAGTTAAATCCTTGTAGTCACTCTAAGTTTATACTTATTGAATATTCTGAATCTGTTGTATCTAAGACCAAAACCTTCCTTTCATTCAGCTCACTTTGAGGCAGATGCTTTCATATTAAAACTCACAGTCTCTGGTTGTAGATTTTGTTAGGTTGGGTAATTTAACAATTTATCAATTCTGGATCAATTATTTCTTCTTCTTGTCCCATAACCTGTCAGTTTATGCCCAACTTCAAGACGCCACTTGATCCAGCCAGTGTCTGGGTGAAAACGTTTGACAGTCTATTTGATGATGTTCTTTGATCATCTCTTTCTTTGACATCCTCTTCTCCTTCCAGGGTGGTCTTGGAGAGGCCTTGTGATCTGGTTATGTGGCCATACCACTTCAGCTTCCACTTCTTTATTGGGGTCAACACCATCTTTATGGCTGTTTATCTGATAATTTACTCTTCTGTGCAACTCTTCATTTGTGACACGGTCGATGTAGGAAATACCATAGAGATGTTCGTCATTTAAAAAATCGTCAAATAAAAAGGATAAAAATGACAATGCAATAACATTTAGGTAGACATAGGGGCAGCTTACACTAGGTTTTAAAAAAATGTAAACATTAGTTGGGTTTACACCTCAGTCTGTATGCAATCAGAAGGTGGTCCACTTTTTTTCTTTTTAAATGACAGAGTTTTACCTTACTGGTGATTTTTAAAAACATGTATGAATGCGTTCTGTTATATCAGGTCATCCCATAAGTTCTGTCCGAATTTTGAATAAAGAAAACAAGTGACCAAATGTTACATTTACTTACAGATTCAATCAACAATGTATTTTCCCTGATTATCTATGACTTCCTTCCATCTATTAACAAGCTTACTAATTCCATTACTGTAAAATTCTTTTGGCTTTGATTCGAAGAACTCACAAATGTCAGTTTTAACCTCTTCCTGTGTTACAAAAGCTGTTTCTTCCAAATGATTCTGTAAGCTATGAAACAAATGGTAGTCTGAAGTAGCAAGGTCGGGAGAATAAGGTGGATGAGGAATTTTCTCCCAACCAAGTTCTTCGATCTTTTGTGGCGTGATTCTTGCTGTGTGTGGTCGTGCATTGTCCTGATGAAACATCACCCATTTTCGATTCACTAGAGCAGGTCTTTTTTTTCCTCAAAGCTTGGTTCAAACGCTCTAATTGCTGACAGTATATTTGAGCATTAATTGTTGCATTAGGTGGTAAGAATTCAAAGTGGATTATTCCTTGGCAATCCCACCAGATTGAAAGAAGAACCTTTTGCCCATGAAGTTCCCTTCTCGGCTGTGGCTGGGGTCCTTCCCCTTTAGCAAGCCACTGTCTACGATGCTTAACATTTCGATAAAAGATCCATTTTTCGTCACCAGTCACAAGTCTATCCAAAAAAGGCGAAACAAGTTAGCAAGAATGGAGAGAAGAGCAGATGTCAACTCTGGATTTGAGGTTGTTTTCAGACAATTCATGAGGCACTCATTTTCCAAGTTTAGGAACTTTTCCAAGTTGTTGAAGATGACGAAGAACAGTTGTATGGTTTGAACTGAGAACCACTGGCAATTCCTCAACTGATAAAGCAGGATTTTCTACAAAGGGCTGCTTCAAGAAGCTTTTCATCAAACTCAACTGAACGTCCGGTTCGATCTTCATCTTCAAGGGTGAAATCTCCAACCTGAATTTTGCATACCATCTTCTGCAAGTTCTTTCATTCACACATTCCTCTCCATAAACTGAGTGAATGTTTCTAGCTAATTCGGCTGCTGAGTTACCTTTTTTGAATTCATAAAGCATTATATGCCTCAAATGATTCTTGGGTACTTCCATGTTAGCAGGGTTTTAATCAAACAAAATTTTATTGTTCTCTGAAATAAAATTTGATCAGTTTAAATGCATCTAAACATAAAAAAAATGTTCAGCTCCATTAGACATTATAAAATATTCTTTAAATTTCGTTCATTTTAACAAAAAGTTAAAATTCAGACAGAACTTATGGGATGACCTAATAATTATTTTTAAATTTTTAAATATATCCAGTGTTGGAATAATTTGCAAAACAAACGTCCCAATGTAAGGGAGCTAACCAGAAATGCAAAATGAGATTAAATGTTGTTTAAATGCACTTCAAAATGTTGCTATCCTTGTAATAAATTTTTGTTCAGTGTTGGTTAGTTGCTTTTGATATAATATATAGATATAATAGGCTGATGTAAGAAATTTGAGAGATAAAAATATAAGTTCATAAATCCCAAAACTATACAAAGTACTGAAAGTACTTCTAACATCAACAACACAAAATTTATAATCCTATTCTCTAATACTATCTTCAAAACTAGAAGATATATGACAAATTAGAAAAAGTTTTTGCAATGCATTTCATCTGTTAGGACTTCATCAGACTGGGTTTGTTGACTATCAGCATCTCTTGTTCCTGTGCATGTGTAGTTACAACAACTTCAATAAACCAGTCCAATGAAGTCCTATCAGATGAAAAGTGTTACAAAAATCTTTTCCAATTTATCATCCATCTTATTTTTCGAAAACTCTTCTTGATATATAAAAATTTATATAACATTATCCCACATATATTCAGTCAATGACAAAATTATTCATACACCCATCAATTTTGAATATTTTCATCCATTATTAATTTTGAATATTTTTACCCATTATCAATTTTGAATATTTTTACCCATTATCAATTTTGAATATTTTTACCCATTATCAATTTTGAATATTTTTACCCATTATCAATTTTGAATATTTTTACCCATTATCAATTTTGAATATTTTTACCCATTATCAATTTTGAATATTTTTATCCATTATCAATTTTGAATATTTTTATCCATTACTCAGAAATATTTGAAAGACATCACCAAAAGTTTGGATACTTGCACAATACAATGTTGTTTAAATAGAAATGGTATGATGCCAGGTTTTTACATATTAATAAGCACAAAAAAGGAATATAAAACTCGATTTTCAGAACAATACGTTAAATACAACAAATTTGACAGGCAAATTATGCAAAGTAGGAAAAGACAAAATTATTCATACAGTATGATAAATAGAAAAAAATTGAACAATTTTCACAATATTAATAGTCAATAGTATTACCTCTCATCTTTATAAGATGCTGCAGTCGTTTTCTAAAGTTTTTGATGAGATTTGAACATGTCTTTTCTGGGATTTTTTCCATACTTCAATGGTTATTTGTTCTAATTCCTGAAGGCTTTTAGGTGACCTATGGTTATTCAAACTTTAAATTCTTGCCATAGATTTTCAATAGGATTCAAATCATGACTCATTGAAGGCCATGGCAGAACTGTAATTTTTTATTTCTGAAGTCATGCAGTCACTGATTTAGATGTATGTTAGGGATCATTATCTGGCTGGAAAGTAAATCATTGACATAGATGAAGATTTTGCTCTGATAGTTATAGATTTCTATCCAGAATTATGATATAGTCTGCATATTTCATTATTCCCCTTCTTGCAATTAAGTGTCCAGTCCCCCTTAAGATAAAACAACCTCAAAGCCGCCTCCATGTTTTAATGTTGCCACTGTGTTCTTTAAGAGGAAAGCATCACCTTTCTTGCTCCAAATCTTCCATACATCATTATGTCCAAAAAGCTCAATTTTTGTTACATCACTCCATATTACTTGTTTCCAAAAGCAATTTTCTTTGTCCAAGAACGTTTTGGCAAAATTAGACCGCACAACAATGTGACATGGTTTGTGAAAAGGGGTTTGTCATGGCTGGTTTCTATACAAACCATTTCTATTTAAACAATGTTGTATTGTGTGAGTACTTATGCTGATACCCATCATATCCAAACTTTTGGTGATGTCTTTCAAAACAACTCTTGGATTTATATTAACCTCATGGCACAGTTTTCATGCAGTTCTCAGTGACAATTTGGGTTTTCTTCCATGCCCAGGCAAATTGTCATGCCAAACTGTTTAAACTTATTTATAAGGGACTGTACTGTAGATCTAGGGATAGATAACCGGTTTGAAATAGTGCTGTAACTATTTCCCAACATGTGGCAGTTAATCATTCTCTGTTTCAAGTCAATGCTAAGCTCCTGTCTTCCCCATCATGTTGTTAACGTAAGAATAACAATGATGACACTATGCACCATGTGATGTTTTTGCTGGAATTGTGACAAAC
Source organism: Acanthosepion esculentum (assembly GCA_964036315.1). Classification (NCBI taxonomy): domain Eukaryota; kingdom Metazoa; phylum Mollusca; class Cephalopoda; order Sepiida; family Sepiidae; genus Acanthosepion; species Acanthosepion esculentum. Next base: position 65,440,561 of record OZ038485.1, read on the forward strand.
ATTCTACAGAATAAATAGTCTAAAAGGCTTCACCAGTAAAATAATTATGTAAATTACTTATACTTACACAAATCAATCAATTTAAAATGATATTTTTTACTGTACAAATAATTTTACCTTTTCCTATTTTGCATAATTTACCTGTCAAATTTGCCTGTCAATCCTTCTTTTATACAAGTTTCATTAAAGGCAACTGACAAGGTACATCGATTAAGTTTTTTTTTTAATTTAATTTCCTTATTGCACAGGAGAGAGAAAGAGAAATCAATATTTAATAAATTAGTTTTGGATTTAGAATCAATGCTCAGCATCAATTTCATGTAGCAAAGGATGCCAATGAGTCATACCACATACTGGACAATTCAATTTTGTTGACATTCATAAAATATAAACTTATCTAGTATTCTAAAATAAGAATTAAAATGCTAAAAGTTTTTGGAATAGTATTTTAAGTAAGCTTTTTATTCAGGAATAGTAAAAATGACATTTTTTTTAACTTAAATTCGTAATTTCCTTTTCTATTTTTTTAAATAGATTGTCAGTTTTGAAAATTAAAGAACATTTTACTGATACAATTGGAGAGTAATATCCAATCAACCACATTTGCTGATGGTGAAATCAGTTTCTTCCATATAGGAAATATTCAGCATCCATTGATCAAACACCATTACTCTCAGTTGACATTTATAAAATCTTTTCATTAAACAGTTTTTCAGGAAATGAAACCTACTGTCCACTGTTCTTTCTAATATTGATAGTAGTTTCCTTTCAATCTCTTTACTTTTGACAGTGAATAAAGTTAATGACTTGATTATGTGATTATTTTCTCATATGTGCTACTCATTTTTGTTGTTGCTGTTGTTGGAATTCCTCAGATGATGTGGATTTCGTTATTTGGTGAAGATATAGATTTGTGATTTTGGTAGCACCAATCTATACAGCCTGAAGCCATTTTTACCTTTTTATGCATCTTTACCTTTTAAGACTGATTCTAACAATAAGTAAAGACGGTAGAAGAGACTGAAAACATTCCTGCAATTTGAGTTGGCACATGTATCCAGATTATACAAGATATCAAGAATATCTGACTTACCTTACAAGTCTGGACAATAATGTGACCAGAATTGGCTTTTTTCTTCTTAGGATTGACACAAGGTTTCTCTACCTGAAAGACACAAAATGTGACTTTGTCAAACATGTAGCTTGATATAATGAGAGATTCTATTTCTATAGGCATGGCTTGATACTATTATGCCTTGTGTTACCTTATCAAGATGGCAGTGAATGCTGAACAGTTTTTTCACAGAATAGGAAACTTGGAACAACAGATATGATTCTACAAAAGAATGCTGAGAATACTATGGATGGAGCATATGAGCAATGAGGAAATTTTAAGGAAAATAGAAACAAAAAGGGGCACTTATACTTAAAATAAAAAAAAGAGTTGAAATTTTTCAGACACATAATGAGGAAAGAGGGCTTGGTGAATTTGACAATCAAAGGACATCCTGAAGGCAAGAGTTGGTAGAAGGACCAGCAAGTAAACTACCTAATAAGCTTGTGCAAAACAGAGAGTAGGAAAGATAATAAAACAATAGGAAGTTGGGGAGAGCCATGATCGTCCCTTTCCTTTCCTGGAACATAAAAGAATACAGCTGCTAATTAGCCAATCAAAAGATGCTGTTGGATCATTAAGTCATGTGGCACATCAATATTTAAGAGAGAATGAAAAACATAAGCATGCCAAAATTCTTCAAGTATGATGAATCAAATTACTTTTTAGGCTATATTTTGTTCAATTTTGCAAATCAACCAATGAAATTTGAATAAGCTGATTGGTTTGGAAAAATACTTTGACAAAAGCCTACTTCACAGTTTAATAATTTCTTCAATTTAATTTTATAGCACTTCATGATAAATAATACATTTTAAGAAAATTTATTTTTTACTTTTTAACAGCAAAGAATACATTCTTAGGATTCTTTTGCACTTGAGCATGCAATGTACAACTGGCCATACGATTTTGTTTATAGTTCTTGCAAAAAATATAGGGCAAACAGAAAACTGGATTATTGTATATAAAAACTTGAAGATATGCAAAAAAAAAAAAAAAAAAAAAAAAAAAAAAAAAAAGCCATTTTTATTAAATAACTATTTATTTTATTCATTAAATTTTAAAAAAAATTAGTGGGAGTATTTTGTATATTAAATAATAAAAGTTTTAATTTTTTCAAAAAAATTTAAAAATTAATACACCCTTGTAAAACCACTTCTTCCTAAAATTTGGTTTTGATTAATCAATGTATAGCTATTTTAAAGAGTATGACGGACAAAAGGAAGTCATAGAATTTTATATATAGATTCTTCTGCCCAAGTAAAAATAATGGCACCAATTAATTAATTTAATTATTTTAATAAATATTATGTTGATTTCATCACATGGAGTTGCTATGCTGACAAGTCAAAGCACAAAACCTAATTTGTCACATTTAACATCACATTTCATTTTACACCAATATATCATCAATTGCTTTTGGCCAGTGTTTGTTGTGTAGCTCTCATTTGATTGTGAACCTTAAATTTTCATCTGCTATGTCAGAGACTGCTCAACTCCTCCTTGGGCTGGTCGTTCATGTATCTATCTCATGCCTGCCATGCTATGTAACTTGTTCCCACTCAGTTATCTCCCTTCTTGTAGGATGAATTTAATGAGAATCACATGATGGCTGGTGAGTGATGTCAGTTTGTGGCGGTGATAACACCAGTTGCTGTTGTAGACTGTGAGGAAAGTAGATGTGATAGCCCATGGCAGTAAGGAGAAAGAATGAAAACAAATTGGCCCAAGCAAGGAACATAAAAGATATAACAAGTGAAACTCTTTGTTGTGAATATGGATTATCTCCCCTTTGATAATCCAAGCTATAAAAGCTGTACATTTCCGCTTGTCAAGTAGACGAGTAGTAAGATTCTTAATTGAATAAAAGATTACTAGACAGAATCTCTTGTCCTGTTTTCATTACACTCTTGATTTTCAGCCTTCCACACTGATTGTTTTAATCATATATGCTATAATTTCTCTCTGTGAGAGAAATAGTGACATGTATACTATGCTTGGAAAACTGAACTGGATGCAGCTGTGAGGCCATGTGATTCTGCATATTGTGGTCAAGAGTAACTAGATCAAACCAGCACCTGGTTCCTTTGATGGTTGGGTATGATACTGCATTAAATTAATTCATTTTCATGTAATGTTTATATACTCTTATTATTAATAATATTATTAGTAATATAATATTGTTATTTATTATGTGATTATAATATGTGGTTATGTAATATTTGTATTTGGTTAGAGTTTTTCAGTTTTCTTAACTGAAACCACATCAATTGCAAATGGCTGCCAGTTTTTTTACTCAATAATACTCAAGAAAATCAAATTAAGTATTAATGTGCTAACCTACCATAGTTAATATCTTAAACTAAAGTGATAAAATCTAAATTGATTTCTGGTATGCAAGGAATTCATTTTTAAATGAAGTTAACCCCTTCACTATAAAAAGAAAAAAAACTATTTCGAATTCTCATGCTAAAATCAGTCCCTTTAATAAAGTGTATTCCTTGGGTCAGCTTTGATAAAAACGGTTTGTAAATAATTTGAAAGCTTACTTTCCCTTTACTCACAAAAAACATCCATTTATTTTTGAATGCTGTTAGAGTAGATTAAAACAAAAAGCTTTGAAATAGGATGGGAAGGGTAGAAAAGAATAGTCAAGCAGAAATAAAGCAGAAAAGATATTTTGCCATTCAAGGGAAGCTAAGCATTAAGAAAGCAATTACAATACAACAATCACAACTTGTTTCAATTTGGAAATACTGAACTCACCTTTTTCCAAGTTTTGGATTATCAAGTCTTAGCAAGTGATCAAAGCTTATCACTCAATAAATATAGATTTCTCAAATGGTAACTATCCTGCTCTGGATAATAATATTTAAAGCCAATAAAATTGTGCTATTGCTTCTTTGAATCCTTGTTACCGAGGTTTGGGGAACATGGACAGCTGTTATAGTTTTGAATTCAGAGTTGTCCTTTGCTGAGACTGGTTACCAAGCACACTTAGAGAGCCTAGTCTGTCCTGCTATTTCACTAGAGAAATGGATCCATATTTTCCCCAGGGGTAATGGCACATAAGTAAATGTAATGAACTTTACTAGAATTCAAAACTTGACTCCCCAGTTACTCATAACGAGTCACTATCCATTACATCACCTGTATACCTATTTTTGCCCATGATTCTCATTGAGAAGAACTGACATCAGTTGGTCACAAATACCCTTCTGACCATTACTAAGAAGCTGGCTAGTAAGCTGCAGCACATCTTCCCTCAGCACAAGGATGAAGCCATTGGCCACACGAAGGGTTGTCATCAAGGAGACTAAGGAGTCCCGTCTACCCCAGTTCTGAAATCAGACAAATTACCAACCGAAATTAATGAGCTCTGTTCACCTGCCATTAAAGAATAAAAAAAATCTTCCACAGTTAAATGTGATTGGAATATTTAGACTTTTGCTTTATAATTTTTAGTGTTTCTTACTATTTATTGTGCTTTTAAAACAGGATTAAAACCCATGAGATATTTTCCTATGTGTAAAATATTAAAAAATCTGTTAATTTAAAATGTAAAAATGAAGTCTATAAAGTAAGAAGTAAATAAATACAAAGAGTTTCGAAAATTTGACCAGATTTTTTTGAAGGGTTTCTTGGTCAAGCTGAGAACTTTCCAGTATACCCCTCATAACATTTTTCAAGAGATACAAATTTTTAAAAGATATTCAGTTTTTCTTAATTATACATTTATTTGCTTCTTCAGGATAAGTTCACATATTTAAAATAGATGCTATATAGTTTTTTGCTGTGTGAAATTTTGATGAAGATATCTTTCTGCTATGATTTAAACATAGTAAGCAAACTGGAAATATTCAAACTCTTTATATATCTACATATATATTACACACACTTTTTATATTTATTTTCTGTCACTACTATATATATATATATATATATATATATATATATATATATTTATTTAAAGACATTTTTATGATATGTTTAACGTTCTTTTTATAGATACAAGTATTTAAGCAAATGCTCTGTTTTATAAATAAAAATATCTATAAAAAGAATGTTAAACATATCATAAAAATGTCTTTAAATAAATTGTTGGACCTTGTCCAATTCAAAAATATATATATATATATATATATATATATATATATATATATATATATATATATATACACACACACATATATATATACACACACACACACACACACACACACACACACACACACACACACACACACACACACACACACATTTTTTTTCCTCCACCTTATTGATTTTCCCCTAGTAAATATGTTTGTTTTCATAGCTTTAAAGAAAAATACATATTTCTTTTCGTAAATACAGTCTAGAAAGGATACATTTTATAGTTAATTTCAGATTAATTTATCCTTCATTTTATTTTTGTTACTTTTTTATTGTAATGTTCAGGTTAATTTTACATTCTGCAACAATTAATCAATATAAAGATACCTGAAATTATGTGATTAGATCTAAACAGTTACACAGATTTGCACTTGGAAATTGGTGTTGCTTCATCATCACTCACATGACTGGGTACAATTGTAGGCCACAGCACAGCTTATCCCCTGACCAGCTCCATCCGCATGTCTGGACTGTGTGCTAATGCCGGAGTCATAATGAATGCTCTTCCAGTCCACCGAGTATAATTGTCAGCCTATTTTTTCAGTGGAAGGATTGTTAGGCCTTATGGCGTAACCACAGAATTTCAGTTTTCTCTTAATGTTGGATATTCAAGAATTATAAATGTTTTTCATTGCTTTGACAACAAAAATGTTTTCATTGATTTGCTTTATATGGCTATATATAGGTTATTTAAAGCCAGAAAATATTTTTAGATTGGAAGCATATTTTTTTAGATGATAATGATTTAGGGATACAAGTCATACTAATTAAACTATAGCAGGGGGGAAAAGAGGTAGATTCATACCTTTCCCAAGGGTATAAGCACATAAATGAATGTAACGAACCCAGGCGGAATTGGAACTCGGCTCTTCAAATAACAATTCTGAGCCATTATCCATTACATTAACTGCACTTCCAAGCTTACAGCACCTGGTATTCCCAAGTGGTTATCCATCTAGGTATTGAACAGATGCTTAATTTTGGTGATTATATGGGAACCAGTTTTCAATGTGATATGGCTGAAAGCCTGACAACAGAAAGAGTGTTTTGGGGGATACCCCCAGACAGTAAATGAATTGAAGTAGTCCACACCATAAAGGAAATGAAACTTGTTTGATAAGCAAATACACAAGCATCACACAAGTTAAAATATCATTTATGAAAGAGTTCATAAATATTGTATGGTCTCCAGAATGTTAGGTTGATGAAGCTCATCATGATATCTTTAATTTCAAACTCATATCAAAAGTAAGAGTTGTAATGCTAATACATTACTAATTATTATTATAATCCCAGTATAACAGTACATCATAGTTGATAAGCCTCTGTAAATTTTGAATCAAACCCATGAGGGTTGACTGTTCTCATTCCATTGTCTATAATTAAGTGTTTGCTGTTACTTGATGAGCCCAACCTTGGATCAATGGAATCAACAAAAGTGACATTGCAAAAATTGATTCTCCAGCATGTGCAATAGGATAAGAACAGTCTCACTCTTGTGGATTGAATAAAGAGATCAGTTTGAAATTTCCAGAAACAAAGTAGGCATATGAAGAATACTGGAAGGTACACTCTCCAGCTCTTTCCAGTTGCCTGTCTTACCCCCCCACACACACTTCATAATTGTTGATGATAACATTTTGTCTACTATGGAGAGGGTGCTGAAAATTTCTCTGCCTGACCAAGAATGTTTTTTTTTTAAATTTTGATATTTACTAAAATACCTATTTTTCTTGATTCAATTTTTTAGTTTATTCCCTATTGCAAAAGAAAAAGTTTTTTTTTTAATTATTTCTATAAAATTTGAAATTACCAGTATCATTTACATGTGGAATTTTAATTTTTATACACTTGTCAGAACTTGTGGATTTGTGAATGGCAACAAATCTTACCTACCTGGCAGCAAGCAAAGATCAAATGCAGATATACGATTTTTTAATTATGATCTCAATAAAAGAGTTCTTCACTGTTATAAAAGATAAATTGAGAGCATAAAACATGCTTTCCAAGGCACATCAACACCTAATGGGTCATATAGCACCAAGTACCATTTCCCTTTGCACTGACAAAGTTCCTATGGTGAACATGGATGTTCTTTTTTTACCTCTTATGAACCAAATTTTAACCAAAATTAAATTTAAGCTAAAAAAAATTAATGAAAAAAAAAATTTACATTAATGTTGATTTTTAGTAACACCAAAATTTGGCATGCAAAAATTAAATCATGCCACTATACACATAGCCTGTAGCCGAGATGATATAGATGTTTATATAGGTGGTTCATGAGGGGTTCTGGAGAAGAAAGCAGGCTACCATGACACCCAGGTATTTGCAGAGAATTTACAGCAGGGGGAAGGTAGAAATAGAGAAATGCTGACTTGGTGGTATCGCCAGAGGTGGATTTTGCCGCCATGTCTAACCTCACTTCCAGAGCCGGCTTCCATCATCTCAGCCAGTGTCATTGTACAGCTACCAATCAAATCATGTGAGCCGTCACTGTCCCAATCATAACAGTCAATCTGAAAATTAAAATAAAAAGGTTAAAAAAAAAAAAATGCTATAATTTTCAGAAAACAGTATAGATGTTATATTACTGAGAAATGAAACTTCTTCCAAGGCATAGCCATTTTTGTCTTGCTCTATGATATTGCACAGAAATCAAAAAACTATTTGGAAAAGAAGTGAGATGGATGTTGGATTGATTAATTTGTTTTTCTAATGGCTTATCAACCCATTGCGGGTTATTTAAAGCCGAAACATTTTGGATTATAAGAATAATTGTTGTGGCCTGTTAGGGCCCAGAAAGAAAGACACAGGAAGAAAAAAGTAGGTTAAACAAGTGTATGGAAAAGCAGATATATACAAAGTAAGAGTGTGATTAGTCAGCAGATAGAAGTGTCTGTCCAAACTGTCACTGTTACATTGCGTCTTGACTGCCTCCCATAGGAAGTCTCACAGGTTGGTATTTATGAAAGGAGGAAGAGTTCATTCCCATGTAGGTAGGTACCAGAACAATAATTCTCATTACTTTTCTTTTTTTTTCACAAGTGAATATTGCATTAACAATTTCTTGGGAATATCAATAATTTTCCCCAGATATATGTCCTACTATTTAACCCATAGCATGGGGAAGAGATGGATTCATACCTTTCCCAAGGATATTTGTGTGTAAGTGAATGTAACAAACCTGAATAGAATTCTCATTTTGAGCCACTATCCATTACACCGCCAGCACATCCACAGATGGCATGTATACAAGGATGCTGTGTATTGCATTGAAACAGCAACCTATTGACATTTACCTCCACTCTCACAAGACATTTAATAGTCCTGGGTATGATGATAAACTACATCTGGCAGCAAGAATTCTGATCAAGAGATTGGAGCTTTTGACGCACATGGAACCCCCTCTTAATTGCTATTGTCCTCATGTTCACTCTGACCTGGGATGGTAACACTTGTTAGGGTCCCAGCTATGGGCAAGTAGTGAACCTCCAAACAAAAACAAAACACTATGAAAGTATAAGAGTATATTTTTATAGTAAAAATACCAGCAATACATGTTTACATAGTAAAAGCAAGGACTAACTCCTATCCAAAATATAGAAGGAGAAAGCCAGAAGATGGAGGTCACATCAGCAAGATCATTGAGTAATATTGAAAGGGATAATTTTTCTCCACAATTATAACAATGATTTAAAATCAGTCATGATTTTCTCACAAAAAAATGTGTGACATGCAGCAAGGTGCCGGTAATTCAGCTAGTACATTATAAAACTGGTTATCATGGCAAAGGGTTTCTGGTTTTCCTTTCCAAAGAAAGAATTATAAATTGCCTAGATTTCTCAATGTAATTCAGTGACTAAGCTCTCTAATCTTTTAAATGTAGTTGCTTACCTGAATTGGTCTGGACTTGTCATTATTACATAGAGCCTGTGTTGTCAAGGAGAAAGGATGCCATGTGGGATTCAAATTGTTCTTGATCACCTGATAAAAATAATATAAGAGTTTTGTTAAAAAATGCGAAACAGATAGAACAGAGAGGTTGAAGATATAACGTGAAATTCTGGAAGAGTTATTCTTGATTCTTAAAAAAAATTCAATAATTTTTAAAATGCAATTTAAAATAAAATATTTTACTATTGATTCTGTTTGAAAAGTAGAATGCAAATATCAAAATACAAATAACTAATAAAATTCAAGAATTAGTTTCATCATGTGGAAATGATGTCTTGATAACAAGGATAAAATAACTCTTGGTATATTGATAATGTCATGGCAAATGTTCCTTGAATAGTATGAGCTGTCAAATCAAGAGAGGGAAACATTCAGTTTGTACTTAAATTTAACTCCCAATTAAATTGTGAATTAAATTTGTGAAGAATGATTTAAAAGAGAAAGGATTTTTATTGACATGAGCTTCCACTGGATAATTTTATATAGTATAGGAATATTTATTTAAGAGTCTTTCATTTGGTTAAGTTTTTGAAGTGAAAGATTGTCATATGCATCCATTTTTCAAGTATGTTGAAATTGCTTGTTTCTCCCTAACTAGAGAATATTTGGAGTTCTTGGTTTCTAGCTATTTGGTTTTTTTTTGTTGTTTTTTTTAAATAATTTATTGATTTACCACTTTATGGTGTGCATAATTTGAAAAAAAGAAATAAAAAACACAATCAAAGGTAAAAACACTTACGTATAGGGAACTAAGAAACAGAAGTGTAGGTTATGGGAATAAATGAAATAAAGTTGATAAATAAAATAATAATAAGGAAGAAAAAAAGAAATACATTTTCCCATGGGGCTAAGAATATAGGAACCGGAAATATGATTACCCTACTTGGTTTCATCAAACGTTGGCATTTACATCTCTAAAAAGACAAACATTTCTTGTTGTGCAGTGTTTCTCATCCTTGATGTCAACCATGTAGTAATTATGTTCCCACTAGGGAATATTAGTTTTCCTGATCCACTGATGACTGAACTCTCCTTCCACTTTCCAATGAGTGTTACTAGCATATACCTTCCAGAACCTCAACCCATGAATAAGTCAAGCTTTCTCTTTGGTGGTTCTAACTAAGCACAAAGCTGATTTGAGCACAACCATTGTAATGATGCATATACTGACATACCCTAATTTCTGGACCAAAACAAAGAAATCAGGAATCCCATAACCATGTTTAAAACTTTCAGTGATAAAGTGAGTGGAAAATTTCCTTTGGTTGTTCCAACACTGTGCAAGGTCGATTTGAGCTTGGCCATGAATACAATGTTTACCTACCCTAACTTCTGTAGCAGAAAGAGAAAGGACACACTCAAGAGACATAGTGAACTTTGTTTCACTGCAATTACCATAAAAAAGAATAAATAGTCTGTGGTTGCAACTCAAGTTTTTGTATGCTTCTATCCTAATTGTCTACATATATGAACATGCACATTCACCTAAAATACATGCAACCTTTTAACTTGCACAAGGGTGAGGAATTCAATACTGGTGGTCAGTGATGTGCAGAGGTTTGGTGAGGCCCGGGGCAAACTCATTGATTATATACTCCTAAGACTCAGGAAGTGGCTGCCTAAAGAGCCTGGTACTGAGAAATGTGAGAAAGGAAGACATTTTAATTATGTAAAAATGGATGAAACATGAAATAAACACTATATTCAGATTAAATATAAACTAAATTTTTATTTAACTCTTTGATTGGATGCCTTCCCGATATGGATGCCCAGGGCCGGTCACACCCTTTGCACCTTACTGCTGGTAGTGGTGATCACAAATGACAGCAGTGCGAGGGATTGTGATAAGTATAAAAAAAGAATCAAGAGGTATTTTTTTGGTTCTGAAGTAGGAGAGTGAAGTAGGAAAAGAGATGGAGTGTAAAAGGCTAGCAATCCACGTTGCAGACAGAGATAGAGACAAAATATAAGATGAGAATTCATTAAATTCTCATGGAGAACAAATTTGAGAGAAACGTGGGTGAGCCAGAGTTTTATTTTTCTGCCCTTGTACTATAGGGTGACATTTTTTTCTTTATTTTTCCTCTCCATATTCTATGTTAATATACTTTTTTTAAAATTTCTCTTGTTGGAGCCATAATAAAATTTTATAATTCCTACAAATTATTTATTTATTTATTTATTTTTTTACTTTGATGAGGTTTGTCGGCATAGTTTATTCTGGGATCTTTGGTTAGGTGGTTCTTTCAGGATTCTTGACAAAGATGATCATTCTGTAGAGGGGTGTGGTCTAATTCAGGATCTATATGATCTATTTGCAAGATGTTAGTTTAGTAGGTGATTTGGGAGTTTTGTGAAAGTGGCTTCCTGATTGATGGTGATGTTCTTTGCTCATTAATCTGCTTTGCTTGAATAGTTTGTTGTTCTGCAGGGATTAGCAGAAGACATGATTTCAGTTTTCCTATATTTTTTTTTTTTTTTTTACTAATTGTTCATCCAATGGAAGGCCCAAGAGCCACTCAAGGTAGAGAGTTACTGAATGAGGTTGTTGTAAAAAAGTGCAGATTATAAGCATATGAAAGCAAGATAATAATTAATGCTAGACATGAAAATCTTGAGACAACTGATGAAGCATTCTCTCAGGTGTCGGTTCCAAAAAGTAGTGGTTTTTCAGAAGAAGCTGTCTGAATGGAACTTCCTTCTTACTAATGGAATATGAAGGGAACAGGGAGGATTTGTCCCAGTGTACATGGCATGGTGGATCCTAGCTGTGAAGGTCAGAACTGGTAGAATTAGGGAATGTAATTTGTCAGAACATTTTCCATGGAAATAGTGACAAAGTTGTGAGTGGCTTGTAATGTTTCCTTATAATTTAATTTCTTTTAGGAATTCTGACCAATCAACCTGTTCCAGTTTTAGTAGTCTTGAGAGGTTACTAATGAGTTCTTTGTATTTATCCAGTTGACTGGTGCTGGGTTTAGTTGATAACACTTGCACAATATTTTTGTGGGCTAGGTTTCTGCTGTCTTTCATGACTCTAGGAATGCTAGTTTTTTTTTTTAATTCACCTCCATGATTCCCTTTTCAGTTCTCCAGATTTAAGCTTTACTTGTACTTCTTCTAATCCCTAAACAGCAGGAATCTAGTGTTTTAGAAAAATTTATTTTATGGAATAAAGTGTGGAAATGTTTATGATGGAAGAGAAAGAAAAGGAAATGATTAAGAATTTTCACATAAAATAATAAGTTTATTTTGAAAAAAATTTATTTCAAGAAAAAATTATATATAAGATGGATGAAAAGAGATAGATGTATGGAAAGATGGATAGAAAATATCTATGCATGTTCCTTATATAAAAAGGGATGACAAAAGATATTTTTTATGTTTTTTTTATTTAGCTGACATGTGGGAGCACAAAGTTTTGGTAAATGTCTTCCTTACTTGTAGGTTCCCATTTTTATCAGCATTGTTATTATTATGGCAGCTGTTATCATTTTTATTTAATACTTTTCATATTTTATTCTCACATAAACTCACATATACACTCTTATTAACACACTAATGTGACTAATAAGATATAGTGATAAAGACCTTGCAGTTTTGCAACTGGAATGAGAGATTAGAGAAAAGGACGAGGAAGAGGCAATAAAAATCTTTATCAGGTGCAGTGACAAAATGATTGGTGATTCTCACACTGAGGCCATTAATGTTGGCTGGATTTGAAATTTAACTAAGTTCAAAATATGAAGGCTGCAGGAGTAGCCAAAAATTTTATAATTTCCCCAAAATCTTATTGTCTGCCCACATGTCAACTATATAGAAAACATAAAAGAATTTGTTTGTTATTTTTTCATAAAAATAGGTCTGATGTTTATCCTGATTGTATCCATATTAGTAATGGCTGAGTAGTTTGATATATATGCGTGTATGCGTGCGTGTGTGTGTGGTGGCGGTTATATAGCTGACAGGGCTTAGAATAACTAGCTGACTGATTGGATCAATTTTCCTGACTGTTTAGTGTGGAGTAAAGCCCAGAGTTGAGTGTTGCAGTTCACCTGGGCCACTCACCCATTGCTCAGGCATCACAGATCAACACCTATAGTCTGAGGTGAGAGAAGTTTTACCTCTCTGTAGGGGATGCAGTAAGCATATTTTAAGCCCTGCTGACAGGGCAATTGCTGCATATGTTTAAGAAGAGACTGGGTCATAGATATGTATGCTAGATTGATATATAGAAGTTATGTGGGAAGCATAAAGAAATGGAATCAATGCATATTTTCACTAGATACCCTCGGAAAAGGCATGGATCCATATCTACCCACAATCTACCCAATTACAAATTATCTTGTCACTGGCATGTCATGATGGGTGACGGAGAAGTGTAAGCATTTGGGTAAATTACTCTCTCATAAATAGCTTAAGTAAAAAGCTGTTACTGTCATAGTCAACCATGACAATTACAAATCAGCTCTTATTTGTCTATATTTCTGAGATGTGGTATTATGTGCACTATTTATATTATTTGGACTATTGTCCTCATCTTTGTTGCCATATTTATCACAAAGTTTTGGCCATTGTATGCTCCATGTGCCATGTCTAATTGATGTCAGTTATCAGTTATCTCCTGTTAATTCACCTCTCCAAGTTCTCCACTGCCTTAACTAGGTATTGAACTCACAACTCTTTGGGTCCTGTGACTGGATCTAACCAACGCCTTTATCCACTGTTCAAGGCAGTGGAGAACTTGGAGAGGGGAATTAACAGGAGATAACTGATAACTGACATCCATTAGACATGCACGTGGAACTAGAACAGTCTACCCCAGTGAGCAAAATAAAGGGTTCAGTTCGATATTCCAACCACCTGAAGAAGGCCAGAATGTACGACGGTCGAAACGTGATAAATAAGGCAACAAAGATGAGGATGATAGTCCAAATAATGTGAATAGTGCAGCTCTTATTTCTTACATCCATGTCTTTAATAAAAAACCATGTCGGGGAGAAAATGATTTTCTAGTCAATGATTGTTGTCGGCTTATGGGCATAACATGTTGAAACACTGGTTCTTGTCTGATCAAAAATTTAAGCAATGTCGAGTCTGGTCAGTACTCAGATGGGTGACTGCTGGAGAATACCAGGTGCTGTAAGCTATGTGACAGGCCTAGCAAGCTGTGGATGGATACAATCTTGCTACTTATACTAACAGAAGACATGGATATGTAGAGGTGCTTCTGGAATGACAGGTCTCAAAACCTCTCTGAAGTCAAGTGAGAGTGATTGTTGGAATTTATATAACAAACAAAATGTGAAAGTGTTTGTTTTCTTTTACCTCTGTTCGGTGTACAACTTGCGAGGATCCATCAGTATTTTTCTTGGAAAACTCCAAAAAAGGATCGGATTTGCCCAAAAAATCCTGAAAGAGAAGGAAAGAATAAAATTTAAAAACAAAAAAATCTCATTAACACTTCTGTTACACACACACACACACACGGTTAATGTATATTTGGGCAGTAACCTTTCTTTTAAACATCATTTGCTAAATATGACAGACAAGGAAAATTTAATTAATTTTTTTATTTAGTTTTTCCAATATTCTTACATTTTTCTATTATGTGGGTGTAAGGGTGTGCAAAAATTGTCCCAAGCACTTTTGGGCATTCCTTTAGCAATGTTCAAGGGACGTTTGTTTTAGGTGTTGTTACTTTCTCTTTATGTTTTGACTTGAAGATTTTATTTTATTTTTATGTTGTTTTAAATACTAATAGGAGCGTTTATTCTGAGCCTTTGCATACTGAGCACAGATGGATATATATATATACACACAAACACCTCATTTTCAAGATATATTTATGTCTTTACAATACTGGTGTGGAGGTGATGTTTTTGATAAAATTTAATTTCGGCATTAAATGACCTCTATAATTTATATTTCACACAAAATACCACAAAATATGAAACAATAAGAAGGAACACAAAATGGTTTTATAACAAAGCAATCTTCATTTTTATATTCAAATATGTAATGATGTAAAAGCATAGGGGTTACTTCCCTTTGGCTGGAATTAAAGTCTTTACTAATAAAATATTTTTATCCGAGCTCATAAAGAGTTGAATGAACTTGCCACTCAAAATGTTCATTGTGAGAGAGTTGAAAGAATTCTGTAAAGCTGAAAATATGTTGATAAAATTTTTGCTTCAGAAGAGTTGAAGAAGTGAATATTTTGTAATATTTGTAATTAAGTTTCTGTTACTTGTAGTTGAATATTCATAATATGTTAGTTTGTAATGTTCTGTAATGTTCATAATGTTGTAATTACATTTTGTACATGTATGTGCATGTGTGAATATGTTTTCATAGTGTCCACCCGTAAGGGGTCGGAATGCAATTTCTTAAACAGCTACATTTTCATAAGTGAGAGAAATCCAAAAGAAGAGAAGAGAGAAAACGAACTTGTGTCTGGTATTTATAATCAATGTAATCACATGATTGGCTCCAGAGAAAAAGAAGCACAAAATTTTGACCTGGTCACATGCAGGAAAAAGACTTGACTGTAGGTGAATTGCAACACCCACTTGTGTGCTTATTGACCAATTAGAAGTTGAGGTCTTCTGAAAATATGTATGAAGCTGGATAAGCTCTGTGATCCGCTTTTTGCACAAAAATCAACATTGATAAAAATGTGGTAGCGGGGGTGCTAAACTGGTATTGCCTGCAGTTGATGTGTATATATATATATATATATATATATATATATATATTTTGTCATCCACAGACAGACTGTTTCGCTGTTTCACAGCTCATCAGTGTGGCTAGACGTCCGGTTGCCTCTAGCTAGGATCGAAACCCGACTGAATTGGCTTGGCATCAGTCAGAACTTCTACCACTAAGCCGTCGGCTCACAGCAGGGATGAAGGTGAATTTTAGCGTATTTATTTTTAGATAAACAGACAGTGACTCAATTCTGCCGAAGAGTCATGCAATATATATATATATATATATATATATATATATATATATATAATAAAAAGACTTAAACACTAATATTAATATATATATATATAATAAAAAGACTTAAACACTAATATTAATATATATATATATATATATAATAAAAAGACTTAAACACTAATATTAATATATATATATATATATATATAATAAAAAGACTTAAACACTAATATTAATATATATATATATATATATAATAAAAAGACTTAAACACTAATATTAATATATATATATATAATAAAAAGACTTAAACACTAATATTAATATATATATATATATATATATAATAAAAAGACTTAAACACTAATATTAATATATATATATATATATAATAAAAAGACTTAAACACTAATATTAATATATATATATATATATAATAAAAAGACTTAAACACTAATATTAATATATATATATATATATATATATAATAAAAAGACTTAAACACTAATATTAATACATATATATATATATGTGCGTGTGTGTGTGTGTGTGTAATTTGGCAGCAACTTTTCTTTTAAACATGTTGTGTTGAATGTTAAAGACAACATCGTCCTACATATTTTCTTTTGAATTTTCTCATATTTTCTAATGAGACTTTTTATTTGAAAATGATATCGAAATAAATATTGTCCGTACGATAACCTAGTACTTTCGAACATCATTGTTCATCTTCAGGGTCAAAATTTTTTAGTCAAAATTTTTTAAAAACATTTGCCAATTGTCTTGTAGCGTAATCATGTTGCTACATGTTTTTTACAAACTAAATAAATGTTAAAATCCTTTTAATTTCAAAAGACGCGATGATGTTATCACGTGCATGGCGAAGATTTTTATCATGTGACAGCGTGAAAAAGATTTTTATTATACAAGCCAAAAGATCGAAGAATACGTTATAAAATTTAAAAATATTATAAACATTGTAGGATGTTTCCAGAAATATTGTAATCTATACGATTAATAAGAGGTCTTTTGCTTTTAATATGTAATGCTTCTAAAATTTACAACCACCCGGCCCTCCAGAAGATAACTATGCATCTTAATAATTCTAGCTCCATTAAACAACATATTATGTCACATACTGTTTCCCTTATGCAATCTGATATATGTAAAATACTAAAATTATAGATAAACATACAGACATTAGATGCCTTAAAATTTTAGAAGCATTACATATTAAAAGCAAAAGACCTCTTATTAATTTTTCCCCCAACGAAAATATCAATGAAAAAAAAAGTATATGTATATCAGTTAGCAGTTGTAAACAGAGACTACATTCACTGGCATTCCTTCTCCAATGCTTCTTTAAGATATCAAACAGCTCTATCCAAAAATTATTGGAAACTTAAAGATGGAGGCTTCACCCCCACAAATTAAATGGGATATCATCTGTCACTCTCAGACTCCCAACAACTTCCAGGACAGATGCAATCGATGCATATAAGAGAAAATTATAATGATTAAATATAAAAATGCTGATTGAATCAAAGGAACAAACTTATCTTCAAGTGTAGACACAAGAACAAATTTAAATTTCCCTAAAAACATTGATTTTGTGGAATATACACTTGTATTGTAGATTCTGTTTTATATGGATACTAACATGCATGCGTATGTGTATTCACATTATTGTATACGGTCAATTAACGTGATTGCCTTGTCTACATCATTTATAGTTTTAAATTATTAATTATTTTTATATTAATATTTTTGATAATATTATCATTATCATTTTTATAATGTTTATCCATATTTATATTTTTTAAAATTTGTTCTTTATCTCTTGATTTATTTAGCTATTTAATTTATTTTTTGTATTATTTTAATTTTTTATTTTATTTAATTTACTTTATTTCATTGGTATCAGATATTATTATTACTAATTTGAAATTGTGATGATTATAATATGAAGATGAGTTTTTTCTGTCTGAAATGACATGAATATTAGACATATTACTATATCTATTTTAATTCTGATCACCCCCTCCCTTACCCGATATATTAACTTGTTCAGCCATTTAAGAAAAAATTTATTTCTTGGTTAACCTATTGGCTCATCTTTAATTCTTCCTTCTTTCCCTCCCTTTCTCTCCCCCTCCCCATCTCTCTTCCCTAAATTAAAAAAAAAAAAAAAAAAAAAAAAATTGAAAATTTTCTTTTTCTTTCTTCCTCTTTTATTATAAAAGTTTTTCCTTTCTTCCCCCCCCCCTCTCCCTTTTCCTTTTGTCTAGTCAAAAGGATTTCATTTCTAAAAAACCTTTGGTTTGAAGAGATGAATATTTTAATAAATATATTCATGAAAAATGGATTTTTAAGGATTTTCTTTACTTATTATTATTATTATTATATTGCTCTGTTACTTACATTGAGCTTTCTTTGAGTTAATGTCCTCCTTGGAATTATTCCTTCCAATTACCAATTAGTATTTTATATATATGCACGTGATAACATCATCGCGCGTCTTTTGAAATTAAAAGGATTTTAACGTTTAT
The DNA here is from genome assembly GCA_964036315.1 of Acanthosepion esculentum. Taxonomy (NCBI): domain Eukaryota; kingdom Metazoa; phylum Mollusca; class Cephalopoda; order Sepiida; family Sepiidae; genus Acanthosepion; species Acanthosepion esculentum. The sequence continues at coordinate 65,459,281 of OZ038485.1, forward strand.
TTAGTTTGTAAAAAAGTAGCAACATGGTTACGCTACAAGATAATTGGCAAATGTTTGTTAAAAAAATTTTGACTAAAAATATTGACCCTGAAGATGAACAATGATGTTCGAAAGCGCTAGGTCATCGTATGGACAATACTTATTTCGAAATCATTTTCAAATAAAAAGTCTCATTAGAGAATATGAGAAAATTCAAAAGAAAATATGCAAGACTATGTTGTCTTTAATATTCAATACTACATGTTTAAAAGAAAAGTTGCTGCCAAATTACACACACACATATATATATATATATATATATATATACACACACTTTCATATTCATATTTCTTACCTTATTATCCAACTTCTTTGCACAAATAGACAAATGAACCATTTCATTCTTGTTAGAAAGCTCCTCAGCTGTCACCTAAGAAAGAAAATAACATCACAAAAGAATAGGTATTTTGTAATCACAAAAGAAAATTCAATCAAAACTATCTTGGCATTCAAGGTAAATAACTTTTTCTTACAATATCTACAGCACTGTCTTTCATGATGCCTCTCTTCATCTACTAAGCATCACTTCTAACAGCAGATGATTTAGGCAAAAGCTGGCACAATATTCATCAATAAATATAAAGCAAAATTTTTTGACCATCATTTTCATTGCCTCTTTTTAGATTTGCCTGACAAACCAGGAGACTATAATAAAAAAAATAAGTTCACTATTGGTCATATTTAAGTAACAAATCTCTGAATTTGATAGCATACAAGATCCTACTCCCATCCATTAACTATTTACATTTAATATTACAGTATTATGGAGGTAGGTCAAAATACTAGTAGTCTATTTGGAAAGACTACTAGTATTTGGAAGAGACCTCAAATCCACATATAAGATCCAGGAGAATTTTTTTATCCATTTTTATGTGGAAAAAAAAGAGAGAGAGTAGATAGTTATTTTTTTTCTTTTATTACCTCATCAAAAAGTAAAAAATAAATGAAGTATTTATTGCTATATTCACAATTGTAGATTACCAGAACCCTGATAGTTTTCAAGAAGAAGGAAATGTAAGGGTAATAATTGAATAAAAATATGTATTAACGGCAATAGAATAGAAAAAGATCTAGAAGGGTGGCCATTAAAAATAACTTTTATTTCACGATTTGATAAGAAAAACTGAATCAGTTCAAAATTTAATCCAGAAATACCATTACCTTTCAGCTTTTGTTTCTCTTGATCAACTGCTGATGTATTAATGATTATTGCTGAAAGAGTCTACCAAGCTTTAGATAAGAATGGTGAAGGTTGAGCTGTTACTTTGGATATCTCAAAGGCATTTGACAGGGTCCGGAATGCTGTTTTTTTTTCACAGGTTGAAAGGTAATGGTATTTCCGGATGAAGTTTTGAACTGATTCAGTTTTTCTTATCAAATCGTGAAATGAAAGTTATTTTGAATGGCCACCCTTCTAGATCTTTTTCTATTAATGCAGGCATCCCCCAGGGCTCTATCCTTTGACCCATGTTGTTCCTAATCTTCCTCACTGACCTTCCTGATGACATAATTTCTCAACTTGGTATCTATGATGATGACAACTATTTACTCCTGTCTTAATAGTAAGTCTGATTGGTTTGATAAGGTCAAATTGACAGTTTATCTAAAAAATTACCTACATTCTGTTGTTAACTGGTGCAAGGAATGGCTTGTTAATTTTAATTCCTCCAAAATAAAACAGTTCTATTAAGTGTCTGAGAGAACCATTTTTGCCTTCCATCAGCATGGCTGATGCTAACCTCCAGAGTGACTTGTACTTTCATGGGCTAACATGAAGTTGAAAGATTATATTGAATCAATTGCTAGGAGTCTGCTGCTAGGAAAGTTGGTTCATTATTTTGTGCTAGACAATTTTTCTTACCCTAATCTTACATATTTATAAATCCACCATTTGTCCATGCTTAGAATATTGCTACTATATATGGCCCAGTGCTCCAGCTATATTTAGAGATCCTTGATAAAATCCAAAGAAGAATCTGCAATGTCATTGGTCCTGACCTGGCATCTCAGCTTCAGTCCCTTTCCTTCTGCTGTAACATGGCTTCTCTGTGCCTTTTCTATAAATACTTCTATGGTAATTGTTCTGATGAACTTTCCTCTGTGGTACCTAGACTTTATGAATTTAAACGCAGTACTAGATTGGCAGCAAGATCTCATCATTTTACAGTTGAAATGGCAAGATATAACCATAAGTTCTATGCTAACAGTTTCTTCTGTCGCAATTCTTGCTTGTGGAACTCTATTCTGGCTTCTTGCTTTACAGCCAACTTTGATCTCTAAAAATTTAAATGCAGTGCCAGTTGTTATCTTCCATTTTCTCAATTTCTGTTCCTTTCTTGTTCTCTCACTCAGTAACCTGCTGCATGTTAGTGACTTTGTTGCCTTACTAGAGGTGAAATGATTAAAAGTTAATTTTCTAGATATCATGGCTTCATTCAATATTTCTTGTTCCACTATAGGAAAGCTTGTCCCTCATTTCTAGTCCAAAAGAAACCGAACTTTAAATAACTATTGCAATGATTTAGTTGAGATTTTATCCTATTGACGTTAGTCTTAATTGCTTTTGAATACTGTTCACATCCAGATTAAAATTCATTAATGCTAGGTTTCCTCTTAATAAACTTTTTTTCCTTTAGATGGTTAAAAAAAATAAAATAAAATAAAAAGAGAAAACTTGAAGCATTATATATAACTTGAATTCTCAGACACCCGAATGAAAAAAAAAAGGTTCACTTCCTTTTTGGTAAAAGCCTACAAGTTAATCCCTATTTTGATGTGAAAACAAATATTGCCATCTTTGTACAAGATGGCTCAAAAATCTTTCTGCAGTAAATAAAAAGGCATTGAGATAAGCATGGCTTTCCTCCCACCCTTCCTATGAACACGTGTTTTGCAGTTCTCAACAGCAATTAAATTATCGGTCATCAAATGACTTCAGAAACATTACCAGTTATAAAGCAAATATAAATAAAAATTATATCAAATTTCTGTTCTTTTTTTATTATTTCCCACTTTCGATACCTTTTGTGGCACACATAGCTAATTCTTCATGATGCATAGTTTAAGGACTACTGCTTGAAAGTTACAGTATGAATGAAAACTCTGAATAACCTTTTCTCTTTAATGTATTTGACAAAGAACAGAAGTCAGAGAAAGTGACTGAAGCTGACAATTTCCCAATCAAGAAGAAAAGAACATTCAATCTTATCACAATATTAAAATAGTGCCTTTTAATTTTACTTATATTCTATTAGTTAACATGCCAGTGTTTTTTTCTTAATTCACTGACTAAATCCTCACGGGATCAAAATGCAGGTTGTTAAGAGTTACAGAAGTATTAGAAAGTGGAGAAGTGGAAGAGACTAAAGTCTTTTTTTTTTATTCTCCTTAACGGAAGATGTGTAATAGAACTCCATAGTTGAAGCTTGTAAGGCTTTCGATTAATCACTTACCGTTATTAGGCTTTTCTCAAATTCCTTCCCTTTCTTGTTAAGCAGCTTCTTAGTTAGTGGACTGTTGGAAACCAACTAGAAAAAAAAAAAAAATACAATTATTTTGAGCCTTGTCTGAATTTTGTTTTAACAGAGAATTTTATATTTTATAATTAATATAATAAATATAATTTTATTTATATTTCGATTAATCTGGACTCAACAAATTTCCTGGTCTTTGTTGATTTATTTTCATCTTCCTATCATAAAGGTGAAAAGTGGGTAGGTGGGTGAGTATTAATATGGAAGGTGAGAAGTAGGTGAGTGGGAGTGAATATAGAAGGTGAGAAGTGGGTGATGGGTATGAATATAAAAAGGTAAGAAGTAGGTGGGTAGGTATGAATATAAAAAGGTAAGAAGTAGGTGGGTAGGTATGAATATAGGTGAGAAGTTTGGATGTGAATATAGATGGTGGGAAGTAGGTGAGAAATGGGTAGGTGGATAGGTATGAATAAAAAAGGTGAGAAGTAGATAGGTGGTGGGGTATGAATATAGAAGGTGAGACTTGGATAGGTATGAATATAAAATGTAAGATGTAAGTGAGTGGTGTGGATACAGAAGGTGAGAAGTGGGTGATGGGTATAAATATAAAAAGGTAAGGAGTAGGTGGGTAAGTATGAATATAGAAGGTGAGAAAGGGTGGGTGGTTGTGTGTGTGTGTGTGTGCGTGTACACGTGGATGTTGAGTTGGGTGTGACAAACCTTTCTTGGTGTATGTGACCTCCGGGTTTTCAACAACAAACCTATAACATTTTAGTGAAAACTCATTTTTCAGATCAGGTTAAAAAAACTGATCTGAAAAATGAGTTTTCACTATACTATTAATATCTATTGTGACAATATTTTTGGGAAGTGGGGTCATCACTTTTGTAGGGTTGTTACTTTATCACTAACCAATTCCAAGGTCTCACTCTCCCAACTCTTTCATTGTGTTGAATGATTTACAGAAAGTGGGGTTGATGGAAATCACAAACAAACATTTTGTGGGCAGACAAAGGAATGTTGAAGGTCGTGGTCAAAACCTTGTCTTACTGGACCGATTTCTTCACAAATCAAAATTGCTATTGGCGCTGGTAACTTTAAAACAAAACAGGCACTTTTTAGTAAGTGTATAAGGAAATTTACTATTAATACGAGTACAAAAACATGTACAACTAAAAAGAAATGAAAAATAAACAAAAACAAAAATGACAAGCTTGAAATGCATATTTGTAGTCAGAAACAAAATGAAAGTTCACTATTTAAAAAAGAAAAAAGATAGAAAAGTTGGCAAAACATTTTGGTTTGCCATAAAGAAATAAAAACAAAAAGATAAAAAAGAAGAAATAAATAAGAGGCCAAAAGGTCATCATTCCTAAATGTAGGTGAAGAAAAAAGGATTGCCAAATGAGTCACATGTGTGAAACAATCAGAAAGATATATTGTGGAGATATATTGATATTTAGAATTATAAACTGTGAATGTGCAACTGGGGAATAGTATCATAGCTATGCTGCAAGTTAAGCGCTACTATAAAGATTTTATTTTTTATTACTGCTAGTCTTTGGTTTAACAATGTTTGTCTAGGTTGTTTTTTTGAACACTTACCTTTGAGAAAAGTGTATTTTTTAGCCAGATGGATTGTAAAATAAATAATGGGAAAATCCATTTTAGCAATGGCAATTAAAGAGCCGCCCAAATTATTTCTTCGTGAATTATTGTGGATTCATTTTTGGAATTCATAGAAAAATAAGTTTTCATATTTACTGGTCAATGAGTGACATGTTCTCAAAGCCCTTGTAAAAACCTGAGTGAAACCTGGTGTGAACGTCCTTTCTTGAATAAAAGGACTGCGGTTATCGGATGACTTCAGAAAGCAATTAATCATTGAGGAGAAGACATTGAAGTGTCCACACTTCAAGGCCAGATGATTAGTCCAGCCAAAGGAGTCATAAATCCTCATAGGTAAAAAAAGAAGAGCTGGCAGCTAAAGGCAGATTCCAGGACAGAACATTCTTTTCAGAATCTTCCAAAGAAGAATTTGAACGAAACAAACACTCAAGTTGAACTTTCCAGTAAAGGACTACATGAAGTCCTTGAGACAACAACCTGTGCTGATACATTGCTATTCAGTTGAAGAAATTAGGGGGTGATCTTTGTATTTTCTACCTTGTGCAGTTTTTGCTTCCACAAAGTATTTCCCATTTTCTTTTCATTTTCAAAGGGTGTAATCTTTTTTGTCATCGAGTGTCTTTTCCTAAACTGTAATCCTTTTTTTTCCATTTTTCATGGAATAATCTGTTTTTGAAACATCAGAAATTTGTTATCCTGTTTAATAGGCACACAAAAAGGAGATTTTTGTGCAAATTTTATATTTATACCTATTTTGTATTTACTTGTGCAATAAATGCTTTTATTTTAAAATTTTACACAGTGGTTAAGTCTTATTTGTGCCTATTTTGACCTCAAAGAGAAGAGAGCACATGTTCTCTTTACCCTTTCTATACCTACTAACAAGTTTTTTTGTTCTTGGCACAAGATGTTAGATTTAGTAAGGAGTTAGAATTTTTATACTACTTATGCTATTTACATGGAACTCCTTGATAAGATTCAAAGAAGAATCAGCAATATTATTAGTCCTGATCTGGCAGCTTGGTTGGCTTCAGTCACTTGTCCACCACTGTAAGGTTGCCTCTCTGTGCTTTTTTTATAAATACTTTTATGGTAATTGTTTAGATGAGCTCTTTGTTATGGTACCTAGACTTTAGGAATTCAAGCGCAATACTAGATTGGTGCCAAGATCTCATCCATTTACAGTTGAGTTGGCTAGATGTAACTGTAAGTTCCATGCTAACAGTTTCTTTTCTTGCACTTCTCACTTGTGGAACTTGATTCTGGCTCCATGCTTTCCAGCTAACTTTAATCTGCAAAACTTTAAATGCAATTTCAATTGCTGTCTACTTTCCTCCTGATTACTCTTTTCTCTTTCTGCTCATTACTAATGTTTCCGTTCCTTATTTCTCCAAACCCCTTGCCTTTTACTGGCTGCACTGCCTTTGCTTAGGGTGATACCGGGAACGAAGTAACTGTATGTGGATAGGAAATGAGTTAAGCAACTATATAAAAATAAAATAAAGAGTACGACAATGAGGAGTTTTCTTACCAAATTTATATAACCTGTACAGCGAGACAAGTGTAAAAGAACTAAAAGACTTACCAGAATTTGTTATTGGCAGCAATACTCTTAACAAAAAATACATGGATGACATTGTACTGATAACAGATTCAGAAGGAAAGCTACAACAACTCCTAGAGAAGGTAGCAAAGGAAAGCAAGAAGAAAGAATGGGGAAGACAGAATGTATGGTCGTCAGGGGCAACTAATGGTTTCAGCTTCAAACTGTAGACATCAGAATCAAGTAGGGACTGAGATTTAACTACCTGGATTTTATAATGACAGACGACAAAAAAAAGGGACAGAGATCAGAAAGCAAATTGGAATAGCAATAAAGGCCTTCCAGAAAATAAGCAAAGTATTAAGACATAGGAACATTTTATGAGGACATTAGTCTGAATGTAGAAACCAGTTTACTGTGGAAAATTGCAATTAAGCTGTTTTGACTTACCTGTCCAAGTGTACATTCAAATTGACCAAGAAAATCATCATCAGACAGGGTCTCCGTTTTATTATCTACATCATAGACAGCGATCTTGATTTTCTGGACGACCTCAAAATAATACTTGACAGAGAGAGGCGTGGCAAATTGGGGGTCAAGACAGTTCTTGATGTTTTCTGTACGAGCCAACTGAAGAAAAAAATATATAAATGGTATTATGTTTGTATGTGTGCTTGTATATCACCTGAAATAAAAAAAAAAACAACCCAAAAAACTGAGTGACTAAAGAAACATTCATTTAATTTCAATTCTTATTAATAACTACATTGTTTCTTTCCAGGTAAACTGACAGCTGACTGTCCAAAGAAGACTGTTCATCCTGTTGGTCAAAAAGTCATAGTGTGCAGACATTATAGATTTCAGCAACTACAATTGATCTGACTGGAGAGTGATTATTTAGAATGTGGTTGACACTAATGAGGTCAATGAAGGTGGATAGATGATAGGAGCTCTTCTATCTTTCTGATTAAAAGAAGATAAAAAATCCCAAAAACTAGTGTTAAATTTATGGAATGCTAGAGCAGCAAGAAGTTACCATGTCACAATATACTACTTCCCATATGGTTGGGTTATTGTTGACTAAACTGGTTCCTCCACCAGGCTTTTCTGACACGGAGAGTGGCTTGACATCCAGCAGGATTAAGAACAAGACCTGTCATAAAGTGAGTGAACTTTCTTATATGGTCAATGACCAACTAGCACAATGGGGTAGACTAGGTTCTATTGCTATGGATGTGGCCAGTGTGATGATAGCATGGCATCACTGGGTGGAGGGCGTCCTAGACTGGATTCAATATCCAAAGTGGAGGGTTCCTTTGATGAAATTAATGGGGATGTGTGACCAATGCGATCCTTCAAGTTGGAAGATGTCTGGTGTAGATTGACATGGAGAGAGATGAGCTCTGCCAGGTCTACTGCTCCAAGACATGCTATGCTTTCAACCCAAATGTAAGGAGGGAACTGGACATTTGCTAAGCTGTGCAGTCACACTATGACCACACCCGGTTATGGGACTGATAATGATGATGCTGATAATTACAAGTCTTCTCTTTCTTGTTCAAATACTCATTTTTATGGCTCCTGATATAAAGCAAAAACAATTTGAACTTTCTCTGGAAAAAAAAAGGAAAGTCACATATACGCTATAGGTCAAAGGTTTTGGGTCACCCTTTGGATTTCAAAGGTTGCACTGGACTAGAGGTACTTTCTTTTCCTGAAGGTTTTTTTATCATATATTCAATAATAATAACAAAATTAACCTATTATTGCATAAAGTTTCCTTAAAAAGTTTTTTTTTTTTTCTAATTTACCTTTCTGGCTAATGGTAATCTTAGGTTTGGTGGATTTAAAATTTAGGTTATCTACTATCTAAAAAAAAGAAAACAAAGGAAAAAAAAGAAAACAAAGGAAAAAAAAGAAGAAGAAAAGTCCCATACACTAATGAGCTAATTAGTTTCAGCATCCTTAGTAGGTTTTAAAAAGGATTAAAAAATATAATTTAATAATCTAAAAATCCTTTGGTCTTAATAGTAATATAAATACTTTGACAACTAAATTTTGATTTGATTAAGTCTGGGAGGTTTTTTCATCATGTACACTCATTTTTTAGCATATCTTTGGAGGTACCTATTATGCATATATATTATTATATTAGATAATATATGATAAAATATATATTCTTTCATAATTAATAGTTATTTTTGTTTGTGTCCTGAGAAATGAGGAGTCATGAAAGTCTGAACTTTCATTATATATATATATATATATATATATATATATATATGAAGAAATATAATTTTAAGGTGTGCTATATTTATGGGATAAAGTGCTCAATAGCAGAAATAGAGCATATGTAAAGATAAATATAAAAGTGAGTTGGCCTGACGATTGCATCTAGCATGAAACAGCCTGTCACCTTTGAGTGTTGACTTCAATGTTCACATATATATTATATATATATATACACACACACTGTAGGCCAGAAGTTTGGGGTCAGCCTCTAGCTTTAAAAGAATGGAGTAAATATGGGAAGCTGTCTGTCTTTTTCAAAACTAATTCAATGGTTCACTTCAGCCCAGAGGAACTATAATAATAATGAGGAAATTAACTGATTACTACACAAAGTTTCCTCAAATTTTTAGATCTTTTTGCCAAATCTACCTTGCTGTCTAATGGTAATCTTAAGTTTGGTGGATTTTAAATCTTTGGTAAGCCCTCTCTAGCTTTTTTTAAATGGAGGTTGAGATATAAAAGTAGCATATGTGTATTGCTGGCCCTGGCTACACTATTGACAAAACTACATATCCATTTACTGTAATCAAAAAGCATAACTGAATTTAAAATAAACATGATTTTGATGAAACTGATGTTTTACTTAACTGTATCCAATAATAATGCATATAATATTCAAATATTAGTATCGTATTATCAATTACAAACATAGTGAAGATGTTTCTTTTTGGTTTTTCCATTTATAAGATGTTTAGCTGTTTCTTGTTCGGTTGTTTATGGCTGTACAAGTTTACGTAAGGAGTATAGCGTTACTAACGATACTTTTATCATTCTCTTGTCTTTTAACTTATTTAACTAGAAGATGTGATAAAGAGATAAAGGAAAAGAGGTTAGTCTTTTGTAATTTGGTCTCTCAAAAAATACACAAGATACATGATAAAATTATTTTTTATAGGTGAAAATTTGGAGAGAGGTTGCACGATACGCGAGATACACAAGTACGGTATATATAAATAAGACTCCATTTGTAAGCATTTGTTTACCTCATTCCACCTGTCCTGTTCATAAATATACAAAACTGCACAAGGGTCAGATTTTGAAGTGGTATCCTTGTTGATTAAATTCTTGCAATGGATACGAAGTTCTACTTGACTGGCACATTCTTGAGTAATTGAAGCTGAAGGAAATAAAACAAAAGAAAAAATGATAATTTTGTGAAAAATTTCAGATTCATTTAAGTCTACTAGTTTTGACCCATGAAAATGGGTCAAAACTTTCTTATTTGAATTTTATGATGAATCTTAATTCTTCAGTTAATGATTGATTAGGCTTATGGGGAGTTCTATGACAATAAAATATCCATAGAAATTACCCTATCGCATCATTAAATATTTGAGCTTAACTTTATGAAAATATTGCAATAACAATCATAAATATGGTCATTATTTTAAGAAGTGGGTACAAATGAAAAGATTTGAAGTTGACAACTTTTTCCATTTGACTGAAACAGCCATTAAACACTCAGTTCTTTATTTCTTTCTTTCATTCATTCAGTTTCTTTTTGAAACAAAGTAATATCTTTTCCCCTCTTCATGTGATCAAAAGCAGAATAGTCCATTATTTATGGGATATTGACATGTGACGTTAAACACTTCTATCTTTTTTCATTTTCTCACTGAAACCAAGTAGTGTCTTTTCCCCATTCGATCAAAATGGAATAGTCCATTACTTATGAGGTATTGGCAGGACCTAACAGTCGTGTGAACTAATGAAGGGCGAGACAAACAATTATAATAGGATGATTAGTCATACAATTCCCAATTATTATTTACATTTGAACAAATATCCTCATCTCTGTTGTCATGATCACAGTTTCTTGACTCACACTTCTTGTCTGCGGAACTCTCATCTGCCTTCTTGCTAACAACAATCTTCAAAAATTTAAATGCAACATTAATCGTTCCATCTCTTTGAATCTTGTTCTTTTTATTGTCCTTTTTTTTTTTCCTCAGTTTCCTTCACTGTCAGTAACCTCTTGTACCTCAGTGGCTTTATAGGGATACAAGGGGCAATTATCTCCCTTTGGGTAAGATGAATACACAAGGGTCACATGACGGCTGGAGAGTGATGTCAGTTCAAGGTATGATGAACCCCATTCGCTAAGTAGACCTCTAAGAAGATAGCTGTCATAATCCCAAAGTGGTAGGGTGAACAAATAGAAACTATGTGGTCCCACCAAGAAACAGAGATCACCACTGGCCATTTTCCATTTGGGAAATATTACAAGTAAAAACCTCTCACTTTTCATCCATTCATATTGCTTGTTGTATAATTTCTCCACTTTATACCACAAAACTTTCAAATCTTTTCCACACAGACTCATTGGTTTTATGTTCCCAATAGAATATGCCAAGGAGTTTTCTCATGCATTTGTTCTCAAACGCTTGGATCCTTCTCTCTGTTTCTGCCAATAGTGTCCATGTTATCTCAAATCTCATGGACAAATTAGAGTTTGCATATGTTTTGATTGCGATGGAAACTTATGCATTCTTTTTTCTTATGATCCATTGTGCATGATTGACTATCATGCAGAGTACAAGAACATTTAGAATTCATGTGAGTTTTTTCCCCTGAAGCATTTGTGTAAAATAATACTTTCCATAGATATTTAAACCGTTCTGTTAGCTCTTCTCCTTATCATTATTTACACTAGATAGAATGGGATGCCGAAAATTTCTTACCTTCCCAAAATCTGATAAAATGGCCATACATTTTTAATTTCTCATTTGGTTAAGATCTTTTCAGCATGAACGAGTGGAATAATTACTTTGTTCTCCAGTTGGTTTACACTGTTTAACTCCTCATATGAAGAAGCACTTATACACTTTATACCATTTATAATTAAGATATTCTGAAGAATAGGTCTTTGATCAAAACTGGTTAGTTAAGACACAACTAAATATCACAGGTGTGTCATTTTCTTTTTGTTACAAATTCGTCATGTCTTAAACATCATATTTATTACTGAGAGCTAGGAATGGAGTAAAATATTAAAAGGTAATAATCGAGATTGGATGTCAAAGATTAGGCTGCGGTTTGATGTGCAACAGTTTCAAAGTAGAGGTCATTTTCTCACATATAATAGACTGCTATTTATACTTAACTAGCAGCATGGCCCGGTGTTGCCCGTGCTTGATTCAAAAATTGTACAACTCGTACAGCAATCGCTATCACTTGACTTAAAATATTTTTGTCCTTCCGTGCCCTTTGCTGTGCTGATGTTGCTACATGCCTTACTTCTTGCCTATCTCACATTGCAAATTTTTTCTAAGCTTTATATTAAACATTAAATCTGTTACGAAAAAAGAACTAAAGAAAATGAACACAAAACGATCAGCTTTAAAAAAGGACTCGTAACTGGAAAAACCGAATGAAAAAAGAATGTTAACAACAAATACTTTTTCACACCCAACCCAGTTCTGCGGAATCAGAATCAACGTTGAGTTTAAGCAAGCGAATGAGCCAATTGGAGTAAAGTGCCATGCAGATTTAAATTTTTCCCACTTGTGATGAATGCAGCTATCGATTTTTTTTGCATGCTAGCATGCTAGTTAACATTCATGTCAGTCAGCTGTTGGCTCTCACGCTGGCCAATAGAATCTTCCTGCCTATTCGTGGCAGCCAGCTATAGGCTCTCACTCTGGCCAGTAGTAAATGGCTTCAAACTACATGAAAACTGCTGAAGCATGAAAAAATCTATTATTTCCACTATCGATGGGAGTTGGGAAATGCAAAGTCGGTCTTGGCCTTTCTTGGAGCATGTGCATGTAAATTTTGGTGCAAATCCATCGAAAATTGCCGCCGTGTATTTGTTACACACATCCTGCCTTTTATAGATAGAGATAATTGAGATTTTCTGAAGAATAGGAGTAGATAGGTTTGCTTATTGTCCAGTTCACACTCCTTTCCAGTCTTTTAAACAGGCATAGAGGTTTATGCCTTGTTTCCTGTTTAGCATTGGGTTCCCAGTTCCTTCCAAAGTCTACTTCTACTCTATATTTCTAACAATACTTACATTCACTAAGTGAATCTCAACCTCTTTAAGTCTAGAATTAGCCATTATCTTTCCTTCATAGCGCCAAGAATTTTACTTCTTGCCTTTTTTACAGTAATACAACTTCACACAGTAACCCTCTACCTTGAGTGGCCGTTGAGCCTTGTAGTAGGTGAATATTAGCAAAATATATATATATATATATTTGTATATAATATATTGTATGACATATCTATATATAAAATCCCATTGAGAACAATGTGTATGTGTCATTTCTTTCTTTCAGGTATTCTGGTCCTTCCTTCCATTTTATTAAATTGTTAGTATATCACTTATATACTTATGCCTATAATAAGGTAACTGGAAATATTCTCTCTTTCCAGGCACCCAATTAGCTTTATTGCCTTGTTTGGGGTGAAATAATATATAAAGAATGTGGAGTACAGGTCCAATAATGTAGAATGTAATTTTATAAATAAATCTACTGTTAAGGCTTTATAGCTTATAATATGTTGCAGTCATGCTTGAAATTTGGCCTCATAGAATAATCTCGCAACAATAAAATTAAAGATAAAAAGATGTAGGTAATAACAAATGATATGAATTGATATACCAACAACAATACAATAAGTTGGTTGGAAGAGTTAAATGAATAGTCTCTTGTTTGTTAATAGTGTTCATAGTAATTGTGTGAAGTGAATTGTGTAGTTATGTAATAGTAGTTATACAGTGTAACCCGGATATAAGAGAGTTGTCGGGACCGGATAATAAGTCTCTTATATCCGGGTTTGGTCTATTTTGTTTAGGTAAGTATGGCTCTAATTTGGGATCAGAGAAAATCACTCTTATATCCGGGTTACACTGTATAATAAAGTCTGTGTTGGTGTGAAATATTAATGTAGAAATAAATAAGAAGATGATTATTTCTTACAGTGTTCAGTGGTGATAAATTTTTTTGTGGGAGTACAAGTGTGGGTGTGTTTGGTAGCAGAGGACTGTCAGATGTGGACCATGGTGGAAATAACTATGACTCAAGTCAGTTCACTGCCTTTATTTATAACTGAGCCCAGGATAAAATCAACTCAGGATTAGCCTTTTTTTGAAATTAGCAAGATGGGCACAGACACATTTTTGTCATATGGCTTTTTTTTAGCCATGGAAGCATTAACTTCATGTCTGGCGCCCACAAAAGTTCACAAAGGTTTTAAGACGAAGGAAAATCTTGTGGAGAAAAAAAGCAGTCTGCAATAATGGTCATTCTTAATTTAAGAAATGTATCCAAGTTTTACAATTGATAATGAATTTGAAAGGTGATAATGAATGAAAAAAAAAAAAAAAAAACTTTAAAAAAGGGATCTTTTCTGTTAATTCACCCCAATTGTAAAGTTACTTATTGCAAATCAAATATGAATTCACTGCAAGAAATTATGAATTTTAAATCAAAATTTGTTTGTTTTTATAAAATCTTTTGGTACTCTTTTGAAAAGAAACTTTAAATCAAAGTGTGTTTTTTATTAAATTTTTGGCATGGGTTAGGGTTAGGAATTTTTTACAGTTTGAAGGAAAATAAAAACAAATGTTTTGGGATTGTTTATCGGTGCGAGAGCGAACTTTATGAAATAAATTCTTTTTATTTGGGGGTGAATTAACATAACACTAACAGAAAAGATCATATTTAAAAAAAAAAAAAAAAAAAAAAAAAAAGGCAATAAAAGTTATTAAAATAATTCCATAATTTTGTCACTAGCCTAGGCTTGTCCCTCCCCGTAATGATCTGAACAGATTTTAGTGTGCCCGACTTAGAGGCCGGCTCTTGTATACAAAATATTCTGGCGACGGGCTTACACAACGACCGTTTTTCTTAAAGTAGCGAGCAATAAAAATGATGAACTGGTTTCATGGTTATTGACTTGCACAATCGAAGATTTCCATATCTTATTTTTGACAAATAATCATCTCTCTCTTCTTTTTTCAAAATAAACCTACGGATGTCGTGAATCTGTTTGGTACACACTGACGTCATGTTTTTTTTCCCGGTCGTACTCCTGAAGTCAGTGAAGTGTGACAACGACATTTGATACCAAAACGTAGCGCTATACAGTGTTATTAAATAATACTGCAGTAATCAGCATCATTTAAAAGATAAACAACGTGAGAGTTTGGGATAAAAATCTTTGAGACTTCATTTATTTTAATAAAAATCCTTTGGGTTTGGCCGTTCCCTTAGTCTTCTTAAGAACAGATTTTGGCGGTAAAACTGTCTTTATTAAGTTTGGGGGATTTTTTAAAAACATGTATGGTCATTTTTTAGTGAATCTTTAGGAGGTAACTACCATATACCCATTGAATGCAAGGAATGGGTCGATTATCAGATTGAAAATGAATATCATACACACACGGCGCACCCTAACTAGTAAAAGAAAAAAAAAAATTAAACATTTTGTAACGTTCCTTAACAATAGAAAAGATTCCATTTCTTTTTAAATATTCCTGTCGAAATATTTTATTACTTTTCATTTTAAATAATAAATATTTCTATATCTGTGGCTATAATATACGCATAAATAATAAAAATAATGATAAACGTAAGCGAGTAGAGACGATGTCAGTAGTAGTAGTAGTAGTAGTAGTAAAAGTAACTGAATGCAACCTTTGTATTGAACTGGAACCGTTATGAGAAGGAAATCTAGATCGAAAGAGGCTTCCATAATAAAAAGTATAAACATAAGATGTTTTTATTTAATGCTTGGAATTTTAATTTTAATTGCAAATTACCTTAAAATTTTAAAGGTGTAAAAATAAAACTTAAAAAAAAAATCCCACGCACTTGCATAGGTCGACATATCTGAGCGAATAATTTGAGATCTTTTTAATAAAGTTAACTACACAAAAAATGCTTATAAGGGAAGTTTTCTGATAAAGTGAAACTATTCTATAGTTTGAAATAAATACAGAACCAATTAAAAAAATACTTACCCTCAGATGATGCTTGCATTATTGCGGAGTTCAAAATCTTACGAACAAATACAAATCAACAAGTTTGAGAAGGGGAGAGCACTCTATTTTTAGGCGTGGCCCTGATACACTTATTTAAATGAAAGAGCTGATTAAACAAGTTGGATTGGAGCAATTTGAATAAACGAGGATTGCTCCGAAAGTAGTGCTTTCCATTTTATTGCCTTGGCCCACTTGGTGGAGTGTAGCAGAGATTGAACTCTCTTGCTAATAACTCATATGTTCCTGCCTTGTTACAGAATAGTAATTTAGTACAGTGGCATCTGATATGAAAGTGCATATGAAGCACTAAGTTTTTCCATACAGAAATAAATTGAGAAATTGATATTTACTGAGACTTGGTGAATGCTAACAGAGACCAAACAGTGCATATGAGCACTGTCAGGTGCTGGATAATTATTGGTGGATTAGCCAGGTTGTCAGCTTGCCCAATGACAATTGGGCCACTAATGGAGTGTTCCCTCTATATCAAATAAAAATGCAATAAAGAAACAAACACAGACAACTGTTTCAGTAATAAAAAGGAATAAAAACTTTATAAAATCATTTACATGCTATCTGTTACTCAAGTCCAATGTCAGAGGACATCTTCAAAGCTAAAGATTATAAAGACAAGGTTAAGAAATTCACTGTCTGGGGAGACTTTGGAATCATACATGTTGCTATCCATTGAAAAGGAATTGTTAGATGAATTTTACACAGAAGCAATTATTGGCAGATTTGCACAATCTTCGAGTGAATACAAAAGGTTGCTCTTAATATAGTGGACTGCATGCAATGCTTTATTGAGCTTTTGACCCAGGCTGGTGCAAGAGTTTCATGCTCCCACTACCGAATCTATGATACAGGACCCCCTACATTCACTTATGTGCTTGGGAAAAGTATGAATCCTTTTCTCCCCAGATATGAGTACATAGCAGGACAGACCGGGTTCTCTAGCCTTGGATTGCAACTGGTCTACCGCAGAAAGAAATAGCAACCTACTGCGGAAAAAAATCTGCCTCGTCAGTCATGTATTGAACGATACATGATTGCCTAAGCGTGTATCATGCATGGCACATGACTGACTGACTGAATATTCATATAAAATACAAATTTTATTATAACCTAATTACGTACAACGATGGACCATATGGAATACAGATGAAAATTCAACTTGAAAAATTGAAAATAAATACAATGTCTTTGAATGCAAATTAGAGACATGTCATAATAGATCATTCAATTTTAAATAAAATGTTCCGCAGCAATTTTTATCATCATCTCGAGATTTTTATTCTTCAAAATTTGAATCATTTTAACACATTCAACAATATGGATAAAAAACAGTGAATTCTATATAGAGTTTTCTGAGACTTAGCATGAGCAAAAATAAATTCACGGATTTTTTTTTTTTTTTTTTTTTTTAAGCGTATCACCCCAAGCAAGGCTGGTGGCCCCTATCATGCATGGGGTTACAGAAGGGTTGGAGGAAGAGCAGATAGGAGTGGTAAAGGAAGGGATGTGGAGAAAGAGAAGGACGGAGGGTCGATCGAGGCAGGGGGCTTACGGGAGATATAGAGCGAGAGCAGATAGGAATGAAAGATGTCAGGAAGTGGATAGATCAAGGCAATTGGAGATGACGATTGACGCTACACTTAAACCGTTGGAGATTGTATTTGTCAGGGAAACAGTAATAGGGAAGGGAGTTCCATAGGCGAGATGTACGAGACATGAAGCTATTGGAGTAGAAAAGACGTCTACATCTAACAGTTTCAACGGTGAAGGGGTGGGAACGGGATGCCAGCCTCGTAGGACGCTTAAATTCACGAGGCTTAGGGACAAACGAAAGCAACTCCTCAGAGCAATTACCGTGGAAGTACTTGTAGAAAAGGCAGAGCGATGCAACATCGCGTCTGTGAGAGAGCGACTGCAGACGAGATGACAGATCAGGGCCAATCACATTGCATATCCGTCTCTGGATCTTATCAAGAACCCTGAGGCAACACGCAGGGGCCCCAGACCATAAATGGCAGGATGAAAAAATAATCCCAGAATGGCATCAAAATCCACAAAACCTTTTTCATCCTTCAATAGTTGTTTGTGCTTAGTTTAATTTGTTATGTATATAAATGAAAAAATAAGACGTTGATAAAATGATAGCTACAAAGTACTTTCTGAGCCCCACAATCATGGTTGGCTCCCTTGGTCAGGTGTTCAGGTGTTCATTGGCCCTGTTCATCGGTATTCATCGCCCCTGTTTTTGAACTATCTGTTAATGTGTAAATTGTGGAGTAAACTATTTAAAAATATTAGCCAGTTATTTAAAATTAAAAACAAAATAAATACAAAATTAAATTATTCTGTATTCACATATCGTATCTACTGTTAGTAATATATACAGAATATGTACACTGTAATTACTAAGAAATACATATTTTTGGACAAAAATTTTATTGTAATCTTTTTTTCCTTATGTATTTTTTGAAAATTTTATTTATTTGTTATGAAAATTAAGTGATAGCATTGTAGTTGTGAGCAATCTTTGTCTTCTAGGAACCAATATTTTTAAACCTAATTTGCCACTCTGGATAATTTATGTATATGAAAAGCCGCATTTCAGTTGGATTTGCACAGGCATCAACCCACAAAATGAAGAGTGTCATGAAAACACCTATTCATGGTTACTATGTAGAAAATTTAGTGTTTTGTAGCTGAGAACTTGCCCCATCCAGTAGTATCATTGTGCTATCTTTATCTGTTGTAGTTTATAAGGGAAATAAGTTGGAGGCATTATTTTCGGAGCACGACATGTATAAAAATATTGACGTTTATATATATATATATACATAAAAGTTTATATGTCGGAAATATATGTAAAACTATATAGCAAACTTCCTTAGGTGTCATGTGTGATGCACACTTGGGTGATCATGTCTCTTTTTGATTCTTGATACAATTAGCAAAAGAATCCCCACAGTAGGCTCCAGTTACTTTCTGCAGTAGACTGGTTGCTATAGGACCCAGTCTTTTCTGCTATTTAGCTCATTAAAGTAAGCCTGGCAGCTGCTCTTGAAAACGGCCTTTAATTAGTGGTTAACTGGAGCAAGAAATGTCAAGTAAATTTTAACACATTCAAAACAAAACTGTTTTCATTTAATCACCACGGAGAACCTTTTCTGCCTGCTATCAGGATGGCTGATGCTAAACTACAGTAGGGAAACACTCTACACATTGGCCTCATGTTTTCCACTGACATGAAGTGGAGCGACTATATCAAATCAATTGCTACATCTACTGGTTCACTGCCAGAAAATTTTCTCGTATAATTATAAATCTACCATTCATCTTAGCACCAAATACTATTGCCATATTTAGTCTGGCACTCCTGCTGTAAATTTTGAGATTCTTGACAAAATTCAAAGAAGGGTCTGTAATGTAATTGATTCTGACCAGGCATCTTGACTTCAGTCACTTTCTCACTATCATGATGTGGCTTCCCTCTGTCTTTTCTACAAATATTTTCATGGCAATTTCTCTGATGAGCTTTTTTACCTGGTGCCTTGGCTACATGAATTTAAGCATGCTACTAGGTTTCACCATTTTACTTTTGAACAAGCTAGTTGTAACTGCCATTTCTACTCTGACAGATTCTTTTCTCACACTTCTCATCTGTGGAACTCCTTTCTGATTTGTTGCTTTCCTGATAACTACAGTCTTCAAGAATTTAGATGCAATGTCAATCACCATCTTCTCTCTTCTTGAACACTGTTCTTTTTTTGTCCTTTCCTCAATCCTGCCCATTCTCAGTCTTCTAATTCTCTTTCAATCCCTGTCTTTGAGTGGCATTTAAAAAAATACATATATCATACATATATGTGTGTGTATATGTGTATATATCTATATATCTGTATTTATATATATATATTTATAATTATTTTTTTTTTAAATGATTCCATTGTGACACAGAAATTACTATGTTTCGAAACTTGACTCAAGTCTTAAAGTTTAATTTCAATATTAAACTTTTAAAATTTGTTCTCAAGTGATGCTTAGAATAAACTTTTAAATTTTAAGTTTAATATTGAAATTAAACTTTAGGACTTGAGTCAAGTTTTGAAACATAGTAATTTCTGTGTCGCGATGGAATCATATTTTTTAAAAGAATAATTATAATTTAAGCCCTACTTCCGCATCGAGCACTGTTTTTTTTAAATAAAAACATGAATACTAAAGAACTTTGAACCATTAATTTAACTTTTCTTTCCTATTACATTAATACACACACACACACACATACATGCACACACACACACATATTTATGATATGATAAAAATATAGTTTTAAGGTATGCTATATTTATGGGTTAAAGTGGTCAATATCAGAGATAGAGTGTATGTAAATATAAAAGTGGACATTGAGGTCAATGCCAAGTGATGACCATCTGTTTCATGATTGCATGCAATCTTTAAGTCATCTGAAGACATAAATGTAAATATCTATCTATCTAGAGATGTGTAGCTGAGAAAATTTTTCTTTGATACTATTTTTTCATGGTAAATACAAAAAGATATAAAATTTACTTTCTGTGTACATTTTGCGTTCTTTGTCTATTTGTGTGTGGGTGTGTGGAAATTCACAGATAAGAAGCCTGAAAATTCTTTGGTGAAAATTATGTTTGAATCTATTAAGAAATAACTATAAACTTTGAAAGTCTCAAAAACTTTTCAACAATTTAAAAAAAACTTGAAACAATGAAACTGATGTTTTGATTTTTCTAAAAAACAAAACAAAAATGCTAGAAATTTTCTACAAAGCTGAAACAATGAATCTGATGTTCAGACATATCTAATAAACAAAGAAATGGCTAGAAATTTCCTAGAAAACTGAAGCAATGAAATTCATGTTCAGAATTATCTAAAAAAACAAAAACAAAAAATGCCCAGAAATTTTCCAGAAAGCTGAAACAATAAAACTGATGTTCAGAATAATCTAAAAAAAACAAACAAAAAATTGGTCAGAAATTTTCTAGAATGCTGAAACAACTGAACTGATATTCAGATTTATCTAAAAATGCAAAAACAAAAAATAATGTTTGAAAATTTTCTAGAAAGCTGAAACAATGAAACTAATGAAAATATTTATTTAAAAAAAAAACAGAAACAAAAAATGGCCAGAAATTTTCTAGAATGTTGAAACAATGAAACTCATGTTCAGATTTATCTAAAAAGAGAAAAACTGCTCATCATATATATTTGATATATCTGGCCATTTATCTCCTTTCTTACTTTAACATATAGGATTCCCATGATAATATTAATTTCTTGAGGCTGTTATACTACAAAATTAAATTTCAACCGTTTCTATTTAACTGTCCTTTTTGTTTCCATTTTCCTTAAAACTTCCTCATTGTTTACATACTCTATCCATATTATTCTCAGCATCTTTCTATAGAACCACATTTTTGTTGCCTCAAATTTTCTCTTCATCTCTGAAGAAATTATCCAGCAGTCACTGTGATACACTTGCTCATTAAACTATGAATTGATTGTCAGTTGCCTACCCTGATCTCAACTAACATTCTCATATTCTAATTCTTTTATTCTTATGTTACTTAATGTAACTTACCTCCTTTGATCAGAGCTCTCCAGTACAAAGCTCTAGTACCAATGTCTGGTTAGGGTTTATTTAATTTATTAAAACCTTTCTTAACGTAAGCTTACCTCCGTTGTTCATTAGACACTGACTTGAGGAGGACTGATATAAAATAACAGTTGAGCAGTTACAAATTTTTTTATTTTATTTATGCTTCTACAATCAGGAAAAATAAGTAAAAACACACTTTTGTTTTTTTAATGGCCATTTTACAAAATACTGATAATATTAGGTCTGTAATCAGTAAACTTGTAGTGCAATGGATATTAGTTCAGAAATCTGAAATCCGAGTTCAACTTCCAGTCAGGTTTGTTATATTCACTTACGCACAAATGCCCTTGGGAAAAGTATGTATCCATTCTTTTCACTCCAGCTATGGGTTGAATAGTAGGACAGACTGGGTCCTATAGCCTTGGCTAGCAGTCAGTCTACCGCAGAAAGAAACAGCAACTTGCTGTAGGAAAATCTTCTGCCTTGTCAGTCATGAATCAAAAGAAAAATTATCACCCAAGCATGTATCATGTATGGCACTTAACTGACTGAGTCGGTGAACATCTTATAAAAAATTGAATTGGTGTTGCATCTTTCTGTATGGACCTGTTTTTGGTCTTATGCAGATTACACTCTAGCCTCACCTTGAAAATCCTAGAAATAATCTTTATTAAATCAAAGCAGTTATACCTGTGTAGATAGAAGGAGTGTTTAGTGTTCTACTTCAATTTAATAATATTTTATTTATGATCTAACTAATTTCATTGGTTAAAAAAGATTCCAATACATTTCCTATGTAACAATATTATGATCAACAAAATCTGTAAAAAAAGTGGATCACAGAAGTTAAATCTTATCTGACTATTTTACTGACCATTGATTGGTTAATAAATATTTAAATGTGTTTGACACCTACGCATTTGGGTTTTCCCCCCAAAAAAAATCGAAACAGCTCCTGGAGCCGACCACATGACTTGAAAGTAAATAAATACAGTAATGCGACACTGATCTTCAGTGAGCTTTGCAAAACAAATTCACGCCGTTCAAATCTTTGAAGTTTCTAAGTTAGATTTCCTAACATAATCCCAAACTTCGAATTCACTCATTCACCAACAAACTACACTTCAATTTTAACATCTATGATTTTTATTGAGACAAAAGAATTCTATTTAAAGAACATACAGTTTGCCAAACAAACATTTTATTCAAAAAGCAACATCGAACATAACCTAACACAAACTTACTTCGAGTCAACTATGAGTCCCCTAAAAAATTCCATAGAATATTGAGTTCACACTCCTTCCCCATCTTTTGAGCATGAGTAGAGGTTTATCCCTTGTTTCCCAGGATTGGATTTCTAGTTTCTTCTCCTAAAGTCTTCTCATTCTCTTTCACTCCCAATAGCCCCTTGTGTCTTAGTGGCATTATCACCTTGCTTGGGCAAAATGATTAAAAAATAAAATAATTTTTATCAAAACAAATGAATTCAACACATACATGGATTTTATATATATTTATTTATTTGAGAGAAATCTATGGCAAAGTCGAAAAAAGGTTTCACGTGAGATGTTTTGTCATTTAGGACTTCATTAGACTAAGTGATGTTTACACTGATGTAATATGAAAAAGAGGAGGGAGCCCTGAAATTTTTTTAAATATGTGATTGGATAGGCTAGCTGATTTAATTTAGTTCCTTTTGGTTGTAACTGAGTCATAAAAAACAATGGTAGAAAACTGGAATTGTTTTTTTTTAAGCAATTCACCCCAAGCAAAACAGGAGTACCACCAGCATGCAAGGGGTTACAGAGGATTGAGAACAAGAGTAAAGAGGCGTGTTTGAGGAAGGGTACAGAGAAGGACGGGTAACAAGATCAAAGTATCAGAAGATGTCGGGTGACATTACACCTGAATATTTGAAGATTATAGTTATCAGGGAAGCGAGCAAGAGGAAGGGAGTTCCACAGATGGGAAGTGTGAGAGAAGAAGCTGTTTGAGTAGAAGAGATGGTTACATTTAACCGTTTTGATGGTGAAAGGGTGGGACCAGTATGACAGCCTAGTAGCACACTTAAATTCATGCAGTCTGGGAACCAGCGGAAGTAGCTGATCAGAACAGTTGCCATGAAAATAGAAGAGAGAGAGGGAAACCACAGCATATCTGTGAGAAAGTGACTGTAGACGAGATGCCAGATCAGGACCTATTGCACTGCATATTCGTCTCTGGACCGTTTGGTGCAGGGAAACATAATGTAGAATGGAAACTAAGGAAGGAATGTTTAGCCATAAATGACTGTTTTCAGCAAAAGCTACTGCTCCTCCTGCTACTCCTCTTGATGTAGGAATATTTTTATGTCTTTCATTAGATGGTTGAGTCCAAACTTATAGGGAAATATTCTCCTTCGCAACACTTTTTCTTTTTGTTTATGTTTTTATCATTTTTATCAAGAAAGATGAAATCAAAGAACTTGGATATAAATTTACTGCGGATGATCTACCGATTGAAGCATATTTTATACATTTTTGTCTCAGTAAATTGTTTCGCTGTTAATTAAATTTAGTGTTCCACTGTAATGAGTTTGACCATAACTTTGATTTAAAATAAGCTACTTTAATTGATGAAGCTTCCTGGTGCACACAAGGATGTTTAGGATATGCAAACATAGTTTAAAATTTAAATGTTTCTCACTTGATTAACCTATTTTGAATTAAAGAGGCACAATAATGTTTCACAGAAAAGTATTATAAAAATATTGTTAGATATTCTTTCTTGGATTAAAACAGAAGAAAGAACACCAGCAAATGCTTTGTTCTCATACTACTAAGTCATACACAAAATTATATACACATATTTACATATGTCCCCACACAGAAACTATAACACATGTATACCATACAAGCAGTGTAAAAATGATGAAGAGATAAAGGGTCTTATTTGTAATCATTGCCAATGGAAATTTAAGCTGCTGGATGATTCTTCTTCTGTGTTTCTGGAGAAGCCATAATTAGGATTTGCAATGAAGATTTGAACAGGCCAGATTTATCTTTTAGTTCACTCGTGAGTACATATTCCTCAAACAGGAAACTGAGATTCATGGATTTTTCCCAACATGAGCCAGAGATAGTTTCTATATTGTTGAAGATATATTCCCAAAGGAAAATATCACTATGGGCTTGTGAGCTGAACCTTTGGCAGTTTGCCCAAGCATGACAGATTTAGCCTCAGCCCGCATAAGAAAAGCAAACCCTAGAAGCTGACTGATGAAATATTTTTGTCACTAAGTGGCTGTCATGTGACTGCATCTCAATCAAAGGTAGATAATCGCTTTTTGTGTCCTTACACCCCAAAATTCAGCTTATTATAAATCTTTTTTGGAGCACAAAACCACTGACCAGCTGACAAATGTAATATAATTTTTGTAGCATACCTATGGACGATAATGTGTATGCTTCCATTCCCATAAATACAGTAGTGAATACTGTACATGGTCTGCAGTTGAAGATTCATTGTGGAATTCACTTGGCTCA
The DNA here is from genome assembly GCA_964036315.1 of Acanthosepion esculentum. NCBI lineage: Eukaryota > Metazoa > Mollusca > Cephalopoda > Sepiida > Sepiidae > Acanthosepion > Acanthosepion esculentum. Next base: position 65,484,416 of record OZ038485.1, read on the forward strand.
CTTCTAGCAGTTGGCTACTTCTTCTATGTGCTGTTGGTGAATCTTATATGTGTTGTTCTTGTCCTAAGTATTATCATTCATTATCAACCTTCATTTGATTATTCTATTCAGTAACCTTACTGAATAATACATATAACAGATATAATAATGTAAAAATATGATAAATTAATAATTTAAAATATGAGGTAAAATTTTAGAAAAATATTCAGAAATTTAAAAAAAATTGTATAGTTGTATAATAAATGTTAAATAATAATCAGAAATTAAAAAAAAAAATGTCATCGATAATCTTAGTAGGGGTTCAACATAAATATTAACTTTGGGTTCCACGCAAATTAATTTTGTTGCTGGAAATCTATTATAGTGGATTATATACTTATTTGTTGATTTTACAAATTGTTTACAGTAATCTTCAGTTTTGTTTGTGGCCTTGTCACACAAGCCATGGAATATACCTCCTCTGTCCTTTGAAAAGGCCACTTACTGACTGGATACTTGTGGACTGAAGTTGAAGTATAATAAAAACAAAACAAAACAAATGTTGATATTAAATAAGGGTTTGATATGGTCTTAAATTCATTAAATAACCAACCAATTGATCAGCTTTCTCATTTGGTTAGTTTGTAAAAGTTTTCATTGAAAAATGTTATTTTGGTGACAAAATTTCAGATGTAGTATATTGGTAAATTAAGCAAAAAATTTAAGGATGCATTCATTTGTTAAATGGATAAACGATGAATCATTATGAGATCAGAAAAGATAATATCAGGATAGGTAATGCAACAGTAGTTCTTTCCCTCATCTCTATAATAATCTTGTGTTCCAATGATGTGTTTTTATTGCCACAGAACTATGAAGACCAGCTACTCACCTTTTCCCCTTCGGCCTTGTGCCACAATTTTGTATTTTTACGAAATAAATAATCCCAAATTATCACTCTATTCTAAGGGAAATAACTTTATAAAGATTGCAAATGCAAGGGAGACAAATACAATTTCAAACGTTTGCTAAATTTTTGTAACAGTGGGTAACATTTAAAATATTTTTTGTGATCTTTTTCTAAAGGTTTCTTGAAAAAAAAAATACCTGAAAACGCACTAAATGACTTCAAAATTCCTTCTTTGAATTTAAATTAAGGTTTTATTTGAAAGATAATGGCCTCTCCGAAAGATAATGGTTAATTAAATAAATCCAAATTAAAAGAAAAATTAATTTCAGTAAAAAATGCTTAAAAATAAATATAAAGTTTAACTTTTTATTTATTTTAAAGCATTTTTGAAAACCTTTGTACGTTTTTTCCTTACTCATCGAGTTTGTATTGTTTTAGAAGTAGTTGTAACAAATTTTATGTTAAGCTTAGTGTTGTAAAAAGAGTTTGAGAGGAAGTGAAACAAGGCTGAGTCCATATAGCTTGAGTGAAGCTTTATTCCACTAGAAATCTACTCCGGTATCGAACCGTAAGAAGAAAATGGCCGACTACCTCATAAATTGAGAAAGACGAAAACAGGGGGAAGTCAATCAGTCCTGGAAAGCCAGGAAAAGATTAGAGAGTTCCTTTATTTTCACTACACTTAGATAAATTATTTTTAATTAGAGTTGTGATAGAGTTGGTCGGTGGAACAATATATTTTGATTCGTTGGGTTTGTCAGAATGGTCCACTCTTTTAATTTGAAATACTTTACGAGCCTTTTATTTCGCGTTGAATATGAAATAATTATTGGGGGAGCTTAAAAGTATTTCCAATGCATGTCTCCTCTTTATGTAAATAATGAGGGCTACACATTCTGCATGCTCTTAAATAGAATCCGATGATTATTCCGGATTTTAGTTTGTTGTTATAGTGAGAATAGAAAATTATGAGATATTTTTTTTAGTTGATTTGCGATGGATATTTAGTTTTAAGCTATTGCTGTCAAGGTGTATATGTATGTGTGTGTGGGGGGGCGTGTGCGTATGCGTGCATATTTGTGCGTGAAAATACAGATAAAAATATATCTGTAAAAAGACAAAAGAAAAAAATTATCTTAGCTAACACATTTCGTCCTCAAGTCAAGTGTAAAGATTATATTTTGCAACACGTATTTGTAAACAAAAGTAAAAATATCGTTAGTCTTTTAGAATTTTTAAATTTAAGAACATTTATTTACTTTTTATAGTCATTTATATTGGCTTCGGAAAGGTGTATTTATTCTAGGAGAGGAGATATTTGAAAAAAAAAAAGATTTATATTTTGGTAAGATTCGATAGCGACGCTCTCAATAATTTAGACGGAAAATTCGTATATGACAATAAAAAAAAATTATATTAAAAGAAAATGCTTAAATTCAAAACCTTCTATTATTAAAAATATACAACGCAGAAATTAAATTTTGAAACTATAAATAATAATTGCATTATAAAAAATTCAACAATAGCAACATTTACTCACTTTCGTTTATTAGACGTTAAATTGCACCCTTTTTTAGCATCTTCCATAATTTACCTTGACTTTTGTCGCAGTTAGCTCCTCCTCAGTTTCCTTTATCCTTCAACAGGGGTCTCTCTCCCCTGACTATAAATACTGGCTGACTTTTCTCTCTCTCTCTTTTCGACTCAGGCCTTGGGCCGCAACCTCACTCTGAGGCAGGGAAAAAAAACTTTCTCTTTTTCACTTTGACCAATATGTGACATCTCACAGATACAGCGTTTCCCATATTCTGGGAACACGCTCAGGACAATACGCGTACGTACGGACACTCAGCACACACACATAACTTCTCCATAAAAACTCTATGTAACTTTTCATGTCTTCATGTCATTGTGATTTGTTATTAATATATATTTGTTTGCATACATGTATATCGGTCTTGTTTGTTTTCTTTGGACTTATTCAAAGTCCGACATTCTCATGTAGCTGGACCGGCCAGCAGGAAATCTTAACCCAGAGATATCTCCTCACTTTTTACCCCTCGGTCCTCTACACTTTCAGTTAGCCTGAAGTATATTTATGAGCGTTCTTAAATTAAAAAATTCTGAAAAACTAACGACATTTTTACTTCTGTGTATAAATATTTGCTGCGAAAATAAAATCCTTACATTTGCCTTGATAAAGTCCATCAGAGGACGAAACGCGCCGGCTAAGATAAGTTTTCCTTTTGTTTTTATTCACATGAACCCAGATAAAATTCACAGGTAAAAAATGTCATAGAAGAAAAATCACAGGGGGAAATAGTAACAGGACAATGCTAGCACTGTTTCGCCGTCTTTCTTTAATAGACTTACTTTTTTAATTTTTTTTTTTTATCTCTAACCCTAGTATTCCTAACCCCAAAATAAAAGAAATCTCGTATCTCAATGCTGTTGTGGATCAACTATACTTAGATTTGGAGAAAAATAATTTTTACGCCACCTGTCATATAAATTATTGACAGTAATAATTTGGAAATTTTTGTTGACCGAGATTTAACATAAGTGTGAGAGGTCACCTTTCAGTGACTTCGGTGGTGAGATTCTTGTTTTGAGTGTTTTTTGGAAATCTTTGTTGACAGAGATTTAACATGAGGTGAGAAGAGGGCTTGCAACGACTTCGGTATTAGAGATGATATGTTGTTTTAATGTCTGGGGTCGGTGGCCTGTGGATGGGGCGGTCGGAAAATTTATGGCCCCATTGTCATGGAATTTGGCAGCTGAAAGCGAGTCCGTTGTATCAGAAGATTTTGTCTTCAGTCAGAACTTTGTCGTCGGACGTATCGTCCGACGACAAAGTTCTGACTGAAGACAAAATCCTTATTCTGGCTCCGTGGTGAACTACTATAGTTGGCCACGTAAATTAATGTTACCTTAAATAGTTCGAATTACAGTATCGAATTATTTGCCTTTAAATATTATAGAATTAATTTATTTAGCTTTTAATAGCTATATTACTGATTAGTTTATGGATGGGAACAGGGGAGAGTGAGTTTACGCATCGAAGGGCTTTGTTGGAAGATATAATTGGCTTCGGTAGAATTCCGTAGCTGATATTCGTTTGTATTTGAAAAGCTTTGAAGAGAAGAATTTAAATGGCTTCGGTAGAATTCCGTAGCTAATATTCGTTTATGTTTGAAAATCTTTAAAGAGAAGATTTGTTCGGCTTCGGTGGAGTTCCGTAGCTGCAGTTTGTTTGTTTGTGAGATTTGGAAGAGGAGATTTGGTTGGCTTCGGTGGAGTTCCGAGGCTAAAAGAAGTAATTTTATTCCCTAGAAGGGGAATGGTTTCATTTGATTTGTTTGTTGATTCGGAGAATCAACGTTTTTATTTGTTTTACGGAGTCAATCGATGCCAGGAATTCCGCCCCTGTTCACGTTCTTTATATTAAAATAAGATTTAAAAGAATAAGATTTAAATGAATTCCAAAGCTAAAGTTTTAACATATTTTGAAAGATATGCTTCATGGAATAAGTTTTTAAGATCCTAGACTAGGTTAGGATTGGTGTTTTTTCAATTTACCCTTTCAGCTCCAGAGGAAGTGAAAAAGAGTCTCATAGAAAGAAAAGAAAATATTTGAAGAAAGAAGACACAAACAGAAGAAATTGAATTGATTGTAAAAAAAGGAAAATGCTTTAACAATATTGTTTGTTGTAAAGAAAAAGTTGAAAGATGTTTGCGTTGTCTGCTTGCTGACAACATTGTTTTGTAAGTAAAAATCCTTTTGTTCATTTTTGTTTGTTACCCACTTAACATATGGACCAATATGCATGTAATTATGATTTGTTAAAATAAATATTTAGTTTGTGAACACTAACTGTATAGTTGTTTATAATATCGTCTGCTTCATTGAGTGGGTTTGTTGTTGATTTCCTTTGAAGAAGCCGAGAAAGAAATCGGGAGTTTGGTCCTGTGTGTTAGTGTATTAAATTGAAATTTAAATATATTGATTTAAGAGCGTATGCGGGTAAAGTTTAAGTTTGATTGACGGTTTGATTTTTCATTTAAGTTTGGGTTTTTGACATTAACCTTCACACTGACGCACAGGAGACACGATCTCTCTCTAGAGAAAGTTTTATATTTTCTCCATTTTATTTCTTCTTCAATTTCAATTTTTATTTTTACTTTTTATTTTTTTATCCCTTTTTTTTTTTTCACAATAAGCGTGGTTCACAAATCTATTACAATGTGTTTATATACCAAACTAGTCACAACAAAGGTTTGACTTTTTTCCTAGCTACAATTGTGGCCTTATTATCGGCCGCAATTCATATGCATATATATATATATATATATATATATATAGCACACACTCAGTTGAACTGGAAAAATGAAATCATACTTGATAATGGCTAGAGGTATAGCTGAAAGCGGTCGGACCTATAGAACATTTGGACAGTTTCTACACAGCCTGTGTCCAAAAAATAAAGCTCCTGTTAGAACACAAGGAAAATTAAATAAAAAGCTTAACTGTAGTACCTTGTCTGACGTTTTTAATGAAACATGCATATATATATATATATATATATATATATATGGAGAGAGAGAACGAGAGAGAGAAAGATATATATATATATATATATATATATATATATATGGAGAGAGAGAACGAGAGAGAGAAAGATATATATATATATATATATATATATATATATATATATATATATATATATATATAGAGAGAGAGAGAGAGAGAGAGAGAGAGAGAGTTGATGGCCTAAGAGTGAGATTCTCCGATTTATCTAAAATAAAAAAAAAAACAGTTACCCTTTAGACACGTTTCCATCCTCCATAACAATTAAGTTACATATTTGATTTCCCTTTTTACTGTATGAATTTACAATACACTTGCATTCCCGTCTCTTTACATTCTTTCTCTCACCTCCCTTTCCACTTCCATTCCTATTACACCCAATGTCCTGCCTTTCAATCATCATACGCCTGTTATTTTTTAAAAGATAATTATGTAGCATTCTTTGTGTTTTTTTTATTAAATAAAGCGTCACAGAAATAAATATAAATATATCAACCTACACAGCAACATTAAAAAGTAAATAAACTATATATAAATATATATATATATATATATATATATATATATATATATATATATATATATATATATATATATATATATAGTGGTTCTTTAGGCTTGATAACAATCTTTGAAAAAATATCATGCAGCACCAGATTTTTGCATTGTGTATAAACGAAACGCAAAGTTAATATTTATGTGCATGTCCGTTTAGATCAACTGTGAATCTTCGAATAAAATACCAATATCTGAAAATAAATGAACCCAGAATTTGTTATTTAGTTCACTTACAAACCAAAGAATGGAAAGTCTTTATCCTGTTAATGCACTCTCTCGAAATAATACTAGTAAAATGAAAACAAGATAAATGACATCGGAACGGTATGAGATTACTAGTTCGTTATGGGAGTCATCGGTTTGTAGCGGTGTTGACTCGTTTGTAGAACTGGGATATTCTCTTATATTGAAGGGAGAAATATATTTAAATGATTAGCTGATAGGAGTAGAATGATAGGGCTTTGATTTCATCTCTTCTTATTAATAACTGGATTGTTTCATTAAGGTAAACTGACTTCTGACTGTTCAGAGTCAGAAGAAGTCTGTTTATCTTGTTGGTTAAAAAGTCAACAGCACAGATATGACGTCATCATCACTGCGATACTGGTTCGCAGGCAAATGCCTTTTATGTTGGGGAACAGATGATAGTCAAATAAGCAGAATAGGGAGGGTGATTAACCAGTTCAAAAGGACAGTCGCGCATAACAGCTATTGAAACCAAGAACTCGTAAGCTGGGGAATTGTTCCGAAGATACCTTTCGCCTGTTTTTTTCTTTGTCTTGATTGCTTTTCGTAACTGCCACAGCAAGTTGGCACACTACTCATAATGATGTAGCCCTTGATGATAGTTAATAAACACAATGTATTTTGCACCCTAAAAAAACAAAACAAACTAAAGCCATCACCATGGAACAATCTTGGCCATCTTTGGAGCAGGTAACGAGGGGTGTTTCCATTGCATGGATTGTCTCTGGCTCAAAGTGATGAACTCATCATTCATCTTGCGTTAGGAAACATTCAAGGAAACCAGCTGGCTCTACCTCAAACAATGTCACATTTTCCCGTGATATGATCAGCCTGTGTCCTTTTGATCAGGTGTCAGAAAATGTGGCACCGACCGAGCAGGAACCTTCGTCATGGCAAGTTCATTGCGTAGAATATTTTCAACCCTCTCACGGGATATGCTAATAGCATTGGCTATTTGATTTATAGTCAATCTCTTGTTAGCCATTACCATGTGGTGAACACGATGAATGTTTTCTTCGTTGGTGGCAGATGTAGGAAGTCCAAACCTTGGGTCATCCTCAAGATCCTATCTTTTCCTCTTAAATTCAGCTGCCCAATTTTACATTGTTGATAAATCAGGTGTGTTATCCCCTAATGTGGCAACCGTGTCAGTATGAATGTCCTTGGGGGTTAAACCCTTTTTCTCCATGTACTTGATAACACCACGATGCAAAATTTTGTCCATTTTCAAGAGAAATCATCGCTACTTACTTTTGAAGTTTTCTTTGAACAGTCAGATGTCAGTTGACCTGGAAAGAATCAATGCAATTATTAATTATACTAGTTGAAATTAATGCATTCAAGATTTCACAGGTCTAGCATCACTCCCTCGTAGCCGACCCTCGTAGTACTGGGTTACATACTTGATACTTAAGGAGTTGTAAATATTTAGGCTTTTGTATTTAATACACATTTTTCTTTGTTAATAAGAATGGATGTGGGGTTATTGTCGAGGAAAGCGGAATCAGCAAGCCGAGTTCAAGTGCCAATGTAGCCTGTGCGTTCACTTTTCGCAAAAATTGTCCCTCCAAGTATGGGTCAAATAGTAGGTTAAACTTGATTTTATAGCCTTGGTCGCTTATGCCCAGAAGTGACGACACGTTATGGGTTCTGTAATCCATTAAAGTCATTAGGGCACCATATTTACTTCAGTCATAACAGAAGTGTTATGTCTAGGACAAGATGGTCAGATAGAGCCCATCGCTCAGGCTGTTTTTTATTCAATTTTCCTTCTCCTTCACTGGTTGCCACCTTAAGGCTAGAGAGTCCAATCAATCCTGCTATTTAACCCATTGCCGGTGAGGTAGGAGAAGAGATGAATTCATACCTTTCCCAATGATATTTGTACAAAAGTGAACCTAACGATCTCGGACGGAATTCGAACTCTAGTAGCCGATTTCTGTTTCGGAGTCGCTAACCGTTACACTATCCACATATCTCCCGTATGACCTTCGCATTTAAAAAATAACAATGAATCAGCTTTTAAGCAGAAAAGGTATTTATTAAATCATCAGTAAATATCGGTTTTCACAGCACGACATTTGGATTGTCCACTGACTTCTCTCTGCCGTCTCTTGTTCACTTGAGCACACATTTTTTGACATATAAGGAGTGTCAATTGTACAGGCTAACAATTGTCAACAAAGAAATAAACTTATAGTATGTTACACTTGTTAAATTTATTACTCCGTTTTGTGTATTTCATGGGAAGTATATTATTGTTGAATTAATTTTAAAAAAAAATGGAATTTGTCACCCCGTCTCAAAGAATAATTATTGAAAAAATATCACGCATATCTGCTTTAAATAATTAAAACTAAACTCTACCAAACTGGAACAATAAAATTCTTATTTCATTGGGTTGTTTGGAAAGTAATTAAATATTTCACCGTTACGAATGCTGAGTCAACCAATCAAAACTGAGTCAAGGTTGAAGGTCGATTATAGTGAATTTCAGATTTTGATTGGGAAAACTGACAAAGAGGGAATGTAGGTGCTTTATAAGTATTCGCTTGAAAACCGAACATAAAGTTCTACCATCTGCAACAGACTTTTAGCCAGAAATGCCAACTTTTTATTTTTCATCGCATAGTCACAGGTGATGAAAAATAGGTTTTGTATGTCAAGACAACACGAAAGATACATTGGCTATCTCAAATTGAGAAAGCAGCGCCAACACCAAATCCCGGACACGATCCACAAAAATGTCCGGTGGGATACGAAATTTCTCGTTCATTACGAGATAATGGCACATAGAAGGAGTATCACGTTTATTGCCAGCAGTTTTTTTTTCAGCTAAACGAATCATTATGTCGAAACTGTCCTGTTTTGATAAATAGAAAAGGTGCTACTCTCCAGTATGATAATGCTCCACTCTGCAAAATAAAACAAATCAAAACAAAATCGTCAAGTATTAGCATGGAAGGTTCTTTCACATCCATCATACTTACCTGATTTAGTACCTTGAGAGTTTCATTTGTTTCGGTCATTAGAACATTCCATAATTGGCTGGGAAATTCTGAAACAAAGAAGAAGCTGAAAACATTTTTTCAAACTTTTTTCTTAATACTCTGAACAGAAATGTTGCTTTCCTGCAGGGCTGTAGTCGTTAAAAACGAAGGTTTTTTACATTTTCGATAAATAATACAAATTATCGAATCATATAATAATTATCAATGTGTATTTATTTATATATTTTCTGTTCCATCTGTACTTGGAAGGGCGGTAAATCAAAGTTAGTAAATTTATGAGTGATTACTTCCTTAGCCGTTTCATTAATCTTTACAAATATAATATTTATCTGCATTTAGACAAAATTAATTAGTTCCCGAGCAAAATGAACTGTTTAATCAGTTCCTTTACTCCTATATTTCTTAGATTGCAGTCTTATTTGTTTAAGCCTTTCATGTGAGACACTCAGATAGCTTGTCTATTAAGTGTTCCAACTTGGTCTTGAAGTAGGCTTTGTCGTCGTCCTGTTGCTTATCTTTTTCTTCCGAGAGATATTTTCATTTTACTGTTATATTAACCACATTTTCAACCTGAAAAGATATTGAGCAAAAAGCGATTTATATAATACCAGGAGTAATCAATGAATCATAGATACCATTGAACGTCTACAAAATATAAAGGGAACGATTCATTGGCTCCTATTTTAGTTGTGAATTCTTTGTCCCCACTTTATTAATCTCAATACATTGTTTCAGGGCTTTTGTTTCATTGCATCTCACTATTCAAACTTTCTAACAATTGCCGTCATTATTGACGGCACGGGTACACTATTTTATAATAATATATTATTATTATTATTATCTCACACACATACGCACGCACACACACACACACCCACACACATGTATATGAAGAAATATAGTTTTAAGGTCTGCTATATGTATGGGATAAAGTGCTCAATATCAGTGATAGAGCGTATATAATATAAAAGTGAACATTAAAGTCAACACTCAGCCTCTGAGTGTTGACTTCAATGTTCACTTTTATACATACATTTAAACGTATATTATTAAATATAACAGACAATGAACGTCTATTATGTCCGATCATGAGCCGTTCTAATGGTCGAATGTTTGCTTTAATTTCTGGTGAAAATAAAGACAAAAATTGTGCAACATTTGGATTTTTTTTTTATTAATTTGGCCCTAAGCTTTCGGCTCACATGAGCCATCCTCGGAGTGGTTATACAGACATGAAACAAAGATATCCACCGTCAAAGATGATATTTTGTTATGCGACGATAACGATCGCGGAATAGCAGACGCAGATCGTAAATTCAAGATGCGGTTCTATGAAGTCATACCACGTGATAGACCGAAGTATTACAACAGAACCAATGTCTAGATGCAAAGTAATGTATTGCCAGTAGTTTGAAATGTAATTTTGTTGAGTGTCGGTTGCTTCATATATGTTTAAATAATGACCTGCTGCCCCAATATACTAAATTCAAGTTATATATAGCTCGCTTTCGCAAGTCGAGAGCGCGTGCGGCTATATATATATATATATATATATATATATATATATATATATATATATATATATATATATATATATATGCATTATATCCGAAAAGGTTTGCGGCCTCTGTTTCTCTTTTTTTCTTAGAATATATACTTTTCTCTCGTTGGAACAACTATAATCCCTCCCTTATATATATATATATATATATATATATATATATATATATATATATATATATATAATATGGATAAAATAACTGAAAAGAAATTGGGTGTTTTATTGCGAAAAAACACCCAATTTTTTTTCAGTTATTTTATCCATATTATATACATATCAAGAAAGTATACGTGGCTTCTCATTATGCTATATATATATATATATATATATATATATATATATATATATATATATAATTTTGTATAATTTTTTTTATATCTACAAACAGTATCTAGAAAAATATGACAAACTGAAATAAATTTTTGTAACTCGTTTCATCCGCAAGGATTTATCCGAATCGGCTTTGTTGATGTTGCCACGTCTGCACATGCGCACGAAACGAGAGGTAGTTTGAAAATTTTTTGAAAATATTTTTGAAAGAATATTTTCTTATTTTTTTCAGTCTATCCAAATTCATCTGTATTCTTTTTCTTTTTCTCTCCATTACCTTTGTCCCTGACTATCCACACTATCACAATATAAAATCTCTCTCTCTCTCTCTCTCTCTCTCTCTCTATCTATCTATATATATATATATATATATATATATATAATCATTTATTTAAATATTATAACATAAATATGTTATAAAATCACTACAAAAATAGCCATTTCGTTTCGACACTTCCGTGTCTTTTCAAGTGATGGTGTTGAATGTAGAATAAATGTTTTTTTTAATAAAAACAATTCCAAATTCCTTAACGGTCCTTCTCTAGGGGTGAGTGCTGTAGCATAATTCCGAATGACCAATCAGAACGCGAGTATATGGTGATTCAAAGAGCCTGACCACGAAGCAAGGTTATCGCTGGGGGTGTGAGAGTGGGGGGTAGAGGTATATGGTTGAGCTAGACATGACACTTCGACTCCTTCCTCCACAAATTCTTTTGAGGAAAACCAGGGATCGACTCTTGACCTGTCAACGGAATCGGTGGGAGGGTTCTAGGTAAAAAAGACACAGATAGAAAGAGAGGGCTAATGTACTTATTATGGGTGGTCATTAATTTTCTTTTGAATGGACGTTGTTTTTATCTTTTTATCTATACAACTACCTACTTACACACACCCACCCACGCATGCATACATATACGTACATGAATCAAACATATATATATATATAATTATTTTTTAAAAACCATGATTCCTTCGCTACATAAGAGTTCTCATGTTTCAAAAACGAGAGCCGAAACCCTCGATATAATTATTAAAATTAAATTGAATTAAGGTATCAAGCCCTGTTTCATCCTCAAGCGAAAATTTAGGAATAACAAATCTTGAAATTTACGCATCTTTATAAGGATGTTCATTCGCAAAATTAATTACTATGGAAACGGCTGGGGCGACCATTTTGATAAGGGGCCTAACAGTTAATTTTTATCCACATCTCAGTCGCCATCGGAAAGATGTCAAGCCGAACGATGGCATTCATGTACGCATATCGTCTGGTCAGTCATAGCGAAAGATAGCTTTTGGCACCATGATATGTCGTGAAGTGTCTAGAGAATTTTGTTTTATTTTATCTATTTACTTATTTTTTTAAAATTTTTTCCAAATGGCTGTTTCATATATAAACGCGTTGCACTGAACTACAATTTGTTTTTTGACGAATTCATAAAGGGTTTTTCAATTTTATGATTGTGTTAAGCTTTTAAGCCTTTTATTAGTCTATGAAATTCAATTTATTTTTTCTTAAGCGAATTATTTAATGCAAAATTTGTTGATGTCGGCAAAAAACCGTTAACTCATGTCTATGGTTTAATAAATTTTAATTATTTAGAAACTTAATAATGTGTAGTTTTTCATGTAGGCATAAAGGGCATGGGTCATCCCAGGTTTTACAAGTTCTATTTATTATTTTCCATTTCACTTTTGGTGTTTTATTAATTTCTTTTAAATACCAAAAATATTTGATTTCTAATATTGTTGAAGGAGCTCTTGTGTTGTCTCCATCTAATTTTAAATTTATTCTTCGTTGACCCAATGTATATCCTGTCAGTGTTAGGACTCTCAATGGATGAGATAGTGCATTGGTATACCACAGATTTTATGAGGCATTTATTTTCAAGCGAGCAGTCTTCAGGGTATCTACAATCACATAATTTTTCATTATTTTTGTCTAATTTTAGTTTAGGATTTTTACTAATACTGTTTTGGCATGCGTGTTTTTCCAGGATTTTATTATTATGTTTTTTTAATGATTCTTTCCAGATTTTCAGTGCAACTGTAACTTAATTTTAAGGTGTTTTTATTAAAGATCTCGCTAAGTCTGCTGATGGGGGAGGATCCGTAGATGAGTGGTTTGTCTCTCTCTCTCTCTTTATATATATATATATATATATATATATATATATATATAGTGTATTGGGGCAGCAGATCATTATTCAAACATATATTATTAAATATAACAGACAACGAACGTCTATTATGTTTGATCATGAGCCGTTTTAAGCTTAGTATAGTGGCTTTAGTTTCACTATACGAAGCTTAGAACGGCTCATGATCAAACATAATAGACATTCGTTATCCGTTATATTTAACACTATATGTTTGAATATATATATATATATATATATATATATATATATATATATATATATATATATATATATATATATATATGATTCTGGATGTTGGATATGATCGCTCCCCTCATCTTTCTCAACGGTCAGGTAGGTTTTTACAAGGTGAGATTTCAATTTCTACTCTTACACTTTGTAAGAATGGATTCAGAATTGTTCTTTCACTAAACTGGAAAAGAACAAGCAGGAGAACCTAATCTTCATAATAGTTTTTTCTATGGCATTTAAACGAAGTGAAAAAAAAAAGTTATCTCGGTCAAAATTTCACCCCGGCTCAACAATTCTGTTTTATGTAGTATTATCCGTTAAGCTACTCACCAGACTTTAACCAATCTGGAACAATGATAAAACATTTAAAGTCCATTCAGAACTAAGCGGTGTAATCGTATTCGAATTTACTTTGATCAGTGGTTCTCAACCGGGGTCCATATGAAGCATATAACATTACTGGGGTTCCACACAAGAAAAAAATAGCATATTGGGGGTCCACGGTAATATTTTAGTGGCCCATAGAGCAATTTCATTTCGGTTTGGTTGTTACAACAACTGAGAATTGGAATTTCTACAATAAATAAATTGTCGGACTATGTCCAATTCTAAAATATATGACGTCATTTGTTTACATTTGATACGCTAGAGCAGATATGAATAGAAGAGATTCATAGAAGATTTAAGTTTAAAGATAGTAAAATCGACCTTGCTAACCAGACGCTCGTCTGTGGCCGAATGGTTAAGGCACATCACGCGAAATAATGGTTCCGTATAGGATGCAGGTTCGATTCCTGTCGGAGAGCGAAAATTTTCTATGAAAATTTCTCGGACATTCAGGCCGGTAAATGTTATTTAATACTGTTTATTATAAAACAGAGCATTTTCTTAAATACTTGTATCTATAAAAAGAACGTTAAACATAATATAAATGTCTTTAAATAAATCGACGACATATAAAATACTAAAAATATAAAAACAACTGTAAAACAAGCAAAAAACAAGATCAAGTGATGTAAGTTAGCATCCCTTTTACTCTACCGGATGTTTTGATTGTAAAGGTTGAATAAAAACTAAGAAGGATATATAAAGGAATAATTTATTTTTTATTTATATATATATATATATATATATATATATATATATATATATATATATATATATATATATATATATATATATATATATATATATATATAAATTTTGTATAAAGATTATACTTTTTTATATAAATTAATTTAATATAATTATAATTAGTTTAAAATATTAATAAAATAAAATAAAATATTAATATAAATTAATTAATATAGTAATAGACTCGACATTCTGAAAAGGAGCAATCTTCGACTATCATTGGCATTGCTGGAGCCGAATATAAAAAAACCCAAAAAAACTCGCAACCACAGATATCTCATTAAATAAATCCGCACTTTTAAAAAATTTATTAATTACTCGCCTATTTTAAAATGGTTTATATTCTGAGTTATTTTACTAGTGTACATAGATGTTCCATAGAATTTAGTTGTTAAATACATGTTTAATTTCATTAGTTTTACTTCAAAATAAATCTTATACATTTACTATTTCTATAATAAAATTCATAAACTTATCTATTAGTAAGAAAATAAAAGAAGCTTTTTTTTTCATCGAATAGTTATGGGTGCCCACCAAAAAAAAAAAAAAAAAAAAAAGAGTAAAAGCGATCCACAGATAATAAAAAAAAATGGTTGAGAACCACTGACTTAGATAAAGCATTCTCAAATATTAATCCTTGACTAGTATTTCTATCTTTCTGTTTCTCCTGATTTTTACACCTTGTAATATTAGTTTCCTTTTTGGGAATTAGGTAAAGTATTGCAAAGTATTCATTTTTTATATTATTCTTTTAAACGCCGTGTCACTTCAAGACGTAGGCGATCATGGCCCTCCACATCTCCCCGTTTCTTAAAGTTCTTAATAAGTTTTGTCTTTTTGCTATCTCTCCAAAACACTACCATCCATTTACTCAAGCTAATCAAGTATGTTACGCGCTGTTTCCTCTGTCCCTTTTCACCTCAACCTGCCCTGTGAGAATCAGGTTTTCCAATTCCTCCTTCCTCATGACGTGCCCAAGAAATTTCAACTGCCACATCCTGATGTTAAGTATAAGTTTCCTTTTTGCTTTTATTTCTCCAAAACCTCGTCGTTGCTCACATGTTCGGTCCATGGTATCCTCAGCATCTTTCTGTAGAACCACATTTCTGTTGCTTCAAGTCTCTTCTTCATCTCTGAGGAGATTGTCCAGCATTCGCTGCCATACAGGAGGACAGACACATAACAAGTAATAGTTCAGTACTCTTTTCTTTGTTTCTAACGAAATTTTTCTGTCTCTTAATACTCTCTTGTTTTTACACCCTGTTGTAAATAGTCTTAAGCTGCCTGAATATCTTAGATTAGGCATTGTCAATATTAGGTTGGTGCAAAAATAATGTAATTTTCTCACATGAAGTTGAACGTCAAAAAACGACATTATTTTTGCACCAACCTAATATTATTAATTTTTTTACAAGTATTTCTTTCATCTTATTCTTAATTCAAGTTATTTATATCGCAATTACTATACCATCATTACACGGTCGTAAATAATAACAACCACATATAATTAAGTAAAATAGAACCGCGGATTTTAATTTTAACTTTGCAACTTAACGCCGGCGTAACTAAATGAGCATCGACTTGGGGGAATTGAGACATGGCGTCACAGTAATATCGTTCGTTTTTTTTTCTTTTAGCAATTTATTGCTTTAAAATGTTTCTTCGTCATTTCTCGCCGAGGGATGGCAGCGACTTGCTCAAGTTCTTCAAATCATGATACTGATGACGATGGCTCAGCATATTTATGTCGTTACAAGAAGCTCTCGCATGTCGCGTGTCATAAAAACCATGTAGCTTGATATACACGATTTAGTAGTCTATATGACTGTCAGGAGGTTTAAGATTGAATTGTGCTGTGACGTCTTTTTAATTCCGCCCCAATATTATATTCCAGACACTCAAGCTGTGGTATCCGTTCTTTTTCCGTGCTGTGTTTCCTTACAGCGCCGTGGGACATTGGCACCCTCTTTCCGCTTCTGGACTTTTCAAGAAAAGGCAACGTGGGAGGGTCTGATTTTTGAGAATCCAACCTCATTACACCAACGAGAGAGGATTACATCCTAAATCTTTGGTTCGGTAAGGTAGGTAAAGACAAAAATTTAGTCTGTTAAAAGTCAACATTTTCCTGACCAGAATTACACTCGAGGGCCCCCATATTAGGTATACACTTATAGGAGAGTAAATAATTATAAACACCGTAAAATGTATATATACAAAATACTTGTAAAAATAAGAAGCAGCAAGACGTGGGAACAACAAAACTAGTATTATTTATTATCTGGTTGTATTGTGGTGTTGGAGAATCGAGAGACAGTAATACTGAGTAAAATAGTGAATATCACCATTTTACTCAGTATTACTGACTTGGGTTCAAATGTAGATCAAATATGGACCGGAATCCGACAGAATGATAAGATAAAGAATAAGGAAAGTGTTTACAGTCTTTCTGGTATGTTTTTTTTTTTATAGATGTGCGTAATGAGTGTCCAAATATTTTAGTTGCAAAAATACAAGTATCTGGGGGTTTCTTCCCTCGAAATTTTGTTGAGTGTTAAAAGATAAATGTTACTATTCTGGCCCGAAAAAGGAAAAGGAGACGAAATTTCCGTTGACTCACGTTTTGACGGCCTGTCTATATTTACTGCCTGTCCGATAGTGAGAATGTCAAGTGGGATCGATTCTCATTGGTTTAGAATGAGAGAGTTAATGATAATTATAATTATTTTTTGACACTATAATTAATTTTTTTTATTTATTTTATGGACAAGTCACACTTGCACAAAACTGTACCCAATTTTGCACTTAGAACCGCCTCAGTTTTTCTTGGCATGGACACGATGCTTTGGAAGAACTATTACGAAATTAGGGCCCATGTGTTATGATATTCAGCAATTCTAGATTGATTGCACATCTAGGATTCGAATTTCCTTTTCCACCATATCTGAATGATGCTCTATGGGACTGAGATCCATTGACTGTGGTGATCACTTTAACACAGAAAACACATTGCTGTTTTCCATGAACATATTTTCCACTATTTGGGATTTATGACACAGTGCATTGTCTTGCTGGAAGTAGCCACCACAGGGTGGATGCACCGTAGTCATGAATTGAGACACGTGCCTAGCCACAATATCAAGGTAGGCTGTTGTATTTAAACGGTCTTTTCCTTTAAACAAGTCTCCCACAGTATAACAAAAAATATCTCTATGACATTTTACCACCACCACCTGGAGCCTCAGCTTGAACCGTTGATACAAGGTAGGATAGATCTCTACATTCATATTTTTAATGCCAGTTTCTGACCCTACCTCTCGAATATTGAGGCAGAAATCGAAACTCAAAAAGGCAACGCCTTTCCAATCTTCTATTGTCGTTAGAAAATTGTAAACTCAATTTCTTGTTCTTATCTGACAGATGTGGAACCTGGCGTAGTCTTCTGATGCTGTAGCTCATATCCTTCAAGGTTCGACATTCTGGGAGTTCAGAGCTTCTCTTCAGTATGCCTCTCTTGTCAAAAGTGGTTATTTGGGCTACTGCTGCTTTTTTACCAGCTTGAACCATTCTGGTCACTATCCAAATCACCATAACCATGTTTAAGCGTCAATAGCCATAAAATTGCTGACATGTCATTCGCTGATTAAAAATTTGCATAACAGAGCATGCGTTCGCGTGTATTTATTTAAATTTATTATATTTAAATGCATATATTTTCAAAATTTGGGCACTTCGAGGTGGTGTGATGGCTAGCAAGCTTGTCTTGCTCAATCACTTACGACTGAGTTGTGAATTCGATTCTCGCTGGGTGCTCCTTAATCTCTGCCTTGTGCCACATCTAAGCTGCGCTTAATAAATCACTATATTTTAAAGATTTCAGAAATGTTTTCAGCAAGAACTGAATGAAATCTAGCTGATGTAAGCAGGATTTAACACAGGATAATAGAGGGCAAGACTTTGTTTGAGCAAACGGAAGCAATAAAATTGCATTAGCGGGGCGTGGAGGGGCTCTTGTCAGAGAGTCATTATCTGCAAGCTGATTCGAAGGTTATTACTATTGAGTTCAATCTTTGTTTAACACCCTCAGGTTGTGACCCTGTGCCGGACTAGCATAGTCTCAGCGCAAAACCTGAGAAAAATTACAACTGGAAATTCTTATTGTTAACAGCTTGAAGTTAATACAGAGGGTCCTTGACTTACAGCAGATTTCCGCTCCCACGGTGCGCGTTGTAAGACGATTTTCCCACCTCTGCTAATGCAATAGTAAAGTATCTAGGACATAACAACACATTTCTGTGACATATGTTAACATAATTAGTACTAAAAACACATAGGGGTCATTAATATAATACATTTTAATATAATGAAAATAATATTAGGTTGTCACACATGAAATGACGTACTTTATAGGAAATGAATAAAACGCTTCTGAAATGTTAAATAAATAATTTATTAGGTTGTCACACATGAAATGACGCACTTTATAGGAAATGAATAAAACGCTTCTGAAATGCTAAATAAATAATTTATTAGGTTGTCACACATGAAATGACGCACTTTATAGGAAATGAATAAAACGCTTCTGAAATCTTAAATAAATAATTTATTAGGTTGTCACACATGAAATGACGCACTTCATAGGAAATGAATAAAACGCTTCTGAAATGTTAATTAAATAATTTATTAGGTTGTCACACATGAAATGACGCACTTCATAGGAAATGAATAAAACACTTCTGAAATGTTAAATAAATAATTTATTAGGTTGTCACACATGAAATGACGCACTTTATAGGAAATGAATAAAACGCTTCTGAAATGTTAAATAAATAATTTATTAGGTTGTCACACATGAAATGACGCACTTTATAGGAAATGAATAAAACGCTTCTGAAATGTTAAATAAATAATTTATTAGGTTGTCACACATGAAATGACGCACTTCATAGGAAATGAATAAAACGCTTCTGAAATGTTAAATAAATAATTTATTAGGTTGTCACACATGAAATGACGCACTTTATAGGAAATGAATAAAACGCTTCTGAAATGTTAAATAAATAATTTATTAGGTTGTCACATATGAGATGACGCACTTCATAGGAAATGAATAAAACACTTCTGAAATGTTAAATAAATAATTTATTTAGTTGAAAATAGGTACCGTTTTGATGAATGACTGTTCTTCAACGTATCTCTAAATTCTTGATGCCATCTTTTAAAAAAAATCTCATCCTTTGATGTGATAAACAGTTCAAATGCTCCGATTATCTCTTCCTTATTGGAGAATGTTTTATTGTGTATAAAAAGCTGAAAATGCTTAAATAAGTGATAGTCAGTCGGAGAGATGTCAGAGGAATATGGAGTATGAGACAAAATTTCAGGCTATGCAGCTTTTGGGCAGTTGACTGAGAAATGCGCGACCGTGCGTTGTCGTGCAGTAAAATTGGGCTATCACTATTCACAAATTTCTTTTTCAATTTTTCGTGCATATACACATTTCATCAACAATACGAGAGTGCTATTAATGAATGCTATTAGTGAATGAGGCAAGAATGAATAATGAATAACCCCCTTGAAAGACCACCATTAACTTTTTTAGCGTGCAGTAGAGGTTTTGGGTATTGTTTTGGTGATTCACTTGCATCTAACCCAGTGTTTCTCAGCCGTTTTACTCCTGCGTAACACTTGAAATAAATTACATGTCTCAAGGAACCCCTGCGCAAAAATTATATACCATATCTTTCTCATTTTCATCGTAGTTCACGTGGTAAATATCATAGTATATATTTTTGAAGGAAAAATTAATATTTCTTTGTAACATTTTTCGGTAATGCTAAATAAAGTTCATACTGTTCGTTTTACTCCTGCGTAACACTTGAAATAAATTACATGTCTCAAGGAACCCCTGCGCAAAAATTATATACCATATCTTTCTCATTTTATTTTCATCGTAGTTCACGTGGTAAATATCATAGTATATATTTTTGAAGGAAAAATTAATATTTCTTTGTAACATTTTTCGGTAATGCTAAATAAAGTTCATACTGTTCGTTTATATTACGTCATCAGGGAGTTGCCATTCACAAAAATATTCTAACTTAAACGTAAAAAATAAACATAAGTAACCAATATCATATAATTATAATATAAATGTAAACATGATGAAAACAGGTAATTGCTGCATTAGTTTTTTTATCATTTACTGACAATGTTGAAAAGAGATAAGGTAAGTCAAGGCAAAATGTTCTGTGAACAAATAAATGGGCTAAGAAAATGAATCAATAACCAAGAATAGATTGTGTGTTTAGTAATATTACGTATATGAAATTAAATAAAAAGTCAAAAGTGCATTAGCTTATCTCACCTGTTCTCGCGGAACCCTTGGGACCTTTTGCGGAACTTTAGAGTTCCGGGGAACCTCGGTTGAGAAACGCTGATTTAACCACTGGCCTTACTGTTGCCAAAGAGTATCCATTTCACATCGCATGTAATGATTCGATGCAAAAATGGTTCTTTTTCTCAGTTTGTACTCATACAGTAAGATTACTCGAGATTGTTTCATTGTAATCATTTTTATTGGCCTTCTGAGTAACAATATATTGAAAGAAAAATAATCTAGAAAGAAAGAGTCAGGAATAAGTCAAGATTTTTTTTTTATATATATTAAGGAAGTTACTTCGTTAGACGACTGGATCAACAACCAACCAAAAAATGCGTCACTTTCAACCAAATACATATGATGAAATTAAATTGTTTTAAGCTGCTTGTACATTTATTGCCAGTGATGCCATTGGTTCTCGGTGGATGAGATGATGAAACGTAGAGAACTTGTATATCTTGCTGTACTCGGATGCAGCAGCAAATCTGGGGAAAGAAGAAAAACAAACATGAGTATATTTTTCTTTTTTATCGGGAATTTGCCAACTTATAATCGAAACAATATTTATGGAGACTGCGTCGTAACCACAAATCGTCGTAGGTCGGGACTGTCGTAACCTAAATGGCTTTAAAAAAACAGTCGTCGGAAGCTGAATTGGCATGCAGACGAGTTTTTCTTACCCCATTTGCTATTTTGGGCATTATTGATTATTATTATTGATAATTCAGACATGTTGCTGTCTATTCCCTGTAGGTAATGCACTAGATATCCATATGTCTGTAATAAGAAAGATGATGACGATGAAGATGACTTTCCTATTCTGGCTCAGAAATGACAGTATAATGCAGTCTATCCTCGATTATCCGTATCCCGATTTTATCCGGACGTGAAACGAATAGAAGAATCATCCGAGCATTTTTCAATCATTCGTACAAAACACATTCTAATATTTTATCTCAGACAAATATTTTGAGAATTTAGAAAACTATACTCAACGTTTAATAAAAACGCTGATAAAATTTTTGTAAATTTTTTCGTTGTTTTCATACAAAGAACATACATTTGAATTATACTTACCTGACTAATGCCGGGTAGGATTTATCATCTCTCAGTTGCGTCTGTCTGCAGGCAGAGTGCGACTCAGTTGTTGCTCTGTCCGCGGACAGAGACGCAGTTGAGGAAAACTGTTGAGGCTGTACCCCCACCATTCTACTAGAGAGTGAGGATCGGTAATCATATCGATGCCAATGCAACCGACGATTGCGGGAACTGGAGAATTTTTGTCCTTGGCCCGAGTGTAAACGTTTGGGTTCCTTACATTAAACTCGACCTTGTGTAACATCTCGTCTCAGTGAGAAAACATGGGTAAATAACCATATATTTGAATTATGACAGCTTAGTCATGCTTGGATTTATGGCTTTCGTAACTCTCAGATGCGCATGACAAATACATCCACTGAAAGTAATCTTTTTGTTTTCTTTTTTTCAATCATTTCACCGCAAGCAAGGCAATAAAGCCACTAGGACACAAGGGTAATTGAGTGTTAGAGAATATGGGAAAAAAATACTAAGTCGGACAAGAACTAAAAAGACAGAAGATAACGACTGACATCACATTTAAATTTTTGATGATCACTGTTGACTGAGAAGCAAGAAGCCGGAAGTGAGTTCCACAAGTGGGAAGTGCGAGAGAAGAAGCTGTTAACATCTTCAGAAATACATGAACCTTAGCCGGAAGAAGACAAACAATACCGCATCTTTTCATAACAAATAAACTAGACAGAGATTTAAACAAAACGTGAAAAACAGTTATTTGATGACATAAATGTTACATTTCTTTTTAAAAATGTCTTTTTGATAATTTAAGATCCGGAATTTTGAATTATCCGACAAATTCTTTCAACCTCTGCCCCACTGGGTCCACGCAATCGAGGAAGTAATGCATGTCCAGTTGGCCCCTAGTTATAGGACACACTCGCTGAGAAAGTCAGTCATACGTGATACACGCTGAGACGAGTCAGATTTTTCCCCGCAGTAAGTTGCCATTTCTTTCTGCTGTAGACCAGCTGCCATCCAATATTTACCCATAGCTGGTGGGGGGAGAAGGAGGATTCATACCTTCCCCAAGGATATTAGCACGTAAGTGCTAATATCCTTGGGGATGGTATGAATCGACGGGAATTCGGACTCGGCTCTCCGATTCCTCAATCCGCGTCGCTATCCATTACTCCACCGTGTCTCCCTCACACAAGGATAGAAAACATTTAACAAGTCCGTTTGAGATGGTCGCTGTTATCTACTATTCAGAGGGTCTGTTATAACAGTCAAAACCCAAATAAAGTTCTTTTATTATTTTTACTGTTTAGTTATCGGATGGTTTAACATCACGTTGAAACACCGATTCCTGGACGATCACCAAAGTTAACCAACATAGAGCCTGGCCAGTACCTAATTGGATGTGCGGGTGGAGTAAGGGACAATGGCTCGGAATTGTTAATTAGAGAGCCGGGTTTCAATTCTAGGGTTCGTTATATTCACTTATGGACAAATACCCTCGGGCAAAGTCTGAATCCACCCCTTCTCTTCGCAGCTATGGGTTAATTAGCAAGTGTGGTAAGACTAAATCATTAAAAAAAATTTTTTAACTTCTTACAATCTGAAAATATTTTCTGGCTTTAAATAACCTGCAAAGGGTTGATAAACCGTAGAAACCGAATCAATCAATTGGATGTTTAGAATTAACTTCTTTCGACATTACTGGTTCGATGTTGTGTGTTGCAAATTTCGTGAGAAGAATATTGTTTTTTTTTTAAATTTTAACTGTACTCCTTTCCTTTTCACAAAATGATATTCCTTTCCTTTTTCCTTTCTAGTCCCAGTGCAGAGTTGGGTTCTCTACTAAATGTTGCGGGATGATCATTCGCTGTAAATACAAGTAGATTTTTTTGGATTGGTCGTTTTTAGGATTCTGTATTTTATAAGTTTAAAGAATGATTTATTGCGTTACTCAGCTGGGCACTTCGACGTGGTGTAATGGTTAGCAAGCTGATCAAATTACGACTGAATAGTGAGTTCGATCCTCACTGGGTGTTTCTTACTTTCGGCCTTGTGCCACACCTAAGCTACGCATAGTCCTTATTGCGATGCTCATCTAGGTGGTTTGTTTTCACTTTGGGAATTCAACCAGTCGTACAGTGCACTGATTGCAGGTCATCGTTGGGCGGATGATATCCAAGATGGAAGTCAACAGCCAAGGCGATGGGTTCTCCCGATGGAATCAACGGTCAAGCTGCAGGACATCGGCTGTGGAAGAGGGAAGGGGTCCAACCGGTTTACTTGCCCAAGACACACTACGCATTAGTAAATATTTCTCCGACTTTCAACCCAGATATATGGATGGAACTAGTAAAGTGCGTAGTTGCACTGCCACTCCACAACCACATCCGGTCATGGGAGTGATGATGAATTATACAAGAAACAGTAATTTATCAATTCAAGGCACGATTTTGGAACGCATTAAGCATCATATACTGACCTTATCCTTCCTCTTATTATTTCAAGCTACTGTTCAAGGCTCAAGAGTCACTCAAGTTAGACTGTTACTGAATAAGGTTATTTCATGGACGTAAGAATATGCGGGATTATGAGGATATATTACAAGATAACGGTTGATCCTGAGCTTGAAGAGATTAAGAATTACGGTCGGGGAAGCATCCTCTCGGGAGTCTGTTCTACAAAGCAGCGGCTCTTAGGAAGAAACTGTTCGAACTGAACTTCCTTCTTATCAAGTAATACGAAAGGGAATGATGATAGTTCGCCCCTGTGTACATGACATGGCTCGTCTTAGCTGTAAAGGTCTGATTTGGTGGAACTTGGAAATGTAGCACATTTGGAGACTTTCCATGGAAACAGTAACAGAGTAGCAATAGGTTTGCGACATTGCGTCGCTGGGAGAGGAGTTGGAAAGTGGAAAGTAATTCATCACCTAGAAGGCGGCGTAAATGCTTTGAATTTTGTCGAGACTGGAAAGAGAAGATTGGGTAGATCCAGCCAGGATCTGGCAATAATACTCCATTTTAGTTCTGGCCTGACCCTTAAGCAGGACAGGTGGAGTTAGTTACTTTCTGGAGCGGCATAAGGAACTGATTATTTTTCTCAGATCTTTAACGATGGATCGCGGATAAATGTAATTGGAGAGTGGCTGCCGGGGGTGGGTATTCTCCGTTTTTCTGCAACTGAACGTCTTATGTTTAATTATATCTTTCTGGTGGAGATAGAGATGTAATGAAAGTATATATTTCTCCTTGAATGAAAGGCATGGCGTGGACTTACTATTTTATAACGTTAATGATCTGTCATGAGTCTTTATATTTTCACGCTCAGTAATATAACTTATTTAAGTCTAATTCATTCACGTGAACGCAAACACCATCACCAGGCATCCCTGAGTGGTGTACCTAAAGAATGACGTTTTTGCCATGCTTCGCCGGTGCGTGAAGTAGCGTTTCATACTTGATTTGTTCGATGGTAAAGCAAACGACTTCATATGTGAGGCCTCTTCATACATGCGCGCACGGACATAAAATCTAACCGTCAGTTTTATGCTTGTACAACCTACAATAACCACTGGGTGTCCACAACAGTTCTTAATAGGTATACGTGATAATCTGTTGGAAGAAACCTAAGATAATAAATACATAGCGTAAGTATACGCTACACCTTAATGAATTCGTCTCCGGTTTTCAACCAACATATATGACAGGAATTGGTCAGAAGTAATGGCTGTTCTATTTATTAAAGCGTCACACTTAAACGTTATTAATTTAGAAATTGCTTTGTTTGCGTTAGGATAGACGAAAATAAATATGTACGATGTTTAATAAACAAGCGTCTACTTAAATATGGGTATCCACTAATATTTATATTACACATATCTATAGATAAGACCAATATAAGAAAGACCAATATAATTTCATTGTTATGTATTTTTTATTATTTTTTTCTCCTTCATGATGACTTATATTCACTTTATGTGCCCAAGAAATTTCAACTGTCTTTTCCTGATTTCGCGTAGAAGAGTTCTTTCTGTTGCCATTTTCTTTAAGACTTCCTTCCTAGTTAGAAGCTATGTCCATGGAATTCTCAATATCCTTCAGTAGAACCACATTTCTGTTGCCTCCAGTTTTCTCTTCATTCGTGGAGAGATTGTCCAGCATTCACTGCCATATCAGAGGATGGATATCACATAGTAATGCAGCACTCTTTTCTTTGTTACTAACGAAAGATTTCCGTTTCTCAACACCTTGTTCAGCTTTTGGGATGCTTCTTTCGCTCGCCTAGCGCGTACTTCGGATCTCAGTGTCGTATTTTCGATCTTCGTTTACAACACTTCTCAGATATTTGAACGAGCGCGCGCGCAAACAGAGAGTGAGTGAGAGAGAGTGAGAGAGAGAGAGAGAGAGAGAGAGTGAGTGCGTGTGAGTGAGTGTGCGCGCATGTAACCATAAGTTCTACTCTAGCAGTTTCTTTCAAAGTAGTATTTTTAGAGCTGCTTTACTTTATATGATTATAAAGTCCGCGCATATATGTAAATCGTTATGGATCAATTTTGATGTATGGGCGTCACGTACAATGAAATTCTACTAATATATCCGATTTATAATACGCACCTAAACTACGCTAAAATTCCAAGAATCAAACACACACAAACACAGACGCCATGAGGCAAACACGTGATGTACCCCACATATACACACACACATAAATGGCCGTCGGCTCGATTATGACCATCGCTGACGAGTTTGAATTATGGTTTTAGTTCTCGTGAAAATGACAGTCTCTCCTCAATCTCTTTCGCCTTCAATATATCATGTGAATGTAAAAGCCTTTTCCTCTCTCCCGCTCACCACCACCACCACCATCATCATCATCATCATCATCATCATCATCATCATCCTTCGACCTCCCTGTGGTTGGTCGGAACTCCATTAACAATTCCTTTGCACACTTCTCAGTCCTGTTTTGCCGTTCCCACATCCCCAATGTCCAACCTTGAGTCCCGAGCCATGGTGTCTGGGATACTTTCATGATAGTTCTTTCAGTAGCTGATACAAAATGTGGGAAGCTAACCCTGCTAACCTTCATTCCTCATCTTGTGACCCCAAAATTTTAACTTTAATTAACTTTAAAATTTAAGTATGGCATTTTTGTCCCATTTTTTAAAATCCTTCCTCGCTGCTTATAACCTGTTATAATTAATACTTTAATAGTACTTAAGGTAGAACCAAACAAGATAAGAAAACGAAATAATAGCCAAGTGAAGACGTATATAAATATTTTCTTTACATTTAAGCATTAAACTTAATTATTTATGGAAAAAACGAAATACAATTTTCCTAACTCAAGAAAAGAACTCACAAAAATTAAAAACATGTCTAGAAAAAAAAACAAAAAAAAAGTAAAGCAAATGGCAATTGAAAGAAAAGAGGGAAAAAAACGACAGAAAGAAGAAATAAACACGACTCCCTACACATATTCACACACTCGCAGACGAGCGCACACGTGCGAATGCACATCCGCGTAGACGGGCGCATGGATACATGCGCGCGAACGCGCGCACACGCACACGCACACACACACACACACACACACACACACACACACACACACACACACACACACCAACTATGAAAAAACTTGTACCAATGATAAATGCATATAAAAAGTAAAGTATAAGCAGTCAATTGCTGAAGAATGTACGTACGGGTCTGTCTACGAAACTCTGGAGTCGGGATGTTGAAGTTGATATCAATCAGCTAAGTGACAAACATTATATATATATATATATATATATATATATATATATATATATTACAATGATGTTCACCCTGTACAAAGCCCAACAGCCTCTGGACACAGAGGGTTACAGAGTAAGAGGCACAGTTTATGGGGATATATGGGGAAGATAACGGTTAACTCTAAACTTGAACATGTTAAAATTGTAGCGATCGGGGAAGCATCTGTGTGTGTGTGTGTGTGTGTGTGTGTGTGTGTGTGTGTTCCGGCTGTGTTCACTTTGGCGCAAATACCCTTGGGTAAGGTATGAACCTACTTCTCCCAGTCAGGGGTTAAAAGCAAAGGCGGACTTGGGCTCTCTCGTCTTGGTTGGCAACCAGCCTGGAAGAAAGAAAAACTGAATTTAAACCGGTTTGGCCACGTTTGGGCACACACCATTTCCGTGTTATCAGTCCTTTCAAAAATTCAGGTTTGTTTTCCACAGGCTTTCATCACGATCATCAAATTATCTGTAGCTAGTCTTTTTCAGTTCTAAAACTGAACCGTTAGGTCCTCATATATCGAAAACCGACACTAGATTCCTCTCTCTAAATGTTGTATCGAAGATTTTGGAAGAAAGAGTCAAAGTTTAAGGTTCTTTTTCGCGTTCAATTAAAATCCAAACAAAGTACAACAATAGTAGTGTTCTCTTTCATTGTAAGTTGAGAATATGTGCGTCTCTGAACGCGTGTAGAAACGCATATGTCTATTCATATTTTTCTTTCTTTCTTTCTTTCTTTCTTTATCTGTCTGTCTATCTATCTATCTGCACTCTGTTTATCCCCTAATAACAATGTTAGAAATGTGAATCTATTCAATTTTAACGCTGAAAAAAGAAAGAGAAATAGATTAGATTACTACGCAGCAAAAATATGGCCATAAATTACGACTTACGAAATCAGTCATTAAATTGAATAAACTATTTAATCAGTCTCAAAATCAGTACCCAAATACAGTCGCCTTTGTCAAACCTTTTGTGTTGTGAATAAAGGAAATATATTTTGTAAATGTCAGTATCGACACCTATGTTTTTTGAGTGCAATATACATCCGCCATCTTTTTTTAAATAATAGGTTTTCTTGGCAAAAGCAAGATTTTTGCCTGATATAAATTCTCGCATTCAGTCGTAGAAAAGTTGAGATTCTTTTCTTTTCGTGGAATGAATGTTTGAATGATTACAAGCAGTACATAAATGATAATTTATTTGTTTTTTAGCAGGCATGTACTAGTTATTCAGAGATTTTTTGCGATTCTTTTTCAGGTTTTGTCGCCTTCAATATAATATCTTCATTTTTTGTGTTCCAAGTTACCCAATCAGGCAACGCAATCTGGAACTGAATGTATGTGTTTTTTAATTAACCTGGATATATTAGCTTTTGTTATCCTAACTAAATCCACACGATATACACGGATATGTTTTTTTAATCATTTCACTCCATGCAAGGTGATAAGAGCGAGTGAAAGAGAAAAAAATCAGCGAAGAGAAAGGACAATGAAATAGTAAAATTCAGGATGAAAGAAGATGGTGATTGGGATTGCATTTAATTTTTTAAAATTGTAAGTGACAGGGAAACCGAAAAGGAGTTCCACAGGAAAGAAATGTAAGTATTAGAATAGAATATACGGTTACTTCTAGATAGTTCAACGCAGTGAGACCTAGTTGCCAATCTACTAGCACACTTAAATTCATGCAGCCGGGGTACCAAGGAGTAAAGCTTATCAGAACAATTACCATAAAAATATTTATAGAGGAGGAAAGCCACGTCAAGGCAGTGGGAAAGTGACTGAAGTTGAGATTCTTGATCAGGATCGATTACACACGATTGCCTTCAAGAATCTCGAGACCAAACCAAATATGCTAGCAATATTCAGTGCGCGGACGAATGCTTGATTTATAAATGTGTAATCGTGCAACATCCTCCCCGGTCGTCCAAGGCTTCCAACACCACAGCTGGTCGATGAAGTGACTGCTTCAATCCAGAGCTAACGTTACCACACGTTGTGATTTAAGTTTGATCATAAGGCAGCTAAGATCGAATCGCCGTAGGTATCTTCCAGTTGGGTTGGTCCAAGCAGTACGATGACGTGCAAGGAAAAAATAACACTCGAATAAATTGAAGAAAATTAAATACTGTTTTTATATCAGTCCTCCTTACAATAATTGATTATGTTAGAGTTCACATGCAATTAATTATCAGCCCAGCCCGCATCTAAATCGGAAGTGATACTATCGTCGACCTGGCAAAAATATGGTTTGCTGTTGTTGGTAAAGGCGGAAGTCAGAGACTTTCGTCGGCAGATAATCACGTGGGCCTCTCTTCTCTCCTCTGTCTGTCTCTCTTCGGCTCCGACTCGTCTCTCTTCTGGTGAATTCGTTTCGCGCATTCGTATTTATTGACATAATTTTGGGGAAATCACTTCTCCCAATCTCTCATATCATTACCTCTCTCTTAAACTTCCACCTCTCCTGCCTCGAATCCCTTTCGACCAGGATAATCAACTCCAAATTCGTTGTTTATGAAAATGAACTTTTCGCTTTACAGCTTGCATTTGCAGCTGTGTCAATCAACATTGCCTCTTAAGTCTGTGTCACTTTTCCGTTGTTCAAACTGCTCGACATACAATTCAAATCGTTTATGTGTGAATTAAATCCTCAATTCTTCCCACGGGATTTTGGTATTAACCCTTCTAGTTTCAATGTCTCTCAGTATATAACAATCTTTTACTGATAAGAAAACTTTTTTAGGTTTTATTTTACCGTGATAACAACGAATAGTATCACAAATGTGCAAAATAGATTCTGTCGAGAAAAATTGTCTGGCACGACACAATGAACAAACTTTCCTAGTAGTAGACCTAGCAATTGAATCAAAATAATCACTCCACTTATGAGGTGGTAATAGACATGACAAACCAACAAGGAAGCCAGTTGTAGCAACAAGTTGACCCGGTAACATCCCCATCCATCGAATAAAGAAGCGCGAGACATCATACCTGCATCCGGTTTCGCAAATGTCAGAATGATTTGTAATATTTGCTACATAAACAACTGCCACGAGAGAGGATTTTGAGACAGTCTCTTACACATCGAAGGCGAGGAATGTAAGGTCCACGTACCGGATTTGAGGCTACAATGGCTGAAAGAAGAGTAACTGATGAGATTAGGAGTTGAATAAAATGTAATGAAGAGTCAAGTTTTGTTTTATCATTTTGCCGTTACACTCACTTCATTACACTTTTTTATATTTACCTGTCTTCACTTTAATGCGGTTAGTATAAAAAGCAATCGTTATGTTTTGTTCCCAGGGGTGAAATGTGGTTGTATGAAGAAAGATAAGAAGATGGAACGAAAGGATATATGGTTAACAAACTTTATTAAATGAAATACAGTTCGGGTGTCGAGTGGAGCCGCTGGATGCGTAATGATAAGATATGGGCCTCACCATGGTGTCATGGCCGAACAGCTCTATACAGAATGCCCTGTGCCTTAAAACGGGAAGTGACAAAAACACCCTTTTTTCATCCCGCCGGTCTAAGGGGTACAACTTTGCTTAAAGATTTTCATACGCGCGTACGTACCTATGTATGCAACGTGCCACGCTAATCCTATTAAACCCAGACTATGCGGAGCGTCCAGGAGGGAAACACACACACACACACACACACGCGCAGAGTTAATCAGAAAGACAGAGAGTGTGTGTGAGAGAGAGAGAGAGAAAGTGAGAGGACATAGAGAGATAAACGAGAGTGTGACACAGAGAAGGATTGGGGGAAGGTTGTATTAGATAAATGCAGTAGTTTGTAGTGAAGAGTTAAATCATGTTTTGTAACCTAGCGATCTTTTGAGTATATTTCACTATTTTTATGAGAGATTATGTCACTTTTCTTATAACTATATGAGAATGGTTATTGGTTTAAAACTACAGTGCACTTTAAAAATATTAGTAAATTCGTATAATTTATATGGTTTCTGCTAGTAATAATAATTACTCTCATCATCTTCAAAGAGAAAAGAGACGATTTTTTTAATCATTTCATCCCGAGCAAGGCGATAACGCTACTAGGATACAAGGGGTTCAGTCAGTCATATATCATGCGTGATACACGATTAGGCAATCATGTATCTTTCGATACATGACTGACGAGGCAGATTTTTCCCATTTCTTTCTGCGGTAGACCAGTTACTACCCAAAGATATAGAACCCAGGCTGTCCTGCTATTTACCCCTAGCTGGGGGGGGGGAGAAGAAGAGTATTCATACCTTTCCCAAGAGTATTAGCACGTAAGTGAATGCAATGGATTCGACTGGAATTCGAACTCGAATCTCCGATTTGTCAACTCGAGCTGCTATCCATTACTCCACCGTACCGAGTGAAATAGGATGAGAAGATTTTAGTGAGGAAAGGACAATAAATGAACAAGATTCAGGAAGACAGAATATGGCGATTGACGTTGCATATAAATTTTTAAGGATTGTAGGTGGCAGAGAAGGAAAAAATCGGAAGAGAGTTTTACAGGTGAGAAGTGCGAGAGAAGAAACTGTTAGAATAGAAGATATGGTTGCATCTACTTAGTTTAATAGTAAAACGATGAGACCTAGTTGCCAATCGAGTAGCACGTTTAACTTAATGTAGCCGAGGCATTAGGGAGAAACGCTCATCAGAACAACTGCCATTAAAATATTTTTAGAAAAAGCACAGGGAAGCCACGTCATGTTGGTGAGAAAGTGACCATCGTCGAGATGCCGGATAAGGATCGATTAAATTACAGATCCTTCTTTGGATTTTGTCAAGAATCTCGAAATATATGGCAGGAGCACCAGACCAGATATGGCGGCAGTATTCAATGCACAGACGAATGGTAAATTTATAAATGTGCAAGAGATTTTGACGAGAAAAAACTGTCTGGAACGACACAATGAAGCAACATTTCTTGCATTAGACCTAGCAATTGATTCAATATAGTCACTTCACTCCATGTCAGTTGAAAAATATATTAACTGTTACATAGTATCTTGGTGTTACCAGTGTTGTGTTAATACTATTCAGATTATGTTTTTCATTCTTATAAAATTGTATCAGTGTATTTTTTCATAATGTATATCATTTAAAAAATATCTCAATTCAATTTGAATTTCCGGTAATGAAACAAAACTCTTACTGTTTTTTTTTAGTCTTTTCAGGTGTCATATTCAAGCCAGGTGTTCGTGAAAGTTCAAAGAAATTTAATAACTTTATCTTCAGCAATATGAGTTGACCCTCATTCTGAATGACTTACTAAAGACAGAGAGAGAACTGTTTGTATTTCTTCATAGTCTTCGTTAGTAATTTCGAGACGTGTTCGAAATAGCAATAAGGACGGGACTCCTTATCCGTGATTTGTAACCAGTGTAGGAGAAGGAGAAACCTGAATTCAAAGCCAGACCCCTGAAGTTATACAAGGAGGGTTAAACATGAGGTGGGTGCACATAATAAGATGGATTTCAAGGCTATGGATAATCTCTTGCTTATTCTCAATGCTGTTGGCACAACGGGCACTCAACCCAGGAAAGGTGTACAGTATCAATATTATACTTTTTTTTTACATTCAAAATGAATGATCACTCAGCGAACATTGTTTTGCAACGTTTATTGTCTTCTTTACCAAATTGTATCCTCCTCCTATAACAAATTCATAGCTCCCGGTACGTTGGTGTGTGTATATATATATATATATATATATATATATATATATATTGTCATCTGTAACACAGCTCATTAGTTTGGCTAGACGTCCGGTTGCCTCTAGCTAGGATCGAAACCTGACTGAATTGGCGTCAGTCGGGGATTCTATCACTAAGCCGTTGGCGCACGGCTGGGATGAAGGTGAATTTAAGCGTAATTATTTTTAGATAAACACACAGTGACTGAGAGAAGTCGATTCGATTTACCGAAGAGTCTTGCATTATTAGCCGTAATAGTCACTGATTATAAAACTACACTTCCTCCCCAGAGAGCTCAACCAAAATAGTTTTTTTTCAGGAGCATATATATTGTCATCCACAGATAGACTGTTTCGTTGTATCACAGCTCATCAGTGTGGCTAGACGTCCGGTTGCCTCTAGCTAGCATCGAAACCCGACTGAATTGGCGTCAGTCGATATCGATATCGAGAGAGAGAGAGAGAGAGAGAGAGAGAGAGAGAGAGAAAGAAGGAAAGAGAGAGAAAAAGAGAGAGCACCCCTCCTTTTGTAGCAGGCAGTCGTCATTATTTGTTGGTTAGAGGTGTAGAGCAACCAGCCCAGCTTTTTTGGGTTTATATTGAGATCGGTAACTTGTCATGAGAATACGGTGAGTGCTTTAGGATTGTCCTTCACCTTGATACATCGTGATCTTTTTTGCAAATCTAAGTACCTGGTTTCAGAAACAAAGTTAGCTGATTGGCCTGTCCTAAAGAATGCTGGTGTTGATGTTAACGAGGTGTTAAGAAGATGATAAGTAGGTGATACTTTTCTGGCGATTTAAGAAATATTTTTCATTTTATTTAATTTATTACGACTATAAATACTCATGTTGCTTATAAGATTGCTTAAATTTTTCATGCTTGGATTTAATAAATAGAAAAGAAAAGCATTGCAATTTAACTGAAATATTAGCGATGGCAGAATTACTGACTATAAAGTAACATATTTACTCACTATTTTTTATTTTATGGTTTCTTTTGGGACGTAAGTTATACTGATGTCAGAATTGAATTATTATGTTTTTTGGGAAAGATAGTGGAGTGGCTTTCCGTTGCCGCCTCTATGGTTTGGAATTCAGAGTTTTCCTTCTCTTAGAGTGGTTTTTATCGCTTAGGTTGTTGTTGTAACCTAGAAAAGATTACTGAATGAGGAATAACCAAAACGGAGGTTGAAAATGAAATGGTAATATTTGTAACATCAACAAAATACAATACTTGCCAGCGGCGTGAAGTAGGTAAACCACAGTTAGTGGTGGACTACTTAGACAGCATATTACCCCCGATTACAATAGTATCCAACATACTTATAAGAATTGGGACATACACATTAGTGTTCATAGGTACCGTATATAACAGTTGTAAACATAATTTGTTGGTAATATATATAAAAAACTTATGATAAAATCAATACGTCACGGTATTGTTAATACACACTTTATATCTTTAAAGTTGTTTATATTATTCCGCCATCCACTCCAAAAATGCACAAGCCACAACATAGAATGGCTATCACCAAAGTCTAGAGAGCCCAGTATACTCTGTTATTCAATCTATAGTTGATGGTAGGGTAATGGTGGTAGAAGGGATGGCTTCATATTTAATTCATATAGGCATTTGTGCGAAAGTGATCGCAACAGGTTAGCCCGGAATTTGAACTCTGTTCGCCATTTTCTACTTTCCATACCGCGAGAGTACAGTTGCTTAGAAACGAGTTGCTTATAAAAACGCGTGCACATTCATATGGATGATACACTTCCATCTACGCGAATTTTTAGGATCTGGAACGTATTTTCCAATAATGTATTAATTTCATATTCATTTTACGCTATTTCGATTTACGCGAAAAATTTTGGTTCCTATTAACCACGTAAACCGAGGGATGGGTCGAAAGCTGGACAAAAAAACAGAGTCGAAATTCTAACGCTAATACTGTATATACTCGCGTATCATGCGACTTTTAAAGACCTAATTTTGAACCTAATTTTAAGGGTGTCGCATCATATACGAGATATAAAATTAGCGTATGTACTGCTGGCTCTGGCTACGCCGTTGACCAAACTATATATCCATTTACTGTAGTAAAAAAAGTACAGCTGTATTTAAAATGAACATGATTTTGATAAAAAACTGATGTTACACTTACCTCTATCTAATAATAATTCATGTAATATTCACATATTAGTATTGTATTATAAAATACAAACATAGCGAATATACATCTTTTCCATTGTTTATTTTATAAGATGTTTAGCTGTTTCTCGTTCGGTTGTTTATGGCTGTACAAGTTTACGCAACGAGTATGGTGTTATTAACGATACTTTTATCATTCTCTTGTCCTTTAACTTATTTAACTAGAAGATGTGATAAAGAGATAGAGGAAAAGAGGTTAGTCTTTTGTAATTTGGTTTCTCAAAAAAGGAACTTGCATGATACACAAGATACATGATAAAATTATTTTTTATAGGTGAAAATTTGGAGGGAGGTTGCACGATACGCGAGATTGCACGTTATACAAGTATGTACGGTATATATAAATAAGGCTCCATTTGTAAGCATTTGTTTACCTCATTCCACCTGTACTGTTCATAAATATACAAAATTGCACAAGGGTCAGACTTTGAAGTGGTATCCTTGTTGATTAAATTCTTGCAATGGACACGAAGTTCTACTTGACTGGCACATTCTTGAGGAACTGAAGCTGACGGAATTTTTGGATACACTGGGTTTAAAGCTGAAGGAAATAAAACAAAAAAAAAATGAAAATCTTGTGAAAACACCTCAGATTCATTTAAATCTATTAGTTTTGACACATGAAAATTTCACGGTTTTCTTATTTTAATATTCTGATGAATCTTAATTCTAAAATCATTTTTTATATGTGAAAATTTGGGCGTAGCACGCACGATACGCGAGATCGCGCATTACACGAATAATACGGCATATCTTCTTGGTTTCGAATAAAATGGTTGTATATGTAGATTGTTTTACGAGATCACGCAGATCTCGAAACATGCCCGTGAAAACTGATAGTTTTTATTAATGAGAACTGCAGCTGTTAACAATATTTACCATTAAAAGGATTTTAGATTTTGAACAGTGAAGTGTAAGCATCGAAAATCAGTGTCCTATCTGCTTACTATAAAATTAAATGTCTTGTTCTCAACTGACATTTGCCGCTCGATTTCTCTGACCATAAACATTCTGTTGACGATGGAATAAACAATTAATATTGTAAGAGAATTACTATGAAATAATATTGTGCATTGTGGATAGGCGTTTAGCGGAACGATTCTTCTTCTTCTTCTATGTGCCACATATCCTTTCAGGACTTTGACGACCATGATTCAATACAATTACACGTCCTTTGTAGGTCTTAATAAATTTGATCTTTTTTTCTTAAATCTTGTTCT
This sequence comes from Acanthosepion esculentum, assembly GCA_964036315.1. NCBI lineage: Eukaryota > Metazoa > Mollusca > Cephalopoda > Sepiida > Sepiidae > Acanthosepion > Acanthosepion esculentum. The sequence continues at coordinate 65,521,473 of OZ038485.1, forward strand.
ACTATCCATTTACTCAACTTCGCTAGATAGGTTATGCCTTGTTTGCCTTTGTTCTTATTGTCTTCAAGCTGTCCTGTGAGTATCAAATTTTTCAAGCCCTCTTTCATTATGTGCCCTAGAAATTGAAAATGTCTCTCGCTGGTGTTAATGTATATTTGGGGCAGCAAACTTTCTTTTAAACGTCTTTCGTTAAATATGACGGACAAGGAAAATTTTATTAATTTTTTTTTTTTTTAGTTTTTCCAGCGTTCTTAATTTTTCCCCTGTGGTAGGAGTGAGTGAGTACAAAAACTGTTCATATCGTCGATTGTCCCAAAAGCTTTCGGTCACTTCTTTAGCCATTTTCAAGGAGGTGTTTTTGGTGTTTTCAGTTTATTTTCATGTTTTGTCTGTGAATGTATTGTTTGTGAATGATAGTATTTGCGATTCCAAGCCATCATGTGTTGGGCATGGCTCTAAAACTAGGTAAAAAATGAATAAAATTTTCTTTGTACGTCATATTTAACGACGGTGGAGTAATAGATAGCGGCTCGGATTGAGGAATCGGTGAACCGTGTTTGAATTCCAGTCATATCCATTACGCGCTAATACCCTTGGGAAAGGTATAAATCATTTTCTTCTCCCCACCAGCTATGGGTAAATAACAGGACAGACCGGGTTCTGCAGCCTTGGATGGCAACTGGTCTACCGCGGAAAGAAATGGTAACCTACTGCGGGAAAAAAAATCTGCCTCATCAGTCATGTATCGAAAGATACATGATTCCATAAGCGTGTAACACGCATGGCACATAATTGTCTGATTGAATGTATATTTTTAAAAAAGTCTTTCGTTAAATATGACAGACAAGAAAATTGTATTAATTTTTTATTTAGTTTTTCCAGCGTTCTTAAATTTTTCCGTTTGGTGGGAGTGAGGGAGTACAAAAACTGTCCATATCGTCGATTGTCCCAAGCGCTTTCGGTTACTTTAGCCGTTTCAAAGGGGGTTGTTTTTGGTGTTGTTAGGTTATTTTCATGTTTTGATTGTTTGAAATGTATTATTTGTGATATTCTATAGGTGTCTATTTTGTTTCCATTTTCCCTAAAGCTTCATCGTTGCTATGAGTCAACCATCACCACGTGGTGAACACAATGTTTTCCTCGGGAATTGAAGGACGTCCAGAACTTGGGTCATCTTCAAGATTCTTTCTTCCGTCCCTGAATTCAGCTGCCACTTTTGCCTTGTCTAGAGTCATCCCCGAATGTAACAACCATGTCAGTAGGAATGTCCTTGAGGACCAAACCATTTTCTGCAGGTACTTGATAACGCCACGATACTAATTTTTATTCATTTTCAAGAGAAGTCGCTACTAGTTACTTTTGAAGTCTTCTTTGAACAGTCAAATGTCAGTTTACCTCGATAGAACTAATGCAGTTATTAATAGGGAGTTGAAATTAATGCATGTAAGATTTCACAGCTCTAGCATCTTTCATAGTCAACTTATGAACCTTTCAGCCCCCACCCTCGTACAGAACGTCCCAAGTGGTCTTTTAACTTCACTCTCACTCTCTCTCTCTCACTTATTTTCATCCTTACTTTCTCTCACTCTCTCTTTCTTTATTTCTCTCTCTCTCTCTCTCTCTCTCTCTCTCTCTCATTATATATACGTTTATATAGGTAGCTTGGATTCTTGGCATTTTTCTGGAGAACCACATTTCTGTTGCTACAAGTCTCTTCTTCATCTGGAAGGAGAATCGATATTACATAACAGTGGAGTTCTGTTTTCTTTATTTCGAACGAGATTTTTTTAAATTTCTTAATATATTGCTTAGCTTTTGTAAGGCATCTTTCGCTATGCCAATGTGTCTTCGTATTTCAGTATCGCATTTTCCGTCCTAGCTTCCCAGATAGTTAAATTGTTGTACTTGTTTCAATTTGGTACCTCCAATTTGAAACTTGCATGTTGGGCTGTTCATAGCGAAAGCGAAATCGGCGAGACGAGTTCGAATTCCAGATGAATTCGTTAGGTTCACTTTCACACAAATACTCTTGGAAAAGGTTTGTATCCACCTCTTTCTCCCCACAGCTATGGATTAAGTATGATGGCAGATTAGACTCTCTAGCATCGCATGGCAACCATTTCCAGCGAAGGACAACTCGGATCTCAGCTGATGTGCTAATAAGCAGATAAATGCTCTTCAGTTGTGTTAAGCATTCCGTCTAGAAATGGCGAATCTATAAAAACACACCTTTACTACCATGGGCAAAAGTTTGGGACGTGTCGAGCAGTGAAAACGAGCAATTACTGAAATTCTGTTGTGTGCGGAGATAGCGTCTACTCATTGTTTTTTAAAGCATTGTTTCGATAATTCAGACAGACTGATTAATCTGTTCAGCTAACATGTTTCCCGAGTTTCGCCAAATGTTTTGGGTAGCATGTCGTGTTTTCAAGATCACTGAATGCAGGCGAGAATTGTTTTCATGCGCTTTGCATCGACTAAAAAAAAAAAAAAAAAATACGTTGCCCTTAATTCTCCAAAAAGTATAAATCCTGTTTTAAACATAGAATTGCATTATTTATTATTTATATGAATAAATTTAATAATTATTAACGATCTGAAAGTGCCGAGAAAAAAAAATTATGGAAAGAAAATATAAGGAAATTAATTGAAAGAAGGATGTCAAAATAAAAAAAAAACAGGGTGGGGGTAATAAATCGAGTGTCAAAAGTTGGTGTGTGCTAGCACTCGGCAGGTCCTGACGAACATTTTGATGCGAAACTCTGGAGTCGGTCAATAAGATAAGTCACATGAACTTTTCTTTATTGAATATTATCCCTCCAGTTATCTATTGAGCGCTTTTTGCCAGTACTTTTGCTGATCTAAGAATACACTAAATTATCGTAATTTTTACGTATTTCTTCCATTTGAATTGGTATTATCATTATTATTATTATTATTATTATTATTATTATTATTATTATTAATAATAATAATAATAATGATAATAATGATAAAACTTATGGAAAAGTTTTAGAAGTTAATGTATCGGTGAAAATGAAAACTGTCAACGAAGTTTTATGATTTATTTTGAAAATAAATGTCCGTTATGATTTTAGATAAAGGATACATCACCTATACAATACATGGTTTAAAATATCGAAGTTTTAACTAATAGTTTTTTTTTTCAATAGATTGAGGGCAAAAGTATAAATTTAATCTTCTGTAAGGTTTTCAGTTTCAACGAAATATAAGTGGAGTTGGGAGGACTGGAGTCCTTGGAAATCCAATGAAGACTGCACTCACCATGTCAGCTTGTTGGTCCGCTGAGTTCGTTTGCTAAACACCACAGCATAGTAGCCATCCCAAAGAAAGATAGGACGGTTTAGCAATAAAATAATCGTTTTTGAAGATTACCTAAGATTTCGGCGGCCAAAGTAACAAATGATGAACGATCTCATTTTTTTTTTAAATGACTAACTTTCTATCTGCAGTAAGCGTTTTCGCTTACATTTTATAGATGTTTGTAGCACTCGGCGTGTTAGGTTAGTGAGTTGATTGTGTGGATAGAGTGAATTTACGCATCGTTAGTTTAGTGGGTTATTTGTCACTACTTACTTTCTATATCAACACGCACACACACAAATACACGCACACATGCATATTTGTGCATTTGTGTATGTAGAAAGAAATTTTAGTCACTTGAGTAAGAAAATCTTAGTTGATAGCATTTTTTGATCAAGAGATTAAAAAAAATCTTTGTAGCGTAAAAGACGTGTCGGTATTTGTGTGAGTAATTATATACGCTTCTACAAAAGTACACACACACATCAGTTGGGTATCGTCTGTGGGAAAAAGAGCACCATGATGCAATTCACCCCGCCAGAAATAGTCTGTACTGTTTGGCATTCATATCGGAAGCTCCAATGCAAACATTTCGGAGTGTTTGGGTGTCAATCTCAGGACAGCGCAACGGATTTGGAAAAGTTGGATGAGTCTAATGGTGATTACGAAGGTACGGCAGCTCGGAAAACTCACTCTGATCGTTCGGATAAGAAAAGAACTCCCAAATTTATTGGAGAAAGCCTCAGACTCAACACGAAGGCCTACATCAAGTACCTTGAGGATGTAGTGCTGCCCTGGGCTAAGAGGGTGGCTGCTGGAAGACACTGTGTCTGGAAACAGGACTCTGCACCATGCCACTGAAGCAGGAGAAGCTAGTCATAGTGGTCAGACAATTTCTGCGATCATATCACTCCTTACACCTGGCTACCTAACTCACTAGACTGCAACTTGATTATTATGTGTAGAATAATTTTACTCTTTAGTTTTTCAAAATATATTTCGTTAATTTTGGTAAATATCAGTGATATTTTCATGTTTGCGTGATTTAGACGACAATTGAATCGAATGCTTCATTGAATAATTTAAACAAGTTTTGTCTACATATTTTCATTAGGATCCTCTCACGTTCACGGACAAGCATCTCATTATACTTGTTAAAGGAAGAGAGTAAATTACCATGTTGATACATATTCATTTATTCCGAGTACTTTCGACATTAGAACAATATCATCATCGAGGTATTGTTTTTTTTCTAAGACAAACTTGCTGTGTTTTTAACTGTGAAGTGAAAAACGCTAAGGTTATGTACTGTGCTGTTTAAATTTGACTTTGTAACTAAGTTTGAAATGTCCGTATGTTTAAAAAAAAAACAACCCAAAACTATTAGTTAAAACTTCGATATTTTAAACCATGTATTGTATACATTTAAAAAAAAATTGTGCAGTATTCAGAATTAATTTTATTAAAGTTTATTTTCAATTTTTAGTGTAGATAGCTTCAAGAACTTTTAGGTTAAGTTTATTATTTTCATGAAAAATTATCGATGTATTTTCAACAAGAATTTTCCTAAATTGCGAATGTGAACAGGCATGCTGTTGCTTATGTGATATGTTTGATGCATCATTCAAATGAAAACTCAACCGCCGTGTGTGTGCGTTTTTGTGTGTGTGTATGTGTGTATGTGTGTGTGTGTGTGTTTCTCTCTCTCTCTCTCTCTCTGTATGTGTTTGTGTCTTTGTGCCTGTCTCTGTGTGTCTTTGTGCGTATGCATGTATTGTGTAAAATTCATTTCTTTTTCTTTATATATTTTGAGCTCAGAGGTAGAGCGTTTGTAGATATACCTAGTGTGGACAGATATGAGGGTGGGCTGAAAATTTCATAGGCTGACTATGAAGGAGTGATGCTGGAGTTGTGAAATCCAAGTGTTTTTTCATGTTGGGGAAATGATGATAGTCAAATCAGGCGAATAGGGAGGATGATCAACCAGTTCAAAGACACAGTCACGCATAGCAATTGAAACCAAGAATTTGGGTGCTGGAGCATTGTCCTGATGAAACAAGACCACTTTCGTCAGCTTTGCTGGGTGTTTGGTCTTGATAGCCATTAGTAACTGCGTTAGGAAGAGGGCGTAGTATTCTCCATTGATGGTGTGTCCCTTTTGAAGATAGTCAATAAACACAATGCCTTTGGCATACCTCTACAACTGAGGCTGACGCCTTCCGTGCAGATGAAACGACTTTAGCCTTGTCTGGGGCACGTGAGGAGGGGTGTCTCCACTGATGGATTGTCTCTTTGTTTCTGTCTCAAAGTTATGAACCCAACACTCATACTGGGTTAGGAAACATTCAAGGAAACCAACTGGATCTGCTTTAAACAATGTCAGATTTTCTCATGATGTGATCAGCCTGGTGCGCTTTTAATCATGTGTCAGAAGACGTGGCACCCACCGAGCAGAAACTTTGCGCGGAATATTCCCAACTCTCTCACGGGAGGTGCTAATAGTATTGATTATTTGATTTATAAACAATTGCTATGTGTCAACCATCACCACGTGGTGAACACAATGTTTTCCTCGGTGGTGGCAGTTGAAGGACGTCCAGAACTTGAGTCATCTTCAAGATTCTCTCTTCAGTCACTAAATTCAGCTGCCCACTTTTGAACTGTTTGAGTCATCCCCGAATGAGTGTAGCAACCATATCAGTAGGAATGTCCTTGGGGACCAAACCATTTTCTGCAGGTACTTGATAACGCCACGATACTAATTTTTATTCATTTTCAAGAGAAGTCGCTACTAGTTACTTTTGAAGTCTTCTTTGAACAGTCAAATGTCAGTTTACCTTGGTAGAACTAATGCAGTTATTAATAGGGAGTTGAAATTAATGCATGTAAGATTTCACAGCTCTATCATCTTTCATAGTCAACTTATGAACCTTTCAGCCCCCACCCTCGTACACAACGTCCCAAGTGGTTTTCTAACTTCACTCTCACTCTCTCTCTCACTCATTTTCATCCTTACTTTCTCTCACTCTCTCTTTCTTTATTTCTCTCTTTCTTTATTTCTCTCTCCCCCCTCTCTCTCTCTCATTATATATACGTTTACATAGGTTTTATTAAAACTGACCGAGAATGTTTCCTGTTTGCGTATAAGTTGATGCACATCCGATCAAATTCATAGCGAAACTGTCCCAACTTAAAAATACTTTTCTTCATTTTTGTTCGAGTATTTTCGGCCATCTCTATTCATTAGCAGGAAAAATAAACGTATAAGTTACATAGAGAAAATATTTTACTGGGTTCATCCTGGTATTTTAAGGAACGCTACATTTCTAATTTAAATACGTATATCATATACAAGTAATGTCATACAACGAGGTGTTTGTAACAGTATTTAAGGGTTACAGATTTAAAATTTAAAGAATTAGTCTTTTAGGGACCACAAAACTTGACTGAAGCCGAGGACATTAGCTTTTTAGACACATTTTAAAGGTACCTTCTCTATAGTGAAATATATTGTTTTTTTCTTTTGCAGAATGGTAACTACGTACATTTTGAGTCTTTATTTACAGTCAGTGCTATAGAATATTGTATTATTATTATTTGCTAATATTAGTAATATTTGGGGTGTTTGTAATGCGGTGAACGATATAAACGATGAAGTTTTGGTAACTGGAAAATTAACCTACGAGAAAGTGTGGTGGTTTTGTGTCAATGATGACTTTTACTTTTTGCTACTGAAAATGCAATTTCCTAAATGGTACGAAAATTCTTAAACGGAGATGTTTCTACATTTTTTAAAACCATTTCACCCCAAGCAAGGCGGTAATGCCACTAGTACGCAGGAGGTTACCGGTAGTGAAAGTGAAAGTGAAAGTGAATGAGAAGACTGGGAATGGGGAAGATTGAGGAAAGAACAAAAACAAACAATGAACAGGGTTCAAGAAGACAGAAGATTGACATTGCATTTAAATTTTTGAAGATTGTAGTTATGAGGGAAGCAAGAAACGGAAGAGAGTTCCGTAGTGCGAAAAAAGAAACATTTGGAGTAGAAGTGGCGTTTGCATTTACCTAGTTCAACAGTAAAACGACGGGACCTAGATTCAAGTTAAATTCAGATAGTTGGGGCACCAGGAAAAAAAAAGCTCGTCGGAGTAGTTGCCATGAAAATATTTATAGAAAAGTTAGAGGGAATCCATTTCATGATGGTAAGAAAGTAACTGAAATCGGTATGACTGGTCAGGATCGATTACATTACAGATCATTCTTTGGATTTTATGAAGAATCTCAAGATGTACAGCAGGAGCACCAGATGTGGCAACAGTATTCAATGCATAGACGAATGGTAGATTTATAAATATGCAAGATGCATTCCGACGAGAACATTTTTTGACACGGCACATAGAACCAACCTTCCTTGCAGTAAATGAAGCAATTGGTTTGTTGTAGTCACTTCATTTCGTGTCAGTGGAAAACGATAGGCCAAGAAGACGTAGTATTTTGTTCTCTTGGATTTTAGCATCAGCTATGCTGATGGCAGGCAGAAAAGGTTCTTTGTAGCGGTTATGTGGACATTTTTGAAGTCCCGCGTCATTTGTAATTATTAGTTTAGATGCTTTACAATTTTTGCTATAAATGATAAAACTTATGTATTCATTACTAACATTAAGTGATATGTTCCGACAAATTAAAATTTGAATAGCCTTTGTTTACAGCTAGAATGCACCTGGTCGCAATAAAATAAGTTAATGATGCTTTTATATTTGTTTATATCAGGATGGAGGTTATTGTTGCTTTACCTAAAATACTTTTAGGTTAATTTTATTTGCTGAACAACGACACATTTTAGGTAACTATTGTTTTTAAGTGTTTGTTTTAGTTTGCTCATTTATTTATAAAATAATGTAATGTGTGAATAAGGAATTACTTTAGCGTTAATGTTGAGGATATATTTTATATACTAGTGGAATGCCCATCCTACGGACAGAAAATAATAATAGGTTGCAATAAAAATTCTCTCACTTCTAAATTTGTTTAACTACTTAAGTACAGATTTTTAAGAAAATAATCAGTGTAATTTAATTCAACAGATTATTTTGAATTATTTAGATAATTTCGTAATATTGTTTGGCTCAGCTCGACTAACTTGTAGTAATGGGTAATTATCTATGCGTCAAGTTGCACAAAATGTTACATAAAGTCAAGTTTAAAGTGGGATGTGGTAGCCGTACGAAACACGATTGATTTCCCTCTTCAGCTTTTCTTTTCGGGACACTTCAAGCGCCGGGGTATGATCCCAACCCCTCTCCCTAAGGTACCTCACCAAATTTTATGTGATAAAAAGTACATTTAAAAAAAAAACAGTGTGTGTGTGTGTGTGTGTGTGAGTGTGTGTGTGTGAGAGAGAGAGAGAGAGAGAGAGAAGAGAGAGAGAGAGACTCTGGGAAACACACACACACACACACGTATATTTTTTTTATTGAAGATGATAAATTGCTAGTGCTAGTGTCGGTTCCATCATTGGACAGAGATAGTATCTTTGAAATTTTTCAGGTGATGAATCTTCCCCTTCCCTATCCAAAACTAAGGCCAAAGATAGGAGCAGTGGCTAGGTACAAGGTAGAGACGGAATTTGTTGCCCTAAACCTAGCCAGGACAGAGTTTATGCTATTAACAAAGGGAGAAGCAGAAAAATGCAAGAATGATGCCTTAGGTACCTGTGGGTCTGTAAGTCCAATTTACGTGACAGGTAGTCATAATCTGGGTGTACTAGATTTATTTAAGAAAAATAGGTAGAGGTATTGGCTAGTGTAATGTTACCTAAGGCAACCAGTGTCTCTGACGGAATTTGGGCGGTGGTCACACAAGAAGAGATCGAATTATCTAAGGTGTGTGAAGGGAAACCCACCACTACGATAAGAGTTATTCCCCCTTTGTTTTTTGTAGAGCTACCCATTGGTTGTGGAGCTCATGGTCCATCTATCTCTTTACCTCCCTACTACCAAGCAGAAGATAAATTTGAAGAGAATGAGGCTTTGTTAGAACTGGTAGGAACGAATACCAGTGGATGGACGGGATTGTGGGAACCCATTGTAAGAGAGATTCCTACGATGTTGCTAGAAAAGATGCCGGCGTTGTTAAAGCCAATCGATAAGATTGATCTCGGACGGTTGAAGTCGGAGTTAGATAGGATAGGTACGCCGAATTCGGGCTGGAGAGAGAATTTGGTTGCTATAATAACCTGGCCGACCGTTGTGGGAATTATACTAATGATAGTCGTAGTCTTGCTGGTTTGGTGGTGGTTGAAGAGGCGTGCAGTGTTGTCGACCGGGCAGAATAAACTGGCACGGGAGTGCATGAGTGAAGGAGGGATTCCAGTTAGTGCACTTTACCAAGGTAGGTCAGACCCGAGTGCATTGGGACCCCTAACTGATATTGAAGAAGAGTCCACGATTGTCGTGGAAGGACCTGAACCAACAAAAGATTTGACAAAACCTGTTGTGAAGGCGAGACAAAATCGGAGGGACAGATTTACGAAATAAATCGATTTTTTTTTAATTTTTAGTAATGAGACTGAAATAATTGGTAAGGAGTGTTGCGAACTCCAAGAAAAATAAAAGAGAAAAAAGGAAAGAACCCTCGAAATAGTGAACTATGTGAAAAGGTTCTATTGCACGAGATCACCAAAACAATGAACTTTAACCGGAAGTTGCATGTACACATGTATCGTAAGGACAATGAAAATGTAAATGGGCATAATGAGCCCTAAGAGGAACTGAGGACTCTACCTTGGCATGCTGGAAGAGACGTATGTTTAAGTAGCCCCCTAGTAAGAAGCATGTTGGACTGGGTTTTCTCATATTTTATTGATATGAAAGCTCGTGTGTCATTTACTAGTAAATGACAGATGGGTAGGGGAGGAAATGTGATAGAGAGAGTGTCTGGGGAACACACACACGTATATATATTTTTTTATTGAAAAGTCCACTACTACGATAAGAGTTATTCCTCCTTAAAAAAGAGTAGACTTGAATAGTGAAATTAAATCAGAGCATTTTGTTTACTGATGGGGAAATCTGATCTAGGGCAGGAGTTGTACCCATTGAATCTGGGTCATCAGAAGACAATGAAAAATAGTCGAAATAATTTTTGTCGATTAAAAATTGAAATAGAACTGAGTAAGCTAGAAGGAACTTTGGAATTCACATGATTTCAGTTGAAGCAGCCAGAACCCCGTGATAATCGCGTGCGAAGTAGTAGGGCCGAGGGTCAGTTATAATCAGCCGGGTTTATCTATATAAACGCGTAGTTATGCTGAAAAAGGCAGACTGGGGAAAATTCTTGAAGAGAGAAGATAGAATTGGCCTGGGCAAGCGTTGGGAGGAGGAACGCCACTATAACTTTAAGCCCCGCACAGAAATCTTTATCCCTCCATCGCAAGAGTCATATATCGTTCTGAGGCGATTTAACAAGTTAATCACATACACTCTCTGTGTGTCTAGAATCCAGTGTATGAGTTTTTACATTAAATACGTTTCTTTTCTGTAACCCGTTTCTTTTCTCTACTATTCTTTTCTGCTATATAAAAGACATTAACAATTCAATCATTGAATAGTTATTTGTCCGGCTTTCTGCAGATATTAATTTTTTTTGCTGCATTCTAAATTTCTTAGCGCAGACTCCCCAGCCGTGTCTACATCTTCAGTCGACCGTGAATGGACGGACATCACAGGAAGCAGAATTAAACCAGCGGACCGGTCGAATAATCTACGGATGCTCAGGGTACCTATGACCACTCCTTTAAGTTCGGTTAGGACCGAGTAGACACCTCAACCCAGAGAGTAAGACACCGGAGGTTGAGTGGCTGGGGTGAAAGTGCTAGAATAGAGAGAGGTTTAAAGGGAGATAACCGAAGACACGAAGTTAGAACATTATCATTGATAACTCTCTTCTCCAATTTGCGGAGCGCAATTACTATATTCTTAATACTTGATATAATGCAAAAATATATGAAATCGGTCAATAATTATTTATAACTATTTATGCTGGGACTCATGCATGTAATTGCAAGTAATACATAATAATATTTTAAATTTTGAAATCATATTTATTTTTGGCATATGAATGTTTTGAAACTGCTTCTAAATCTTAGATTGTCTTTTAATCATTCCGCCTCACCTATGAGGTGCGTCTCCCCATTTAGGAACCACTGCCCTAAGGAAATGTAATACTTGGAGAGATAGCCTCCTGAAGCTCGAGTCTAATAAACAGTTCAACCCCAAGCTCGTCGGTTATAGCACTTGTAGTAATGTGAAATATCCGATAATATGAATCGTTATTTACGAACGCTGCAGGGAATATGATCGTAAGTAACGTTATGGAGCCTAAAATTGTAGAATTCTATAAAACTGTAATATTTTTAAATGATTTGATTTATGTCTGCCACTTAAAAACAAAAGGTTATTTTTAGAAACGAGGATTACATTTAATTTATGTTTTCTTTAAATGTAAACACACTGATATTTTACTGTTTATTATGACTGGATTTTGACAAGGCAGATATAAATTCTTTTTATACAAACAAGATGAATTAAAAAAAAATATTATCGAGAGAAACAATGATATAATAACAAGTTTTAAAATTCGATGAAAAATAAATAACACCGATGAAATATTTATTAAAATATGCTTTTAAAAATGTCACGCAAATTAAATGTTACAGCTTATGTAGGAAACACAATTGGTTAGTAAGATAAAAGCTGATACAATGTAACGGTGTCGACTGTTTTTTTTTGTTCTACTGATGTACGGTGGAGACATAGACAAAATTTAGCCTTACACAAATTTATAAAAGATATGAGGATATTCATTTTGGTAATTAATTAGACATGAATGTTTGTTCGCGTTTCTATTTAATATAGTGATTAAGGAAAAACTGTGTCTCTTACAATCTGCTAAAAACGTCGGGGAAAAGGATTCTATTATTAACATAAATTGCTTAAGTGTAAAATAAAGTATAGAATGGTATTTACTTCAAATGCATTATTAAGTTTATTGGTCACGGACACGTGGATGTCGATTCCATTGGGGAACGCCTTCGCCCTGGCCGTTGACTTCTATCTAGGAAGCCATCTGCCCAGTGATGCTGTGTCGTCACTGCACTAACTGCATACATAGCTATAGAGACCAGTCCACCCAATGGTGGGATCCTACCGGTTCGCGCGGACCGAATCTTAGAATTATATAAGCTTAGTTGGATTATCCGAAAATAATCTTCTATATAAATAGCCGATATATAATAGATAAAATATAATTAATTTCATTGCTGTAAGTTCTGCGAAAGCTGAAAGAGGGTTTTCTGTGAGGAACATAGTTTATTCTGACAAAAGATATCGTATTGAAGGTAAGAATGTGGAACATCTTCTAGTCATAAATTTGATAGGTCGTCCATTGGATCTTTGGGACTGCAGTGATCCAGTGTGGCTAAGAAACCGATGACACTAGAGTAAAAAAAGTATAATACTTCTGAACAGAAATATGATGAGAACAGAATTTCAACTTGGAAATATCTTAATAAATAAATGTTTTCTATTAAATTATCAAAATAGTTTAATTCTTTTTCATACTATATAACGTGATTTGTTTACATTCTCAGAAAATAAGCAGAATAGGTTCCTAAAGATTACCTGCCTTTATAGTACCGGTTTCTGGAAATTTGGGATGCCATTATTGAGTTTACCCCGTTGTGCTAGATGGCTGTTGATCCTACAAAATCCACCCATCATCCGGTTTTCTTTCTAATGCTGCTTGGTATCTAGCCACCCTCTTCATTAGAAGAGCCTGGTGAGCAAATCTGTTTGGTCGATGATCCAAACATGCGGCAGGTATTAGTGGGTTGCATAATACCAGTATCACATGTAGAGTGATTTGACTTAAAATTATCGGCGCGGAAAGTCGGATTGGCGTGCCGACTTCAAATAAAATCCACCTGAGGTCTTTACGTTCGCTTTCGCACAAATGCCCTCGGAAAAATAGGAATCCGCCCCACCGATTAACGAGGGTTTAATAGGAGCGTGGATGAGTATCTCTAGTCTTGTTTGAGGAGAAGCATATTTATAAATCTACGTCCATCCATTGAATATTGTTTTCATATTTGGTTTGGTGCCTCTGCTATTTATTTAGATATTCTTGATAAAATCCAGAGAAGAACCTGAATATTATTGGCCCTGACCTGGTTTCATTCACTTTCTCATCGCCATAATTTCATTATTTTACAGTTGAAATGGCTAGACGCAACCGCAAGTTCTATGCTAACAGTTTCTTCTCTCGCACTTATCGCTTGAGGAGCCTTCTTCCGGCCTCTTGGTTTCCAGTTTGATCTTCAAAAATTGAAATGTTTTGTCTTCTTAATTCCTGTTCTTTTATTTTCCTTTATAATATTTTTTTAACTTTTTCTCATATTCTTTCACATTCAGTAGCAACTTGCGTCTTAGTGGCTTTATTGTCTTTCTTGAGGTTGAAAAATCGTTGCATTTAAAAAATGTATTTGGTCAAATACGAGGTTTGTTTGTATGAAGAGTAACAGAAATGAGTGTGCTATGTGAGCTATCGGTGAAAGAGGAACAAACGGATTGTGTTATCATCTAACATGATATCTTGGGACTACATAACTGTAACCTTAGCTTTCTGCAACCAATTTTTTACATGCTTTTGTAACAGGACAAATCGTGACTACTTCACCATGGTATTGCCCCGGCTCACAATGTCCTGAACACCCGGCAGTTGCTGGCCGATAAAAACATCGCCGTACTGGAACAACCTCCCTATTCACCTGATCTTGTTCCGTGTGGCTTTTTTCTTTGCCCAAGCACAAGTGGACCAGTTTTGAAGCCGTGGGTGCCATCCATTAGGCTGTAACGAAGAAGCTGAGGGTGAATAATTTGAAGGGGGAACCATGTAGTTTGTTGTTTGGAATTGAAATAATTTTTTTTTGTTAAACCAATCCCGTTACTTTTCATTAAGGACCCCGTATGTACAAGTTGGAGTGTCCGTATATTACGTAATGTATGTAATAAATAAGCAGTTTAAGCTATGCGTCGTTTGTGTGCTTATTAAAAGAACCAGAGAAAAGAAGAAAAAAAGGCACTTTTAAAACTGTTCTAACGCCTTGAGGGCACATGACACAGTGGATATAGGTGTTAGTTAGATCCAGTGACAGGACACAGACAGTGTGAGTTCAATACCTGGTTAAGGCGGTGGAGAACATAGAGAGTGAATTAAGCAGGAGATAACGGATAACTGACATCCATTAGACATGGTATGTGGAACTAGAACAGTCTACCCCAGTGAGCGAAATAAAGGGTTCAGTTCGACATTCCAACCACCTGAATAAAGCCGGAGCGTACAATGGCCGAAACGTTGTAATAGAGCGACAATGATGAGGACAATAATCCGAATAATGTAAATAGTATACACGAGTAGTATTATTAGTAAAGTTAGTTTGAATTTTTTATTCGCTGAATCATCATCATTCCTTCCGTTTTTTTACTCGTATTTTTTTTATCTTAATTTCAGCGGTTTATAATATTTGAGTCCAGTTGTAGGCATATTTGTAACACATAGGATCTGCTGATTATCACCTTCCACTAGAGAAATATATATATATATATATATATATATATATATATATATATATATATATATATATATATATATATATATGTGTGTGTGTGTGTGTGTGTGTGTGTGTGTGTGTGTGTGTGTGCGCGCGAATACAAAATTTGCTATTGGCCGGGGTAATCCCAAGTCAAACACGGATATATATATATATATATATATATATATATATATATATATATATATGACGGTCAACCCTTCATTATGTCCTTCGTGTTGATTTGTTTGCAAATCCCGTGCAGAATTATTGTCTCATACGAAACATAAACATATAAAATGAACTGACAGACACTCATACGTCGAAAACGACGGGGGAGTCCATTATATATATATATATATATATATATATATATATATATATATATATATAGAGAGAGAGAGAGAGAGAGAGAGAGAGAGAGAGAGAGAGAGAGAAAAGAGAGGGAGTGATAGATAGATAGATAGATAGAGAGTGAGACAGTGAGAGAGTGTTAATTTCCTCATTTCCTTTACTTCTTTGTTCTTTAGTAGTTATCCTTCCTTTTTGTATTTAGATCACTGGGGTTACTCACCCGTGGGAAATTGTATGAAAGATTACTTACGTGTAGGCGGGATGGCAGGGGGGGGGGGGCTAGATGTCACACACGAGGACCAGCACCTCACAGTTATCAACAAGTACAGTTTTCGCCTCTATGGGGAGTTACAGAATACAACAATCTGTGTTTTGATTAGCCTTTCCTGCCACACTAGAACGAAGTAGTTGACGAGAAAACAAAAGAATCATTTGATAGTAAATGCACGTAAAAAGAGAAAATATTCGTTGCACATAGAAAACTAAACTTACTGGAACAAAAACCAACAAAACGAGTAAGTTCATTTTATACGCAGTATACACAAATATAAAAAAAAAACAGGTATATTATAGTACAATTACTGCATATTTACTTGTATAGAAGATACCTCCTGTTTTCTATCTGCCCATCGTTAGTTTATATGTTTAGTTACATAAACTTTTTTCCTGTTTGGTACTTGGGCTTGTATGCATATGCATAAGCACGTCACAAGCATTGTTGTCATCCGTACTGTCCTATTGCGGCTATAAATCGTCCAACAGACAACACTTGATATTGGAACAACGAATGTTATGTCGAGTTGGTTTGATTTTTTTTCATTGTTCTAATTTTTATTTCACTGGTTTTGTCGAGCTCAGACGCTGATATTGCGTTCGATCAACGAACAAGAACGCGACATTTCAGAACTGCATCAAAAGGCAGGTAAGTTCATTTAAATTTATTGAGACTAGTTTTCTTGTTCAGTATTTTTTCTACAACAGATGATGATTCGCGAGGCAGAAAGCGAAGCCGAATAACGAATGGACTTTTTCAACTCTGTATTGTCGAAAGGATTCATGTTGTTGTTTATTCCCCCCCACCCCGCAAATTGTATTTACATTCCAGCTTTTAATTTAGTAAACATATTTCTTTAAAAATGTATTATCCTAAGTAGTTATAATTAAAATTGATTCATCCAAACAACAGAGTACATCACTTGTTTCAACTTTAAACAAATAAGTGGTCTAAGCAAGAATAGCTTCCAAAATATCAAATTTATATCTGATGATGTTTAACAGCGGGAACTGAAACTGATTGTCAGTAAATTTTTAAACATTTAATTTATTCCTTTGCTATGATAAATATTTCTCTGTGTGTAAACACTAATACATTTTCCGAAAGTGCAATATTTATTTTCAAATTTAAGAAAAAAAAATACTTAAAAATTAGTTAAAATTATTACTAGATTCATTTTAATTATCTGAAATTCCTGAGAATGTATTCTTGTGATGATTTCTATATATCTATAATATTTTCTCTCGAAAAATATACAAGTTTTTTTTTGCAAGTCATTAAAATTAAGGTTGAATAGGGGACCACAAAAGGATTTATTTGTGCATATACCTATTTGAAATGTATGTCAAAATAAACTTATCTCTTAGTAGGACAAGGAGAGGTGAGAAAAGAACAAACTTGTTAGCATTTTTTTTATTATTTACGTGTATATAAGTAGCGAGGGTGAACTATGGTTGCAACTAACGGTTCTGTGAAATATTTTTCTTAGCCGTGTCCTTTTTTTGTAGTATGATAAAGAAAAACAGAAAACGTATATTTTATTATTTTTATTTAGCATCTCGGCCTGCATGACCCAGTATGGACAGAGATAGGAAGTTGTGAGGGTTTGGATTTACTTACCATCTCTTGCTATCATTATTTTCATCTTCGTTCCGAGAAATGGACGGATAAGGTGATCTAAAATATTTAGTCGTTATCATACAGAGTATTGAGGATGTGCGGGTAACATTACTATGAGGGAAGTTTCAACCAAGTTTATTGCGTCCACTTTCCGTCCTTTTCTCTCCCTCATTCAGTCATTGGTTAAAATATAAACAAGTAGACTGGATCCTCTAGCCTTGAGTTTCAGTCATTCTAGGAGAGGGACAAGTAAATTCAAAACTGGGGAGAAAGCAACGGGAAACAACTCCACAATTTTCTCCAAGAACACATGACAGTCCATGGATAATAGAGGAAAGGAATTTGTAGAGAGCCATGATCGCCTACATCCTGGAGTAACTTAGCATTTAAAAAGAAATACAGCGTGTTAGGCACTCTTTTCTTGTCTCTCCGGGATATTTATTCATCCTCTCTTCCACTAGGTAAAAGGTCGGATTTAAAGTTGGACCTCGCACGCGTACATGTCAATGGCGATATAAATTTGCATTGGCCACCACTCGCCTTTTGACACACCTCTGGCATCGGAGATTAACCGGGAAACGAAGAATATATATATATATATATATATATATATATATATATATATATATATATATATATATATATATGTATATATATATATATATATATATATATATATATATATATATATATATATGTATATATATATATATATATAAAATGAAGAGGTTATAATGGTTCCAACGAGAGAAAAGTGTGTATATTAAAAAGAAGAGAGGTACCGCAAACTTTTTGGGTTGTAATGTGGGTTTTAAAAAAAATATTATTCTTTATGAAAAATAAAGAATAATATTTTTTTAAAAACCCACATTACAACCAAAAAAGTTTGCGGTACCTCTCTTCTTTTTAATATATATATATATATATATATATATATATATATATATATATATATATATATCTGGAGGAAAGATGTATGGAAAAAAGTGGAAAAATTCTCATGTGACGCGTTTCGTCCTATAGGAGTTCATCGGACGAAACGCGTCGCCCGAAAACTTTTTAAACTTTATCATACATCTTTCCCCCAAAACTTTTCTTCACATCTAAAAATTTACATGGGGGTAAAAGTGCTCAATATCAGGGACATGTAAATATAAAAATGGGCACTGAGGTCAACACTTACCGGTGACAGTGTTTCCTGAAGATTGCGTTCAAGCATGAAACAGACTATTCAGTGTCCACCCACACGCACACACACATTTGTATATATAACAACAAATTTTAAGATGGGGGATCAGAATTTAATATTTAATGATTAAAATCGAACAAAATAAATATAATCTCGATTAAAATCGAATAAAATAAATTTAACCTAAGACGCCTTTCGACTGACACTTCATCAGAAGCTAATCTTCGGTACATACATATATATATATATATATATATATATATATATATATATATATGTGTGTGTGTGTGTGTATTATGACAGCAATTCCCTTCTGTTTCATTAAGGATGACTGACAAGGTATTGCTATGAATATTTTTATTGAATTTTTCTTGCATCCGTACAAGTGTTTTTTTGTGACTTAAAGTGTATACTAACCTGTCCAAATGTTATATGTATCCTAGCGCTTTCGGCTATTCTATTAACCATTAGGAAGGATTTTTAAAAATTTCTAACTGAATGTGTAGATTTTTATATATGTGCATCTATAGCGGTGAGAATGTTTTTTAAAATTTTATTTTCAAAACAGAGTCAGTAAGTCGTGAGCGTGTTCATAGTTGTTGTTATTGAGTGTTGCGTTTTATTTTTTATTATTAATGCTTCCATTATTTTAATACATTATTTTACATGTGGAGAGGCGTATTTACTACTAGGATGCTATGGACAAAACCTTGTATATATATATATATATATATATATATATATATATATATATATATATATATATATATATATATTCCTCATCATTAGCACAGCGTTGAGTTTCATGCTCGATGTAATCGTCAGGTGAAGATTAAAAACTGACGGTTGTAAAATTTAGATAATGATATTTACAACCTACTGTGTAAAATATTTTCGCAGTCCATTTATCTATGAAGGAAAAAGAATAAATAAATAAATAATATATATATATATATATATATATATATATATATATATATATATATATATATATATATATATATATATATGTGTGTGTGTGTGTGTATGTATATACAAACACAATCAAAACAAATATATTATTGTGTATTATCCTCAGATTGACAATAAAAGAAAATGGTGGTTTTGTTAGCAGTACAAGTAAGACGACGGATGGTAACAATAATTGATACTCAGTGACCTATATGTATGTTTATGTAATAAAAATATTTATATAAAATCTCTATTATTCAATTATTTTACGCCTTCCGCGCACCAATTATCTATCATTTATATTTATTGGTGCACATGTGTATTTTATGATCTACTTGCGCCTATCTACTCCCTAAAATTGTATTACTTTTAGTTATAAATACTTTTCCCCTTTTGTACAATTACATTGTTTTAATAGATTTCAACCCAAGCAAGACAGTAAAGCCACTAACACACGCGTGGTTACTGGGTGTGGAAGAAATAGGAATAGAAACATTACTAATATTTATTTATGTTTTATTTTTTTAATTTAATTTTTTTTTTTCAAAGGGCTGTTTCATATATAAACGCGTCGCACTGAACTACAATTTGTTTTTTTGACGACTTCATAAAGGGTTTTTCTATCTTATGATTGGGTTAAGCTTTTAAGCCTTTTATTAGACTATGAAATTTATTTTTTTAAGCTAATTATTTAATGCGAAAATTTCTTGATGTCGGCAAAAAAATGTTAACTCATGTCTATGATTTAATAAATTTTCATTATTTAGAAACTTAATAATGTGCGACGCGTTTATATATGAAACAGTCCTTTTGAAAATAAATAAATAGATAAAATAAAATACAACAAAATTCTCTAGACATATGATGCCAAAATCTTTCGCTATGACAGACCAGACGATGTGCGTACATGAATGCCATTGTTCGCTTTGAAATGGACACCCCACCCTACCTCGGTTTGACCTCTTTCCGAAGGTGATTGATATGTGGATAAAAATTAACTGTTAGGCCCCTTGTCAAAATGGTCGCCCCAGCCGTTTCCATAGTAATTAATTTAGCGAATGAACATGCTTATAAAGATGCGCAAATTTCAAGATTGGTTATTCCTAAATTTTCGCTTGAGGATGAAACAGGGCTTGATACTTTAATTCAATTTAATTTTAATAATTATTAGGTTGGTGCAAAAATAATGTCTTTTTTTGACATGATCTTGAACGTCAAAAAACGACATTATTTTTGCACCAACCTAATATATTGAGGGTTTCAATTTAATTTTAATAATTATATTGAGGGTTTCGGCTCTCGTTTTTGCATGTTCTGTTGTATGGATATGAGTTTGTGACCCTGGGTTTCACGCTTTTGCGAACACCAGACAAACTCTTTCGACTGTCGAAAGAGTTTGTCTGATGTTCGCAAATATATATATATATATATATATATATATATATATATATATATATATATATATATAATGAAAATGGACTCGACATTTCGACATTTTAATATATTTTCTGTTTATACGTTATTTTTATAGTAAATACTCTGTTTGTAAAACAAGTATCAGTATTAATTACATTTACCGGCCTGTATGTCCGAAAAATTTCGAAGAAAATATGTCCTCCAACAGAGATCAAACCTGTATCCTTCACGGTTCCGTCATTTGATCTAACGTGCTATACCACTCAGGTACAGAGGAAGCGTCTAGTTAACAATATATTTTCTACGAAATTTCTCTAGTAATCATTTTACAGTTGAAATGGCCAGATGTAACCGTAAGTTCTATGCCAACAGTTTCTTCTATCGCATTTCTCATATGAGGACTTCAGTTCCGGTTTCTTCCTTTCTAGTCAAATTTGATCTTCAAAAAGTTAAATGCAACGTCAGTCATCTTCTGTATTGTTAATTGATATTCTTTTATTGGTATCTCTTCTTAATAATGTTTTTTCTCATATTTTCTTATTCAGTAACTCCTTGCGTTTTAGTGGTTTTATTGCCTTGCTTGGGGTGAAATATTTAAGAAATAAATTGAAGGCGAGTCGGTGTGAGAGGAACTGCGAGCAGCCAATCTAACGAGTTTATGCAACTGGATGACGGAGAAAAGACTGGGAAAGGTAATAAGGAGACAAACGTCCCTTACTTTTAGACCTATTATCTTACTATCCAGAACTATTCATTTAATATTAGAAATATTACTTTACTATTAACTTAATATTAGAACTACAAGGACAGTAAGCTATAGAGAACTATGATTGTCCACGTCCTGTTTTTCTCCGTCCCTTCAATCAATCTTGTGAGTATCTAATTTTCCAAGCCCTCTTTCCTCATTATCTATTCTAGAAATTTCAACTGCATTTTTCTGATGTTAAGTATGAGTGTCCTTATTGATTTTTTTTTCTCTTAAATTTCTACGTTTCTCACATGTTCGGTCGTTGGTATGCTCAGTATCCTCCTGTAGAACCACATTTCTGTTGCTTCAAGTATCATTTTCATCGGAGGAGATTGTCTAACATTCACTGTTATATCGGGAGACTGATATTACGTAACAGTTCTTTTTTTCTTTGTTTTTAACAAAACATTCCTGTTTCTAAATACTTTGCTTAGCTTTTGGAAATTTGATTTCCATTTGCAGACATAGCTTCATCATTGTACTGTAGCCATTTGTATTTTGAGGAGCCATTCTCGGTATGCGAAGCACCTTACCAAGCACCTGTAAAATCAGCGTAACAGTCTAGAAAATGTATGCTTTATAATTTTTTTTTATTTTAGATTTATTATTTAACTTAATCTATACATTTTCACCCCTGTTAAACTCAAAACTAAAATATACTTACGAGAATGCATTGTCTTCTGGTTGAAAAGGATGTGTACAGATTTGTGTTTATTGTCGATGTAAAGTCCAAGTAACACTTGATCTTTTGCAAATATCTGATTTATTACTGAGACATCATTTGCTGAAAAAAATGTTATGTAGATACGTATTTCAAAAATAATTTTGAAAAAAACAATATTTACTTCACAATATAAATGTCTTCCTTTTTAAATAAAGACTCATAAATCTTTCAGTTCAGTCGACCATGAAACCAAAAATCTTGTTTGTTTCGTGCATAGACTTCAATAAATGAATAAGGTTTTTTTTTCTTTCTTTTTATATCCCTGACTTCCCAGGACGTGGACAATCATAGCTCTCTACAGCTTACTGTCCTTGTAGTTCTAATATTAAGTTAATAGTTCTGGATAGTAAGATAATAGATCTAATAGTAAGATAATGATTCTAATAGTAAAGTAATAGTTCTAATATTAAGTTAAAAGTTCTGGATAGTAAGATAATAGATCTAATAGTAAGATAATGATTCTAATAGTAAAGTAATAGTTCTAATATTAAGTTAAAAGTTCTGGATAGTAAGATAATAGATCTAATAGTAAGATAATGATTCTAATAGTAATGTAATAGTTCTAATATTAAGTTAATAGTTCTGGATAGTAAGGTAATAGATCTAATAGTAAGATAATGATTCTAATAGTAAAGTAATAGTTCTAATATTAAGTTAATAGTTCTGGATAGTAAGGTAATAGATCTAATAGTAAGATAATGATTCTAATAGTAAAGTAATAGTTCTAATATTAAGTTAAAAGTTCTGGATAGTAAGATAATAGATCTAATAGTAAGATAATGATTCTAATAGTAATGTAATAGTTCTAATATTAAGTTAATAGTTCTGGATAGTAAGGTAATAGATCTAATAGTAAGATAATGATTCTAATAGTAAAGTAATAGTTCTAATATTAAGTTAATAGTTCTGGATAGTAAGATAATAGGTTTAAAAATAAAGGGGCGTTTTTCTCCTTATTACCGTTCCCTATCCCTTCTCTGTCATCCAGTTGCATTAACTCGTTAGATTGTCTGCTCGAAGATACTCTCTCACCGTCTCCCCCTCAAAGTATTTCTTAAACATTTTACCCCAAGTAAGGCAATAAAGCCACTAAGACGCACCCTCGCTATCCTATCAATATTTGCTTTTTTCTAACTAAATTTATATATGTTACAAATTACACGAAGTACAACTGACTATTCAAAGGATGAAGAATTTCCAGATTTTGACGTAATTTTGGGTTCTTGTGTCCGTCCTGAAAACAAAACAAAACACGGAATATAAAATTCACTATTTTTTATCCCTAATGTTGAATGTGTTAAAATTATTTAGCTTTTTAACAAGAAAAATCTCAAGTTGCTGATAAAAATTACCGCAAATCCTTGTTGATTTATTTAAGATGGAATAATCTATTATGACATGTCTCTAATTTGTATTGAGATACATTGTATTTATTTTCAATCTTTCTATGGGAATTGTTTACCTATATTGCATATGAACCATTATTGTACGTAATTAGGTTACGATAAAATTTGTATTTTATATGAAAATTGATATGTAATAGAATAGGACCCTGTGTTAAAAATTCAGGGGAGGGGGCCACGAGGCACTTGCGCCAACCCTGCTAATAATGCGCTTAAATTCATAAAACCTATATAGTCTGTGAGTACAGAATGCATGGTCATAAGTAAAAGGATGAGCCCGAAATGCCCGGGAACACTAGAATCAAGCAGACGCGGAAGTTTAAATATCTGGGAAACGTTTTGATAGAGGACGGTAAGTGCGACACTGAGATCAGTAGACGTATTGGAATGGCCAAGGACGCATTCCAAAAGCTGGACAGAGTATTTCGAGACAGGAGGATTTCTTTGGTAACAAAGAAAAGAATACTGAGCTGTTACGTGACATCTGTCTGAGATGTGGTTCTACAGAAGGAGGCTAAGGATATCATGGACCCAGCGTGAGAGAGGATGCAAACAAAGAGGAGGCTTATACTTAATATCAGGAAGAGGCAGCTGAAGATTCTGGGACACATAATTAGGAAGGGGGGTGGGCTGGAGAATCACTGGTCGGGAAAGAGAGACAAGAGAAAACATACCTGGCGGGTTTAAGCAAGTGGATGGCAGAACGTGATCGGGGGGGGGGGAGCAGAGGTAAGGAACTTGTTGAGGGATAGAGGGAAGTGGAGAGCCATGATCGCCTACGTCCTGAAAGGACACGGCACATAAAAAGAAAGAAGTCTGTGAGTGATAAAACCCTCATTCCTCGTTAATTTCAACGGTTTCTTACTTATTCTAAGCACATGTGTCCTTTTTGTTTCCATTTTCCTTAAAACGTCCTCGTTGCCAACTTGCTCTCTGCATGGTATTTGCAGCCGACTTCCGTAGAACCACATCGCTGTTGTCTGTGAGGAGATTGTTCAGCATCCATTGCCATAGTGTATTGCATTACAATTCAACATTAGCCTATGAAATTCGCCTATCTCTTAATAATCTGTTTGGTTTCTGGAAGGCATTTTTCGCTATGCGCCTTCGGATTTCGGTATCACGTATTCCGACACTAGCCAGAGAGTTAAACTTCTGTACTTGCTTGATTTTGATTTCTTTAAAGCTACTCGGATTGTGGAATCCGAGAGCCGAGTTCGAATTCCACTCGAATCCATTACATTCACTTACGTGCTAATACCCTTTGGAAAGGTATGAATCCTCTTCTTCCCCACCAGCTATAAGTAAATAGTAGGACAGACCGGGTTCTATAGCCTTGGATGGCAACTGTTCTACCGCAGAAAGAAATGCCGACCTACTGCGGGAAAATATCTGTCTCGTCAGTCATGTATCGAAAGATACATGATCACTTAAGCGTGTATCCCGCACGGCACATAACTGACTGTCCCTCTTGCTAACAATTATATATTCCGTCGGTTTATCGTTAATAGATATTATTTTCTTCTAGCTTATCTTCATTTTTTTTCCTTCTTGCAGTTTTCTTTCCGAGTCTACCGTCAACACAGTTTCATAACAAATCATCGTAGTTCCATTAGGATCATGCTAACACAACCATCACAATTTGACTTTCAAGGCTTGGGTCAACCTGTGGTGTAGTTTTCGGACATTTCCCTTTGACGCCGCGCACTAGGTCGATATTGGCAAATCGACTATGTTGAAATTGGAACCCATATTCCTCTAACTACTCCACCATAAACGATCTGTAATACTATCTATCTAATCATCGCTCCATGCTAGGCACTGAAAAGCGTGTATGCATGTACGTGTTTACGAACGCATGAAAGTCTATGTGTGTGTGTGTGTGTGTGTGTGTGTGTGTGTGTGTGTGTGTGTGTGCACGCTGACTAGTAACAAAAATATCCCTATTTCTCGAGCATGAATTCGCTAGTCTGAACTGTCCCCATTATTTATTTACAAATTCGTTTTGCTAATATTGACAAATTCTCGAGTCTCAAGTACGAATCTGTCATGAATACTTTGATCTTACGACCAAAATTGAAAACGTGTGTGTCTCTACATCGAGTGTCAATCTTTCAAATTGTTTGACAAAATTTGACCTTTTCCTTCATCAGTCCTCGCCTTCAACCATTTTTGTGAGCTGACAATAAATAATAAATTTAAATACTAGGAGGGGTGATAAAGGATACTTCACAGTGCAAATTTGCTTTTAAAGAATGTCCATAATTCTCTGCCTGTGTTAGAAGGGCATTTCGGCGAAATGTGACACGAGTGGAATTTAAAGTTCGAATCTGTGCGTATATGGACTATGGACGAAAAGTGATCAGCCATTGTGGAACATGCTTTTCGTGGTAGGTGGGGGTCTTAAGCGCCGGGTAATATATCTAGCGCCATCTAAAGTTATAATTGTATTTATTAGTCTTTTTAGAATTTTGTAAATATAAAATTACTCTTGAAAATAAACAATATAATGAATAAATAGTTTTTAATATTTTTGTTGTATATTCTCAAGAACAAAAAAAAAATGTATAAATTCACTTTCATCAAATCTTTTGGTTTTATTCTAATTCTAATAATCGCTATTTAAGCAATAAACATTACCGAAGAGCGTAGGTAATTAAAAAAACGGTGTCATCTGAAAAATTGTCCTTTTCACACTGTGTCTTATTGGAGGCACATCTGCGTATGTTTGCCAAACAAATAACTGTATGGAATTTGCAGAAACTATAACACATGATACAAAATTGTGCAAGACTTTTAAAAGCCAGGTTAAGTATATATATATATATATGTAAAGAGGGAAACCGTGAATTTTAATTCACGGTTTTCTTCTTTTTCTGATGAATCATATTTCTTAAGTTAATGATTAAATAAGCTCGTTGCGAATTCTACAGCTATAAGATACTCCTGGAAATTGAATCTTGAATCGTTAAATATTTCAGCTAAACAACTTTATTCCAACTTTATTGCAATAACATTTAGAAATATGAATGCAGGTCTTTATTAGAAATAAGACAGTGCAAATAAAACGATTAAAAATTGACAAGTTTTCTATTTCCGCGAAGTAGAAGTTAAACACATGAGAGCGTTATAGTCACCCCTATCTTCCCATTCATTCATTCTTTCTTTCACTAAAGCCAGCCAGCGTCTTTGATATATTTTTTTCTTTCGTCTTTCTTACCAGTCAAAAAGTAGGTGGTCCATTATTTATCTGCGGTAAAGGCATTGTGTAAATGCACATGTTAACTAAATTACTAACGGAGAAACAAGCAGAATTATAACACTAGCAATATCCATGAAGATTTCTCGGTTTTCATATATAACTTTTGTGATTAATCTTAATTCTTCAGTTGATGAATAAATTCATTCTATGTTCCACAACTATATATACATTCCCTTATTGCACCGTTAAATATTTGAACTTAAAAACTTTAAAAAATATTGCAATAAGTATAAATGCAGGTCATATTTAAAAGTAAAAATAAAAAGATCCCAAAGTGACAAGATTTTATATTTCACTGAAGCAGACGTTAAATGTATGAGGGCGTTATAGCTTCTTTCTTTCTTTCTTTCTTTCTTTCTTTCTTTCTTTCTCCTTTTAAACCAAACAGTGCTTTTGATATATCTTTTCTTCAATTTTGTGGGCAGTGGACAAACAAGCTATTACATGAATGGTTCATTGTTTATCTGAGGTAATGGCGGGGCGTAATGTACGCGCTAACTAAGTAAGGAAGGAAGAAAAAAGCAAAATTATAATATGATAATCTAAAAAAATGAAGAAATCGTTTACTAAATTAAAAAATAGGCAATGCCACTTTTAATTATATTGTTTATCTGGAGGAATGCAATTAAGACTATTATCGATATTTTCATCATTTTGGCTGTTGTTCTGATCTTTATTGCTATATTCACAAAGTTTCGGCTGTTGTACACTCGGTCTTCTTCAGGTGATATACGTTGGAATTTCGAACTGAACACTTGATTTAGTCCGTGCATTAGATTGTTCTAAATCCATGCCTTTTTTTTGGGGGGGGGATATCTCAGTTTCAGTTAGTTTAGTGGCTAGGTATTGAGCTCGCAACTCTTTGTGTCAAGACACTTTTTGGATTACTGCAACCAACGCTTTTATCCACTGTGCCATATATCCTTGAGGGGTGTTTTTATGTTTTTTTTTTAATTATAACTTGACAGAACTGACAACCCTAATGAAATCCACTAGAAAACTTGTGATTGTTAATACAAAATTCACATGTTTTGATAAGAAAGCTGGGATCAAAGCTTATGCATTGATCAGTTTCACAAGATATTACACTTCCTGACGCAATGAAAATCAGTAAAGTGTGCATCATCATCATCATCATCATCATCATCATCATCATCATCATCATCATCATCAGCAGCAGCAGCAGCAGCAGCAGCCTCATGACCGAGTCTGGCCATAGGGGTTGCTACATAGCTGAAGACCTCACCAGTTCCCTCCACGTCTCGGTAGGTATTCATTCATATGTAACGTGCCTGGAGCAAAGTAGTCGTGACCAAGCCCATCCCTCTCCAGGTCAGACAACTTGAAGGGTCGCATTGGTCATAGATAAGTGGGTGATGTTTCCACCGTGGTGAGTGAGGGTGAAACTCTTTCCTATGCTGATGTCTAGGGCAAAGAGTTGCCGTGCCAGTAGTTCAGTGTGGCGTGCGGATTTAGCCCGTAGCCGCTCGAAACACGCTCTTATGACTGTCTCTCGGTTGAACTCCATCCTAGTTAGAGCCGCGGTACCACCGCATTTTTCTCGAATTTAGAAGGAACCGGAAACCCAATTCCAAACAGGAAACAAGAGATAAACCTCTATTCCTGTTCAGATTGCTATTACTACTGTTAAAACTTATTTAAATGTTAAATGATAGAAAATAATCGTATATACAGAATAAATAGTAGAAACAAACATTACACAATCAAAATATTTATGCAAATGCCTGCAAAATCCAACAACAAAATTGATAATTTTTCTTGACGATTTAGGATTTTTGGATGACAATAAAACGTGAAGAATTTTTACAATATTAATATCAGAGCAATGAGAGCGGCACGCGCAGTATATCATACAAAGTATAATAGTTTAACAGATTCTATTTGCTTTGTTTATCTGTTATATAGAGGTGTGTCCCACGCGTCTATATAGTTTCTAGACAAATCCCTTGTCTAGAAGCTACTAATAACTGTGTTGGTCAACACGACGGTAACGTCATAATAAACAGGCTCTGCAAGGGAAATTAAAGAGGCGATTTGTACTTAGTATCAAGACATAGTTACATAGTTTGTTTGTTTTTTTTAAGTTTTTCCCGTTGTTATATCCCGTGACCTCTCTTGGATGGTTGCATTTTCGGAACGTTGAAATTTGATCGGAGAAGGCGCGTATTATTTCTGTTACACACTCATGTCCCACCAAAACTAATGTCCACATTCCAAACTACAACAAACACTCAAAAAAGACCGAAAAGAGTTACAGCTGGAATCTGTCCCAACAGATCAAAATACAATGATTAATACTTCAAGTAAAAAAACTTCAACTAAATAATTTGATTATTATTAATATTTGACTAGTAATTGTTTCGTCTTAATTTTAATTGCTTTTTCGTGGCAACTACTCAGACCGTCATTCTACGGCCGTTG
Organism: Acanthosepion esculentum; assembly: GCA_964036315.1. Taxonomy (NCBI): domain Eukaryota; kingdom Metazoa; phylum Mollusca; class Cephalopoda; order Sepiida; family Sepiidae; genus Acanthosepion; species Acanthosepion esculentum. Next base: position 65,550,827 of record OZ038485.1, read on the forward strand.
TAAAACAGGGTATATCGTGAAAAAATAAAAAATATATATCGCTGGGCAAAAGGCAAACTCCAATTACTTTCCGCGCCACATGAAGTTTGTCTATTCACGACAGCTGATCTATCACTTAAAATTAAGAGACAACTGTAGCAAAAACATTCAATTATTTTCTCTGGACCCTTGGCGCCATTCTACACTAGTATTAGTAATAATATTATATTACATGTTATTAGATGAACTATAAGCGCGTGGCCGAGTGGGTGGAATGTTAGCATTCCGATCATGAGACGCAGGTCGATTTGTTGGAGTGGTGACTTTTTTTTTTAATCAATTCAATCCAAGGAAAGCAATAGTGTCACTAAGACGCAAGGGGCTACTGGAAGTGAAAAAGAAAGAAAAGACTTTAGAAGATACCGGAAAACCAATAGTAAACCGTAAAAAAGAGATAAATATATATCTACACTTGTCCAGGGAAGTGTGTGAACCGGACAATAAGCGAAACTATCAATTCCTATTGAGGAAAAATAGATAAAGTTTATGCAGAGACATTAGAAGTTTAGAAGTGAAGCAAACTCAATCTAAAACAAGACACGGGATAAACCTCTACTCCTATTCGAAAGATCGGGGTGGCGTGTGACCCGGACCGGAGAGGAGTGTGATCTTCATGATAATATCGGACTGAGGAGGATATTGTCGGTACTATATCATGGGCGCATTGGGAAGTGCCTGAAAACTATGAGCTGACCCAAGCATTGTGAGCGAAATTGGGTGAACGAAACGGCTCGGAATCCGTTCGATGGTTGTGTTAGCACGAAGTCACAAGTCATTGCGACCGAGGGCTTGAGCGTACTGGCTTTGTTCAAACTGATGATTACGCCAGATTATGCGATCCCTCACACAACTGTTGCAGTATGAGCCACAGGTTGACTATCTGGTATTGAATGTATGTGCCTGAGCATGCGTCTGCAACAAGGATTAGTTAGTCAGCCTAGCAGACAGGTATACTCAGATACGAATTCAATAATGACAATATTTGTATTTACTTTTTTAATTGAAATATTAAATCAGTTGTTTGTAATTGGTTTTATTGTTTATTAATATTGCCACTAGTTATGACCCGAGAAAAATTCGCGAATACATCTGAAGTTTTCTGATTTTTTTATTTTTTAAATAAATAAAAAATACAACAGATGTTTTCGAAGAATGTAAATAAAAATCAAATTTAATTTTTCTAAATTTATTTTTGTTTATTTAAAAATAAATAAAAATGAAATTAATTTGGAATGTTTGCAAAGAGGAAATTTTGGTTCCTAATGAGATTTCGCTTGAGAACGAAACAAAATGCCCGACCAGGAGTGTCAAACTTTCATTGTAACAACGCGTTGTTATATCGCATTGTAAGTCTTTAAATATTGAACAAAGTAGGGTATAAACTTTTGATGATTATTCGAGAGACTCTGATGTACATGGCCATCTTGTTAAAATAAAACGCAACAGAACATATAAAGATTTAAATTTAGTTTCCGTTATTTTAAATGAATTTTGACACATCGATATTATTTGGAAATGAAATTAATATAAATGATCCCTTGACTTTATAAACGTTACAACAATAACAACAACAACAACACTTAGTGAATATTTCAAAGTTCGTATCTAAGTATGTGAACATCTTTTGTTGGATGTCGGCCTTGCCTAGATTCATGGGGGATGAATGGGCCATTACCCTACCACACTGTTGGCAAGAGCGGATGTGACACGCTTCGGCAATCATGTGCTGTAAAATTGGATGTGCGGAGTGCATAATGAATAACGGCTCCGAATTGGAAATCAAAGAGTTATGTTCCAATTCCAGTCGGGTTCGTTATATTCACTTATGCGCAATTACCCTTGGGAAAGGCATGAATCCACTTCTTCTTCTTCTTCTTCTTCTTCTTCTTCTTCTTCTTCTTCTTCTTCTTCTTCTTCTTCTTCTTCTTCTTCTAGCTATGGGTTAAACAGTAGGACATGTATAAAGAAAACATAAGTAAATCATTATTAACTCTAAAAAATCCTTAAAATCTAATAATATTTTCTGGTTTTAAATAACCTGCAAAAGGTTGATAAGCCGTAAAAACAAATCACTCACTATTTTCGATGGCCCAAGTGTATTTGCGCGTAAATAAATATAACGAATGCGGCTGGAATTCGAACTCGGCTCTGTGATTTCTTATCTCGAGCCGTCATCCATTACAGCACCCGCACATCCAGGCTTACAACACCCTGTATTCACAAGCAGTCGCACTCATTGGTATTGACCATGCTCAACGTTGCTTAACTTCGCTGATCTGACGAAAACCGGCGTTTCAACGCGCTATGACCGGAAGTCATTTCAGCGGTAATTTTACGTAAATTATTCAGTGAGATTTTGCTGGCGTCTTGGTATGCAGTTTGCTTGCTTACCTCCTAGTTTCTCAGAAGACTCCAGAACGACTTAATTTGCAAATAGATGCATGCTGACAAAATTATTTTTTCTTGAACATGAAAACGCCCAGAGATTTCTCTGTAACTACAAATTATGACTCCAGCAGAAATCGTTTTGAGACTGAGATCCAAAAAAGAATCGGCAATGTTATCGGTTTTTTAGATAATAATGATTTACTGATAAAAGCTTTACTAATTAACCCATAGGGAAGAGGTGGAGTCATACCTTTGCGCGTAAGTTAATATAACGAACCCGACAGGAATTTGAAATCGGTTCTCCAATTAACAATTCCGTGCAATTATCCATTTCATAACCCGTGCATCAAAGCTTACAGCACCCAAGCGGTTACCCATCTATTCGCGCATTTACCCAGCCTATCTCCATATTGCACTAATGTTAAATTATAAATCAGTGGTGCGGACTTATGACATCAAAAGTGTTTCAGCCGTTGATTTCTTTTCAACAAAACACAGCGATTATATTCTTGTCGGTCTAGTAAATAAAATATTCATTCGTAATATTATTTTGATGAAGAGATAGGGAACAAAAATGTTTTCAGAATTTCTTTCTCATTCGAGCACGGTAGAGTTTTGTCAAGGCAAAAGCACATTGTTCAGTCGCTCAATGAATTGTGAGTCAGATTTGTCATAACTATCTTTATTTACTTCTTACTCTTTGGCGCCAATATATATATATATATATATATATATATATATATATATATATATATATATATATATATATATATATATATATATATATATATGTAGTACAATGAATCATTCATCCAAAAAGTAAATTAGTAAAGTTAATGATATAAAATGGCGAAATTCTTTCGCTAACTAAATTTTAAAGATGCATTAACCCACTAATCACTCGATGTTATTAACTCACTAATCATTCGATGTTATGATCCATGTTTTTTAAAATTATAAACTGTATAAGGTCTTCCTTAAATATGCAAGTACTTTCGACGGGTTCTCCGGCCATCATCAGGTATGGAAACTATTTTGTTTTTGGTAAAATTCAGGTAGCATCCGAAACGAAAAAATATAATGCAAATCGAAATATGTTATTTTTTTATTTTTTATTTTTTTGAATTTGTTATTGATAACGGATACAAACTTGTGGAGCGTGCAGTCGCTACACTAAGTTTGAATTTTTGAAAATTTAAGTGAGTGCGTTTTTTATTAATATGGCAATTTAAGAATTTTTTTGTCGCAGGAGTTTATCAGTCAACGTGGCATGAACTAAATAGTTCAATAAATACAGTAATGTCTCAGTTGTTATCCCGAAAATTTGCACGTCGGATCAGTTCTTTTAAATCAAGTATGTGGTGCGGTTCAATTTATATTACAATGAGTCGAAAGTACTTACATATTTAAGGAAGACCTAATACAGTTTATAATTACAGTGTAACCCGGATATAAGAGAAACCCGGATATAAGAGAGGTTTTCTCTGGTCCCAAATTAGAGCCTGTGTTAATGTATATATAATAGACCAAACCCGGATATAAGAGAAACCCGGATATAAGATACTTCTCCGGTCCCGACAACTCTCTTATATCCGGGTTACACTGTAAAAAACAAACAAACAAGGATCATAACATTCATCGAGTGATTAGCGGGTTATTGCATCTTAAAAATTTAGTTAGCGAAGGGATTTCGTCATTTTATATCATTAACCTTACTAATTTACTTATATATATATATATATATATATATATATAGTATTTTCTTGCATAGTATTTTGTAGCGTAGCGGAGATCGGAGCAGAAAGTGAGATTGGCATGCCGAATTCAAATTCCAATCGAAGCCGTTGTGTTCACTTTTGCATAAATATTCCTATAAATATGAATCCACCTCTCTCCCCATTACAAGAAAAAGATCATTAGTCTTTGTTAGCAACCAGTGTAGGAGAATGACAACTCTGAATTTAAAACCGGTTTGATGTTTTAATTGAATTGGTGAAGATACCTACAGAGCCAAGTGAACTGTAAATGATTTTATCTGGACCAGCGTCGTATGATTGTCCAGAGCATCGCCAGTAAAATCCAAAAGTGAGAGTTTCAATGCAATCATTCGCTGTGAAAAAGAGAAAAGAAATAACATAAAAAAAAGAAATAAAATATTTCGGGATGAAGTGGCAAACGACCGGACGGTAGGGAATTCCGAACATGGGCTTTTATAGACCGGTCGTATTCTAGAATGGGAACTTGCAGTCAGAGCTACGAGCAGATAGACGGTTAGAGTAAGAGATGTAGACTCAGTTCTCTTCGGCTGATGGGAAGATCCGGTTTGTTAATCTGCCGCAAGAGGCAACAGTAGCAGCAGCAAAAATGCCTCAAGTGTCACTTACTTAACATCTGACATTATCAGGTGAAACCATGAAAGCTCTGTCTGTTGGAGCTAACAGATTTCATGATTTTGTCATGAAGGCGATATCTCCAGACGGCCTAATTCAAGACTTTTCTCTCCATGTTTTATCTCGCCATCAGTTTTATTAGTTCACAGTATACTTGGCTGTTTTCAGTTTTGTTAACACCGACGTAAAAATGAATCAAATCACAGCGTTGGACAAAAGTGACCAGTCGGTGAAAAGCCGAGGGGCCCGGTTTTATGCTAAACAAATTGATTTCATAGAAATTGAAATATATTTATGAATTTTTTTAACAGATAATGCGCATATGCTAACCCTGTAGACTTCCACCTGAAGAAGAAGATCACACCCTGATCACTCAAGGCATTGCTTCTGTGCTTCTTGTAGCAATTAGATTTTTATGAAGTGGAGTTGATATCAACCTCATAAATATTTACTTGCGACGGGAAGCACAGAAGCAACGCCTTGCATAATGAGTTGATACACGTAAAAAAATACGCTAAAAAAGTAGTCAGATTAGGCCAAAAGTGGAGTACTGTTGCCATATTTCGTCGGGAGCTGCCCAGACCTCACTTTCCAGTCTTGATAGAGTCTCCGAGTCCTTGTTGGAGAAGAATTATTTTTCCACCCTCCAACCTCTCTCTCACAGGCGGATGTGACAAGTCTCTTACTGCTCTATCGCTACTTCCATGAAATTCCTTGGTTCCCCCAGGTCTATCCTTCATGGCTAGGACCTGCCATGCCGCTTACATCGTAGCAAACCACCCACATTCTCTCCGTATTCCATCAGCGAGAAGTAGGTTTCACTCGAACAGCTTCTTTCCGCGAACCAATGCCCCGTGGAGCAGACTCCCAAAATGTTTCCCTGATCACTACAATCTTAACATGTTCAAGTTAATCGTTAGCTTCCCCTGCTATCCATATAAACTACCCCTTAACGTAACCCTCTACCTCGACTGGCCCCCGAGCCTTGTACATGGTAAAGCTTACTGTAAACAAATTATATCACTTTATAATGACGTTCGCTTTCCTTTTACTCAGTTTTCAATATAAAGTATCTTTGTTAATTTATGAAATTAAGATATTGCACGACAGACGACATCGTCTACTTTTTTTTTTTTTTTAAATCAATTCGCTCCAAGGCAAGGCGATAATTCCACTAAAGCTCAAGGGTTTAAAGTCTTCTCCTTCTCTTTCACTCTCAGTAAACCCTTGTGTTCCCCCCATATGTAGATTTGGGAGTTTCTCGCCCTTCAAGTAAGAGACTCTCTTTATTCCTTTCGGGCAAACGACAAGTAGATATATCTATCTTTCATCCGATTATCCCATGTGCGCCCACCTAAATTGCAGTTGTGTCGACCACCATTTTACATGTCGAGGGCAGCCACTAACATCCAGAGAAGACGCGGATCTGTTGCTAGTAGCCCGGCAATCATCTTCCAGGTCAACCTGTTGATGCACCTGTATTCTCTGACGTTCTGGTGTAACACTGAGTGTAAAATCCTTCTTGGTTGCACCCAGTACATATTGCGGTCATCACAGATCAACTCTTAGAACAATGGTTTCTTGTTGACATTAAATTCGATTCCGACCATCTGCTATTTCTTGGTGCGAATCACATAGTATACATTGCATTTAATCTTAATCTGTATTCAAATGTGCAACTCTATATACAGCAAATCGCTAATGTTTATGAATGGAATTAGGACAAATTGGACGTCAAGATTTATATATTCAGTAAGTTTAACAATATGCTAAACTAATGTAAACATTGTCATTTTATAGCATATGGCTATATCGCATATGTTATATATTGTTGACTGACAGCAATAAAAAAAAAGAAACATGATCTGTCTCATTGTTTAACTAATCGGATATTTCCCTGCGGAAGCAGTTGTTGGAGCCCCGGTGAAAATTAGAATTTCGAATGCTGATTTTCACGACAGGAAAGATTTTCACACTCGACGGATTGACACAAAACAATCTTTCTACTTCCAGTTCTTTCTACTTGGCTTTGTGCAGTACTATGCTAAACTTATTAAATATCAAGGACACTTTTCATCACCTACCTTCTGCTTTATATTTCACATATTATTTTCTTTTCCCGCCAATCAATTTTCGAAGGCAAAGAATTTAATTCTTATAAGAATGTTCTTCACTCTGTCAATATGAGTACAGAAATAGCTTTCAATGTAAAAAGATTTTTACTTACAATAGCTTTCGAGATAACCGTCTATAATTAACGCTATAGAAACTTGTCCACATTTCTTCATATTGAAAAGCAGAGTTTCATTAAATGTTATGCTGTTTTTGAATTGGATAGTTAAATGTTTTGTGTACAGTTTTGTGGAGGGTTTTATTTTCCTTCCCAGATATTCCATAATGGCAGAAATATAAACATTGTCTAATTGGTTCAAGCAATAGAACGGAGAAAAGTCTTTCATTTTCTCCTGTATTCATTGTCCTGGGATTAATATTAAAACTATAATAAAAATATCAAATATGAAAATATAATAAAATATAATAAATAGGTTTCCTGGGAATAATATTAAAAATATAATAAAAATACAATAAAAAAAAAAAATAGATAGATATCCTGGGAATAATATTAAACCTTATAATCAAAATATAAAATTTAAATTAAAAACTAATAAACGGAATAATATTAATATTAATGTTCCCCAGGGTCGGGCACCTGGCATTATTATTTTCCGCAACCGAGTCGCACTCTGCCCAAAGACGGAGACACAACTGAGAGATGATAAACCGGCATGTGACAGGTAAGTGGTGTAATGATTAGCAAGCTTGGCTCGCTCAATTACGACCGAGTAGTGAGTTCGATCTTCACTGGGTGCCCCACACTTTCAGCCTTCTGCCACATCTAATCTACGCTTAGAAATCATAAAACATAGGTATACGTCCTGCATTTGCATCGCCCTCTCTGATAATACCTACACGATATTATGAGGTCGCTAACATTGTGAAAATGCGTTTATTAAAATTGTATTAGTGGGAGTAGTACTATATTGTTGATCAGTATTAGAAACAGGTGTTGTTCAAGTGAGGAGAAGAAACAGAATTTATGAAATACTTGTTGGCCGACTGAAATGTTAGATTCTCTTGAGCGTCTTCTATTGCCGTACGTAACATTTTTTTCTAGTCGCTGAACTCGTTTTTGCCCCCCACCCACCCCCCGCTACGGATGGCTAATTCGCTACACCGAGTGGACTGTTTGACGAACACAGGTTCAGTTAAACACAATCTTTTCATTGACTGGACACCAATCTTTCATTTCCTCAAATCACTGAATGAGATGTGCGAATCTGGGAAAGGAAATACGTTTTGGTTTTAGTGGCTTTTTCGTTTGTCTTGTAAAAAAAAAAAACAGTTATTGTAAAAGTTGTCGAGGGTGGAAAGTTAGATTAAATATGTTTGAATGACTGGAATGCTTATTTTTGTTGTTTGTCAAAATTTGAAGTCAATATCTGTTTTTATCCCTTACACTGAATGGGTGAATAAAAGTAAAAACGCAATTTCCAAGAGAAAAAATATCAAAACAGCAAGATCTCGAAAATATACTCTACGAATGAGTTTTCTGGATCAGAGTTGACAAGGACTATCCGTTTCTACAAATATAATAATTTGGCAATGTTTAACATTCGTGCCCACAAAAAAAACAAAGAAAACAAACAGAAAAAAAAGACAAATTATAAAAAACGATGTGTCGAAAGGACTTTTTTTCTTTGACACCGCAATTTCCAAAAAAAAAAAAGATAAATTCGCGAAAATAAGCTCTACGAATGTTTTCTGGATCTATCCGTTTCTTCAAATAAGATAACTTGGCAATTCGTGCCAGCAAAAAAAGGGGTAAGTCAAAAGAACGATTTTTTCCTTGACACCGCAATTTCCAAGAGAAAAAAACAGCAAGATCTCGAAAATAAACTCTACGAATGAGTTTTCTGAGTCAGAGTTGGCAAGGACTATCTGTTTCTACAAATATGATAATTTGGCAATGTTTAACATTCGTGTCAGCAAAAAAAAAAGAAAAAGAAAATGGTTTGTCAAAAGGACTGTTTTTCCCTTGACACTGTAATTTCCAAGAGAAAAAAATACAAAACGGCAAGACCACGAAAATAAAATCTACGAATGGGTTCCTTGGATCAGCGATGGCCAGGACTTCCCATTTCTATAAATATGATATGATATTTTTTTAATCAGAGTTTTGACTTGGTCAACGACTTAGGGCCTGATGGAACGTTGTCGGTCTTCCAGATCAAAAATGTTATTTCTGAACCAAAAGAAGCACTTACGAACAATAGCTACGACATTATCTTTATTAACAGCACATATCTTATTTTTACTGTTGATATAGCGCGTTATTTTTTCACCCTTTTCGGAAATAAAAAAGCAATGATGAAAATGCATCTCATTTTTCAATATTCCCACTTTTAATGTAAAGCATTTAAAATTCACATTCCACACACTAATCGTATAAAAAGACGCGTTAAAATGTCACCATTCAGAATAGGTTTCAGTTATATTCTGAAACGAAATCATGTGTTCAAAGGCCACTTATTGAAAAAAGCTACGGACTTTTGTTCCAACCAATAGACCTATAGGCAGATGTTATCTATTTACAGTTATATGCTACTTATATCTGAGAATATAGAAATCTTTAGAACAGGGATTCATAACCGGGGGAATCCCTCCCCCCGCCCTTCATGGAGGAATTTCAGGATCTCGGTGTGAGGAAATGTTTTTTTACTGTTTCTTGATTTTTATTTACAGAATTTCAATACTCTGGCATTCTGTTGAACCTTTTGTTTATTGAAGTACGCTTCAGTTTATTTATTCAATAATTAGTTATGAATTAAAACAAATTACTGTACACGTATTTGTAAAACTCCTCTATAAAAATAATCCATGTAAATGTATGTGTGTAAACGTACAACACCCTCCCCAGTCTTGGACGACTTTCAACACCGCGGCTGGTCGCTGAAGTGACCGTTTAAATCCAGAGCTAACCTTATGCCACGTTGTGATTTTTAGATTATAAGGCAGCCAAGATCGAATCGTCGAAGGTAACTTCGTGCTGGGCTGGTCCAAGCAGGGCGAAGACGTATAGGGAAAAATAAATTACACCAGAATAAATTGAAATACTGTTTTTATAGCAGTCCTTCGTACAATAATTGGTTTATATCAGAGTTCGTATGCAACGGAAATGATATTGTTGTTGACTTGGTAAAGTTTGGTTTGCTGTTTTAGTAAAGTTTGACACAAGGATGAAATGAGGGAGTCCTCTTTGGCAGGCAATCACGTGGGGTGTATCACGACCGGTGCCTGAGACGAACTCTCTGCCGTCTCTCTCCTATCTCCATTTGACGAATTCGTTTCGCGCTTTTGTATTTATTGACATTCGCTCAAACTGGCGAGGGGCACGGCACAGCGGAGAATTCCCTTTTGTTGTGAGCTTACTTCATAATTCTTATTCTCTTATTTTATTATCGCTCACTAAACCTGCTCAGTGAGCGTGAGTGGCTCACCCACCCCTCCTGGTATTTCAACTCAACTTTCGACCAGGAGATATCAACTCCAAATTCGTTGTTTACAAAAATGAAGTTTCCGCTTTACAGCTTGCATTTTCAGCTGCATAGGACCCATGTCAATCATAATTGCCCTCTGAGTCAGGGTCATTATCCATTGTTCAAAACCTCGACGCACTATATCAAGTGTCGTCTATATGTGAATTAAATCGTCAATCTTTCCCACGGATTTTATGTATTAACCCTTCTTGTTCCAAAGTCTTTCAATATACCGTTTCCTTTAGACATAAGAAAACTTTCGTATGTCTTACCGCAGCAACGACAAATAGTATCACATGTGTACTAATATGGAAAATAATGAAGATTTTCAGTAATGTATGCATATTATTTTGAATGCACCTTTTGAGTCGGATAATCTTAGAAAGTGGGGATGACATTCTGACTTATGGCGAAAAGGGTGCATTGGGTACAAGAGTTTGAGAACCATTGCTTTAGAGATAAGAACGGCATGTGTTCGATGATAGCTTTCTACGGAAACCTTTTCTGTTAGAGAAATCATTGATTTCATTCAACTGCACTTAATTTTTTCTCTCGATCCGCTTTATTCATAAAATTCGTTTTGTGTTTGCCTTTGAAGAAATTCTCATAAGTGTTGCATGATATCGATAGGAAAGTGGGGACATTATTTACAATTCTTTATTGAATTTGTCTTACGTTTCTTTCAGCAGGCAACACGGAAATTTAACAAAACAAAAAACACTCGGACGATGTAGAAATGAATCTGAATAAAAATCAGATACAGGAAATAGATTTAACTTTGCTTCTGTTCAGCAAAATCGATAAACAAACAAACAAACAAACAAACAAACAAATACTGCTCCATACGAATTAAATTTTCTAATATCTAAAGATTTTAATTGAGAAATAAAAAGAAATATTGCTTGTTTATGCGTTTTACAAGCAACTTTCTCTACACCACTGAATCTTGTGACCAAACCAATTCCGTAATAAATCGATATTTGTTAAATTCAGCGCAATACAGCTCAAGGCCAAATAATTTTAATAAGGGTGAAAAGATTGTGTAGCGCCAATCTTCTCAACAGAAGGACTTACTTGATTAGAAAAGAAAAAAATCTGTTGGGATTATATGAGATCAATCATAGGCCTCTAGGCCCAGATGAAATAACGTAACTAAGAGACAGATGACGTATTCGGGATAATCTATCTATCTATATATAAAATTCTGTGACTTCCGTTCGTCCATCCGTCACACCCTCTAAAATAGCCATATATTGACCAATCGAAACCAAATTTGACGACTGACTACAACAATGTACCATGTTTGGAACAGGATGGCTGGTATTAATCCCAAGAATAAAGTTTATTCCTAAACCATCCGAATATCCTTTTGAATAGACAAAAATCCAATTTCTAGTTCGCCCTGCTTTTGCGAGAACTATAAACAAATCACAGGGCCAAACGCTTCAAAAAGTTGGAATTTGGCACCAGAAAGAAATATTTACGCATGGGCAGTTGTATGTTGCATGCTCAAGAGTAAGAAATCCTAAGAATGTATTCCTCGCTGTTAAAAATGAAAAAAAAAGAAGAAATTTTCTTTAGAAAATGTTGCTTACTATGAAGTCCTCTAAAATTAGATTAAATTAATTATTAAAACGCGAAATACGGTTTTTGTCAAAGTATTTTCCAGATAAATCAGCTTATTCAAATTTCATCGATTGGTTTGAGAAATTGAAGGAAATGTAGAGTTTGTAAATCTCAACAAAAGTGTTAGCGATAGCTTCAACAATACTAAATATTGCGAGGATTTCAACGCGCGTTAGGATGTTGCAAAAAATTCTAATTGTTATAAACTCACACGCATTTATCCACACACACATAAACTGTTCTTTTTCCGCAGCTCGTAATTTCCCATATACAAGTTGTCTCGTAGATTATACTGCTTAAAAGTACCTACCAGACACACACCTCTATATCATCAATATTCATCAAACGTATTTAAAGAGTGTAAGATCTATACATTTACTGATGACGTAACCTTGTATTATATATTTCACTCAAAACATTCATCCTATTATACCCAATCTTAATATGTACTTAAACTAATGTTTCAAGAATTAAATATGTACAGAGACACCATGAGATGTACACGTGACAACCAATGAAAAAACAAACAAACACAGAAATTAAAAATTGATGACAGACAATAACACTAACACCAATATGCACGTGACGTTTACACAACCAATGAAAACAAAACAATATAGAATTTAAAAATTGAAAGATAACTCCGAATCATTCACTTTCAAAATTGCTGGTGAAACTAAATAAACAACGAAATATATCAAATTTATAATGGAGTTCATAGTTGTTCCTTATTTTATTGTGTGCAATGGTCGAGACGTAATGACAACAAAAATGAGGTCAGCAGTCCAACTATAATTAATGACAAATACCGGACATCCTACGATCAACACATTTTTTTCCCTCTTAATTCCATTCCTTATCAGCGCTTAATCCATCAGTAAATATTAATTAAATAGATCAGTCATTATATAGCGAGACTTTCAGATCGATATTCAGCTTCTCTTGGTCAATTGCTGAGGTATTAACAATTATTGCTGAAAGTGTTTATCAAGCTTTAGGTAAGAATGGCGAAGCTTGGGTTGTTACTTCATATATATCGAAGGCATTTGACATGGTTTGGCATATTGGTCTTCTTCACAAGTTGAAAGGTTATGATATTTCCGGACGAATTTTTAAACTGATTCTTTTTTATCACATCGCGAAAAGGAATTTGTCTTGAATGGCTAATCTTCTGGCTCTTTTTGTATTAACGCAGGCGTCCCCCAGGCCTTTATCATTGGACGTATGTTGTTCCTAATTTTTATCAGTAACCTTCCAGATGTCATCAGTTCTTAACTCGATATCTATGCTGATGACACAGCTATTTACTCCTGTCTTAATACAGTGTAACCCGGATATAAGAGAAACCCACGGATATAAGAGAGATTTTCTCTGGTCCCAAATTAGAGCCTGTGTTAATGTATATATAATAGACCAAACCCGGATATAAGAGAAAACCGGATATAAGAGACTTTTCTCCGGTCCCGAAAACTCTCTTATATCCGGGTTACACTGTAGTAAGTCTGATCAGTTCAATGAGGTCAAATTGGCATCTGATCTAAAAAATGATTTAAAATCTGATGTTAACTGGGGCAAGGAATGGTTTGTTAATTTTAATGCCTCTAAAACGAAACTGCTCTATTTTAATCGTCTGAGAGAACTCTTTTTGCTAACAACCAGCATACCTCAAGGAGAGTGATTTATTGAGACTTCTCGGCCTATCGTTTTCCGCTGATATGAAGTGAAAATATTATATTAAATCAATTGCTAAGTCTGCTGCTCATAAAGTCGATGCACTGTGTTGTGCTAGACAATTTTTCTCAGCAGAATCTATCTTAGACATTTATAAGTCTAGCACTCGTCCATGCATTGAATATTGATGGTCTGGTGCTTCTGTTACGTTTTTAGTGATTCTTGATAAAAACCAAAGAAGAATCTGCATTGTTATTGGTCCTGATCTGGCATCTCGGCTTCAGTCATTTTTTTCCATCGCCGTAATGTAGCTTCCCTGTGCCTTTTCCATAAATACTTTCATGGTAGTTGTTCTGATAAACTTTCCTCTGTGGTACCTAGACTTTATGAATTTAAACGCAGTACTGGATTGGCGGCAAGGTTTCTTAATTTGACAGTTGAAATGGCTAGATGTAACCGTAAATTCTCTGCTCACAGTTTCTTCTCACGCACTTCTCGATTGTGGAACTCTTTTTCGGTTTCTTACTTTTTCAGTGAACATTGGTCTTCAAAAATTTAAATGCGATGTCAATCGTTATCTTCTGTCTTTTTAATTCTTCTTCTTGTATTGCTATCTCTGCTTAATAATTTTTCTCATATTCTCTCATACTCAGTAACTCCTTGCGTCTTAGAGGCATTATTGCCTTGCAATGATGTGAAAGGACCAGGCTATGAACTTATTGATTCATCCACATATACTATAAATATAGACCCTTTCTTTATGTTTTCTCCGAATTAACCATTAAGAAATAAAAGGGATTTTAAAAAAAATCAGATCTTTTGTTGATATTTATCATCAAACTTGATTACTTGTATCTATAAAAAGAATGTATAAACAGAATATATATATATATATATATATATATATATATATATATAGAGAGAGAGAGAGAGAGAGAGAGAGAGAGCGAGATTGAGAGAGATTACTTCAAATGATATTATAGAAATAGACGTCCCATTTTTATTTATTAAACTGTGTGTAATCAGGGTGCCATGGGTAAATTTATATTTTCATTTTCGCGCATGCGCGTTGTTTGTTTTTGATTTTGTCGACTGCACAGTATAGTAGGGTCAGTTGGACACCGTCTGTGAGAAAATGTGCACCATGACGCAATTCACGCCGCCGGAAATTTGAAAACGGCATTCTGTACTGCTTGGCATTTGCGTCGGAAGCTCCAGTATGAACACTTCAGAATGTTTCGGTGTTAATCTGAGGACAGTGCGGAAACAGTTGGATGAGTCTAATGGGGATTACGAAGGTGCGGCAGCTCGGAAAACTCACTCTGATCGTTCTGCTAAGAAAAAACTTTCGAATTTGTTGATGAGGTCCTCAGATTCAATATAGAGGCCTAGATCAATTGCCTTGAGGAGGTAGTGTTGCCCTGAGTCAAGCTGGTGGCTACTGGAAAACTTTATTTCTGGCAACAGGACTCTGCACTATGCCACACAAGAGAGGAAAACCCAGTCATGGCTATCACACAATTTCTGCGACCACACCACCCCTTACATCTGGCCACCTAACTCCCCAGACTGCCACCTTCTTGATTATTATGTGTGGAGTGCAGCTATCAGCGAGAAGCCAACAAAACTTCTTGTAACAGCACAGATGAACTGACGGCAGCATTCACCAACTTAAACAAGGAGCCCATCCAGAAGAGACGCATGAGATTCCGAAGTTGTCTGGAGGCCGTGGTTGAAATCAATGGCAATTTTATTGAATAAATTTAATCTTTAATATTCAAGATATTTTTGTGCAATTTTGGTAAATGTACCTGTTAAAATGAAGTGTCAGTGTTATTTGCATTTTTGCGTAAGATACTTGCATTGTGAATATAATGGCTAATCTATTTAGACTGCAAATGATCTTTAGGCCGTATATGTTGAAAGACATGTCTGCAAATAGTCGATTAAACCCAATACGTTGACAGGTAATAGCCTCAGTACAACTATAAATGTTGATTGTTGATTATTGTTTATTTATTATTACTTTAAATGTTATAGTTAGTGGATGCATGTGTTTGAGAAGACATTTTTTTTGTAAATATTGTAAATCTATGTCGATCAGCCTGTGTATTCGTGTATCTATAAAATGTACCTGTTACGCTGTATCAACCCTCATATATATATATATATATATATATATATATATATATATATATATATGAGAGAGAGAGAGAGAGATAGAGGGGCAACCGGACGTCTAGCCACACTGATGAGCTGTGAAACAGCGAAACAGTCTGTCTGTGGATGACAATATATATATATATATATATATATATATATATATATATATATATATATATATACATATATATATATATATATATATATATATATATATATATATGTACAAGATTAAAAATAAATCTAGCCGCATTCCTCTAGTAACCACTTTCAACCCCCACTCTGCCTCCACTATCCCAAATAATCAAAAGTCGCTGGGAAATACTACATCTCAAACCAGACCTAAAAAATGATTTAAGGAAACCGGCCTTCTAGCATATCGTAGACCTAAGAACCTAAAAGAAATCATAGGTAGTCAGGGGACAAGGTAATTCTAATAAACTAACAACAAAAACAACAGGATTTTCCCAACCATGTAACAACAAAAGAAGTTTATGCTGCAACCACATTAGACACACGAATTCATTCACTTGCTCAGTCACTAAATCTACTTTCAAAATCTACCACGATTCTAACTGTAGAAGCCATGACATAATTTACCTCCTAGAATGCACACTATGCCAGAAACAATATGTAGGAAAATCTGAATGGCCCTTTCACTACAGAATTAATAATTATCGCAATCGAATTAAGTCGACTTCGCATGAAAAATTATTACCTGTAGAACATTTCCGCCTAGAATAACACGATTTCAAAACCCATGCCAAATTCACTGTAATTGAGAGAATAGAAAAGTTCAGAGCAGATAACATTAGAAAGATTTTAGAGTCCCATGAAAATAAGTGGATACAACGTTTAAAAACACACTATTCAGCCGGGCTAAACCATAAATTTAACACTATAGATAGTATTAACATATAACCCTACACATCAAAACCAAACTACATTTCTCACCCACACAAGACAGACATGTTTACGGAGGTGTTCAGGCCTCACACTTATACACGCATCCACACGAATAGACACAGTTACACACATCATACTCACTCACACCCTAATGAACCAAATGATAACACTCACCCACAACAATATATACGCTTACACATATCATACTCACTCACTCCCTAAGAACCAAATAACACACACACACACACACTTAACAGAGACACATCCCCTCTCCAGGAACCAATAAAAAAACTAACCAAGGGAATTCAGAGCAGCATGGATCCATCCAGCTCTTATCTCAAATAACAACTTAAGAGACTGTTTGACTAACACAAGGAATGTTAAAAAATTTATGTTAAAAAGATAAAAAAAAAAAAAAAAAAAATGAAAACTATAGACAAAAGTTCATTTTCTCCATCAAGACATTCATTTTTGTAGTTCACTGCTACCAGCAAGCAGAAATATTTTTCTCCTGATGATGGCCATGTTGGCCGAAACTAGTTGAGGAATCTAAATTAAATAAAAAATAAAAACGAAAGAATATTAATCTACAACCCAGTGTGTCTGAAGATTTTAACTTTTTAATAATTTTTATTGTTCAATATATATATATATATATATATACAAATATAGGATAGTGATTTTATAACATATTTGTAGTCATTTTATAACATATTTATGTTATAATTTTCAGATAAATTATATATATATGGGTGTGTGTGTGTGTGTTTGCGTGTAGATATACTAATATATGTGCATCTTAGTGATGAAAAACATTTATTTTAAAGCAAAAATATTCATTAACATAATCTTTCTTGTCAATGCCCTTAATGCAGTAGAGAGTCACACCGAACGAACATTATGTAATAAACATTTCAGATCAAAATTCATTTAATAACTACAATTCAGGTTACGCATTTATTGATGTATACCCGTAAACTTTATTTCAGACAATTCCTAAACGTACTAAATCGTACGAGAAACATTCAAAAGACACATCATTTTTCTTTTTTTTATTATTAATATTTCTTCCTTTTATCATTGATAGAACGACCTGGTTGTAAAAATATAATGAAAAAAAAGAACCAATAAAAAACATGAAACACCTGCAATCATAACACCTACGATAAATAAGTTTAGTTACCACCTACGAGTTCGGTTGTCATTAAAAAAAATTAATGACAACTCATATCATTATTTTTTTTAATGACAACAGGACTCGTAGGTGTTAACTAAACTTATTTATTACACTGGGAAACACTTATTTTGTTGAATGATGTGTGACGCTTGAAACTCGGTAATTTGGGTACGTTGAATGCGTATTTCAACTCGGTCTGGCTCTATCAGTTCCTGATTCTTGTCAACAGCCGATGTGCTATTTTCCAGATTTTTCAAATTAGAAGTAAAAAGTTAAGTCATGTGTTAACTATTTTTCAAGTTTTTTTTTACAAGCAATTCAAACTACAGTAAAATTACATTATAACAATGGAAATGACTTCAAAAACAGATATGAAGCTTTCGCTGTGGCAAAAATGTTATTTTATATTTTCTAGCGTATTTGCTTGTTGATATCATGTCTGCTTTCAAGAGACATGTCATTTTACCAGCAGTAATCAGACATTATCTGGGAATCCCAGGGGCCTCTGTACTGTTCCTCCATAATTTCTCACCCTTGTTTGTCACTTACATCACTTAAGTTATTTGGAAATTGGTCAAGATGGTTATTCAAAAGATGCATTTTTACGCTCATATTGAAACTTAACTCTTTGTAGTCCCTTACAACTTTTTTACGAATTTACGATGTCTTCGTAGTTATCTGCTCTATAATAGCCTAAAAAGTTTTCTATCAATGAGAATCAGGCATTTTTTGCGTACATTCATGACATTTAAAAAAAAAAAACATAGCAGTCTATAATCAATATTCTTGTGGATCGTCGAAAATTCCAGCTTTGATTTCTTCATAACTTAAACTTGGAGACTTTGAAGTTATGTATTTGAAACACTCATCGTTCGTATCTAAAGATTTTACATACTGTTTAACGAGGACTAGTTTGATATACAGAGGAAGAAATATGATTCTATTTCTGTTCACCGGTGGATTAATTACATTTTTTTTCGGACGATAAGTGATGTTCATGCTGGCCAAATTTGTTTGAAATAATGTTCTTCTTTGGCTCTGCTGTCCCCTAAACAAAGCAGGGATGTTTAGTATACCCTTCTCGTTGACCTAGCAGAAAATTAATCATTTTTATGTCAACACATATGATCCACTCGTGCTCTTTATATTTCATAAGATTTAAAACCTTTTCTATATGTCACTTTTATTTAATTTTGTTGAGTGCACAATTGGTATCGGTGCCATTATGCAACAACACACACTTCAGACTTCTTTTCGAACTGTCTAAAAACAAGCGTCAATCATTTGCATCGTAAAACACAACTTCCATCTTTAACAAACCAGGTATGTCGCAGCAATCTGCTAAACTATCATTTGTTCTAAAATATTTAAGTTCTTTCTTCTGTAACATGAAATGTATGCGTTTGAAGTAAGCAACTTTTTCTCTTTAACATTTAAAGATCTAACATTTCTATGTGTTTCAACCTGATGCAACATTTGAGATTCTTATAAATATGTTTTGCAAATTTTTGTTTATGTACCCAAGTTACATTATACTAGTGATTAAATTACGTAGTTTTATGAAATCATAAACTTACCATGGGAACTCGAAAAGTTATTTTTAAATCTGAACCCTTCGTCCAATGTCGGTGCTTTTCAATGCATATAGTACAGGCTTTATATGGAGCGCACGATTTATCTTGGTCCCCCAATTTTATGCCAAATTAAGCTAAGTAAGCTCTTTTTATATTTACTTGTTGATGTGCCAGTGTAAAATTTCCGCATATAAAATAAAAGGAATCAGTTTTGTCTTTACATTTGAACTTTCTAGTGATTGATGGCATAGTGCTTGATTGTTCTGCTAATTTAATGTATTTAAAGCACTTAATTCATATAAATTTTATAAAATCTGAAATATAAACGTAAGAATTTGTTTAAATATGAACTTATATAAATAGGTACTTAAAAATAAATATCTATAATCTATTAATTATAATCTTTATCTATAAAAGGCAGGATGTGTGTGTGTGTAACGAATGCACGGCCGCAATTTTCAACGAATTTGCACCAAAATTTACATGCACATGCTCCAAGTTAGCGGGAAGGCCAAGACCGACTTTGCATTTCCCAACTCCCATCGATAGTGGAAATAATCGATTTTTTCAGGCTTCTACGGCAGTTTGCATGTAGTTTGCGGCCATTTTCTACTGGCCAGAGTGAGAGCCTATAGCTGGCTGCCACGAATAGGCAGGAAGATTCTATTGGCCAGCGTGAGAGCCAACAGCTGATGACACGAATGTTAACTAGCATGCAAAAAAATCGATATCTGCATTCGTCACAAGTGGGAAAAATTTAAATCTGCATGGCACTTTACTCCAATTGGCTCATTCGCCTGCTTAAAATCAACGTTGATTCTGATTCCGCAGAACTGGGTTGGGTGTGAAAAAGTATTTGTTGTTAAAATTCTTTTTTCATTCGGTTTTTCCAGTTACAAGTCCTTTTTTTAAAGCTGATCGTTTTGTGTTCATTTTCTTTAGTTCTTTTTTCGTAACAGATTTAATGTTTAGTATAGAGCTTAGAAAAAATCCGCAGTGTGAGATAGGCAAGAAGTAAGGCATGTTGCAACATCAGCACGGCAAAGGGCACTCCTTTAAAGGAAGGGCAAAATATTTTAAGTCAAGTGATAGCGATTGCTGTATGAGTCGTACGATTTTTTAATCAAGCACAGGCAACACCGGGCCATGCTGCTAGTTAATCTATAAAATTAAACTAGAAACAGATAAAAATTAGTCTAATTGAAACAACTATTAAATCACGATGACAAAATTACTAACAAAATCATATGCCAATTCAAAATTAATTTAATACCCAAACTTAATTAACTGACTGACCGATTGAATTGTTGATTTATCATTTTAAAAATACAACAATTGTGACACAAGGCCAAAAGGGGATGTGGATTGAGGCTGTACATTACTATCTTATACCTAGCTAATCTGATTCACAACCCATTCATTCGTTACAAGTAATTCCTTCACCACAAGAAGTCCTCTTTCACCGTCCAATACTACATATGCCACAATACCCCATTCTCACAGGGGACCTACAAAAACACCCCATGTCGTAAAAATTTCTTATATATAAATGTTTATAGAAATATATCTAAAAAATATAATGATGGTATGAAATGAGGAGGACAGGATGAATCCCCAAAAGAAACTAAATTATGACAAAATATCAAACAGAAAATAACAGATATTAGTAGGACCCGTCCATCCCACAAAAATAAGTTGGCCGCTGTATTCTGTCTTCAGACATAATCAAGAAGATTACTCACTAACGGAGAGGGAAGGAAAAAATAAATATAGGCGTAGGGAAATCAGAGACTGACCAAGTCGAGATGAAAACTGCGGCCAAAACAAACTGGGATGGTTATGAATTTCGACTTGGATCATAAGAAAAAGGAGAAGCCAGAACAGGCCGGAACGACACTTACTCACATTAACTAGGTACACAAAGAGAGTCTAACTTAACCAGGAAAGGATTACACATGAAACCATCCCGTTGTAACCAAAAGGACTTTAAAAAAGAAACTCAAGGATAGCCCCTTTCACACGAACCAAGCTCGCTACTTTCACCCACCTTACGGTGAAATGTGTCGACACCAAACGTTTTCTATCAGTTCTGATATTCACCTTCAGCTGATGCTGAAAGAATCTGACGAGAGCCTGATGTGAATAGCGTTCGTATCGCAAGGTTCCTTGCATTCGCTTCGTTCAGATTACCACTCTGGCTACGTCTAGCAGCATTAGAAACAACATTTATTTCACCCCAGAATACGAGAGCAACACATTATCGCACGCGTATGCGAGATCGATGAGCACAAGATTATTCGGAGCGATAGAAGCCGTCAACTCGCCGACATAAACCCAGAAAGGGCGCCCCCAAGGACAATGGTAGAAGGCGTGCGAAGCCGTTTCCTCTAAACCAAAATCACGCCAATGATAGTCGGGCAAATCCGCCCCGCTCCATCTGAAGGCTATGTCATTGAAAGATAACACGTTCCGAATCAATCGCCAGGTAAGCGAAAACTCAGGGTTACTGAGGTAATTCGCCGCTGGCGCCCAAGACCAAAAAGAGCGCAACTAGGCCGCCTACACTAATTCACACTACAAGACCTTCCTAGGCCATGAAAGGACACTGGACCGAGGAACGACCCTCAAGGCCGCGCAACATTCATTGAAGAAACTCGATAACTTCCCGGGAAGAAACTCGATAACTTCCCGGGTCTATGACGGCGCTTAGACCAAGAAATGGGAGGAGTGATGGTAAGGCTAGGGAAAGCGCCCCTAATACATCCCTCCAAAACGCGTAGTAGGAAAGCCAAACTCGAGGCGTGTCGATGACTCACCAAGTGTGGCATTCTCAGTACCCCCCATAGCACGGACGCTGGACACAGGTTTCTTTGGGGACCTTCTGGTTGCGACCACCCAACAAGAGGGTGGTCAACAAGCGCTCGACGCCTTCCAACGGTCCTTGCAGAGAGATAGGGCAGCCAAACGGTAAAAGATGAGAGGAAAGCCGTAAGTTGCACATGCCTCAGCACTACCCTTCAAGAACAACCTCTTCCGTAGCCAAGTCTGGACCAACGCTCCGACCTTTGCCTGTACTTCTGACCCATTCTTCTCTAGCCGAAGTCCGGGCTCAGGACACACTCTAAGAATGCGGTTAGGTACATCATTCCAACCAAAGACCCCCGGAAGACTTCTTTCGGTTAATATTGACCTCCGTGACCTTTTCGTACCGTTCAAGCGCCTTCTGTATCACCTCAATTTCGCTGCGGCACGATACGAAAATGGATACGTCATCGGCCTACGCGGAAACCTTGGCTCGAGCCCCACCACGTAGGGCTTTACTGCACGCCCCATATTTCAGCCGGCGAAAGAGAGGCTTCAACGTCAAAACATAAAGTAGGAGTGAGAGTGGGCAACACTGATGAACCGACTGAGACAGCGCTTTCCGTTCACCTGTACTACAGCACAGGGGAAGCGATACAGAAAGCTAATACACCCGCAGAAATCGGGTTCGAATCTGGCGACTTGCAGGACAGAAGCCATGTACCGATGGTTGACCCTATCAAATGCTTTAGACTGATCCAAATTGATCAGCGCGGCTTGCTCGTCGTCTTCTACACCCTCTAGGATTGTGCGGATCAGATGCAGGTTGCTCTGAATTGTTTGGCCCTTCACTGCACAAACAGAATCTCGGCAACTGACTGCAAACGCTCCGTCAGGATCTTCGCCAAAATCTTTAACTTTAACTTATGGGTCTGTAATCATCTAATTCCCGCCCACTATCCTTGCCCTCACCCCTGCCGGAACCAGTTGTTGAACACGACAGTCAAAATCAGCACAAAAATGTGCGGCAGCTTCAAGTACAATTCATAGTCCCGGGGATTTGCCTCTGCCGACCCTCTTCAATGCCCAGTAGACTTCGCTCTCTGTGATCTCACTCTCACAGGTAGCTGCTTCAGTCGGCGAAAGCCAAGAAAAGTCAGCCAAATCGCTGCGAAACTCTTTGTCACAGAAACCAGGCTCCTTGGTAAACCGGCTCAGGAACTGCCGCCGAAACGCCTCGCACATGTCATCAGTCGAGCTCAGAGTATGCCCCTACAGGGTCTTGACCTCACGAATGTATCTATCGAATCTCGACGGATCTCTTTTGCGCAATTCTGCGCCCATGTACATGGCTTCGTTGTCTAACTACTTGACCCAGGTAGGTCCAGAGCCTGCCTAGCTAAACCAATCTCTAGGGAATCCCCCTAGCCACCGCCCGTGACAGACTATCCTTGAGAACCATCATCTTTTTAGTCTTATCTATTTAGAACCGCTGGCTATATTCGGTGGTGAAGGACCTAGTCCTATCCGTAAGCCTCTCCCACCACCTATTCCTAATTACCGCCTCCATTAGTTCCCACTGCGCTAGTCTAATTAACTGTTGTTGGAAATCTCGCCTGTCCAGTAAAAACAGATTGAACTTCCAGTGCCCAGCCATTCTAGGCCTAGCATCTAACGCTATCCGGGCACAGACGAGTCTATGGTCCGAACAGCCTAACCAGTGGAACTTGGGACAAGTTTATACTGGCTCTTCTCACTAACATTCCAAGTAGCTGACTACCCGAGTAGGCGTCCACTTATGTGTCCACGTCCACATCCACGTCTCTCGCCCAAGGGCATCGAGCCGGATTCTATCGGCGAGACGAAACTCGCCAATCAGATTAACCAGGCTACGATCGCACGACCTCCTGCTAGCTCCCAGCCCCCTGTCTATGTTGGGGTCCAGTATGGCATTCCAATCACCCAGTAAGACTAAGCGCGACTAATCCATCAGGAAATGCTCTAACTGATGGCAAAACAAGACATGCTCCGTTTGGTCGCTGGGCGCATAAAGCGCAACGACCCGGAACGAATTTCTGGGAAAGCTTCTTTCACCTCCCAGGGGTGATCCCAGGCTTTTAAATCTCTCTCTGTTTCCCTAATCCAAGTTATTACACCCGGGTTTTTGGGAAGTTTCTCGGGTCTTCCACCGACTTCCCGTCAACGGAAGATAGTTTAAAAAGGTGTCTTAAAATGTCCTCTTTTAGAGACAAAAGGTTCCGCTCCAGGACCTGCCTGGCGATATGACATATTTTTCTCCTCTAGAGAATGTTTTATTTTTTGGGTATGTGTTGGGGGAAGTGGAGTCGGGAGGAGGCGTTTTGGGAAGAGTGGGAGATAGAGCCCTAGAAAAGGAAGTGGGCGGCTCCTTGATGTGCTTTGTCGAAATTGTTCTTTTTTGGCTGGAGAATCAGGGACGGATTGGGACTTGTGGTGTTCCTACAACCCTAATGAGTTACGGAACTTGTGACATGACATTGATAGCAATGATTTTATTGTTTTTTTAATCGTTTCACGCCAAATAAGGCGACAATACCACTAAGACAAAGGCGGTTACAGGGAGTGAAAGTGAATGAGAATTAGAAGATTAAAAATAGGGAGGATTCAGGAAAGTACAACAAAGGAACAAGATTCAAGAAGACAGGAGATAGCGATTGACGTTGCATTTAAATTTTTGAAGATTGTAGTTATCAGGGAAGCAAGAAATTTGAAGAGATTTCCACATGTAGGAAGGACGAGAAAAAACTGTTAGGGTAGGAATGGCAGTTGCATCTAGCTAGTTGGGCAGTAAAACGATGAGACCTAGCTGCCGATCGACTAGTACGCTTAAATTAGTAGTTGGGGCACCAGGAAAAAAGCTCACCCGAGCAGTTGTCATGAAAATATTTGTAGAACAGACAGAGGGAGGCCGCATCACGTCGGTGAGAAAGTAACTGGAGACGAGATGCCTGGCCAGTATCGATTGTATTGCAGACCCTTCTCTGGATTTTGTCAAGAATCTCAAGCTGCACATTAGGAGCACCAAACCAAATATGGCAACACTGTTCAATACACGATCTCATCACTAATGTTTTCTTGGAAATAAATATCTCCTTTATCGTTTCGTAATAAAATAAATGTTACTTGCGATAAATATTCTAACATTTACTTAATGCCATGCCTCTGCAAGATGTAAGCGGTCTTAATTACATGTCCTTATAAGGTGTAGGCGATCCATGTGAAGATGTGACTGCGAGATGTAGGCAATCACGGCTCTCTACAGATTCATTTTCTTTATTATCTGTGATTTTCCTTGGCTTAATGGAAAAGATTTAGAATTCAGTTATCCTTCTACTAGACTAGCCACCACCCAAGTTTAAAGGGATCAGTCTACGTTGCTATTTAATCTATAACTAGTGTAAGGAAAAGATGGATTCACGCCTTTCCCATGGATATTTGTGCAAAAGTGATCGCAACAGATTTGAAATCTCTATACCGATTTCGCTGTATGCACTGATAACTGCTGTCATCCTCACAAGTAACTCTAACTTCTTAGACATATTTGTAAACTCTTGATAGATGTGCGTCTATGAAAGATACACTCACAAAAAAAAATTATGGAAATTGCTAGTTTAATAAGTGCAGCCCAGTGGTAAGAGGATTTTGTTTGAATGCTCCATTCCACTTCAGACAGGTATTTTTTAATTTTGTAAAATGATGTCTGGCGCAGGGCATTGTAACCCAACGGAGAAAATTACTTTATGAACAGATGTTTTATACGCATGCAATCATGCGTTAATATCTTCGACCGTTTTTTTTTTCTAATGATATAACTCATTTCTCTTAAAAGGAACCCGCCCATATTAATGTTTGTATAAAAACTTAAGCTATTAATAATGAACCATGTTATACTTGAGAAATAATCTTACCACTTCTGTATCATTTTTCATAAAAAACATGTTAACACAATATTTGAAATGAAAATTCTGACCTTTCGTACACAAATATTTTATCGCTCCTGCTAGACGTGTGTAAATGATTGACGTGCGAAACAACAGTTTAATACAGACGTAAGTTCGTTAGTATGACCGTAGCCTAATGACTAAAAAAATATTTCTTTTACAAATATTTTTCAACACAATCACCTGCCTTGTTAATCCATCTAACACAAAGTTTCTCAGTCGATTGTATAGAAGGAAAACTATACAATGATAATTTCAGATCAAAATTCAGCGATTAACTGTCAGGCTACGGATATATTGATCCAATTCCGCGTCACTAAAAATTACCGTAATTTCTCGGAAATAATACGCACTCATAAATAATACGCACCTCAACAAATGATCTAAAAATTAAGAAAGATATCTATCCATATGTGTATTACGCATCTATAAATTTTGTCAAAAAAAAAAAATTACGAAGAACTTTTGCCGACCTTGGCATTAAGAATAAAATTGAAACTAAGCGGCTAAAATAATATTGAAACTTACCATACGGTTTTCCTGATAAATGTCAGTGAGGATGTTATAAAGAGAGGTTTCAAGAAGTGTTGTCTCACGACAGCCATGGATGGCTCTGAAGATGACATCCCTTGGCAAGAGAATGAAGAGGCCGAAGATAATTTTGAACAGGACGAAGATAATATTGTGAATGATAATTTGTTTAATGACAATTTAGTTATTTATTCTATAATAGAAAGTGGTGATGATGATGATGAAAATTAAAATTTCCATAAATTGTTAACTTTGATATCCTTTTTTTCTTCGAAATTGACCTTTTCGTAGATTTTTTATTTTTTCGTCAAATAAAAAATTCGGTTACTGATAAACATAAATTTATTGACAAAAATGTTACAATTATTATTGTTGGATTTAAAATGAAAATTGGGATAATACCTTTCTTATTTTAGAACAACAAGTACGTATTTATTATTATAAATCAATAACGAAAAAATTTTTTTTTGCTTCAACCTATTTATAATACGCACTCCTACTATCACCTGTAATTTACAGTAAAAAATAAATGCGTATTATTTTCGAGAAATTACGCTAATAATGCTAGTGACTAACGATATCAGATATATTAATTTTCTAGAGATTTAGTTTTTTTTTACATTTTAATAATTAAACTGTGAAACACTATATAAATTTATTTTTATATAGCTAAATCAGTTTTAGGGTTATGAAATGATGCCAAAATATGTTTGAACTAATAATAGTTATTAAATGAAGTAGTTTAATACAAAGTCCGCCCATAAAATCTATACACATTCCAGAAAGACAAGTTCTGATTTACGCATGCAAACTTTAACCTATAGGTGGATGTTGTACAGTATTTACATTAGTCGGACTATTGTCCTCATCTTTGTCGCCATATTTGTCACAACGTTTCGGCCGTTGTACGCTCCGGCCTTCTTCAGGTGGTTGGAATTTCGAACTGAACCCTTTATTTCGATCACTGGGGTAGACTGTTCTAGTTCCACGTGCCATGTTTGATGGATGTCAGTTATCAGTTATCTCCTGCTAATTTTGCCTCTGAAAGTTCTCCACTGCCTTAACCGGGTATTGAACTCACACTCTTTGGGTCTGTCACTGGATCTAACCAACGCCTTTATCCACTGTGCCATGTGTCCTTGAGGACAAGGTTAAGGCAGTGGAGAACTTTCAGAGGCAAAATTAGCAGGAGATAGCTGATAACTGACATCCATCAAACATGGCACGTGGAACTAGAACAGTCTACCCCAGTGATCGAAATAAAGGGTTCAGTTCGAAATTCCAACCACCTGAAGAAGGCCGGAGCGTACAACGGCCGAAACGTTGTGACAAATATGGCGACAAAGATGAGGACAATAGTCCGACTAATGTAAATACTGTACATAATACCTCATCTCGGAAATATAGACAGACTCTGGTGGATGTTGTGTATCGCAGAAAACCGACTACATTGACGCACTTTAGACAAGAAATTGAAAAGGCACATGTAGCAATCCCACTGGACACTTTGGTCAAAGTTGTCCAAGCAGTAGTTCGCCGTACTTATAAATATTTGGAAGCTAAACGCCACCATTCTGAGCATCTCTTGTTATTGTAGAGTCCAAAGGCAATTTGTATTAATCTCGTGATGTCTGAATAAACTTTGTATTACAATATCAATACAAGGTTTTCCTTTCCTGAAGTGTGCATACATTTTTTAGTGGACTCTGTATATACATAAAGGTAATATCTCTATAAAGGCAACTAATATTTAAATAGTATCTAGCTAAAAGTAATATCTATATAGTATTTATATGAAAATAACATCTATATAATAGCTATATATTATCGATAAAAATATATATTTATAAAATATATATATGAAATGAATATCTATATAATATATATATAAAATTAATATCTATAAAGTATGTATATAAAATTAATATCTATCTCATACATCCTGACGAGTGGAGCGAGCGATTACTAAAATGTTCGTCTACAAAACGCTGAAGTCAGGTGCTGAATAGAACATCAATCAGCTAAGTGACGAATTTATATTTGTATCAATCCTAATATTCATATAAAATTAATGTCTATATATCTTTATCAAAGTAATATTTATATAGTATCTTTATAAAATTAGTATCTAATATTTATATAAAAGTAATATCTATAAAATATCTGTATAAATTCATATATATAATGTTTATATAAATTGATATCTATATAGTATTTATATAAAAGTAAAAAATATAATATCTCTATAAAAGTAATTTTTATATAGTAATATTTATAAACTAACTACATAAAATTAATATCTATATAATATCTATATAAAAGTAATATCTATGAAGTTTTTAGATAGAAGTAATATCGAAAATGTATCTATATAAAAGTAATATCTATATATTTATTTAAAATTAATATTTATATATCTATATACAAGTAATATTTGTATAGTAATATTTATATGGTATCCATATAAATTAATATCAACATAATAATTATATAAAAGTAATATATATATATATATATATATACACACACTAACTAAATAAAATAAATATCTATATAATATTTATATAAAATTAATATCTATATAATATTTATAGTAAAGTAATATGCATATAATATTTATCTAAAAGTATTATTTATATAGGATCTGTATAAAATTAATATGTATAAAATATCTATATAAAAGTTATATCTGTAAAGTGCCTACATAAAATTAATATCCATATAATATTTATATAAAAGTAATATGTATATAATATCTATCTAAAATAATATTTATAGTGTAATATTTATATATTATCTATGTAAAATTAATATCTACAAAATATTCATATAAAAGTAATATCTACATAAACTCTCTATAAAATGAATATTTATGTAGTAATGTTTATATAGTATCTATATAAAAGTAATTTCTATATAATAGATATATAAAATGAAGATCTATAAATTATTTATATAAAATTAATATATAGTATTTATATAAAAGTAATATCTATATGATATCTATATAAATGTAATATCTATATATTATCTATATAGAAGCAATATTTATATATTTATCATATAGATATTGATCTATATAAAAGTAATATCTATATAGTATATGTATAACGCAATATTCTATATAATATTTACATAAAACTAATATTTACAGAAATGAGTTATTTATTTTTTATGTCCTAACTACCTTCTGTAGGTTATTTCCAGCCGAAACATATTTTGGATAGTAAGAATAATTCTTGCTTTGCGAGTGAATATTGCATTAAACTCTTTTTGAGAAGAACAATTATTTTTCCTGATACAAATTCTACTATTTGACCACTAGAAGGGTTTTTTTCATGTAAGCGAGCCCGACTGGATTCGTCACTAGGAAAATATATTGTTCTTTCCCATGACGACGCGAGACCGTATACAGAAAGATTAACGCAGAACTTGGCCGGCCTGTTTTACCGCTACTCCTAACAGCCATAATCATTTGACCTTACACCAGATTGAAAAATGAGTCGGAAAATTTTTTAAATCAAAATATTCACTTGTACAAGGCCCAAGAGCCATTTGAAGTAGAGAGGTACAGAGTAAAAGGCGCGGTTTATGCTTATATGTGGGGGAGATAACGTTTAACCCTAGATTTGAACAGGTTAAGATTTTGGTGATCCGGGAAGCATCCTCTTGGGAGTTCCACGAAGCAGCCGTTCGCGTGCAGAATTTTACTCAAAAGGGTGCGAAGTTTTCCATATTACAAAAATTGGTGAATATATAATTGAATACAATGTAATTCTACGTTATTTTTTCAAGAATAAATTTGATAAACACAAACAGAAATTATTTATGACTCAACCAAATCTATCTATCTATCTATCTATCTATCTATCTATCTATCTATCTATCTATCTATCTATCTATTGTGGACCCGTGTGGGTAGAAATGAAAATTACTCAAGCTTTGTTAATGAAATTGGGTAGACAGTTGCACGAAATCACAAGTCATCATGACCGATGGTTTGAGCGTACTAGCCTTAAAAAACAGTTCTCTCTCAGAAACTGTAACAAGGGTTTGCTCAGCATAGTTGTAATTATGTTACAACTATGCTGAGCAAACATGTGGACTCTGTGGATGTCTATAAACAAAAATGTGCCTGAGCAGGTGTCTGCGCAACAGGAACTGGTTCGCAGACGAGTGTGTTCAGAAAACGAGTAGCCTAGCATTATATATTGATATATTTTTTATTGTTATTTTTTAAATCTGATATTATTTCTTATTACTATAAACGTTATTTATAGAGACTGCCCGTTTTGCAAAAGAAGTCTTAGTAAAGAAAAATTGTACCTGTCGCCCGGAGTCGAACCTACATAGCTTTTTCAATTTGGAAAATACCTTCTATAGTCGAAACGTGCCGCTACCAGTTTGGTAACGAGAAGCCATCATCTCGGTCTCGGCGGGTCGTAATTTATTTCAGTGCTAAAGAAGAAAAAAAATCAGGGCTAGCGACTCAAACACGCTAAAAAATAACATTTATAACCATATTTAGTGTCAAACGCCCAGCGTCCCAAAGAATACCAGGATGCAGACAAAGGAATTCTATCTACCATCCAGACACAACATCGATTCTTGATAATAACCGCGAAAGTCGAAAGCACTTGAACAAAAATAACAAAATATGTACTTCGGAAAGTTTATCCACAACTTCGAGTACAATACACAACACCTTATCCGAAATTTTGAAAAATATAATAAAAAATGAAACAGACCTTGTCGGTTTTTTAATCAAACTTGTTTGATATATAGTGATTTTCCAAGCGTAGCTTTGACGTGGCACAAGGTCGAAAGTATGGGGCACCCAGAAGGATCGAACTAACAACTCAGTTCTAATTATTCTAGCGCGACAAGCTTGCTAACCATTACACCACTTCGGGGTACCCCAACTTGTTTGATATACATGTTTGATAAGCTTTTTATTTTATTTTTCTTGTGTTTGTAAAAGAGTTTTCTTTCCTGGACACAAAGTGTGTAAAACCTGTCCCAAATTTCTGCCTATCCAAGCGCTTTCTGCTATTATCAAGGACGATTTTGATTTTTGTTTACAAACACGGTAAGCACATTGTGGCCGTCTTCATACCGTGTTCCTTTTTACTATTAGGGCTTCCATTATTTTAAATCTTTTTTTTTACATGTCAATGGTGCTATTATACTTGTATTTTCTACTAGTATGTTTTCGATGGAGTTTCGTAGGTATGTGTTTAAATGAGTCCCAGTCGAGCTATGATTGGTTAGGTCGTCCATATAAGCATGTAGTAATATGACAAATGTAATTTCGTTAAAAATAAAAAAATAAAAATCACTCTTGATAATGGCTAAAAAATAGCCGAAAGCGCTTGGAGATTTAGAACTTTTGGACAATTTTTACACACTTTCTGTCCAGAAAAGAAAACACTTATACGAAAACAAGAAATATGACATGAAAAGCTTAATCGTAGTACCTTGTCTGTCGTCTTTAATGAAACATGCATAAACGTGGGATTGCTGCCTAAATACACAATATATATATATATATATATATATATATATATATATATATATATATATATATATATATAAAGACAGATATAACCCAAGTGATTTACAAGTGAATGATAATTTGCGATCCACGAGCTCAGCCTACTAAAGCGTTAAAAGGAGTGTTGTAGACAAATTCTATTAATTAAGGTATTCCGAGAATGCGCTAATTTAAATGATTCTACGGTAGCGAGCATAAAGATCAGAACGATGTTAAGAAAAAGTCTAAATGTGAAATAACATTTTATTTTAAAGCTTCAAACAGCATTTTATCAAGGAAAAATAAGGATATAAAGGTAAATTATCTAATTCCAAAATATAAAGCTCAATAAACTTATTTTGATAAAGTTATAAGAATAATTATAAAACATTCGAAAAAAATAGATTATTTTCGACTGCCACTACAGTCGTTATCAAGAATTGTTGTTTAAAAGTTTGGTTATCAAAATCTGTTTGGTAAAAATCAGGAGGTTTTAGTTTGCTGGAAAATGTGACGTAGCTACTTGCAAACAAGACCAAAATACTAGCAAAATCAAATAGTAAAAACAAAATTATGGTCCTTGAAGCAATACTCATACAATAAAATCAACCGTTAATAAATAAAGACAATTATAGCTTAAGGGTCCGCATCCTCAAATGTATACACAGACAAACGGACTCCTCATCAACGGACTTCAGATGTAACGGACAAAATCTGCAGGCAAAATAAAAAAAAAAGAATCTGCATGAAAAAACTTCCAAATCGTCAGCGATCTATTTCAAAATTTGCGGTCTTAGTGGAACGAGTCGTATTTCTTCTCAAAGTGACCGCTTGGCGGTGGTAGCGGCCCTTTCAATTGTAAACAATGACAGGTGTACAGTATATAAAGTACGATATATTAGCGTGTGCGTGAGAAAGGAGCTGTGAGAAATTATTTTTGTTATTTTGATT
The DNA here is from genome assembly GCA_964036315.1 of Acanthosepion esculentum. Taxonomy (NCBI): domain Eukaryota; kingdom Metazoa; phylum Mollusca; class Cephalopoda; order Sepiida; family Sepiidae; genus Acanthosepion; species Acanthosepion esculentum. The sequence continues at coordinate 65,584,155 of OZ038485.1, forward strand.
AATAGATCTATATTAAGTACATATTTAGTTATGCCCGATATACATGTTTATAGTATTTACATTATAATCATAACTACTGGCAGTTGCCATAGTGGTTTTATAACTAAAAAATAATCTCTTCCCATCTACTGACAATCAGCGTTAACGGACCACTCATTCCCCTATTAGTCCGTTGATGAGAGGTTTGTTTGTATATAAATATATATATATGAAAAAACAAACGCCACACCTCACATACGTCATAATAATCTTTGCCTACGTTACTACACTCACCAGTTCTACGAAACTCACCAATTGTCTCTATCTAACCTGATGACTTAAAAGCTTGAACTATATTTCTTGTATTTTTCTTCCGAAATGAATTTCGGCCAATTACTGACAGAATTTCCTCCTTGTCTGAGAAGGATTATTCATAATTTTGAAAAGTCGATAATTAAAATTAATCAACACAAATTGTCTGTTGTTTTGCCTTAAAGAACATTTGCTGCCTAAATACACAGAATATATATATATATATATATATATATATATATATATATATATATATATATATATATATATATATATATATATATATATATATATATATATATATTTGTGTATTTAGGCAGCAATCCTTCTTCCAAGCACATTTCATTAAAAACGACTGACAAGGTGCTTTTATTTAGTTTTTTATATAATTTCTCGTGCGATCTAATAAAGTTTAGATCGCACGAGAAATTATATAAAAAACTAAATAAAAGCACCTTGTCAGTCGTTTTTAATATATATATATATATATGTTATGAAATGGACTAAGTCCAACAATTATTTTAATATATATTATTTTTTATAGATGCAAATAATTAAGTAAATGCTCTGTTTATAATAAACAGTATTAACTACATTTACCGGCCTGAATGTCCGAAAAATTTCATAGAAAATATGTGTCCTCCGTCAGGTATCGAACCAGCATCCTACACGGAAACGTTATATAGTCTGACGTGCTATACTATTTAGCTACAGAGCATTCGAGAAGAAACTTAGGAAATTTGTTGTTTAAAAACAGTAATTAAACTTTGCTAACCAATCGCTTCCGCAGAGTATTTAATTAAATATTTGTATCTATAAACATAACGCATAAGCAGGAAAAAATATATTTTCTGTTTATGCGTTATTTTTATAGATACAAATATTTAATTATATATATATATATATATATATATATATATATATATATATATATATATATATATCAGCACACACACGCATATATACTTCCTTACACGGGGAATTAAACAGCGGTCCCTAGTTGCACCAACAGACCACCCACACTCTCTCACACACACGCACACTCTCTCTCACACACACACACACACACACTCTCTTTCACACACACAGGGCGTAAGAGAGTGGAGTGAGAAATCACAATTGAATGAAGAAAAGTAATAACGTTTAATATGCGTTGAAAATTGTCATCATGTGGCAGGTCCCAAGGATTAAAAACTGTCCATCAAGCACTTTGTCTTAGAACTAATATACTGTAACTAAAACGCTGTCTTTCATGATATTTTCTGCTCTGCGGCCACAACGAAAATTAGTAATGTCTTCCAAGGAGGACGACGAGCAACCGATTATTTTCTAGGCAATATCTATCATCCTTGGAGTGGGGGGCTCTCAGCTGGCATAGCAAACAGTGATGCAATACGACTCACCATTCTCAATAGATCAATAGATCAGCTCGGAGAATATATATATATATATATATATATATATATATTTTTGTCATCCACAGACAGACTGTTTCGCTGTTTCACAGCTCATCAGTGTGGCTAGACGTCCGGTTGCCTCCAGCTACGATCGAAACCCGACTGATTTTTCGTCAGTCGGAATCTCTACCCATTAAGCCATCAGCGTGCGGTGCGGGATGGAGGTGAATTTTAGCGTGTTTATTTTTACATTCGGATAAACACACAGTGACTGAGAGTGACTCAATTCTGTCGAAGAGTCGTGCCGTATTAGCATAGATAGTCACTGTTTTACAAATTCACACCCCAAACCAGAGGGCTCAACCGAAATTAATTTCAGGAGCTACTATTTTTGTCATCCACAGACATATATATATATATATATATATATATATATATATATACAATATTAGTGGTGAATATACACATACATATGCAATTATATATGCACATACACATATGTGTATAAAAATAATTCCATGAGGATATGATCCAGGTAGAACTCGATGTCCAGGACAGAGTAAGGATATAATAAAAAGATATAACACTAATATTCCATGGTCATAATTTATTCCATTGGAATCGTAAGAACGATCCAATTCATCAGACCTACAGATTCAAAATGAAAACGGAAAAACGACTCCGGGAGAAATTGGTGAGAGTGTATGTGATAGTGTGGGGGGACCCGTGATCTATATAGAGGGGTAATAGACGAGAGAGACGGGGCGGACTTTAGGTGGAGAGGCCACTAAAATTTAACAGAGGGAAGATTTAAAAAGGGATTTCAGTGAGAAAAAGGTGCGTATTTTCAAAGATATACCGGAAGAGTGTACATTTCTTGGTGACACTCACACCCCTTAGGCGATAAAATCTTATACTCCCGCCCAGACCCCTACAATGCATACGTACACACACTAATGAGATAAAGGGAGAGTTTAGATAAGCTAACATTAGAAGGGTTTTTAGGATGCCCTGAAGCTAAGTAGAGACGGCGTTCTGAAATGTATTGTCTAGCCGTGTCAAGTCATAAACCAACAATCTCTGCCCCATAAATTTATCGGACTGGCCAAATGATTCTCGGGCGGCCTGCTTTCATCCTGCCCCCATCCCAAACGAGACCGTTTGCCCAACACAAGGAATTTAGGGGAAATCCCGCTGACAAGATAAAGGCTGATGAAAACTCGTAGACAAAATTCCATTTTCACTCTTCGTACCTCCGGTTGATTATACATACCTGCGTACATCTACACCCATATACCGCTATATGTTTACATATATATATATCGAAATATGCACACACACACATAAATACATCTGCATATATATCTCTACCTACGTACTCATACGTTCATACATGTAGGTGTACACACACACCCACCCATATATATATTCATATACTTACCCACATACACCTATATATACATATATCTATGCGTATGCTTTTATATACACGTCTATACACACTCACGCATACACCCACATGAACGCACATATCCATTTCTACATTGAAACCAAATCAAAGGCCAATGAAAAAATATATAATATTCTAAAACTGCTGGGTGAGTAGCGTGTATTTATCTCTAATGTTAGAATGTATACCTAGGTGTCTAACTATTATAATGCTATCTGATTTTGCAAATCAGTTATTAGGGGAACGTTTACCTACCTAACCCCTCACACATGTATCACCACATGAATAAAGAAAAGCCAAAATTAGAAGTACATGTCGTATCACATAAACATACACAATGATACATATAAGTAATGGTCATTACATGGATGAAGCATAAAAAATAAATAAAAAATAAATAAAAAATTTGGAATACCTGGTGCCTCACATAACCATACACAATAATACATACAAGTAATATTCAATACACAGAAAGTTATGCCCGATGTTATTGGGCTAAGGTGGCAGTGTCACACCCGGCCACGTGCTACAAAACGGTGTTCATGTTTTGAACCGTTTTATATGCCTACATTTGGAGAGGATCTCACTCCGAAGGTTTAACAGTTCATCCTGATTTTCATCTCTGATGATAAAGATCTTCTCGGCGATGCACAGATTACACCTATCACGTAAATTATTAGGTGTGCTAGCTCTTGACAAGTATCTCCTTTCGAAAAGTGGGGTTAGACCCCTATCCACCAGATCCCAGTAATGTTTGGATAGGGCCGTTTGGTTTCTGAGGTATCTGTGTCTAAAGGAGTGCCTATGGCCGTATAGACGTTGCTTCCAATCACCAGCGGATATACCTATGTATCTTTTCTTCTCGTTTCTGTTTTCTCCGGGGAAGATAGTTGCCTTGTACACTACGTTTTTATACATGCACTTACCCCCGATTGGGCAGAGATCTTTATTCCTACAATTGCAGTTGGGGTCATTCGTTTGAGGTTCGCTACTGTGGTGGTTTTTAAGTATTTTACAATTATGGGAAGATATAATTTTCTCTATATTATTCACGCACGAGTAACTAATTTTCAGTGTTTTCCTATTAAAAATTTTATGTAATGGGTGTTTATTGTGAAAGTGTTTATCTGCTAATCTAAGGAAGAAACTACCTATATCAATTTTAGAGAGCTTGCAATATGGTGGGTTAAACCATATTACTTTCCTCTTTCTGTATTTAGTTCTATTCTTAATATTTTGATTTGTTGGTTCTCTGTTAAATTTTAATTCTTGTCTAAAGCCACTATTCCTGAGGGCCTGCTGGGCGGGAGTATAAGATTTTATCGCCTAAGGGGTGTGAGTGTCACCAAGAAATGTACACTCTTCCGGTATATCTTTGAAAATACGCACCTTTTTCTCACTGAAATCCCTTTTTAAATCTTCCCTCTGTTAAATTTTAGTGGCCTCTCCACCTAAAGTCCGCCCCGTCTCTCTCGTCTATTACCCCTCTATATAGATCACGGATATCCCCACAGTATCACACACACTCTCACCAATTTCTCCCGGAGTCGTTTTTCCGTTTTCATTTTGAATCTGTAGGTCTGATGAATTGGGTCGTTTTTACGATTCCAATGGAATAAATTATGACCATGGAATATTAGTGTTTAAGTCCTTTTTATTATATATATATATATATATATATATATATATATATGGAGAGAGAGAGAGAGAGAGAGAGAGAGAGAGGTGAATATGACCCTCCTATAATCCCTACAACGAACGCTGGTTGCCATTCTACATCGAGAAACGTTGAAGATGCAGGGTCGCCCAACTTTAAATTTGATATTTTAAATTTTCACTGAAAGTCATTGTGAAAGTAGAAGATTGAGCGGAAGTTTGAATTCGGCTGTCTGATTACAATTTCCGGGCCTATATCACCTCTACGCGAAGTAAACATCCTATCTACGGTGTATACAAGTCTTATAAATTATTATTTTTAACTCCAAAATGCACTCCATTATCTTCACATTAATTCACAGTAAGATTTAAAATCTGATGAATTATGTTTACACAGATTATGAGGTTTGGCGAGTAGAAAAAAGTAATCTCTAGATAAGGGGCGAATACTTTTGCTTACGTATATTTGAGTTCGATATAATAAAAGTTCCGACTTCAAACGGAAGTCAAAACAGACTCCATGTTGATATTTACAAATTGCCATCAAAACGTGAATTTTTGCTCGTTCATTCAGTTAGTTAATTCAATTTCGCTCAGTTAATGAACTTTGTAAAACGTTCCATATTTATATGATAAATTTTATTTGATTTCCTATGACACACACAGACACACTAAATAGTTTATTAGAACTATTGCGTATTTTCTTCTCTACATGGTGAGAGTTCGCTTAATATTTCGACAGTGCAATAAAGGGCGGGAAAAAACAACGAGAAAAAAGTTGCATGAAACGGAACGCTTACGGGTGAAAAACGAGAAAATTAATTTTAAAAAGTAGATTTTGTTTCTTTTCGCTTCAATTATACACAAAAAACTATAAAAATGATATTTTAGCTCTTTAAAAATTAAGAAAAAAATTAAATAAAACAAGTGTTAAGTTCCTAAATTTAATATTTTTAACAGTATGAATCATTTAATGCACAATGGAGTGACTGACTGGTCACCATTTTTTTTGCGCCTTTTCTCTTGATTTGTCCTTCTAGCTTTATTTGCAGGCAAATACCCCGGAAAATTAATTCTAGTAAATAGTAGCCTCATGAAATATAGAATTGCCAATTAGTTATTTAGACTCAAATCACGAATGAGTGATGTCCTTATGGGTAAGAATAATCAGTTGATGATACCTGTTGATCTCCAATAAAACATCAATTGGTGATGCCCACTGTTTAAGCGTTAAGGCAGACAGTAACCGTTTACAAAGTAAAAGTATCAAGTAAATCAATGTAGACATATCATTAATTTCATTCTCTTATAAAATTCTTTTGTCGGCGACTGCTTTGTTAATCTGGTAATATTTTTTCTTTCCAAAAAATGTTCATCGGTATCTCTCGTGTCTTGACATATCGACCAAAATGGCCAATTTAGAGGTAAATCAAACTCTTTCTTGGTGTATTTACTTCCTGTAAATCAGTATCTAGTTATTTTTTTTATTAGTATATGAACCATCCACAAAAACGTGATACCTAAAGTTTAAAATAAATTTTTAAAAGTGAAAGATCTTTCTTGAAGTTTTTATTTTAATTTTAATTTCAAGTTAATAGATTAAATTTAATATTTCCAATAAGCAAAATACTTTGCTGTATTTCAGAAACTAATTTAAATTGATTGGAAAGAGATTTTTTTCTAAAGTAGCTTTTTAGTGCCCTTTTTTAGTTGTTTTTCATCACAAGGTAATTCTCTATTAAAAACATCTTCCAAATAATATACTTTTCTGAAACTTTATTTGAGGAATATTAGCTGATTTAAAGTATAATTAATTTATTTTGAAACAAATATTTAATTTAAGTTTAAAATATCGCAGAAATGCATTTAACCCTACAGTAGTTATTTTGAAGCGTTCACGGCCTGATGACAGACCTAATGTTGTTCTACGGAAACTTTATCTGTAAAACATAATTGAAGAAAATGGTGTGAGTACCCCCTTTTATATAGTTTTGAAGTACTCGGTAATCTTAAAAATTTAGAAAAATATTCTCCGTAATCTAATGTTTTATTGAATTTTAGAAATGTTGATTTCAAATTTACTATAGTTATCGCTTTTATTTTGTGATAATGTCGTGTATGGTCGCCCGTACTTACAAAAATGTGTACGTTTATACACATACATAAAATTCAAAATTCTTTGAAAAATCTTTGTGTTTGATTTCTATTAAGCTTTTCCATTTAGGATTAGTAAATATATTTTGTACTTAATGATAATATCATCTAAAAGGCCGAAATTAATACAAAAATATAAACGATTTAAAAATTAATAAATTTTAATTAAATTTAAAAAAAATTGAAATAACTCTTGTAAAAATTCATTATTCATCAAAAACTTGTTTTTCTTAAGATAATAGTTTTCTTAATATATCTTATTTACAAAAGCAATAAAGAGCTTTTCTAATTAAATAATATCATAGTTTTATTGTTTTTTTTTTTAGTTTTTGATTCAGCGCAGATTTTCGGTAAATGATGTTTCAGTTTGACAAAAACAAATTGATAATTAAAAGGAATCCTGCTTTTAACTAATATAAATATGACTATGTTGAAATTTTATAAAATTAAGAAATGGGGATAGCAGATATAAAAAAATATTTTTTACAAAGATTTTCTAAAAACAAAATATCAAAAATGGACTTATTCACAAATTAATGACATTAATTTGTGAATAAGTCCTGAAAATTTCATTAAAATCCGTCAATAACTTGATTTTTGCAAGAATTTTCAAAACAATGTGTTTTTAACGCCCACCCCCCAAAAAGATAAAATTCCTATACTAATCTTTGGCCCGCCCGCTGATGCAAGAAAAACAAGATATTTAACCAAAATTTCGAATGTGCTTGAAAAGGTTGAAAAAAAAAAAAAAAAAAAGGATAAAATAATGAAAACATACTTTGGTTTTCCTCTTAATAATAACATAAACATTTTGACGTTAAAACTTTGTTTTTATCAAGCCTGGGGCCTTTTTTTCATCATACTATCCTCTTTTTTTAGAATTTGTTTTGGGAGGTACCTATATTAAAATCTATTAATTTATAAATAAGAAACATGTCTAGATTCTGATTTCCAGGTGGTAAATGCACTGAAAAAGCACGAAATTTAACACTAAAATAGCTAGATTGGCAACTCTGATATCGGCTATTGCTTCTCTTTTGACTTTCGTTCAGTGATTTTCTTATTTTTTGCCTTTTTCGTTATTTTCACACCCGCTCTTCACATAACAACTTCACCCTCGAACTTACGATCGTATCTCATAAATAAATAAAAAAAATCTAACCAGTCGGTATTGTACGTTGTATGAAAACTTTGTTTTCTCTTTCTTCAAAATAAATAAAAATAATAGAGTGAAAAATAAATAAAAAAATTACTTGTATTTGCAGTATGCAAACTGAAGTAATGTGCAGAATATAGAACTGATTTTTGAATTTGTCTATTACATTTACTGCTCTGTAAAAACATTTAAAAATAAATTGGAAATATTGCAAATGACGCAAAAGTGGCATTAAACCTATGCAAGAGAGATAGGGGAATGCAGGAATAGTGGAACGGTTGCAGAGGTGGGGCGTATGTATCTCTATCAAAGAGAGAAAAACTGCTAAGGGCAACATTAGCAGTTTTAGAGAGAGCCAAAATGGCCCTTCTGCTGCAGCTTGGTTGGTTGTTTTTGTTTAGCGGCATATAAACATCTCTGTGAGATAATTAATTACGAAATCAAAATATTTTGTACTTAATTCAATTTTTTTTTTTGGATAATAATATTTTTAGTGAAAGAAGTCATATTAATTAACCCATAGTTGAGGGGCGAGAAGAGATGAATTCATACTTTTTCTAAGAGTATTTGCGCGGAAGGGAATATAACGAATTCAACTGGAATTGGAACTCGGCTCTCCGATTAACAATTCCGAACCGATGATGATGATGATGATGATGAAGAAGAAGAAGAAGAAGAAGAAGAAGAAGAAGAAGAAGAAGAAGAAGAAGAAGAAGAAGAAGAAGAAGAAGAAGAAGAAGAAGAAGAAGAAGAAGAAGAAGAAGAAGAAGAGCAAAAGCAACTGGTTGACACAAACCCATTTCACGCATGATATAGCGGTTAGATAAACTAATGACCAGCTCTTTTAGCGACTAGGTCGTTGGAACGAATATCACTTGTTACGTGAGGAGTGGCTGCATTTATTTTATTTTATTCTTTTTAAAAGGGCAACAAAACTTTTCTTATTATTCTGAAGCAGACGTCCAAAAAACATCGAACTATTGAGATAACTATATTTCCTTGATCGCTTTCTTGTTAATTAAATAGTAGCATTTTTTTTAGATCACATCCACACTGAAAACAAAGCATTAGCTAAATGACAACATTATCGGCTATTAAAAGTTTCTGCCCGAATTTCGCTAATTTTGTTACTTAGCATACCGTAGGCCTTACATTCTGTCTTTAGAACATTTCATCTTTCAATCTCATGGTGGGAACAGATATTAACCGAGCAGACACCTGTGTATTTATGCCGAGGTAGGTCAGGATGTTGTTATCTGGAATATTTTGAGTGTCAAACAGGTATGACAGGTGGCCTGGAATATCTGGGAACATGTAAACTTGATGACAGCCTCAAAAAGGGGACGCATTTTAAATACGCAACGTTCTTTTTAATATTGCTTTACTTCTCCCACCGTCTCTCTGTCTATATTCTTGTCTTTCTCTCTCTCACACACGCATAAATAAGTGCATATGAATACGTGTGAACACATTAGTCCATAAATTAACGTGTTTGAGTTTGGTGATCTTAAAAAAATCTATAGAAACTGCATAACGAATATTCTAAACTTTAAGGCACTTGAAATATTGGCTAAATTTAACGTACATTTAGCATGAGTGTGGAGTAATGGATAGCGGCTCGCATTGAGGAATCGGAGAGCCGAGTTTGAATTCCATTACATTCACATTCCAGTCGAATCCATTACATTCACTTACGTGCTAATGCCCTTGGGAAAGATATAAATCCTCTTCTTCTCTCCGCAGCTATGGGTAAATAGCAGGAGAGATCGAGTTCTATAGCTTTGGATGACAGCTGGTCTACCGCAGAAAGAAATGGCAACCTACTATGGGAAAAAATCTGCCTCGTCAGTCATGTATCGAAATATACATGATCGCCTAAGCGTGTATCACGCATTGCACATAACTGACTAAGTGTTTTCATTGATAATTATTAAGCGGCGTCGAGATTGGGGATCGCCTGGGGAACACCAGTTACTGTAATCAATCGCCGATAATCCATAATATGTTTCGATTTTAAATAACCGAAAAATAAGAAACAGATCAATCAATCAATCAACCATTGATAATCACATTAATTAGCAACAGCTTCACATACTACAGTGTAACACGGATATAAGAGACCCGGATATAAGAGAAGCCCGGATATAAGAGAGATTTTCTCTGGTCCCAAATTAGAGCCCGTGTTAATGTATATATAATAGACAAACCCGGATATAGGAGAAACCCGGATATAAGAGACTTATTCCCCGGTCCAGACAACTATCTTATATCCGGGTTACACTGTAATATCAAAACCTATGATATACAGTGTAACCCGGATATAAGAGAGTTGTCGGGACCGGAGAAGTCTCTTATATCAGGCGTACTCTTATATCCGGGTTTGGTCTATTTTGTTTAGGTAAGTATGGCTCTAATTTGGGACCAGAGAAAATCTATCTTATATCCGGGTTTCTCTTATATCCGGGTTTCTCTTATATCCGGGTTACACTGTAGTAGTCTAACAGAAGCGTTTTTAAGTACATTTTTCCACCTCTAAGCTTATTAAAATCACCTGTTTAATAAATTAGCAGTTTCTGATTCTATAAATGATTTTCCAACTCCCTAGGATTGAGACGCCCTGTTCATTGCTTACTATGAAAAATCACCCCTCAATTATTAAGCCTTCCTTTGTATGGACGAGCACACGAACGACAGTGTATCAGACTAGTTTGCAAGCGATCACTGTACGGCATATGACCCTTTTAAAGACACTCCTTATATTACAGATATGCCAAATGAATGTGTTACAATGAATATAAACGTGTTTCATTAAACAAAACGAAGGGTCTGTTCAGCCTTTTGACCAGTTTCTCATTGTGTCGAATAAGTCGTTTGATGTCGGGTGGAAACATGTAAAAAAAAAAAAAAAATTGCCAAAATCGTGTTTAATGTTCCAAGTATTTTCGGACATCATTACTCCTTTTTCAGGAGGGAAGATAAGAAAGTTGAGAGATAGCGTTGCGTTTATGTTGTTAACGATCTGGAATTAGAAATGAACGCGGGTTCACATCCTGTCATAGACTGTGAACCCGCGTTCATTTTGTGGAATAGATTTTAGCGTCTATTAGCTAAAATACATTACGGTTCAAAGGCATCTATTTTAGCATGTGCTCGACGAGACTGAGGCAAATTTTTACTGACAGTAAATTACTGTCTTTTGATGTGGAGGGTTTATATTATATTTCATATTTTTTAATATATATTCTGCAGCTGGATTATCGGAATACTGTTTTATTATCGACCGCAACTAGTGAAAATTAGAAGGGTCTCTGTAGATCTGTGTAATATGTTTCCATATGACAGAGAAATGAAATGGTAATCTTTTCGAAAGAAATGTCATATGACCAGTACATGTTGGAGTTTATTTTTTATTCTTTTTTTTTATCGACATAGACACAGTCTCTTAAAGAATAACAGAATTGATATACAAAAATAGTCTTGAGGGACAATTGTTGTTAGTAACACAAGGTTGGGAATTATGGGATTGTATGCTGAGGACAACGGCCTGTAAGATGTGCTTAGAACCGTCAGTCTGTGGCAGGCATCCTTTTTGAAAGACATTTCATCTATGCAGCTATGAAATATGGCTTACGGAGTTGTAAGCTTAGAGCATGTTACATCAAGTAGGAAGCAATTGGTTTGGTTAGATATTTATTTGAAGAGCAAAACTCGATCAAGAGCAAAATGATTCGCCTTTCTATAAGGGTTAGTTTACTAATCAAAATTAGTTTTATCTGTTGTGTATAGATCTAAATTTGGTTTATTGAATAGATACGAGATGCTACCAAAAAGTTCGAGTCGAAGAATTTGAACAGCGGGCGTGAACCGAATGTAGTACAGACTTTTGCTGCTGCCCTTTGTGAGCAGTACGCTTTGTGAGCCAGTGTGAAAACAACAGGCGAAGGAGACGGTGGGATCTAAGTGTTAGGGTAAGTAATTTTTTTCATAGTCAAATTGTCCGAGTTTGGGGTGATCACGTCACTAAGGACTGTAGGGCTACTACATGTGTTGGAGCCATTGCAGCAGCCATTGATAGCCTGACGGAGCCCATCCCTCTTCAGGCTGGATTTGAATTCAGAGCCGTCCTTGTCTTAGATTGGTTGCCACCTCAAAGCAAGAGAGACCAGTCAGCTCTGCTATTTAACCCACAGATGAGGGGGAAGAAGAGATGGATTCATGCCGTTTTCAAGAAAAGTTGTACGAAAGTGAATGTAACGAATTCAGTCGGAATTCGAACTCAGTACGTCGATTTCTCTTTACGAGTTGCTAACCTTTACACCATATTCATTTTAAGGCAGCACCTCATAAATGAAATATATATCAAGACATATACTCTGACCAATTGGAAGATTACCGAAGAATAATCTTCCTACCTACTGTTTCTTCCATTTGCACTTGTGTCGTGCTAAGCTAAGCTTATTAAGTATCTAGAGATATATTTTAAAATAACTATATGTAAATAAATTGCATTTACTGATGTAAATGATTGCAGGTCGAATTTATGCACAAAAAGGCTTTATAAATATTGTTTCATATTTTTTGAAACAGGTTTCCCTCTGAGTTTTTTTTATAAATGTTCACATACATCGATGTAAGCCGCCATACAAAATTGGGATTTAATCTGAGAAAACTTGCTGTAAATGCTTTTTTAATTTAATTACTTTGTTAATCACACACGCGTGTATATTATTTATATAGTCATTTATATAGTCATTATATAGTCATTATAACAATATGGCATATAGAGGGTGTTTCATTAAGACGGATCAAAGTCAGCAGTAAATAAATCAGTGCTATTGGTGAAAATTTATTTATTTGGATCATGTTATTTAAGTCATGGCAATTATGTGTGAAAAATAATATCGCCCAAATGTCCACCAAGGCTTCGGCGGCACACTGCCACTCGATGGTCAAAATTTTTGAGGACGTCTATGCATAATTGCTCTTCGATTTCACCAATATACCTTATTGTCTCATCCTTCAGCTGTTCAATTGCTGTTGGCTTGTTGGCGCAGACCTTACTTTCGAGATGACCCCAAAGGAGGAAATCTAAAGGCGTCAAGTCGCATGATCGTGGTGGCCAATTGACTTCGCTGTTTCGAGAGATGATGCGAACTGGGAACTTGTATTTCTGTTTGAATGTCCATTTTTGTAATAGGCTTCGATAACTTTAACACGTTGTTTGATTGTTAATCTTTCCATGGTTGAAATTGCCAAAGACTTAAGTTGTTAAATCCGAAAGAAAAAGAAAAAAATCATTAGACGCTTAAACTTAATTCGCATTTAAAATCGGTCCAAGTTATTGGAACACCCTTTATAATAAAAAAAAGTGATAAAAACATAACCAATAAAAAAAAAGGAACTAAATGAAATCAGCTAGACTACTTACCAAAAGAAATTAAAAAAAAAAATAATTTAAAATTTCATCGTCCCCTCTCTTTCATGCACATGTGTAATTACATCAACGTAAACACCACTTTAGCCGTCCTGGGTATGACGATAAACCTCGCCGGGCAGCAAGGCCTCTGCTCGGTAGGTTTTGAGGAGCGTGGAATCACCTCTTTATTGCTGATTCCAGGTCCACCTTGAGCCAGGGTGGTAGCATCTATTAGAACCCCAGTTATAAGCAAATAATGAACCCCCTAAACTTGGGCCAAAACACTATGAAAGTATAAAAATACATTTTTATAGTACAAATTCCAGCAGTATATTTTAAAAGTAAAAAAAAAAAAAGAAATTACCAAAGCTTACAAGAAAATTAAATCTCGACATTAAATGACCCATAAGGAATTGATATGCCGTTAAATAAGCAAATAAACCAAAACAAACATGACTTTAAAGCGATAAAGTCCTAAAGGAGGAAATGTGTCATACGAAAAATGTTTTCTACTTTCTCATAGATTTTTCCAAAATTGTTCTGATATATAAAAATTTGTATATAATTTTCTTATAATCATGTATATAAAACATCATGTATATAAAACATCATATTAATAATTATTGTAATCTAGGGAAGGTTATTGAATAGAATAATCACACGAAGGTTGGTATTGAACGATAATACTTAGGACACGAACAACACATATAAGATTCGCCAGCCGCGCGTAGAAGAAGTAGTCAACTGCTAGAAGTGAGTCAAGTGAATTCCACAATGAATCTCCAACTGCATGATATCTATCAACCGCCCCACGCAGTTAGATGTGGCACAAGGCCGAATTTAATGTGGGGTATCCGAGCCCGTAGGCTCAGCCAAAAATTCCCCGTATAAAACAGGGTCAGGTAGCTGCTTCCCGAGACGATACTCTGCCCTTCGACATAGCCTCGTCTGGGGATCCTCTCTGCCCGGACGCAGAGAGTTTGACTAGCACAGCTGGAGACGAATCTCCAACTCTAGACTACTTCCCGAAGCACGTCTGCCAGCTATATCCTGGGCACACCATGTATATCCACGGATATAGTCGGTCCACAATAGGCGATAGGAAGAGTTGGGCATTCCATTACAACAATGAGCAACGTCAAATATATCACTTAATCAACGTGTTATCATTTTAAACAGATTGTTCATATATAAGAGAAATTATCTGAGGACACATTAAATTTCTTCGATATATATTAGGAATATTTGGTTTAAATCCTATTTGTTAAATAAAATAGACAAATTGTGCTTTTTTTCAAAATTCTATTACTGACGGATTAACCTTGATATAGCGGTCATCACCAATTCATATTTCATTGGAGATAAACGGATATCCTCATTTGATGATTTACATCGGCATCATTCATTCTTGATTTGAATATAAATGACTAATTGGTAACACTAGGATTCACGGGGTTACTATTTACTAGAAATAGACAAGGATACGTAATTCCCTTCAGTGTTTGCCTGCAAATAAAACTGGAGGAACAAACCCAAGACAGCGATATGTCTGCATGCAGACTTTTCGAAGGGAAAAGCGACAAATTGGTGCAATGAATATACAATTCTATTGTGAATAGTTATTTATTTTTATAGCGCAAAAGAGTTAAAATGCATTTTTTAAAATTGTTTTTGCAAATAGTTAAAGCGAAAATAAACATAAAGATCTACTCTTTAAAATTAATTTTCTTATTTTTTTACTCGTTTGAAGTGTACGTTAGTGTAACCTTAAGATTGAAATTATGAAGAAACTGTTTACAGTTCCTGTCTGTTTAAGTATTTCGACCTTTCGACTTATTTCAATTATTGTCAATAATTTAAATCCTGTGATGATTTTGTATCTTTGTTTGAAATATAATGCGTTATTTATTTTTAATTTGTGAATATATTCAATATCGCGTGAAGATGTTATTTTTTAACGTGAAATTTTGAAAGTTCAAAGCCAAAGTGCTGTTCATTCTTGATCAGTCAGTTAGTGTTCAATTTTAATGTTTCCCGCGTTTTGAGATCATTCACTCGCATAACTTTTTGTGTTATACGGATTAATATCTATCTCGGTGGGGCAGTTTAGCCCTAAGAATTAATAACAAGATGGAATATGATAAAACAAAACAAATTATGCCCTCCCCTGATTGACAGGGCTTCTAGGTGCATGGCATTAGCGCTACTTCCGTGGCTGTCAGCATGAAAAGGTTGTTTAGGGTCCTAACGTTAGAACAAGCTAAACACAATTGACATGTAGAATTTGATTGACAGGCGAGTCCTGGAGAGTTGACATCATAGGCTCCACAACTCTTAGTTGAAGCACGTGATGAGTAAACACCATGCATCTCAAAAGAATTAAAGAACTTGATTTTTGTTCGGAACGATTTCCGAAATGTCTGGAATTGAATCAGTTGCCTTATACAGCTGAGTCTCGCCAGGAAACTGCCGTAACATGTTTGGCTCTATTTCTTTGATAATATTCTTCTTAAGAGCAAGAATGCTTACATCACAGAGCCACTGGTAGGTTTTAAAGAGTGGAGGTATCGTGCATATTTAAAACAAACGAAAAAAAAAATGTTTAAATCCTGATAATTAGCACCGGGAATACTTTTTACAGTGTTTCGTAACATTTTACAAGACAAAATAGAATATTTAAATTTCTTTACCTATTTTATCCAAATTTGACCCGTGATAACTTCTGTCATTGGGAAGTCAGTGCCATCTTCCGATAAAATTTTGGGCCCAAATGACCTGCACGTACCATTTTTTTATCTACTAAAATTCACCGAATACAAGGCTTGAGAGTCACTCTAAGTAGAGGCTTATTGCTAAAATGGTTATGATGAATAAAATTTAATTTTAGTGAAACAGAAAGGAAGTGAAGATGAGGAGGATATATAACGATACCCTCTAGGCTTCAAGAACAAATCCTTATAAACAGTGGGTACGCATACTTACGTATAAAGGTCACATGAAAAAAGGAAAAGTTACTGATTATTTGACTGGAACACTCGTAAAAAACAGGGAAAAATCTTTTGGTGTTAATTTTTGTCGATTAGCCGCTTCTCAAAGCGTGGCATTGTCAGACGCGAAAAATATTGATTATTTAATCATTTTTGGAGGGGGTACTGTTCATAATAAAAATACAACGTCAAATCAAGCCCTGACATTTTAAAGAATTATGTATATTTTATTTTTATTTAGAAATTAACTTAAAAGCCGCAGTCTATGTCGAGGACTAATTGGGTCTCCAAACCAAAACTAAATGGACCTCTAGGTTCAGCCGAGAAAGCAGCAATAATAATTTTGAAGAAATAACATTGAATTACTCAATTCACTTCTTGGAACTTCAAAACCTCATTTTAATTCTGATTCGGGCTGTAAGTCCAATTCCGGCCAAATGGCTGATTTGGGCCGAAAGTCCGATTCAGGCTGAAAATTGAGTTCTTCAAATCGCAAACTCCGTGGAACTTCAAAACCTTGCCTCACGAAACCTCCCACTTTCAGTCTGGAACCTTCGTATTTTGACGAAATAAAATTGATTTCCCCAAGTTTTAAAGATATTTTAAACAGAATTTAAATTGTTTTTAAATTCACAAAGTTTTTGTGTTACTTTAAACTCAGTATAATTTAAAAACTTTTAAAATTACTAATTATTTTCAGTTATTTTAAAATTTGAATTTTTAACTGTTCCCTGTTCCTCCCGACACACTTCTAATGTTTGTTCAAGCGCCAGACGAAGGGCTGATTTTTAATTTCAGGACCATCCTGATTCCAAAAAGGTATAATATGTCTATGTAGAGCAAGTGTGGTCCGAGTTAGAGTTGTTTCAGACACACGGACAGACAGAATTTACCGTTTATTTAATTTGTTAGATGTCAAGTGTAAAACTTTATTTAAGTCATTGATAATTGCGCGCTACTGATGTTGTCTTTTCCCAATTCGTAATGGTACGCCGTTATCAATGACGTAAGCACAATTTCAAACTTGACATTTGTAAATAAAAATAAAGTACAGATAATTCTTTATGAACTCAGGAGCCCCACCCTTCAAAAAATGATAAAACGTCATTATCTTTCGGTTATGACAAATGTCTTCAGTAAGATATTGTGGATGGTAATCTAATTGTTAAAAAAATTATTTCCATTTTTTTTAGGGGACAAGTCAATTTAAATAGTGGTAAGAAAAAACAATAAAAGAAACTATTATTTACATTATTTATATTCGGGCTATTGACCTCATGTTTGTTGTTATCACAACGTTTCGGCCGTTGTGACCTCCGGCTTTCTCAGGTGTATATATTGATCAGGGTAATTCTGTAAACTTTGAACTGAACACTTTATTTAATATATGGGAGTAGACTTTTCTTTTTCTACTGCACATGTTTAGGGATATCGTCTAGTTCTTAGTGGTTGTGAGTTCAATCTCTGTGTCGGGCAGTGTGTACGCAAAAGTCCATGCCTTTTGATCACTGATTGAACCAGTCCTAATGTATGGATCAGAAACTTGGACATTATCTGTTCGTCTTGAAAGACAACTGGATGGAACATATACGAATCTGCTTAGAAAAATCGAAAACATCATTTGGAGATACCATGCAACGCTTAACACAATTTACGTAGAACTGAAAGCAATCTCTCGTAAGCCCAAACAAAGGCAATTGCAGTTTACCGGCCATTGCCACCAAGCGGACAGGGTGGTCATCTCATACTTACTTATATGGTATCCTTCTGGAGGTGTCTTCTCAGGAAAGTTGACTTTCCCAGGCAAAATGGCTCAGGACTCAGGGTTGGACATTGGGGATCTGGAGATGACAATGCAGGGCCGAGCAGTGTGGAAAGGGTTTGTTAATGGTGTTCCAACCAACCACAGGAAGGTCGAAGGATGAACTTAATATAAAAAGGGCGAACAATAACTGAGCAGAACTAAATATAAGAACTAGATAATATTATTAGACATGGGTAGCGGAACAAGAACAGTCTACTACTGTAGGGTTCAGTTCAGTGTTCCAGAATTACCTAGATCAATATATACCTGAAGAAAGCCGGAGGGGGACAACGATCGAAACGTGATAACAAGAACATATGATGGCAATAGTCCGAATATAAATAATTTTAATAATAACTCCTCATCCCAGAAATTTAGACAGACAATAAAATAAACTATTTGAGCATTTTAAGGTAATTATCATTAATCAAGTTTTAACGCTTGTTCTCGATATTTCAGTATTTGAGCGAAATGTCTATGCAGTTCTGTATGGCAAGCAAACTGTGGCGAGGAAAACCAATTTCGCTTCAAAAAATAATTCCCGCATTTTGTTTTGACTTCTGAATGTTTCAGTTGTCAGATCTTCTACGCACTATCCTTTTCCAAGCAATTCTGATAACGTCATCAGTATCACTGACACAACCGTCTGCCATCGGTGTCCTTTTCAATCAAGAACTTGTTAGCTGTCGCGCGATGGGGGTGGAGGAGTTTTTGTGAGACATAAAGCGATGGACATCATAAAACCAAACGATCTGGTATCTTTTTCCCAGATTTTACAACATAAATAAACAAACACATTCACACACTTGTCAATTTAGAGAGTAATATCATTTTTCTGCGTACATACGTTTGTTCGTGTTGAACAACCAGAAAAAGAAGAGCCATCCGATCTCTGTCAATTTTTGTTGTGACAGTTCATCATATATATTGAAATATAAAACTAAGAATTGATCTTTTCTTTAACCTATTAATGTCCGCTGTAAAATCCGACAAATTAAATAAACGAATTAAAATAACGTTCTAGCGTTAATTATACGATTGCTCTAAAACTTCAATATTAATTATAGGTTTATAAAAATCCGGCATAAAAATGACTGATATATATATATATATATATATATATATATATATATATATATATATATATATATATCAAGTATGTGGTGCAGTTCAATTTACATTATATGAATCATTCATACAAAAACAGATATTGAAGTTAATGATATAGATTTATATATAATTAAGTTCAATATCTGTTTTTTGTATGAATGATTCATGTAATATATATATATATATATATATATATATATATATATATATATATATATATATATTCTATGGTTATGTGTGTGTGTATGCATGCGTATGAGGAGACACATATTCATATCTTAGCATGTACAAGTATATATATATATATATATATATATATATATATATATATATATATATATATATATATATACAGTGCTGTTCGATAAAAATGACTCACCTTATCCTTTGAATTTAGCTCAACTTTCGTTTCATCGGAGAAGAGAACATTCTTCCATTCTTCTATGGTGAAATCTTTGTAATAGTGAGCCCATTCAAGTCTCTTGGCTTTGTTGGCTTTGCTTATTAGCGGCTTAAACCTTCGTGTACAAGATTTGTGGCCTTGTTCTAACAGCCACCGACGGACTGTTGAAGAGGCAAGACTAACACCTTGCTATTCGCTTAGATTGGCTGCAATTTCTTGGCTAGTTA
The DNA here is from genome assembly GCA_964036315.1 of Acanthosepion esculentum. NCBI lineage: Eukaryota > Metazoa > Mollusca > Cephalopoda > Sepiida > Sepiidae > Acanthosepion > Acanthosepion esculentum. Next base: position 65,604,206 of record OZ038485.1, read on the forward strand.
TAGTCCTATTCTTCGGAACTTCTCTCTTGATTACCCTGCCAGTTCTATCATCAATCTTTTTCTTTCGTACCATTGTTTCCTTCCTTGGAGCAGGAGTGGCATCATTATGTGCCTTAAGCACTCGAGAGACAGTTGATTGCTCACGAGGTATGTTATGCGTTGTTTTCCTCTGTCCCTCTTGCCTGCAATCTGGCCTGTGAGTATCAGATTTTCCGAGCCCTCTTTCCTCATTATGTGTTCTAGAAGTTTCAACTGTCTCTTCCTGTTGTTAAATACAGATTTCCTTTTTGTTTTCATTTCCTTTGAACCTTCGTTGTTGCTCACATGTTCGGTCCATTTTATCCTCGGCATCTGCCTGTAGAATCACATTTCTGTTGGTTCAAGTCTCTTCTTCATCTGTGAGGAGATTGTTCAGCATTCATTGCCAGATAAGAAGACTGATGTTACGTAACAGTTAAGTACTCTTTCCTTTGATTCTTACGAAAATCTTATGTTTCTTAATATTTTGTTTAGTTTTTGAAATGGGTCCTTGACTTTCCCAATGCACCTTCGGAGTTCAGTGTCGCACTTTCTGTCCTTCCCAGATATTTGAATTTTTGTACTTGTTTGATTTTGTATCCCCAATTTATAATTTGCACGTTGGGCTGTCCCTTTTGCTAACAACCGTGCATTACGTCTTTTTGCAACTGATGTTTAGTCCTTTCCTTCATTGCCTTCTGCAGGATTTCTTGGAGTCTCCTTTCTGTATCTGCATATTTTATGTTGTACTGAATACTGGTAGGGCTTCTAATTCTCTCAATCTGAGATGGAACAAATACATCGAGTCAGTTGCATCATCCACCGCAAGTTGGTTCCCTGTGCCGAGCCAGGAAATTTTTCTCCCCGGAATCGATCCTCCAAGTCTATAAATCGACCATTCGCCCTTGCATGGAGTATTGCTGCCATATATGGTCTGGAGCTCCTGCTGTTTGCCTCAGGGTTCTTGATAAGATCCAGAGACGGATATGCAATGTGATTGGCCCTGATCTGTCATCTCGTCTGCAGTCGCTCTCTCACAGACGTGATGTTGCCTCGCTCTGTCTTTTTTGCAAATACTTTCACGGTAATTGCTCCGAGGAGCTGCTTTCGCTTGTCCCTAGGCCTCATGAATTTAAACGTACTACGAGGCTGGCATCCCGTTTTCACCCCTTCACTGTTGAAGCTGTTAGATGTAGACGTCTCTTCTACTCCAATAGCTTCATGTCTCGCACATCTCGCCTGTGGAACTCCCTTCCTTATTCCTGTTTCCCTGACAAATACAATCTCCAACTATTTAAGTGTAACGTCAATCGACATCTCCAGTTGCCTTGATCTATCCACTTCCCTTCTCCACATCCTTTCACCTTTCATTCCTATCTGCTCTCGTTCCAAATCTTCTGTAACCCCCTTGCCTTGATCGATCCACTGTCTTTCTCTTTCTCCACGTCCTCTCCTTTACCACTCCTATCTGCTCTTCCTCCAACCCTTCTATAACCCCTTGCGTTATAGTGGCCTCCAGCCTTGCTTGGGGTGATACGCTTAAAAAAAAAACAAAAAAAACTAAAAACTAAGATGTACTGATACAATTCAAAATACATCGCGTGAGAAGATAAGTTAAATGCGAACGTGTATTAAATTAAATGCATTTTCATGCGAATTAGTCTGTTTTTACTTTTACTAAGTTCTTCATGTTCAATAGTATATTAGATTCGCACATTGTAATGGTAAGTACTGTAACAGCTGACAAAGTGAAATGCCGAGAAGTATTTAATTCTTGTCACCATTTTGATGAATGGGACGCTGCCATTTTCCCAGACAAAAAAACATTGGATCGCGTCACTAGTTTTAAAGGCGCCGTGTTTATGTTAATATATTCTGTTAATATATTATGTTAATATATTCTGCTAATATATTCTGTTAATATATTATGTTAATATATTATGTTAATATATTATGTTTATTTCAAAGTTAACAAATGCGAAGCTATCACACATTGAATTTTACACCACTGAAAAATTTGAATTTTAGATGGAAATTCTTTTCTTTTTTTTCTCATATCCGTCTTTTCTTGTGGAAAAGTAAAATCTTCAAAACTTTAAATGCAACGTTAGTCGCTATCTACTATCTTCTTGATTCCTCTTATTTTATCGCTCGTTAATAATGTTTTTTATTCTTTCACACTCAGTAACCCCCTTGTATGTTAGTGGCTTTATTGCCTTGCTTGGGGTGAAATAATTTTAAAAAAATATACTGATATCAGAAGAATCTTTAAAGCGTTACCAGGTGCTGCTTTCCACTCCACTGAGAGATAGTATCCCTAAACTCGCTGTGTTCATAGTTACTGATTAAACTTACACTACAGTGTAACCCGGATATAAGAGAGTTGTCGGGACCGGAGAAGTCTCTTATATCCGGGGTTTCTCTTATATACGGGTTTGGTCTATTATATATACATTAACACAGGCTCTAATTTGGGACCAGAGAAAATATCTCTTATATCCGGGTTTCTCTTATATACGGGTCTCTTATATCCGGGTTACACTGTATAAGGCAGAGATTCTCAAAGGTAGTTAGGTGTGCCTCAAGTTAACAGAAGATTAATTATTAATTTATTATTGTTAGAGCACAGTTGGCCCTAACGAAAATATTTAAGAAGTTATTCCCCTTTGACCGGAGGGATGAAAAATAAGGCTTTTCTTAATCCCCTGGGTACGAGGCAGTTCGGCCATGACACGAATATAAGCTACACAGATCTCCGAGGTCCACATCTTCTCATTACTCATCCAGCGGCTCTACTCACCATCCAAACTGTATTTTCATTTAATAAAGTTTGTTAATAGTTTATTCTTTCATTCCATCTTTTTATCTTTCTTCACACAACCACATTTCACCCCACTCGGGAACATAACAATTATATTCATATTTTTAAAAGAATCTTTATTCTTAAAAGGCTACAAACACCAAGCATATGGCTTCCATGTCAAAGTCACGTCTTTGTCATTTGAGATTTTAAACTGGATGCTAAATTCTTTAATTTTTAAGAAGGAGTGGATAATCCTTTCACTTTTGCCTTCCTCAAGGGATTTAAATCGGTCATTATCGGTTTCTCTAAACAAAAAATAGCAGATTCTTCATAAATTTCTTTAAATGACAAGTGTACCACTAATCTTCTTTGGGAATGCTAAACCAAAAATAACAACCATTTTTTTTGTGTTATATAGCGTAACTATGAACACTAATGGGTATCTCCCAATCCTCATGAATACGTTGGACACTACTGTAAGTGGGGGTAATATGCTGTCTAAGTAGTCCATCACTAGCAGTGGTTTACCTACTTCACGCCTCTGGCATTTTGTTGATGTTCTAAAGATTACCATTTCATTTCTAACCTCTGTTTTTATTATCCCTCTTTCAGTAACCTTTTCTAGGTTACAACACTTTGCCAACGCACATCAAGTACAGGTTTCACATAAACATAGTTAAATATACAATGTAATGTTTTAAAAATAAATGCTTATTTCAAGAGACTTTCTGTTTTCCTGTTTTCAAATTTCATCACTATTTTTCCCTTATTAACATTGAAAGTGCAACCCAGAGTTTTACCCTGAAGTAAAAAAGGTTGAGAAACCTTTATATAAGGTAAGAGTCGAGTCAAGCTCAGCATATTCTCAAGTTTGGGTTTCATTTCATGTCTATTTCACGGTTGAAATATGCAAATTTTAACATTTTAGGTTCTGTTTACAATTTCTGTAAAACCATCTCTAAATGTTAGTGTTTATACTGGATAAAAATAAATTCTAATTTCAGCGTACAAAGTTTTATTCCAAAATCTGAATGTATATCTCTGCAGTCGATAAAACAGTGTATGAATGCACCTCCAAAATTCTAGATTTCCAGAGACTGGCACCTGATTTTTCCTCCGGTCTATCTCTAACAGCTCAATGAGGGAATAACTGGCTTGTAACATTCGATACCTCGAAAACCAAACTCGTAACGTTTTATCATCACTGAGAAAACCCTGAATATTCGCCTGTCGGTTTTATTCTAAATGGGGCTCCTTGCCTTGACCACCTATTAGGACAAGTTCAACCGAAACCTCAAGTGGAACTCATATGCAACCCCAAACTAGTATTACAGAAAAAAAAGATCGGTTTTATCTACTGTTCCAGTAAGTCACTTTTAAACTTCGTGCCTCTCATGAACGCTTTCAAGGGACCAAACAGGTGAAAGTCTGAAGAGGCAAGGTCTGGGCTGTAAGGGGGATGAGGGAGCAGTTCCCAGCCCAGCTCGTTGATGGTCTGCACCGTTTGGGCTGCTGTGTGAGGTCTTGCGTTGTCATGATACAAGATGACTTCTGACTGATGACCCCTGCGTTTGTCCCAACAGATAAGCTCAAAGTCCTTGCAATGTCATCCAATGTCACCCTTCTGTCAGACTGAATGAGGTCATTGACTGATTCGATCACCTCAGGAGACCTCACTTCTGTAGGCCTCCCAGGCCTGTCTTCATCCTCAACACTGCCCCGTCCTTCTTTAAACAATTTAGCCCACTTGTAGACATTTTTTGGCTGAAACATGTGGCATCATACACAGTTGACATTCTCCTATGAATTTCAACTGGTTTGCACCCTTCAGCAACCAAAAACTTGATAACTGACCGCTGTTCAATCCTGGAGCATGCTTCTTGGTCGGCCATCTTTGTTAATTGCCAAAACTCTCATAGTTTTTTTTTTAATCTGCAAATAAATTAAATCCATGTGAAAAAGAAGTAAAAAAAAAGAAAAAAAAGAGTAAGCTTCTATCTGTATTAGAAATCCTTATACCGAAAAATTCAACTTATTTATTGACCCTCGTTTTTATATATATATATATATATATATATATATATATATATATATATATATATTTTTTATATATATATATATATTTTTTTAAAGAAAGACATTCGAATTACTAACACAAAAACAGAGAATGTCTCATTTCGAGAATATTTAACATTGAAAAAGAAAAAATTAATTATTTTTAATAATATGTGGAAATCTCCACCCTTTACCTGAAGACGGTCTCGAGATCAGAAACACGTGTTGTAAATTTATGAAAAATAAAGAATAATATTTTTTTAAAAACCCACGTTATAACCCAAAAAGTTTACGGTACCTCTCTTCTTTTTAATATACAAACTTTTCTCTCGTTGGAACCATTATAACCTCTTTATTTGATATATATATATATATATATATATATATATATATATATATAGTGTCTATTTGAGCAGCAATCCCTCTTTTATAAATGTCTCATTAAATACGATTGACAAGGTACTGCGATTAAGCTTTTTATTTTTCTTCTGTTCTTATAAGTGATTTCTTTTCTAGACATAAACTATGTAAAAATTGTCCAAATGTTCTGCGTATCCGAGCATTTTCGTCTATTCATTATAAAAATATTGTTTTAAGTTATATTTATTGGTAGAAGTGGTCAATACCAGAGATAGGGCATATGTAAATATAAACGTGGACAATATGTTCAACGCCAAGCGGCAACAGTCTGTTTTATGTTTCAGCGCAATCTTCTGGTCATGTCTCTCTCTCTATCTTTCCACAAACACACACACACACACACACATATGTGTGTGTATGCTCGTGCGTGCGTGTGATAGGTAGTAGTGGAGATAATAATAGTGTTTGCATAAGGTTTCCTATTTTGAAAGGAGATAGTGTAGTGTATTGCGTGCGATGCGACATGTGGTTCAGTGAGGATTAAAATGTCCCTCGATGGAGAAACGAGACGCGTCGTTTCACTACAGTGACATCCTGTGGTTAGAGAGAAGGAAAGAAGGAACAGGGTTTGACTCTTTTGTTTTATAATGCTTTATACCACGTCACGTTCGGATATATTCACCGAATACGTTCATTGCTGCAGTGAGACACACCAAGCTAAGTGGATATTCTTATGCTGTTGCGCTTAGAAAAAATTTATCGTAATGCATTTTCAGTTAAGTGAATTATATCCTTGCTATGTGCTCCACTTGTATGTGTTGGGTAAACTTTACTACCTCTTCCTCAGTTAGTATTCACTTTATCGGCCAGTCATTGTGAAGGCTAATCGGACAGGGAACAGTCATTGTGGAGCCTAATCGGTACAGAGAACAGTCGTTGTGAAGCCTAATCGGACAGGGAACAGTCATTGTGAAGCCTAATCGGACAGGGAACAGTCATTGTGAAGCATAATCGGTACAGAGAACAGTCGTTGTGAAGCCTAATCGGACAGGGAACAGTCATTGTGAAGCCTAATCGGTACAGAGAACAGTCGTTGTGAAGCCTAATCGGACAGGGAACAGTCATTGTGAAGCCTAATCGGTACAGAGAACAGTCGTTGTGAAGCCTAATCGGACAGGGAACAGTCATTGTGAAGCCTAATCGGTACAGAGAACAGTCGTTGTGAAGCCTAATCGGACAGGGAACAGTCATTGTGAAGCCTAATCGGGACAGAGAACAGTCGTTGTGAAGCCTAATCGGACAGAGAACAGTCATTGTGAAGCCTAATCGGTACAGAGAACAGTCATTGTGAAGCCTAATCGGACAGGGAACAGTCATTGTGAAGCCTAATCGGTACAGAGAACAGTCGTTGTGAAGCCTAATCGGACAGGGAACAGTCATTGTGAAGCCTAATCGGGACAGAGAACAGTCGTTGTGAAGCCTAATCGGACAGGGAACAGTCATTGTGAAGCCTAATCGGACAGGGAACAGTCATTGTGGAGCCTAATCGGTACAGAGAACAGTCGTTGTGAAGCCTAATCGGACAGGGAACAGTCATTGTGAAGCCTAATCGGTACAGAGAACAGTCGTTGTGAAGCCTAATCGGACAGGGAACAGTCATTGTGAAGCCTAATCGGTACAGAGAACAGTCGTTGTGAAGCCTAATCGGACAGGGAACAGTCATTGTGAAGCCTAATCGGTACAGAGAACAGTCGTTGTGAAGCCTAATCGGACAGGGAACAGTCATTGTGAAGCCTAATCGGGACAGAGAACAGTCGTTGTGAAGCCTAATCGGACAGAGAACAGTCATTGTGAAGCCTAATCGGTACAGAGAACAGTCATTGTGAAGCCTAATCGGACAGGGAACAGTCATTGTGAAGCCTAATCGGTACAGAGAACAGTCGTTGTGAAGCCTAATCGGACAGGGAACAGTCATTGTGAAGCCTAATCGGGACAGAGAACAGTCGTTGTGAAGCCTAATCGGACAGGGAACAGTCATTGTGAAGCCTAATCGGACAGGGAACAGTCATTGTGGAGCCTAATCGGTACAGAGAACAGTCGTTGTGAAGCCTAATCGGACAGGGAACAGTCATTGTGAAGCCTAATCGGACAGGGAACAGTCATTGTGAAGCCTAATCGGTACAGAGAACAGTCATTGTGAAGCCTAATCGGACAGGGAACAGTCATTGTGAAGGCTAATCGGACAGGGAACAGTCATTGTGGAGCCTAATCGGTACAGAGAACAGTCGTTGTGAAGCCTAATCGGACAGGGAACAGTCATTGTGAAGCCTAATCGGTACAGAGAACAGTCGTTGTGAAGCCTAATCGGACAGGGAACAGTCATTGTGAAGCCTAATCGGTACAGAGAACAGTCGTTGTGAAGCCTAATCGGACAGGGAACAGTCATTGTGAAGCCTAATCGGTACAGAGAACAGTCGTTGTGAAGCCTAATCGGACAGGGAACAGTCATTGTGAAGCCTAATCGGTACAGAGAACAGTCGTTGTGAAGCCTAATCGGACAGGGAACAGTCATTGTGAAGCCTAATCGGTACAGAGAACAGTCGTTGTGAAGCCTAATCGGACAGGGAACAGTCATTGTGAAGCCTAATCGGTACAGAGAACAGTCGTTGTGAAGCCTAATCGGACAGGGAACAGTCATTGTGAAGCCTAATCGGTACAGAGAACAGTCGTTGTGAAGCCTAATCGGACAGGGAACAGTCATTGTGAAGCCTAATCGGGACAGAGAACAGTCGTTGTGAAGCCTAATCGGACAGAGAACAGTCATTGTGAAGCCTAATCGGTACAGAGAACAGTCATTGTGAAGCCTAATCGGACAGGGAACAGTCATTGTGAAGCCTAATCGGTACAGAGAACAGTCGTTGTGAAGCCTAATCGGACAGGGAACAGTCATTGTGAAGCCTAATCGGTACAGAGAACAGTCGTTGTGAAGCCTAATCGGACAGGGAACAGTCATTGTGAAGCCTAATCGGTACAGAGAACAGTCGTTGTGAAGCCTAATCGGACAGGGAACAGTCATTGTGAAGCCTAATCGGTACAGAGAACAGTCGTTGTGAAGCCTAATCGGACAGGGAACAGTCATTGTGAAGCCTAATCGGTACAGAGAACAGTCGTTGTGAAGCCTAATCGGACAGGGAACAGTCATTGTGAAGCCTAATCGGTACAGAGAACAGTCGTTGTGAAGCCTAATCGGACAGGGAACAGTCATTGTGAAGCCTAATCGGTACAGAGAACAGTCGTTGTGAAGCCTAATCGGACAGGGAACAGTCATTGTGAAGCCTAATCGGTACAGAGAACAGTCGTTGTGAAGCCTAATCGGACAGGGAACAGTCATTGTGAAGCCTAATCGGTACAGAGAACAGTCGTTGTGAAGCCTAATCGGACAGGGAACAGTCATTGTGAAGCCTAATCGGTACAGAGAACAGTCGTTGTGAAGCCTAATCGGACAGGGAACAGTCATTGTGAAGCCTAATCGGTACAGAGAACAGTCATTGTGAAGCCTAATCGGACAGGGAACAGTCATTGTGAAGCCTAATCGGACAGGGAACAGTCGTTGTGAAGCCTAATCGGACAGGGAACAGTCATTGTGAAGCCTAATCGGTACAGAGAACAGTCGTTGTGAAGCCTAATCGGACAGGGAACAGTCATTGTGAAGCCTAATCGGTACAGAGAACAGTCGTTGTGAAGCCTAATCGGACAGGGAACAGTCATTGTGAAGCCTAATCGGTACAGAGAACAGTCGTTGTGAAGCCTAATCGGACAGGGAACAGTCATTGTGAAGCCTAATCGGTACAGAGAACAGTCATTGTGAAGCCTAATCGGACAGGGAACAGTCATTGTGAAGCCTAATCGGGACAGAGAACAGTCGTTGTGAAGCCTAATCGGACAGGGAACAGTCATTGTGAAGCCTAATCGGTACAGAGAACAGTCATTGTGAAGCCTAATCGGACAGGGAACAGTCATTGTGAAGCCTAATCGGTACAGAGAACAGTCGTTGTGAAGCCTAATCGGACAGGGAACAGTCATTGTGAAGCCTAATCGGGACAGAGAACAGTCGTTGTGAAGCCTAATCGGACAGAGAACAGTCATTGTGAAGCCTAATCGGTACAGAGAACAGTCATTGTGAAGCCTAATCGGACAGGGAACAGTCATTGTGAAGCCTAATCGGTACAGAGAACAGTCATTGTGAAGCCTAATCGGACAGGGAACAGTCATTGTGAAGCCTAATCGGTACAGAGAACAGTCATTGTGAAGCCTAATCGGACAGGGAACAGTCAGTGTGAAGCCTAATCGGTACAGAGAACAGTCGTTGTGAAGCCTAATCGGACAGAGAACAGTCATTGTGAAGCCTAATCGGGACAGAGAACAGTCGTTGTGAAGCCTAATCGGACAGGGAACAGTCATTGTGAAGCCTAATCGGTACAGAGAACAGTCATTGTGAAGCCTAATCGGACAGGGAACAGTCATTGTGAAGCCTAATCGGTACAGAGAACAGTCATTGTCAAGCCTAATCGGACAGGGAACAGTCATTGTGAAGCCTAATCGGTACAGAGAACAGTCGTTGTGAAGCCTAATCGGACAGGGAACAGTCATTGTGACGCCTAATCGGGACAGAGAACAGTCGTTGTGAAACCTAATCGGACAGAGAACAGTCACTGTGAAGCCTAATCGTTACATAGAACAGTCTTAGACGCGGTGAAGAGAAAATGCTTCCCGAACACAGGAAAAACGGCACTGCTCGCATCATGACATGCTGGATTTGTGAATAAGGACAGACATTTGTTATATTCACTAGCTTTCCATTTCAGGGTTGGAGAGAAGACATATTGCACATTTGTACACTCTGTTATTGAGCGTGCTACTTTTATTCAATTACTGATCCCTCCATATTATGTGCTCTTCACGAAATCTGATGTCCGCTCTAAATAGTTGCAGTATAAACCATATATGTGCTTCAGTAGACGTATGTAACTGGGAGTAGCTAACCACCCTAGCAGACAGGACTACTCGGATAATAGCGGCCAGTCATAGAGCTTTAGAGTTGCTTGGCTTTTGTACAGCAGCTTCAGAATATCATGTGGTCTGCCGCATTTTATATTGTCTTTATTCATTATAAGAATCTACATTACGCGTCACTTAATACACATACGTTTTGTATTTTTCTGCTTTCTATGATTTTTTATTGAAAATATAGAGGTAGATTTATTTAATAGTGGGCACAAACGGTTTATTTCACAACACTGACCTCTTTTTGGAGCATTGGGCATTAATGTCGGAGTTCGTTTGGTTGATCATAACTACTAAGTAGCGAAGTCGATCCTCATGTGTACCTTATCTATAAAAAAACAAAATAAAAGCAAACAAAAAACAAACAAACAAACCATACAAAAATGCCTTCAATACTTGTCTATATTTCTGAGATGAGGTATTGTAACTATTTACACTATTTACATTGCTCGGACCGTTGACCTCATCTTTATTGTCATATTCACAACGTTTCGGTCATTGTATGCTCAGACCCCCTTTAAAAAAGTCTATAGATGAACCCAAAAGAGCTATAAAAATTATCCTCTGAAGTACCTACAAACAAACTAGCAAATGATAGAATAAGGAATACCTAGGAAATGTTTATAAATTTATCGTGTCGCTTTTATTTATCTTGATAAATTTTTGGAAATTTGTTATGGAAAAGGACGTTCCGCTACTTTTGTCTGTTGCTCGTTTTTCATTGGACAGGTAGATCTCCTGTATTTCTGTCTTCTAGATGTAGTGCACGTGTGTGTATGTACTTGTGTGTGTGTGTGTGTGTGTGTGTGTGTGTGTGTGTGTGTGAATGTGTTTGTGTGTGTGCGTATCAAGATTCTAGTGGGCATTTTTGCGTTTGTCTGTTAATCTTCGTGTGTTTAATTTCTCGGAGGAAAAGTCAAGAGATACGGACTGGTGTAAATTTAAGTAGAGAATATTTAAACCATTCACTTTCCCACCGGCATCTCATGGCTTCCCTCTCTCTTTTATATAAATATTTTCACGGCAATCATTTTAATGAGCTCTCCTTGGTGCCTCGATCGAATGAATTTAAGCGTGCTACTAGATTGACAATTAGATCTCACCGTTTTGAGGTTGAAAGAGCTTGATGTAACCATAATTTATATTCTAATAGTTTCTCTTTTCGCACTTCTTGCTCGTGGACCCGTGGAATTCTCTTCAGATTTCTTGCTTCTTTACCACCCGCGATCTTCAAAAATTTAATTGCAACGTCAATCGCCATCTTATGTCTTCCTGAATCCTCTTCTTTTATTACCCTTTCTCCTCACTAAAGTCTTCTCATTCTCTTTCACTTTCAGTAACCCCCTGCATCTTAGTGGCATTATCTCTTTGCTTGGAGCGAAATGATTAAACAAAAAATTTGCTGACATCATTTTACTAATGCCAGAAACATGAATTACAAGGAAACTAAATAACATAAATAAGATAAAATCTCAGTGTAGGTTTAAAACTGAATAGAAAGAAAACAAACGGTATACTTGATTGTAAACTTTCCGAAAAAGTTCATAAAAGCAGATGAAGAACTGGAAGAGCTCCACGAATATATCTACTTAGGAGAGATAATAATATTAAAGGGAGACAAGGGAAATGGTATAAAATAACTTATAACGTTACGGTGAAAACCTTTTTCATAAAAATAGGGTATAATGAAAAGCGCCTGGATTTTTATTGATTTGTTTTTTTAGGGTTTATCAACCTTTTGCAGGTTATTTAAAACTAGAAAATATTTTTAGATTGTAAAATTTTTTTGGAGATAACAATGATTTACTGATACAAGTCCTACTAATTAGGGGTGGGTGGAATAGGTGTTTCTATACTTTTACCAATAGTATTTGCAAAAAAGAAAATATAACAAAATCGAGTGGAATTTGAACTCTGCTCGTGGTAAGGCCGTAAGCTCAAAAGCACCTGGACAGTAAGCTTAAAACGTAATGTGCATAATAGGTGTACAGGTACAAATATGACGTATCGGCACGAAAAATGTAAATAAAATAAATCTCTTGATAACATAGTAAAAAACATACAAATATAAATGGAAACGCAATGCTAGAAGGTTTAATGGGTTGTCACATAGGAGGTCTCTTTTAAGTTCACAGATGCTGGATTTTAGTGTTCTGGAGGTTTCTCCTATATAGCTGTTATGGCGTTGCAAACATTTAATATTGCATTTAAATTTTTTCAGATTAAGGTTGACTGGAAAGCATGAATCCAGAGGGATTTCCTCAAGCAAGAAGTGCAAGAAAAGAAACTTTTAGCTAAGAACTTACGGCTACATCTAGCCAACTCAGGTGTAACTTAGTAGTGTTTATATTTATGCGTTCGTTCACATCTTTCTTGCACTTCTCTAAGAGACAGAAAAAGGTCAAAATGGATCAGAGAACTGACCAAGATGACTGGTAGTATAGAAGTGATTTAAAGACAAAATTGGGTATGAGCAAGAAGAAACGACACCAGATGGAGCAAAGGGTTTCTTGATCGGTACCCAGTGGGTATCAAACACTGTATGAAAAGACCAGATAGAAAATGGATCTATATATATTTAGTGGTAGAATTACTTCAACCAGTATGACTTTTCCCGGCATGACTCTTTAAGAATATCGGAATATCTAGTCTTTAATAGCTGAAAACCCAAGTTAATTGTCGTATCTGGTTGTCGTCACAGCTGCAGTGCTGTTTCACATGAGTCCATAGTGCGGTCCACGAGTTCAGTAATAAATTAATTCCAAGTAGGTCCAGGTCACAGGTGGTGGAGCGATGGAGAATTGTCATCCACTGCGTTATGACAATAGCGAAGCTGGTAAATTATCACTATGGTTTTATTTGTATTTCTATTTGGTTAATCAATGTTATTGGTCCTGATCTGGCGGTTCGACTTCAGTCACTTGCCCACCGTCGTAAGGTTGCCTTCCTGTGTTTTTTTTTAAATAAATACTTTCATGGTAATTGTTCGGATGAGCTCTTCGCTATGGTACATAGACTGTATGAATTTAAGCGCAGTACTAGACTGGCGTTGAGATCTCACCAATTTACACTTGAGCTGGCTAGATGTAGCCGTAAGTTCTATGCTAACAGTTTCTTTTCTTGCACTTCTTGCTTGTGGAACTCCCTCCTGGATTCATGCTTTCCAGCCAACCTTAATCTGCAAAAATCTAAATGCAATGTCAATCGCTATCTACTGTCCTCCTGACTACTCTTTTCTCTTTCTACTCATTACTAATGTTTCTGTTCCTAATTTCTCCACACCCTGTAACCTCTTGCGTTTTAGTGGCTTTATTGCCTTGCTTGGAGTCATGCCGATTAAAAAAAAGAATCTGTCATGCCATTTATTTAAATGTTTGTGCTTCCATGATGAAGCATTTTTATATACCCATCTTGTGTTCGCTGCTTACTAAGGTTTCTCTTATTGGGTTTTAGGTTTTTCTTCGTTAAGAGATAGGACAGGAGTGTTTGTCGTTTCCTTTTGTAATAATATCCCCAGCAACGCAGCTCGCATCCAGACGACTTACGCTCCCCGACTAAGATTATCGGTTTCGATATATCCTTTCTGAAGAATCAAATTTCATTTTTCGAGAAATTGGGGTTGGGGTGGGGTTGGGTGTTGTGGGGGTGGTGGGTTTATTTCGGAACTAAAAAATACCTAACACCATACACTAGAGGACTGGCGTAGATTTATGCGATATTTGACAACTCAGTAGTGTTTATATTTATGCGTTCGCTCACATCTACCTACCTACCTATGCTGTACAAAACATTTCTTTGGACCCTCACATAACACATTGACAACCGTCCGGTAAAACTGTGTGATTGTCCGACATCTTAATGCGAAAGAACATGTCCCGCATTTTAAAAATCGATGATTCTTTTAAAAAATTACGCGTTAAGATTTTTTTTTCTTAACTTTACTGAAAAAGATGAATTTAAACACGAAAGACTGTAATACGTGCAAAATGTCTGCTTAACCCCCTCACGTTCTGGCCCTCTCCCTCACTTGCTTTCTTTTTCTCGGTGTCACAATTCCTATCGCCCCCAAAATACCCAAATGTGAAGCTAAGAGATTCTGTGCTCTTCATGGTGGAGAACTTGTTCTTAAGGGTGTTCGCGGCTCTCTGGTTGGGAAACTCCAGTACACATCCCGAATTTTTGTTTTTAATTTTAGAGAGATATCTACACTATATGGTACTGCTATTCACTGTTTTTGTTGAAATGGGAAAAAAGACAAAAAAAGAACAAAAAATTCTAAATAAGTATTCTCTTATTTTTTTTGTCTGGCCTGTTTTAAATCTAATGACTAATTTTAATCATTCCTTCTCAATGGCGTATCTAGGCCAACGGCAAGTAGGTCAAATGCCATGGGCACCACGTCGTCACTGTAGTGTAATATTTAAGTTTACTGAGTCATCCGACAACATTTCAGCCTGCAGTATGTTTCTATAAACTCCGTATGAAACTATAAAAACCTGAAAAGCTTCTAAAATTTATTATTCAGCATGAAATTGAAAGTATCTTCACAAATATTTGTATTACTGCTCAAGTTATACAAACTAAACAACTTCAGTTTCCATAGCGAGTTGTGTGAGATCTTTCACTAAGTTGAAACGATTTTTTTCTATTTGAGAGCATCCAGAGGTGAAGCTAGATTGTTTGACCTACCACTGCTGAGTGTGGGGGAGAGGGAGGAAGATGGAAGAGAAAAGTGAGAAACTGAATTGACAAATTTGCATCAGTGTAAGCATGGAAAGTGCAGTTTTTTCCGCCCAGTCGGCACCTTCCTTAGTTCCTTGTTTCCACTTGTCTTCTAGTAGTCCTAGTACATTAACCTATTAAAACATATCTTCATGTGGTGCCTTTATATCAGTTCGGAAGGAAAGTTATCGCGGCTTATATATGAATCTGATTATTTAGAAACCGCAAGAACTTTCCTCCCAACCAGATACTTTTATTTCACATTGATAAATTTAAAAGGTGATTAAAAATATTCGTTTTGTCGTGAGGTATTTTTATTGATAGCGAAAGTCGAAAGATTATTTTGAAGTCTTAAGAGATTGATTTCTTATGGTGTCATTAAATTGGATTATCTTTTTCTGAATTAAAAATGTGAGGAAAATTATAGTGTTATTTTCTATAGCTTGAAACCAAGTACTTTAAAAAATGTTAATTGCCCTAATTGTGTTGCCATAATTTCGTAAAAGATTATGTTCACGTAGCACCATTATATTGCGTGCTTCTAAATTCATTTCCAATAAAATATAGCAAATAAAAGATAGTCTACTTATGGAAGCACCCGTGAACGAAAATTGTGGCACCGAATTTCGAAGGCGAATTGAAATAGTAAAACTTCCGAAAGCAAAGCAAAGTATTAAGAAACAGGCAAGTTTACTGAACTGTTATGAAATATCGACCTTCCTATATGCCAATGAATGCTGGACAATCTCCTCATAGATGAAAAGCCTTGAGGCAACAGAAATGTTCTACAGAATGATGCTGAGAACCCCACAGCGAGTACGAGGATGTTTTAGGAAAATGGAAACAAAAACGACACATACGCTTAGAATCAGAAAGAGACAATTGATATCTGTAGGTCACATAATGAGGAAAGAGAACTTGGAGGTATTTGACACTCCCAAGGCATATTGAGGGCAAGAGAGACAGGAAAGCGGCGAATAACCTACTTAATGAGATTGTGCTAATGGTTGGCAGAACAGGGATTAGAAGAGACAGCAAAAAGACGAGCTATAAAGACTGGCAGTTGTGGAGAACCATGATCACACACGTCTTGAGGGACACGTCACATATTCTTGGTCTAGACTTGCATATTTGAAGTAGTAGATCAACTTGATATTTTTGTAAGGTATCATATCTTTAGACAGGGACACAGTTTTAGTGGCTTGCCATGGGCACCACTTTACACAGATACGCCTTTGCTGCCTGTTATATTGACACCTGATTGCCTTGTTCACTACTAGGAAGCTTTATGATTTTTGCTTTCACGGAAAACATATCCTGAGAGAAAAAGACTTGCGAGATGTTCGTAAGTTGCATAAGCAACTGATGCTTAAAACCTTAGTATGAATTCGAAGCAAATGAAGCGCAAGCACACAACACACAAAAAAAACGTAATTACGCACACAAAACAAAAGAATCCAAATAAAAGATTATTATTCTATTAAAAGAAGTAAATGATACCATTCATACATTGGATGTATTCTTAAATAACGAACAAAAGTAGTGCATTGGAAATGTCGCATGTTATTAAACAACTAGCAGACGTACAGAGGTTTGACTGGGAACTAATTTTTTTTAAATAAAAAGACATTCAGACACAAAATAACTAAGGGAAATAACCACGCACTATTCTACCTCCAAAAATTGATTTATCTCCCTTATTACTATATTTCGCGTTGAAATAAATATTTAACTTGAAATAAATATCTAACCACAAGAAATGGCTTCTTGACCTTATTATTACTACCTTTACGACCTTCAAGACTAGCCTAGGTCGTCTCCTATCTGTATGCCAAATTTGGTTAAAATCCACTTAGTAGATTCTGAATTCATAGCAGACAAAAAGACAGACAAACAGACATTTCATTTTATTGGTATGGATATAGAAAATTCTTTAAAATGCTTAAAATCATTTCGAATTATAAGGGAGTATATAATATGACGTGATTTGATAAATGGAATTATAAATCAAACTTGGTTGTGTTATTCTCTGACAATTATATCCCACACACAAAGGGTTCCGTTCGAAATTAACTGAAGGTTACCCGTGTCGGCAAGCACCTGATGAAGGCCGGAGAGCGAAACGGTTAAAACATTGTGATAACAAAGATTCAGACAATAGTCCGTGTGTAAATAATGATAATCCTCCAGTCCAGAAATCCAGTCAAACGCTTTTTTAAATATCATTTCACCCCAGACAAAGCGATAATGCCACTTAGACGTCAAGGGGTGCGAAAGAGGACGAGAAGAACTTAGAAGGAACCGGAAACCCAAATGATTAAAAAAAATAAAATAAATAAATAAATAACAATAACTTTTGATTGAATTTCTGGACTGGCGAGTTATTTTTCCCCACTGGATACTGAATTTTTAAAAATCGGATTTACAAG
Source organism: Acanthosepion esculentum (assembly GCA_964036315.1). NCBI lineage: Eukaryota > Metazoa > Mollusca > Cephalopoda > Sepiida > Sepiidae > Acanthosepion > Acanthosepion esculentum. Next base: position 65,621,657 of record OZ038485.1, read on the forward strand.
ACAAGAGGGGTTACTGGGTGTGAAAGAATTAGAAAACCGAAGAATTAATAAGGAGCAAGGACCATAGCAGAGCAAAATCCGGAAGACAGTAGATAACGATTGGAATTGCGTATTCAGCGAATTAAGTATTGTGACCAATAAATATATATTTATAAAAACATACAATTAAAATACAAAAATTAAGTTGGTTATTTAAAACATTTTATTAAAAAAAATTGTCAATATTTCATGTGACTCCTTGTCGTAGAATTCTTCCAGACAGTATGTATCGCTTATCAGTAAGCTGCTAGTTGAACAGTTTTTCAAATTATTTGGTTATACCTCTCGCACTAGCCATTACCTTGAGGGTTATATGGGGTTGTTCTACTTACGGCTACTCCTTGCTCCTGTAGGAATCGGACATAGATGAAGCCCCTCTGTCCGAATGAATGTACACGGGTAGCCCGAAGACGGCAAAAACTGAGCAAAGTGCTTGTATAAGCGTTGTAGAGAATACATCGGGGCACAATATCGCGAAAGTAAACCACGAATATTCGTCAATTATTATCAGCATATATATGTTAGGCATTTTTGACGGAAGCAGTCCTTTAAAATCCAATGCGATTTTTTTTGTACGGTTGTGAGGCATTTCTGATCTTGCTGGTGTTAGAACGGTCCATTAATGGAAGAGATGGATCATACCACACTCCTGCTCTGCGGACAGGCAACTTTTCTGAACGCCGGCAAACCGGTCAGTAATCGAACGTAATTCTATCAGGATCTTGTTCAGTTTCTGTGCAAGAAATGAGCGAGACCTCGGGATTTGGCATTGGATTGGTTTGCTCACAGATCGAAAATACAGTTTAACTACTACTTTAGTGCAAAGTTTCTCTGCATAATTTGTGTTGAACTGATGTAAAAACCCATGTAAAAAAGCCAGTATCTGCAATACTGATTTTCAAGGCAGTCAAAATCATTCAATTGTAAGGTCGCCGCAAGGTAGACATTCTTTAGCGGGCCAGCTAAACTTTACAACATTGATTTGTTCCCTTTCTACAAAAAGTATTTCTCTTGCGACTAACTTACGCTAATATCTCGTAATTTTACTGAAAGCACATGTTAAAAACGTAGCTATGATTTTGACTTAAGAAGCACATTAATTGGACTTTCTTTACATACAATCATTCGTTTCTTGTAAAAAAAAAGAAAGAAAAAAAAATGAACGCAACTTTACCATTCAAGAAATTTTGCATAAAACCTATTTTAATTTTATACTGGAAAATCACTTTCATTGATGGAAGCTATTCTCCTTTATATTACTAGGATTACACTTTGTGCCAAAATAAACACATTGTCCTATTATCTAAATACACAGCTTGAAAATGCATATTAATTTATAAACCGAGTAAAGAAAGCAAGTAGAAATGCCAACCTTATTTTTAACTTAAAATTCTGCTTGTTCTAGATTTTATCCCATAGAGAACGCTTTTACACTATAAAAGGTGAAATAAAGAATGCGCATTCATTATAAGAAAAGAAGAGTATCATTGACGGATACAAACAGGAAGATGACTTGCAAATAAAGTTTTTCCTGTAAGTCGCCATTACAAATATATATTGATGGCCGGATGTATGATAACGTCACAGGCGGGAAAAAGGACAGGTGGTCGGAACAGTCGGAGAGGAAGAGGTTGAATAAAAATACAAACGAAAAACTTTCATCAAAGCAAGGCAGGTAAGGAAAGAAAGAAAGGCGAAATAAAAGAATTAAGGAGATTAGGCATACTAACATAGAAATTTATATGAAACAATCATTAAGACACGATTCTGAAATGGTGTGGGCTAAATGAAAAAAATGAAAGGCGATTTGAATCAGTGATATAGCTAGGTAGGTGGAGGAGGCGGTCTGCCCCGAGCGGCACTTTTGGTCCGCAGTGAGTTTTCAGAAAAGAAAAGAAAAAAAGATACAATAGCATAATTTCAATAATTTTTGAAAAAAAAAAAAGCAGCGATAAGGACCAAGACAGGGTTCAAATGAAGCCAATTTGTCTTTGATAAATAAATAAATAAAAAAAAAAATTAAAAAAATCGTCTCCAAAACGCACTGTCAGCTGGTGTGGATAAACCCCACTTACAAGACGTGAGCAAAAGGTGTGAAAAATTTTTAATTTTTTAAAGGGTTTGGATTAAGTGAATTTAGTGAATCCACAGTTTTTTCACACGTATGTGAGAAGTCCAGACTTTGGCGTCAGTTCTTTGAATTTGATTTCTCATGTCTGTGAACTGCTAGTGAAAAAAATTAATTAAATAAGTGAACCAATTGTTTTTTTTTATCTTATAGGCTTAGCTTTAATACGGATATAAAATCGTTACTTTTTATAAATTATAAAATAGACAGATAAATGAATTAAATAATTCCAATGCTTTAAGGATATCATACGTATTCCAATTTTTCCGGAAATATCGAACGAAAATTTAAAAGAAAATTGAAAATTAATATATTTTATTAATATATTTTTAAGTGCAGAAATTTTATTTAAAGTCCAAAAATGCGCATTTTTTTCAATTTTTCAATTTACAAGTTTTCACAGTAGTAAAACAATGCAATGTTTTATTTTTTTGTTTAGATAGTTGAAATTTTATTAAACAAAATAGCCTAAGAATCAAAAGTATGATAACATTTATTTCAATTTTTAAAAATGAAATTAATTTTATTGAATTTTTAATTCTTACTCTACTACTTTGCTAATAATAACTTCAACTACGTAAAACAAAATAATTTTAAAAGACATTGTATTTTTTTTAGATTGTTAAAAGAAAACGAAGCGTGTTTCTGTTAAAGTGGAATTTAATTTATGACTCCTCACTTGTTAGAATTGAAATAAATATTAAAAAAAGCTGATAAATTATGAATTAAAAGTACAACGTGTATTTTTTCTTTTTAAATAAAACTGAGGATAGATAAACAAAAACAAGTTATCTTTCTTTTAATATCGTAAAAGGTTTTTAAAGTTTTCCCGATTTAGATAAAAAAAATAACGTCTTCATTTTTTTTTACATATCCGCAGTTTTATTTTTTTTTTAAATAAATAAATAAACAAAATTGTACTTTTATTTCATTCTTTATCAGTGAGGAGTTATAGATACCACGTTAACAGAAACACAGAAAACAAAACTTGGCATCATACGAGCATTAGATTCTGAGAAATGGATAAAAATAATTAAAAATCGATGACTGTACGAATAGTCGTTGATTATATATATATATATATATATATATATATATATATATATATATATGTATGTATATAAACTTTAAGGGGTTAATGTGTATTGTATTCCTTCTGGGGAGGAGCTGCAAACTTGAGGGCCGCCCCGTGCGACAAAAACACTTACTACGTCACTGATTTGAATATTAAAAAAAAGCTATATAATTTGGATACAAGGAGCGAGAATTTGTCAACTATAGTTGACAAATTCGAACAAGTAACGTGTAATAAATGTGAACAAAAAAAGGTCCAATAGTGCCCGACAAACACCTGGTTTCAAAAACACTCAAGACGATTATTATGGTAGCACGAGGTAACAAACGAAACAGCAAGTACCGCCGGTGAGACGAAAAGAAAGAAAACAAGAATTGTTAAGATAAAATTCTTCGTATTGCAGATGTAGAGGATCTGCGCGGATGGTCACTTTGTGGGCCTGGATTTGATGTGTGTGTCGGATCGATTAACAGCTTGCCCGCTAGCCTGCGACTCTGGCAGCGCCGTGAGAAGCATTCTTAAAAGCAGAAAGGGTGGACTCAACGTTTTTTGTCGTGTCTTTTACTTTAGCGGCAACGTTCGGGATTGGCTCCTTTTATATATATATATATTTTTAGAGGGATTTGTTTTGTGACCCGGTGTGATTCTCTACAAAAGAGAGAGCGACTTTTTTTAATTTTTGCTTTCTTAGCGTTCACATCCGGCCAACAGGTTTTAGTATAGCGTGAACCAGAAAGAGATCTAGTTTGAAGCAAAGTATAACATGGAGAACTCCAGGAGGAGAAACGAAAAACCAGATCGACTACATAACGATCAATAAGCAAGTCAGGAATGTTGTTTTACACCGTAAAATATATCCCAGTGTCGACTGTGGAAGTGACCACCTTTCAGAGATATGTAATATCCGAATAAAACAACATAGTTTAAAGAAAGACAAAGCAGCACCCAAAATGCAACACGACGGATTTCTGAATGATCCAAATTGCCAAGAGATGTATACTGACAGCGTAAAGAGCAAATACAATGAACTAAATAAAAATGGAAATTCAAAGTGGATGCATTAAGGAAAGCTTGAGATCAGCAAACGAGACAACCCCAAGGAAAAGTAGACACGGAAATAAAACCAGTGGATGACAGATGAAATTCTCGACATGGTGAAAAAGCGACAGTACGAAGAAATTAGAAACAAATCTAAGCAAGTAAAAGAGGCATGAATCAATGAAAAGTGTGTAGAAATAGAAGGAATGGGCATCACAGATGGGGCGAATATGCATAAACAAATCAGAGAAATAACGAGACAAAAGATGTATTCAGGTGCATAGAATCAAATGTGGGAAGGCGATATAACAGAGAAAGAAAAATACTTCAAAGACGGGACGAATGCATCAGATTACCTTGCCATGGCGAAAAGAGAGCAATACACAAAAATAGGGAAGAACCATAAATATTAAAGTCGGAAATGAAATCAGGACCGTGTGACGAGGTGTCGTAGAAGGCAAGAAGGGGAGACACCCCCACCCTCTCTGCAACCCATCAGCCACGAACAGCGGAGGTCAGTTGTGTGGCGGCCGTTGAGGGAGGGGAAAGGAAGTGGTAAAAGTTATCATGTCCTCTCCATACAAACCCTAGGCGAACGAGGAGAGAGAAACAAATCCCCACTCGCTCTTCGCGAATAGTGGGATTAGTGTGTATGGAGGTCAGCCGAGAAGGACAATGTTGGCGCCAAAAAGCGACCCACGTGGGGCAAATTGTGGAAGTTAAAAATCAGTCATGAGCCGATGTTCGCCGAGCCTAGGTCGAAGATATCATAACTCCGAGGCAAACCCAGCGCCCCGTAAAAAAAAAGACTCGCCAAAGAGAAGACAAATCCCCCCACCCCCAGAAAAAGGAATAAGATAAGTACTGCCATTTCCGAAATTATATCCTATGCAAAGGTTTACGGGCCTCAGAAAAGAAAAAGAGAAGGAAAAATAGAACAAACGAAACCCTAGTGACTCAATTTATTTTCCAAGAAAAAAAAAAGAAAAAGAAAAGCTCTGTAAATGCACATGTGTTAAAGAAGAAAAAGAAAAGAAAGGATCCTATATATATATATATATATATATATATATATATATATATATATATATATATATATATATAAAAGGATAAAATACGTTAGCCTTGGCCAGGCTATATAGATATAAACTTTATGACAGAAAGAGAAAGACATTTTTTTTATTATAGTTATGATTGTGTTGCTCTTTAATTCATTTTGTATGTTGTGTTGATAAATGTTTGTCATTATGTAAATATATGTATGAATATGTACATGCATTGTTTTGCTTTGATTATTTGATGTCCATCAGTGTTGTCCCCAACCCCCGAGCCAACCAGGACCGAGAAAATCCCGTCATCCAGCTTTGGATAATTACCAACCTATAAATTCACATCCGGACAGACAAAAAACGGGAGACGGAGAAGAGTTTGGTGGTATATGAACCAACGTAGTGGTCCTCCCTGCCACTTCACTGATTTGCAAGAAGCCCTCCCCGCTTAGTAAACTCAGTGCAACGTCACAACCGGCTGAGATCAACATGAACAAAGCAGTAGGACGAGATCGAATTGTAACAGAGATGCTGACAGCTTCGGATGATTTCGGCATTGAAAGAAATTACAGAACAAATGTTAATATGTACCCTACTAGACGGATTTGCATAGCGCTGCCAAAGAGGCCAGGTGCACATGAATGCGAGCTTCATTGCACAATCAGCCTAATGAGTCGCATAACAAAACTTATCATCCGAATTCTGATGAATATTGCGCGGAGCAGAATTAGACCGGAAATAGAACAAAAAGAGTGAGAGGTTTCCTTAAAGGTACGACAACAAGGAATACTACATTTATTCTCCGAGCGATAATAGAAAAAAGTAATACAAATGCAGAAGGATGTATACCGTTGTTTTATTGACTAGGCAAACGCTTTTGATGAGGTACGACACAAAAAAAACTGTTTGAACTGTTAGATAAGCATAATCTATTTAGGGGAAGATATTAGAATAATCAACTGAGAGAAAACCGCCTGCAAACAGGAAATGCACAGAAATGGAAAGGGGTGAAAGACAAGGATATGTCTTCTCACTAGACTTATTCAGCCTTTGCAGTGAGTTGATTTTGAGAGAATAAAAAGTCCTACCAGGCTTTATTATTGGTAGACAGAATCTTAATAACGTAAGGTATTCTAACACTTTCGCCCCAGCCCCTCAACCTCCGACGTCTTACTCTCTGGGTTGAAGTGTCTACTCGGTCTTAACCGAACTTAAGGGAGTGGCCGTAGGTCCCCTGAGCATCCGTAGATCATTCGACTGGTCCACTGGTTTTAATTCTACCCACGTTGTGTTTGGTTTGATCCAGAAAGCAGAAGTGATGTTCATCTATTCACGGTCGACTGAAGATGTAGACACGGCTTGCGAGTCTGTGCTTAGAAATTTAGAACCAAATATATATATATATATATATATATATATATATATATATATATATATATGCAGAAAACCGGACAAACAACTATTCAATGGTTGAATTGTTAATGTCTTTTATATAGGAAAAATAGAATAGTATAGAAAAGAAACGGGTTACAGAAAAGTAATTGACGTAAAAACTCATACACTGGATTCTAGACAGAGAGAGAGAGAGAGAGAGATAGAGAGAGAGAGAGAGAGGGAGAGAGAGAGAGGGAGAGAGAGAGGGAGAGATAGAGAGAGAGAGAGAGAGAGAGAGGGTTGTGATTTACTTGTTAAATCATCTCAGAACGATATACGACTCTTGCGATGGAGAGAAAGATTTCTGAGCGCGGCTTAAAGTTTATAGTTGCGTTCCGCCTCGGCAGTAGTACGAGTAGTAGTAATCTTCGTGGTAGCAGAGGCAGAGGTACTCATATCAACAGTACATGTTAGCGGACGCTTCGTTCCAATCTCTGACGTCACTTCCTCTCCCCCTCGAGTTTCCAACTCGCCTCGCCACTGTCTCTCTCTTCCGTCTTCCTCTTCCGTCTTCAAGGAGACGGAGAGAATAATTCGTCTTGCTCGGGCTAAATTCTCTCTACTTCATCTCCAAGAATTATCTCCAGTCTCACGTATATGAACGATGATCAACAAAAGAAAAGAAAATATTTCGTGTAATTTCGTTAAAGGAGATGGGTGGCTTGTTCGACGTTTCCGCGTTCCCAGTAGTAGTAATAATAGTAGCAGTAGTAGTTGTTGGAGGAGTAATTCGTTTCTTCGTTCTTATATCAACAGCACATGTTAGCGGGCGTTTTGTTCCAATCTCTGACGTCACTTTCGTACTTCTTCGAGCCTTCAATTCAACTCTGCTCACTTTCAATCTCCGACATCTCTCCACCCAGCTCGACTGCACTCCAAGACAGACGAGCAAAAACTACCACTTTTTCAGCATAACTACGCGTTTATATAGATAAACATGGCTAGTCATAATCAACCATTGGCCCTACTACTTTGCACGCGATTATCACGGGTTCTGGCTACCAAAATCATGTGAATTCCAAAGTTCCTCATAGCTTACTAAGTTCTATTTATAATTTTAACCGATAAAAATTATTCCGACCATTCCCATTGTCTTTCTAATGACCCAATTCTAAATGGGTACAACTCCTGCTCTAGATCATATTTCTCATCAGTAAAAAAAAATGTTCCGATCTAATTTCGCTACTCAGATCCACTCCAATTTCGATAAAAAAATATACGTGTGTGTGTGTGTGTGTGTGTGTGTGTGTGTGTGTGTGTGTGTGTGTGTATTTCCACAACTCTCTTCTCTGTCACAGTATGATGATGATACCGTGTTGACAGCAGACACAGAAAAGAAACTGCAGGAAGCTAGTAAAAGAAAGTGAGAAGAAAGGAGTAACCATCAATGACAATATATGCTTGTCAGAAAGGGGAACATCGCAAAATTCGACACCCAAAACAAGCAAGTACGAAAATTTAAATATCTGGGAAGTGTTCTAACAGAGGACAGAAAGTGTAACACCAAATTCCGAAAGCGCATTGGTAGAGTGAAAGATGCTTTCCAAAAGCTAAGCAAAGTATTAAGAATCCAGAAAATATCATTAGAAACAAAAAAAGTGTTGTAAACTGATATGTAATATCAGTCTGGTAGTGAATGTTGGACAATATCCTCACTTATTTGTACATCGGCGTTACTTTGTTGGTGTGTGGCTTTCATACACAGTAATAATAATAATAATAATAATAATAATAATAATAATAATAATAATAATCACTCATCTGAAGAATTTAAACAGATGTCACACCCCTGGATTCTATCCGAGAGCTCCTGGAATTTTCTTCACCCTACTCCAGCACAGAATGTCACCCTAATGACCTTCCGACCATAACACGCAGGACCGTGCAGTGCGTGATAGACTCATGGCTGTCCGAGCTAACTCGACTGAATATTAAAATAATATGTAGATGATATTTCTGCCGCACCCATATATATATATATATGTAAAAAAAGTTGTTTGTTAGAAAGACTGTACAAAAACTTAAAACTTATTATATGGACTAAAATAAGGATTGGAAAAAAAAGGCACCTAATATTTAATATAATGATATTTATTTATAATATATGAATTTTTACAGAGAAGAAGTAAAACTTACAATTGGATTTTCACTGTTTTTTCTTAGAAAAATAATTTGTTGATTTTCTTTTTTTTAAACTTTCTTAGCTTTTCAAATTTTTTTTAACTGTTTCTATCTCCACGTGTTGATGCTTATGTTTTGTACCAATGAAAAAAAATAAAAATAAAAGAAAATCAAGGGGCGCAACTGGCTGTATATGTTGTTTATGGTAAGGGAAATTTGGTAGAATCTATTAATGAATTAAGTATGGGTTTGAGCTTGTTGACAAAAAATGTTTCCTTATTCATCCGCCTTTGTTCAGTGGTTCTGTAGACACACTGGTAGAATGGGAAGACACTAAAATTTGGTAGATTTTGTCCGCATTCCTCTATATGTTGGCTAAGAAGAGGTATTTTTCTGGTGTGTGGGTCCCTAATTTGTTGGCGATGAACTGTCATCCTTTGTCGGAGTGACTGGCCGGTTTGGCCAATGTAACGCTCGTGGCAACCTTTGCATGTAATAATGGATATTAAATTCTCTGAGTCGCACGTCAAATTATTTTGAATTTTGAAATTTCATCCGTTTTTGAACTGAAATTCATAGCCCTCTAATAGGTAGTTGCATACCCCGCTAAGTGGTCGGTTGCATTTTTTCACCTGAGGGTCTTTAATTGTGTTCTGCAGTTTAGCAATCGTCAGTATCTTTTTTAGTGATTTAGGTTGTCGTTTACTTTTTATGATTGTGTATTTTTGTAATAGGCTTTTCATTTTTTTGTCCTTTAGTAGGATTGGTAGATTTAGTTGTATTTAGTAGATTTCTGTGTTCTTTGGGTTGAAAGTTGAGATATAAGGGACGACTTTTTTTTTCTTTTTTTTTTCCCCTTTTGTTTCTCGGAGTTTGTGGATGTTAATTTGTTTTGATTTTTCAGTACTATTGCTGATCAAACATTGGGGGTATTTTCTCTTGATGAGTATTTTTTTTCATCTCTTCTAGTCTGTGGTTTCTTGCGGTTGTGTTTGAGACTATTGTACATATCCGCTTGGCTAGGTTGTGTGGGGTGTTGCTACGAGTGTGTTTCGGCTGAGAAGACGTAAAAAAGAAGATATTGTCAAAAAAAAAAAAATTTTATCGAAAAAATGAAAAAAAAAAAGGGGAAAAAAATGCAACCGACCACTATGTAAAAATTCATATATTATAAATAAATGAATATCACACACACACACACACACACACACACACACACACACACACACACACACACACACACACACACATATATATATTAAATAATTAAGAAAGAGACAACCTTAAGGTTTCATGACTACAATTTATTTCCCCAGAAAATATATTTTTCCTGGTTCATCAGGTTACATCTCAAGTTACAAAGAAATTTGGTGTATATATATATATATACATATATATACATATATATATATATATATATATATATATATATATATATATATATATATATATATATATATAATCAGTAGTTCTTCAATGTTGTCCTCTGTTCTTTTGACCCAATTACATAGAGGTTAGCCTGTTCTCCTCTTCCTCTCTACATGATCTGCTATGCTTGATTATAAAACTTCTCCATGAATTACGGCTCTTCGATATTCCTCAACTCTTATTTTACTATCGTAAAATATGTTTTTATTTTCCATTTTTATGAAAATTTGTTTTTCTACAAAACTCACTAAGCGTTTTAATTTTGTTCAAAATTAATAAATATAGAAAAACGAAAATAAAATTTGAAATAATGTAATGTAAAATTCTAAGTAGAAATTGTAGAAAATATTAATGCAAACCTTCTTTTTTTTCAGTTCTTTGTAAATAAGGTTTTTCGAAACTGAATCGCAGACAGGATGAAAATGAAAACTGACGGCAATGCTTTGCCGAATATGGCTGGCGGGGCAAACAATATGAATATGGATATGGGCATGTCAATGGTAAGGATTCAAATAATCTTTGATCTCAAGTTTTTCTCAGCGAGAGGAAAACTTAGAAAAATCGGTGCACCAAATTCATTTTACTACTGAATATAATAGTGTTTCATTAAGATGGTTTATATATAAGGGTGTTTCATTAAGACGGATCAAAGTCAGCAGTAAATAAATCATTTATTGATAAATCAGTTATTGGTGAAAAATTATTTATTTCTCTATTGGATCATGTTATTTAAATCATGGCAATTATGTGTGAAAAATAATATCGACCAAATGTCCACCAAATCCGAAAGAAAAAAGTCATTAGACGCTTAAACTTAATTCACATTTAAAATCGTTCCAAATTATTGGAACACACTTTATATTCGCTTTGTAATAAGCAACAAAATAGTTTTTAAAGGCAAATGTTATTAAAAACAACAGACTTTTTAGCGTCGATTAATTTTATTCATCGACTTTTTCAAATTACGAATAATCCTTCCGAGATAAGGAGGAAATTTCGTCAGAAATTATCCAAAGTTCATTTTGGAAGAAATATGGTCCAAGCTTTGGACTTTCTTCAGTCATCATCAGAGTAGTTAATTTTTATCAACAAAATGAAAATAGTACGCTTAAACTTTAATCAGCTGCTCCTTAGAATATATGACATTTTTCTTATTTTTTTTATTTACCATAAGGTCCCTCCACCCTTTCCAAGGCCTGGGGCCAATTGAGATAAAGGGTTACGTTAGGAGGCAATTTGTGCGGATAAGAGTGGACGCTAACGGTTAAACCTAGCCTTGAACAGCTTAAGATTGTAATGATCAGGGAAACATCATCTTGGGAGTCGGTTTCACAGAATAGTGGTTGGCGAGAAGAAGCTGTTCGAGTGGAACTTATGATGGAATACGGAGGGAATGTGGGTGGTTTGCTACTATGTAAGTGGCATGGCATGTCCTTGACGTGAAGGTTTGATTAGGCGGGACCAGGGAATGTAGTTCGTCCGACCACTTCCGTGGAAGTAGAGATAGAGCAGCGAGAGGGGTAGCCACATCCCCGCCTGTTGGTGAGAGGTTGGGGGGTGGAGAATAATTCGTCACCCATAACGATTCGGAGACGGTTTTGGACTCTATCAAGGGTGGAGAGTGAGGTCTGGGCAGCTCCAGCCCAAATATGACAACAGTATTCCATTTTCAGCCTGATCTGTTTCTTGTAAAAGTAGGGGATAGCAGGGGGAGTCAGGTCTTAATATTGATTGTTAGATAAATTCGATATATACTCAATCGTTCATACTGTATTTGTTCAGAATATTATCTTTTTGATTAAACATAGCGTATAACTGATATATTCAATAACATCGGTCGACCGAAGAGGCATGATCAAAAGAGACGTCTGTCAGAAGCATGACATGATTAAAAGAAGACACGTCTCGAGACCAACTAAGTACATGTACGGCTGAAGTAGATTTGACCATGGCACGAAGATATAAAGCGTTGAGCATTAGCTCAGAGTCTTTTGTCATTCGAGCATTCAGCACTTCTGTGCAGAGGTTAGATTGTAACCTACGTAGTTGGAAGAAGTCTGGCGATTTGAAAATAAAGAAACCTTCTCTTTTCACTTTCACTTCGGACGTCAAACATTCTGAACATCACTGACTTGTATTAAAAATTTTTTAAGTTACATTATTTTCCGGCAGCAAGTTGTGATTAACAGCACGATTTAATGGTTTTCATGAAAAGGAACGTGAATACATATGCAATTAAGAATAAGTTATTAATGGTATTTTAGTAATAAACATCAAAACGAAAGTAAAGAAACTGGTAAAAAGGGTTCATATTTTAAATGTTTTGTATGGTTTTTCTTTAATGACTAATATAGGCCGATGATTGTATCAGCAAATGTTCCTCGTGTTCAAACAGTAAGTTCTTTTTTCTTTTAACCTCCCTTTCGACATTTTCTTTTCCCACCCTTTTTTTTTTTAAAACTGTCTTTTCTTACCTCTACTACTACTTCTGAGTACATGTTGATGGGCTGCGCCGTTATTGTGGTTTTGGTCTTAATCTTAATGTGGTTTCCTCTGATATAATGCGAAGTAGAGCCAACACTTGATATGATAATTCTCTCTTTTTTGTATTGCGCACATCTTTTTTTTTACTCCTAACAACTGTTTTATCCTTCGGAATTATATATATATATATATATATATATAATGTAAAGTTGTGTGCCATGTGTGATACATGCTTAGGTAATCATGTATCTTTCGATACATGACTGACGAGGCATATTTTTTCCCGCAGTAGGTTGTCATTTCTTTCTGCGGTAGACCAGTTGCCATCTAAGGCTATAGAACCCAGTCTGTCCTGCTATTTACCCATATCTGGTGGGCGAAGAAGAGGATTCATACCTTTTTCAAGGGTATTAGCACGTAAGTGAATGCAATGGATTCGACTGGAATTCGAATTCGGCTCTCCGATTCCTCAATCCGAGCCGCTATCCATTACTTCACCGTGACTCCCAAAAATTAACGCTGTCAGATATTCCGTTTATATATTATTTTTATAGATATAATTTATTTAAGTAAATACTCTGCTTTTTTTTTTAATTAAACAGTATTAATTACATTTACCGGCCTGAATGTTTGAGAAATTTCGTAGAATTTTCTGCCGAGTCTGTCACTTCCGTGTCGGCCTGTAATGCCATAACAGATGCTGCACCGATATTAGTAATTGAGGCATAACTCTTTGGGCGCAGATCTAAGGTCTCTCCAGACCGACGGATGTCACCCCCCACACACATATACAGTTTGGGCAGAATTATTCGCCCCCACGGAATATTTGCATATTTTCTAAGGAAATATGAATATTTCCAAGTACTTACGGAATCTACCACACATATTTAGTTTTGAATAATTCGTGAAATCTTTAGAAGTTTCAATCTATTATATTCAAAGAAAGGAAACAGAACAATCGTAAACAAAACATTGGGTGGCCAAGGCTTATCGATTTGACAAGTAAACGAAAATTTCTCGCCAAGAATGAGCAACCAAAGTATCTATTTTAATACAAAATAGAGATGGTTTTAAACCAAGCTGTAGGAAAGAATACGTCATGGCACTCTCTTCTTACGTGTGGGACTGCATCTGTAAAGGAGCACCCAATGACTTTAGCTCAATAGGCACGCTTACATTGAATACGGGACTTTGCATCAATGAAAGAAAATCGTCTCGTCTGATGAGCCATGCTTTCACATGAATAAGGTGGACTGCAGCATATGTTGTACATCAAAGGGGGAAAAAAACTTACACAAATTTGTATTCCCGGTCTGATGAGGCAGTTATTAAAACGTACCTGGCGAAATAAGAGACACGTTTAAGTAATAGAATCGGAGAGACGAGTTCGAATCCCAGTCGAATCCATTACATTCATTTACGTGCTAGTACTCTTGGGAAAGGCATAAATTCTCTTCTTCTCCCCCCTCCTAGCTATGGGTAAATATCAGGGCAGACCGAGTTCTATAGCCTTAGATGGCAACTGGTCTACCGCAGATAGAAATGAAAATATACTGCTGGGAAAAATCTGGTTCGTCAGTCATATATCGAAAGATACATGATCGCCTATGCGTGTATCACGCATGGCACATAACTGACCTATCGAAATAAATTTATTATCGGATCTTTCGAGATATGTTAAGTTTTTTCCCTTTGATCATTTGCACTGTATACAATACATTGAGTTCTTCTCATGGATCTATATTTTAATATTTTGTATTAAAAAGACCTACTGGATTATTCTTTCCACTTACAGATTTGATATTATCTATCTATCTATCTATCTATCTATCTATCTATCTATCTATCTATCTATCTATCTATGTATGTATGGATGTATGTATAGCTGGTCATTCGTATTCAAGGATATGGCTGGTAGCCAATCCCTATTGCAGACGCTTGCTCAGGCGTATTTGTGTTTATTCAACATCCACAAAGTCCACCCGTGGTTTATACTGCAACTATGCTGAGCAGACCGTAGTTACAGTTTCTGGGAAAGAGCGTGTTATTTAGCGTGATCAACAATTTGAACAAGGTCAGCACGCTAAAAAGTCCACGGCTACGATGACTTGGTACTTTGTGCTAGCACGGCTATCGACGCCCCCAGGGTTCCGTCTACCCAATTTCACTCACAAGGCTGTGGTATGGTTTTCAGTCACTTTCCAAAGGTGCCACATTCGGGTGTCGACCCCTCCATGATGTTATCGGATATATATATATATATTTTTTTTTTGTCATCCACAGACAGACTGTTTCGCTGTTTCACAGCTCATCAGACGTCCAGTTGCCTATAGCTAGGATCGAAACCCGACTGAATTTGCGTTAGTCGGAACTTCTCCCACTAAGCAGTCGCTCAACCGAAATTAATTTTTCAGGAGCCAATATTATATATGTGTGTGTGTGTGAAATACCATAAAAAATTCTCCGAAGTTCATTTCGGAAGAAAAGTACAACAAATGTGATGAAAGCTTTCGACTTTCTTAAGTCATCAATCATCAGGGTAGATAGAGGTAAAATGAATGGTCACAAAATGTTTATTGTCTTTGATAATAATATATATATATATATATATATATATATATATATATATATATATATATATACACATATGTGTGTGTGTGTGTGTAGTCGCCTACCATAAAGTAGGAATTAGCAAGCCGGTCTTGCAAATCCTTTCGCTACTGGAGACAGCTCGATTCTCAATTGGTGTCATAAAAGTGTCAGATTAAGCTAAGTTCATTAAATCACAATTCACAATTCATTTGCCTTGATAAGGTCCTTCTGAGGAGGAAACATGCCGGCTAAGCTTAATTTTCTTTTTGTCTTCTTTCACACACACACACACACACGCGCACGCACGCACTCACGCACGCACACTTATCATTTATTGCCATATTTATCACAACGTTTCGGCTCCGGCCTTCTTCAGGTGGTTGCAATGTCGAACTGAACCCTTTATTTCGCTCGCTGGGGTAGATTGTTCTAGTTCCACGTCTAATCGATGTCAGTTATCAGTTAACCTTCAAAAGCTGAACGACACTTCGCAGATATCTCTCCCGAGTAAGACCTCCTCCATAATGGAGAACATGACTAAAGACTGTGTGTACGCCATCCCGTACAGCTGCGGAAAGAAATATAAAAGGGAGACAGGCCGCCCCCTTAAAGTAAGGCTTCAAGAACACCAGAAAGCTGTAACACGAGGGGAAGTGGAAAAATCAGGCGTGGCTGACCACATATGGAGAGAAAGGGGAGATCACCGTCCTCTGTGGGATCAGGTTGAAATCATAGACAAAGAACATCATTGGAAAATTCGTAAACTTAAGTAATTAGCACATATGCTAGGCTCCAGAAATCTCCTGAACCGACCAAACATAGAAATGAATACAATATGGGAACCAGTAATAAGGAGTGCCAGAGAAAAGCGATAATAACAACTAACATTGCAATATGAGCTCTGTTAAAAAAATGTAATGATAACCTCAAACAGAGGTATCCTCAAGGACACATGTCACAGTGGATAAAGGCGTTAGTTAGATCCAGGGACAGGACCCAAAGAGTGTGAGTTCAATACCTGGTTAATGCGGCGGAGGTGGAGAGGGGAATTAACAGGAGATAACTGATAACTGACATCCATTAGACATGGCACGTGGAACTAGAACAGTCTACCCCAGCGAGCGAAATAAAGGGTTCAGTTCGACATTCCAACCACCTGAAACGTTTTGATAAATATGACAACAAAGATGAGGACAATAGTCCGAATAATGGAAATAGTATATATATATATATATATATTTGTGTGTGTGTGTGTGTGTGTGTGTGTGTGTGTACGCGCGAGCGCGTGTATATGTAAACAAGTTTCATTAAAGAAAGACTGACAATGTACAGAGGCTAAGATTTTTATTTAATTTATCTTTTCTGGACACAAAGTATGTAGAAATTGTGCGAATGTTCTGTATGTCCGAGCGCTTTCGGCTATTCTATTTGTGTGGACGCTATATATTTATCTATTATATATGAATGTAGGTAAAATGTTCATAACTCATCTACAACTACTTTCTAAAATCAAGCAAACTGCAGAAAAATAGTCAACAGAAATACTCTAAAACTTAGCTGCACTGAAAATATTTTACAAATCAACACAACAGAAAAACTATGACCAACCCACAAACACCGACAGCTCCCAGCTTTAATTGTGTAACAAATGCCAAATACTCACTAAACATTAATTGTCTACAAAATAATATAATATATATATAGATATGGTAAGAATCAAAGGAAACATATTGGATGAGAATGATATATAAGACAATTTGGAAATTTTCAAAATTATATATATATATATATAGTGTGTAGCTGGTGTTTAAATATGTGTGCAATTAATATAATCCAGATAAAGACCTGAACGTTTACTATCGTTACAACAGCCCTAAACTAAGGCGGGTGTAAAGTTTTCAGCCCAAACAGGAAAGGATTAAAGAAAGTTCCGTACTTGCTCAGATTTGAGGAATTGGCTCAGGCCGTGGAGCTTTATCTCATCGGATAAGATTAGGGATGGTATAAAAGAAAACTGGTTTCAGTTTCAAGTAGACAAAATCCGATAAGAAAGACTAAGTGCTGACACCATCTTTTGCCCGGCAGGGTAGGGATAGTCATAACGGAAGTAGGATTATTTATCTATACACACAGTCAGTTTCTGGAGTTTTATAATTGCAACATCTTTATTGTCTCTACAAAGAAAAGTGAAAGGTTATCAACAAATCAGACGTTGATCAAGTCAGACGTATTCGCGTTAAATGAATATTGTCTCATATTGTGTTCTTTAATATCAGAACAATTCTTATACCAACCATTTCACTATTTATTTATTTTTTTGTATTTTGAATTATTTAGGGAAACAGCTTTTATCCATCAGCAATAAGTCTGTTAAACCTCAAATGATCCAGGTATTATAATATATATATATATATATATATATATATATATATATATATATATATATATATATATATATATATATATATATAAAGACATTTATATTATGTTTAACGTTCTTTTTATAGATACAAGTATTTAAGCAAATGCTCTGTTTTATAATAATATAATATAAATGTCTTTAAATAAATTGTCGGACAATGTCCAATTCTAAAATATATATATATATATATATATATATATATATATATATATATATATATATATATATATATATATATATATATATATATATATATGTATCTGTCCCAACTCTTGTGGAATAAATCACTTTCTATTTGTGATTGTGTGGGCGACTTTGAGTTTAACTTTTCATTGAGAAAATAACTTTACAAACTCGTTCCCGCGAGAGAAATTGTTACGATGTCTTCTTTGTCCATGTCGTTAATAATTAATAACACAATCGTTATTTTTATAAAATTCGTAACACTCTTGGATTTTAAAACCCGAAATAAAACGGCGGAGGCACGGTGGAGTAATTGATAGCGGTTCTGATTGAGGAATCTTTGGAGCTGAGTTCGATTTCCAGTCGCATTTATTACATTCACCTTTTGGGAAAGGTATGAACACATCTCTCTCATGGGCAAATAAGAGTACAGACTGGGCCCTAATTTCTTGGTTGCTAACCTGTCTAAGAGAAGGAAAACTCTGTATTCAAACCAGTTTGGATACGGTTGGGCTCCGTCAGTAGATGTGCTACCCCAACGAGTTACGGTATTCGTGAATACAACGGAGAGGGTCCCACAGAGGAAACGATCTTCAAGCCTCATTCACCGTAAAGATTACATGACAAAAGAACGTGATAAGAAGAAAATGAAATCGTGATCAAGATTGTAACTAAGTGGAGTACTAAGAAAAAGAATAATTTATTTAACCACAAGAAAAGACTGCTGGACTGCTATGCGCACTACAGCAGATCGATTTTGGAATTGTGGTATTGCATTTAAACATATCTTATTTATTGAGTAGACTTTTTTTGTAATCTTTTAGAAATCTTTTACAGTTTTTACTTATCGAATATCTATATAACGAACTTGTGGTAAATCGATAGCAGAACAGAGAATGGAAGCTATAGTAAAAGACAAACATTGCTAACAGCTATCAAGAATATGAAGCTGTTGAGAGCCATGATCGCCTCCATCATAAAAAGACATGTCACATAGTAATAGTAGATTTTACTTTAGTATGTTTTGCATTTGAATCCGGTGTAGGTAGCGATGCTTACGACGTTTTTGTTTCTTTTCTTAATTGCTTCCCACTGACTTTACAATTACTCCAATTCTCCCTGGCTTTGCTTTATTTTTTTCTTTTTAGTTTTTTGTTCTTGCACTAACAAAAAAGTCAGTATTTCCGGTGATAGGGAAAATAATGGTGGAAGGGATAATAATGGATTAAACATGAAATTTTTGTACTTCTTCGTCTAAAATTCGTTTCAGCAAGTTTTTGGCATTCAGTATGTATGTTTGACACTGCAAAGAGCAACACGAGGATTGTCAGTTTTCAGGAATTAATACATGCGTTACCGACAAGCAGAAAAGAACTAGAATATATGTAACTAGAACTGACGCGTGTTGAAATCCTCACGGTATTTAGTATTGTTGAAGTTATCTCTAACATTTTCGTCGAGATTTACTCTACTTTACGTTTCATTCAATTTCGCAAACCAATCCATAAAATTCGAATAAGCTGATTTGTTTGGAAAAATACTTTCACAAAAACCCTACTTCGCGGTTAAATAATTTCTTTAATTTAATTTTATAGGACTTCATCGTAAACAATATTTTTAATGATTTTTTTTCCCTTTTTAACAGCGAATAATAAATTCTTAGAATTTCTTACTCTTAAGCATGCAACATATAACTGGCAATGCGTAAATATTTCTTTCTGGTGCCAAATTCCAACTTTTTGAAGCGTTTGGCCTTGTGATTTATTGATAGTTCTCGTAAACTGGCGAAATGGAACCTGATTTCTTGTATACATAAAAAAAGATATGCACCCCCCAAAAAAACAAAACAAAACAAACAATATTGCATTTTAATTAAATAAGTATTTGTTATTTTAATAATTAAATTTTTTTTTAAGATAGTGGGAGCATTTTGTATGTTAAATAATAAAACTTTTCATTTTTCTCCCCCCAAATTATGAAAATTTATTTACGAACACTAGTAAAACCAACTGTACTTTGTACCCCCTTACCTGTTTGAGCGTCACCCAAAAATTTGGTTTCGATCGGTCAAAGTATGGGTATTTTAGAGGGTGTGACGGACGGACGGACGGAGTCACGGAAGTCATTGAATATTATATACAGATTTACATGGATGACCCTTGTGCCGAAAAGCTTGATTGAAGTATCAGAATAACAAAATCTTACATATTTATTATTTATTGATCAAATGTCATGTTTTTGGTTTTAAATTTGGTATAGTTTTTGTATTTAGGTACGACCCCATAGTTGTACTAAAATACTCGATTACTTAAGCTATATTTGATATTTTGAGGACATAGTATTGGATTAGGCATAAGAAGTTCTGGATAGAGGTAGTACCTTTGATGCCTGGTTCGCTACACCTTCGGGTGGACGGACATCACTGGTCCTCAACGATCTCCTAAATCTCTCACGTAATGACATCAAGTTGCCATGTACCGGTAAACCGTTTCAACTGATGGGCTAAACTCACGTGAGTCAGTCGGGGCGGTGTTAACACGGCACCACTGAGCGAAGGACCTCCTTGACGCCGGTCACCGGCCAGGGCGGAAAGGTTCTTTAGGTGAACTACAACGGTTACTGGTTGCGACCACGGCAACCTAGTTGGAGGACATCGTCTGTGGTCTAATCTGGAGAGGGATGGGTTCCGCTAGGTTAAAACGCCCAAGACACGCAACATGATGAGCACACCAAAAAACCGTTTTCAGAGACCCAGGCTCTGGCACGCGACCGAGACAGATAAAGGAGAATAGAGGACAGCTCAACACGTCGACACCCGAACGACTCCTTGCAGGGTTAAGGGTGAAAGAAAAAAGTATTGGATTTGAACAAAAATTCGTAGCGTTTTACATTAGGGGGCATTTCAGCACGTAATTTAATTTGAAACGTGACTGAAATTTATGACATGGTTACCAATTCTGAAATGTGACATGTTATTTTATACGATTCGTGCATGGATTGTGAATTTTAAATGTTTTTGTGTTTAAATTGAAAATGGAGGAAAATTTATTTGATGCACTTTTATTCCCGAAAAAAAAAAAAAACTTTATAAACAATAAAAAAGATGTGTGTCGTTTGTGGAGATGGTGCTATAGCTGAGAGTATTGTTCGTAAATGGTTAGGAAGTGGACATTTTTTATATCTAGAATACGGAGAACGATCCGGCAGGTCTACAGTCGCAGATGATAACCAACTCGAAAGGCTGGTTGAAAATAATTCAGGACACACAACACGGAACATCGTAGAGATACACCACATAAGCCACACCTCATAAGAGCTTTGTAAGGCATTTAAAAACATCTGGATACGTGATTTGCTACGATGTTTTG
The DNA here is from genome assembly GCA_964036315.1 of Acanthosepion esculentum. Lineage (NCBI taxonomy): Eukaryota > Metazoa > Mollusca > Cephalopoda > Sepiida > Sepiidae > Acanthosepion > Acanthosepion esculentum. The sequence continues at coordinate 65,643,018 of OZ038485.1, forward strand.
GTATCTCACAATTTAAAGGATAATGAATTTAAAGGCGCCCATTTCCACCTGCCATTCTCTGCTCTCGTCGTGGGTATGACGATAAACTACATCCGCGTCCTGGGTAAGACGATAAACTACGTCCAGCAGCAAGGCCTCTGTTCAGGAGGTTTTGAGGAGCGTGGAACCACCTATTAATTGTTGGTGTTCCCAGGTTCGTCCTGACCCGGGGTGATAGCACCTGTTTGGGTCCCAGCTATGGGTAAATAGTTAACCCCCAAACTGGGGTCAAAACACTATGAAAGTGTATAAATAGGTTTTAATACCAGTAATAAATACATTTTTGAAGAAATAAATCTTGCCAGCAATACATTTTTGGAAAAAATATAATCAGCAATAAAAATCTTGTCGGCATTAAATAACCCATTGAAGTTGACATGCCATAAAACAAACCAAACCAAACCAAACCAAACCAAACCAAACCAAACCAAACCAAACCATTCTCTGCTCAAACGCAAGAGAAGCAAAGAACGATCACAAAGATCGTTGAAAGATGGATTGCTTACGATGTAGAGCGGAAAAGGTCGCAGGGAAAACGAAATGAACCATGGTTAACCCCACTTTAAAAGCCGGTCTACATCAGATAAAAAGTAATGCTATGTGTCTAGTGGGATTGAAATCAGGCGTTAAGTTCAGACAAGTACTGTTTCCACATTGGACGCTTAAAGGCAGCAATCGATATAAAGCGTCCAAAATTAGTCAGGAGTGTCGACTTCCACTAGGACAACACCAGAGCTCACGTCTCTTTGTAGACCCGTCCATAATGGGTACATTTTGGCTGGGATGTACGTCTACACCTAGTGACACAAACTTGCACATTTGAATTACCATATTTTGACTCATAGAAGATTCTCTGAAAGGGCAGAAATTCAGTTCTCTTGAATGGAAATGCTAGACTTAAAGTATTTTATAGACATAAAGCATTTCGTTCATCATACAGAAAAATGCCAGATACCGGGAGGATGGACTCATGAAGCTGTCACAAAGATGGCGAAAGGTAGTGAAACAAATTTACACATATGTGTTTGAATGAATCTATATACAAATATCTAAGTATTATTTTTAAATATACTTAAGAAACTTTTGTTTCGTTCCAATAAAATTGTTAATTTTTTTTATTCATGTATTGGCATATAACTGTACAAGAACCACTGGTCTACTTAAACATCCGGTTCACACCCTTCCCCATACTTTCGAACAGAAGTAGAGGTTTATTCCTTGGTTCTTGTTTAGGACTGGGTTTCCAAAACCTTCTCTACTTCAACTTCTATACTTCTGACGTTTTTTCCTAAACTCTAAAATTTTATTTTCTATTTATTTTTATTTTTTAATTTCTATTTATTTTTATGTTTTATGTTTTATTTTTGTTCCTCAATAAGAATAGATAGATTCGCCTATCGTCCCGTTCACACTCCTCCCCTGTCTTTTAAAAACGAGTAAAGGTTTATGCTTTGTCTCATGTTTAGGACTGCGTTTCCAATTCTTTTTTAAAGTCTTCTCATTCTCTTACACTCCTAGCAGTCCCTTGCATCTTAGTGGTGAATTGATTAAAAAAAAAAAAAATGTATAAAAAGACTATACGAAATATTTTGAAAAAATAGCGCAACAAATAATATCTGGTTTCCATTAATTCTTTCAGACCTTCCATACAGGCTATGCAGAAACAATTCTCTTTCAAGGCGTGAAGACAGGAAACATAGCAGGTAAATAAAACGTCTCATAACTTTAACGTTTTGCGAAAAGTGTCGCAACTGTTTTTTTTTAATACTCTCTTGATTTAAATGAAATTATCAGCGTCTTCACCGACTCTAAATATCGACCACTTATTAGTGTTTTAAAAAAAATATAAGACTATGAGCCGTCCTTTGTGACAGATGTTGACTTGAGATGCTGAAGGGAAACACTTATACAGTTTAGGTTGATATTGTCTCGTATTACTTTGCTACGAAATAATCTTACTCATTTATACTTTATCGATCTTGCTTTCTTGCGATTGTACATAATGCTTCACTTCTTTTATTTCACTTTAATGTTAGGTTTTACGGTCATTTTAAGGAAAAAGATGAAAATGTGGCTTCTGTGTAAATAGGGAATATTTTTCCTTTTCTACTTAATGTAAAGAAATATGAACTTTTTTTCTTTTTGTCTTTCTTCTCCTCTTCAGTTTCTTTTTGTTCTGTTTTCCAATCATCTTATTCTTATTAAACTTATTGGATTGCTGTATTTACGATAGTGTTCCAACACTCAGAACAGTACCGAGAAATCCCATACTTACGCCTGAATCTTAGTTGTCACTTTGTCCGCGGACAGAGTCACAGCTGAGGAAAATAAATACTGTGAGGTGACCAGTCTCGGGGAACAGCTGCTCGAAGCTGACCCCCCTCCCCATTGAATTAGAGAGGGGAGATCGGTTGCCGCTACCGAGGCCAGCGCAATCGACGGTTGCGGGGGATGGGCAATTTTTGCCCTTGGCCTCGGGTTTCCCACGTTAAACCCGACCTTGTGTCACATCCCGTCTCAATGGGGTGACCAAGGTAAATACGTACTTACGCCTGAATCTTACCTGGCATTTGCCGGGTAGTGCTATAATCTCTCGGTTATGTCTCTGTCTTCGGGCAGAGTGTAACTCAGTTGTGGACAGCAGGGGAAAAATACTGAGAGGTACCCGGTCCCGGGGAGCAGTTGTTCGCGGCTGTACCCCACCTCTCATTGCACTAGAGACGGAGGATCGGTAATCATACCAATGCCAGCGCAACCGATGGTTGGAGGGCTGGTCAATTTTCATCCTTGGCTCGAGTGTATATGAATATTTGAATATACCAAAAGAGAGCATTTACATTTTCAGATTCATGCAATGGAGATTTTAATTTAGTTACTTACCGGACGTTGACATCAAACAATTTTTATTTGAAAAGGTAAATTAAAGCTATTTTGAAGACCCGCATTAGTTGGATGTTCAACCAGCCGAGAAGATTTTTGTTTTAAAATCAAATCTAATGCAATCTTTTACAGATAATCGGCTTCAAACTTACTGAAATCAAATGTAGTACGTATTTTTGTTGCCATCTCATATGAGCAGTACCCTAGTACCAGTGTCACATTCATAATATTACTTCAAAAGAGACGGTAGAAAGTAGATTTTTTCCTTCTTTCTTTCGGTAGATTTCTTTCTTTCTTTCTTTCTTTCTTTCTTTCTTTCTTCGGAGATAGCAATAGAAAGTAAATGTTCTGATATTGCTCATAAAAGCTAGCGACCAAAATCCGTACTACATTAGGTTTCTTTAAGTTTGAAGCCGTTTACATGAAACAAAAATTCTTGCAATGTGATTCTGAGAAAAGAAATAATCACTGGTGGTTGTTGGGCTTCAAAAATGGTTTATCTTGAATTGTCAAACCAAAATTTGTTGTCTGGTACTAAAGTCATCTCTTTCAAAATACTGCCGATGAAACGTTATCGTAAAATTCCATTGACTATTTTTTTATTCTTATTTTAATACAAAGATAATTTAAAGAAACATTTATATTCCAACACGGTAAGGGATAGGTTTTCATTTTTAACTAGTTAAAGTTAGGAGTGAAAACCACTGTCGTTCGTAATTGAAAATAATTCTTGTTTTTAACATAATAATGATGTTACTTCTATGATGTGAAGAGAGAGAGAGAGAGAGAGAGAGAGAGAGAGAGAGAGAGAGAAGTGAGGAAGAGAGAGAGGGAAAATGTAGGGAGAAGGTAAGGAGAGCGAAAGAAACAAGCAAAAGGGAAATCAGAAACAGAGTGGAAAAGAAAAGGACAAAGAAAGGCAGAAAGTAGGAGAGAATGGAAGAAACGTGAGGATGAAAGGGAGAAAAAGTGAATGATAATGGGAGAAAAGGGAGAAAAATTGAAATAGAGAAGAGAGAGCGGGAAAGAAAGAGAAGGAATATAAATAGATATGAACAGATGGTTATAGATAGATAGATAGATAGATATGAACCGACTGTAATAGATAGATAGATATGAACAGACTAAGTGAGATAGATATGAACAGACTGTGATAGATAGAAAGATAGATAGATATGAACAGACTGTGATATGTAGATAGATAGATAGATAGATAGATAGATAGATATGAACCGACTGTAATAGATAGATAGATATGAACAGACTAAGTGAGATAGATATGAACAGACTGTGATAGATAGAAAGATAGATAGATATGAACAGACTGTGATATGTAGATAGATAGATAGATAGATAGATAGATAGATATGAACAGACTGAGATAGATTGATATGAACAGATTGTGATAGATAGATAGATAGATATATAGATAGATAAAAAGCAATGAAATACTTATGATAAATATTACTTCTCACTATTGGTCAGAATGAAGTTACACTCGTACAGCTTCTTCCTACGAATGCTTCCCCGATTACTACAAACTTAACATGAGCAAGCCGAGGGGTAACCGCTAACTTTCCCACATATCCTCATAAATTGTTCCTCTTACACTGTAACCCTCTACCTCGAGTGGCTCTTGCGCCGTGTATAGGGCGAACATTATTGTAAAAATAAAAAAATACTGTTATAAAGATGCTAACCAGGGGATTTATGAAAAAAATCTACTTGCCACCGTCTCCTTTGGATACTTCGAATACAATAATGGGTAGTAGATCTTAGAGTTCTGCTCATACATTCTAGCAGGAAAATGGATATAGACATACATATTTGAACAGACTATTAAAAAATGAGATGAATAGATTGAAGGAAAAAAAGATTAAAATAATCAGATGATAGCTTTAATTGTTGGACTGCATAAGTAAGTAAATGTAAAAGTGTCATTGAAATGAAGAAATTTCTTTTGCGTTCGACCGTTTGCGCGCCAGATGGTCATGTCATGTGACCTGCTATTTACAGAAAGGTGGCGATGCAGCGTGTATGGAAACTGTTACTCTTTTCTGCCCATGGTATCAGAAAGCTATTCATTACTAGTAAATATTGCAGTCGGCGGGAAACGGCGTGTGATTTGTGCATTTCTCGACAGACAATAACTGGCGAAACTTGCTTTATTGTATGGCTATTATAGTCAGAGGAGCCGGCGAAAGTCTCCCTCAAATTTTCCTGATGGCTTTTCAGAAGAACATCAATAAGAACGCACACTTTAACTATACAATGGACAGTGCATTTGTGATTATGAATCTTCCCGAGGTTGTTCGCAGAGGTTCGTGTAACCATACATTTTGTCTGTCATTTTACATGTTTTTTTAATGTATTTTTACACAGATTTACGCTTATAAAAATATTCAGAACATTTAGAACGCATATTTCCGAGGGAAATCAATAAATATATATTTTTCTACGAATTCAAAGAATATTCATTTTCATTCTGAATTTCTGAGACGAGAAATTATTATCATTATTATTATTATTAATTTTATTTCCTTGGATTCCTGTTGTATACACATTTCCTTCCTGGTCCTAACCAGAGACATAAGGTCAAAAATGGCATTTCCCACTCATCATGTTTGTAAATAAATAATCTAAAAAAAAAAAATAACGTAAAAGCACACACGTTTTACAAAGATAAAGCCCTTCGTAAGCTGTGAGCTGTACTTGCGAGAACAATTTTTGTATTTCTTTAAGACACGGGCTGTCAAGGATCTCTTCAATGAGTCTATCAGAACCTTTTCCAATCAAACCCAAGACCACAAACCACTGGAATTATTGATGTCCATGCGCCATATTCCAATTATTATTATTATTATTATTATAATTTTTGACGAGGATCCTCTAAGAAACAAATGATATATCTATACTATTTTAAAGAAGGCTTTTGAAAAGAGGGCCATGTTAAAACAGGAAGAAACATAAAAAGTGTGGTAATCGAAAAATACCAAATAAAAGTTATATTACCGTAAGGCAGTGATATCAAAATACAAAAACAAAAACGACCCCCCCCCAGCTTAACCAATTTATCCCTCCGGATCACAATCGAAAAATATGCACAAATAAAGCATTAATACCGGCGGATGCATAATTGATATACGAGGGTCATTCAATAAATAAGGTGAGTGAATTTTTCGGTATAAGGACTTCTAATACAGATAGAAGCTTACTTTTTCTTCTTTTTCTTTCAACGTAGTCTCCCAGCACTGTCACACACTTTTCCCATCTGTGCACAAGCTTCCGTATTCCCTCAGCATAAAAATCTTTGGACTGATGTCTCAGCCAGTCGCTCACAACACTTTTGACTTCATCGTCACTTTTAAACTTCGTGCCTCTCGTGAACACTTTCAAGGGACCAAACAGGTGAAAGTCTGAAGGGGCAAGGTCTGGGCTGTAAGGGAGATGAGGGAGCAGTTCCCAGCCCAGCTCGTTGATGGTCTGCACCGTTTGAGCTGCTGTGTAAGGCCTTGCGTTGTCATGATGCAAGATGACTCCTTCTGACTGATGACCCCTGCGTTTGTCCCAACAGATAAGCTCAAAGTCATTGCAATATCATCCACTGTCACTCTTCTGTCAGGCTGAATGAGGTCATTGACTGATTCGATCACCTCAGGAGACCGCACTTCTGTAGGCCTCCCAGGCCTGTCTTCATCCTCAACACTGCCCCGTCCTTCTTTAAACAATTTAGCCCACTTGTAGACATTTTTTTGGCTGAAACATGTGGCACCATACACAGTTGACATTCTCCTATGAATTTCAACTGGTTTGCACCCTTCAGCAACCAAAAACTTGATAACTGACCGCTGTTCCATCCTGGAGCATGCTTCTTGGTCGGCCATCTTTGTTAATCGCCAAAACTCTCAAAGATTTTTTTTAATCTGCAAAAGAAATTAAATCCATGTGAAAAAGAAGTAAAACAAAAAATAAAAAAGAGTAAGCTTCTATGTGTATTAGAAGTCCTTATACCGGAAAAATTCACCTTATTTATTGAATGACCCTCGTATAATAAATGCTAATTGCATTTAATTACAACCTATCCTTTTCTTACGGAGGGATGGTTGTATGACTTAATATAAATAGATTCCAACACCTTCAAATAAAATTCCGATTTGCCCTTCCTTAGTGCCAAGAATATATCTTTGTTATAAGATCGGGCACATTGATGGTTGTTTAAGAAATGTTCAGTTCTCGCCGAGCCAGTATTAATGCAATCATATATTTGAATCCCATATTATTTCTTATAACTATAAACGTTATTTTTAGTGGATACACGTGTTGGTGTTGCTGTCCCTGTTTTTATTTTTAAAAACCGGATTAGATCAATAAATCCTACTAAAGGAAAATATGCCTTCCGTCTGTAATCAAACCTGAAATTCGTTTTTCCATCAAGGAAATCCCCACCCCTACAACCGAACAGTGTTGCTAACATTTTTTCCCACAGGCGATCATCTAAAGTTCAATTTATCTACGCAGAGGTCGTCAAACTGAGTCCGAGCGACCACACAGCGGTCGGTAAGTAGTTCCAGGGAGTCGATGATAGTCGAGGGGTCGAATGGGGAATTGGTGTGTAAATGATCCTGAACTAAATTCTAGTGTAAATGTATGTTGTATTCTTCGGTGCCAATGAAAGGAAGGCGCTGAGCTCGTCAATCAACCGAATCAAAAACTTTCGTTACATCCATCCAAGTAGATTTTAACTTCTTTTGATGAGACTTCTTTAATGCTAAATTGAACATTGCTTGCTCCTTTTTAATTGTCCCAAGTTGATTTTCATATAACAAACCCCTTTTTTCAACCTCTAACTTTAAAATAGAGTTTAAGGTTATGAAGGTCATTTGGTATGGCTGCATCAAGTATGATGCAATATTTGTTTATTTAATTTAATTAGTACCGTGCGAGTTTTAAGGTTCAAAGATATTTTAAATGGGGGTCGATGGGGAAGGAAGAGAAAAAAAAGAGGTCTCTGGCTGAAAAGCTTTGACGACTCCTCCTCAAAAATTCACATAATTTTGTAGTCAAACAACATAGCCAATTCTCCCTCAACTGATCTCAAATTTTAACAAAATGTGTAAAAACTAAGTTGACTGTATGGATATATCTCACTGAGAATCTACCAGGGTGATGGATCGGGCGTGCCAGTGATAGTGACAATGTGCTGTTGAAATGACCACCACGTTCACCTGATTTGACACTTAGTGATTTTTTTCTATATGTCTGTATGAAAGGACAGGTCTATATCCCCCTCTTCCTAAAAGCCTGGAGAAACTTAAGCAGAGGATCACTGACGCACCGGAGGATGTTACGCAAGACATGCTACAGCGTATTTGGCAGGATCTAGACTACCAACTTGATGTGTGTCGTGTCACAGGTGGTGCGCATATTGGACATTTGTGAAGCTTTGTTTAAATCGGTTATAAAGTCTACACCCTTTTAAATATCGTGTCTGAACTTTGATAAATAAATCTTTTATGGTTCAACATGAAGCCTATTTAATTTCATTTGCCTGGAACATCTAGTTACTCGGATATTCATATGTTAAATGATGTCAGTCTTTGGGGGACACCCTGTATTTAAGAAAAATACAAAGCAGGGGTAGCAACTCAAACACGTGTACTCACTAAAAATAATATGTAAGAAATAATGACGGATTTAAAAAATATATTTAAAAATTACTGTTGTTTATGTTACGGTTACGAAAGCTAGCAGATATAGATTCGTTTTAGTTCCTACAAAAGATGTAAATGATGTAAATTGTTTTATCAAGATGGTCTCCTGTGGTCAAATTGGTAACGCCTCGCTTGATATAGGGATGGTTTCTCCCGATAGAAAAAGAGATAACGGTTTGATTCTTCGTGGCGGGTGGGGGATATTTTTCTTTGACTGTTGTTATTAATTTCACTGTTTAAGAAAATAAATAAACAACAACTTAAACATGTGTACCCACTAAAATAACGTTTATATTAATCAGAAATATGTTGTTAAAAACGTCATTCTGTACTGATTGACATTCGCACCGGTAGCTCTAATACGAATATTTCAGAGTGCTTGGGTATCAATCTGAGGACAATGTAGAGGATTTAGAAAAAAAAAAAACTGGATAAGTGTAATGTTGATTACGAAGGTGTTTGGAGTGATCACTTGGGATTGCGACGCTATACTTCCATTCATCTTCCCACAGGGCCTCAAACTCAACACGGAGGCCTACAGTGTTTTGAGGAGGTAATGCTATCCTGGGTCAAGAGGGTGGTTGCTGGAAGACCGTATGTCTAGCAACAGGACTTTGAACGATAACACACGAGCAGGAGAACCCTGCCATGACTGTCCGACAACAGCTGCAACCACATACACCTCTTACATCACTACCTAACTCCCCAGATTGCAACTCCCTTTATTATTATGTGTGGGGCACAGTTGAGCGAGAGACCCAACAAAATATTTTGTAACACCAAAGATGAACTGAAGGCAAGGATTATGGCAGCATTCATCAACTTAAACAAGGAGACCGTCCAGAAGAGTTGCAAGAGATTCCGAAGTCGTTTAGAGGCCGTGGTTGAAGTCAATGGCAATTTTACTGAATAACTTTACTCTTTACTATTTCAAGATATTTTTGTGTAATTTTGATAAATATATCTGTTAAAATGAGATGTCAGTATTATTTTCATTTTTTTTTTTTTTTTTTTTTGCGTAATTTCGACGACAATTTATTCATCGCACCCTGTATATGTGTGTGTGTGTATGTATGTGTGTGTTTGCCTATGTATGCTAAAGAATTTTACTATTTCTATATATTATTAAAATATTTTTTTGTTTTCCTTTGTAGAAATAATCGGAGCCTGCGTGATTGTGTTTTGTATAGCCCTGCTTTATGAAGGCTTGAAAGTTATGCGAGAGGAAATCATCGAACGTTACCAGAAAAAGAAAAAATGCGACTCGGAAGCCAGTCAACTAAAGTAAGGCAATTTTTTTGTATTACCATTTCTTAAACAGACCTCGAAATGATAACACTGTCCACTAAAAATCGAAAATTCACGCAAATTGTTTACACCCGCCATTTTGCAAACACTAATGCGAGATGATGTCGAAGAATGTGACTTTGATGTAGTGACACTTTCAAGGTCATGACCGATCATGTCTCTTTCGATTCATGTCTGACTAGTCAGAAGATTTCCCCCGCAGGAGGTTGCCATTTCTTTCTGAGATAGACTGGTTGCCAACCAAAGTTATAGTGTAGAGGTATGTTAATATATATGACCATTTGTAGATGTCTGTTTGTTAACATGACCTCACGATTTATATTTAACGCAAAATTCCACAAAATCTGAAACAACAAGAAGGAACAAAAACGGTTTTATAACAACAAGATTTATATTTATTTTTTGTAATGATGTACATGTTACTATTTTGTTGGTGTTATGTCCCTTTGACTTAAAGTTTTACTGATGAAATTGAAATATTTTTATCTGAGCTCACAAAAGTTGAATGAATTATAAAGCTGAGAAATGCTGAATAAACTTTTAACTTTAGAAGAGTATTTCAAAGAGAAAAGTCATTGTTGCTTGTTTGGAAATGTTTTGTAATGTAGTTTGGAAAATTTCGTACGTACGTGCATGCGTGAATATGTTTTCATAGGCGTCTGACCGCACATGGTCAAGACAGGAATCCTTTAAGGTTACATCTTCGCAGCAAAATAGAATAAGAAGAGAGTGAGCGAGCTTGTGCCTGCTTTTTATAATTAATGTAACCACGTGATAGGATCGAAAGACAAAAGCGGGAAAAACTTGACTTGGTCACGCGCTGGAAAAATATTTGCACGCGAGTGGATTGCAAGCCCACTTGTGTGTTTATTGACCAATTAGAAGCTGATGTTTCCTGAAAATCTGTATGAAGCTGGGTAAGCTCTTGATCCACTTTTTGCACAGATTTGTTCAAAATTCAACATCGATAAGAAAGTGGTATCGGGATGCTAAAATAGGATCCAGTCTGTTCTGCTAATCAATCGAAAGCTGGCGGGAGGGTGCAGGAGAAGAGATGGATTCATACCTTTCCCAAGGCTATTTGCGCGTAAGTTAATGTAATGTACTTGACTGGAATTTGAACTCGGTTCTCCGATTCTCATTCTGAGTCTTTATTCATAACACAACAATGCGCATCCAAGATTACAAAACATCAACATTTCATGATAAATATTTATTTTTTTAATAAGTATGACCACAGACAAGGTAATAAAGCCACTAAAAGGGGTTCCAGGTTGTGGAAGAATTAGGAACAGAAATATTAATGAGCAGGGAGAGAAAAAGAGGAATCAGGAGGACAGTAGATAGCGATTGACATTGCGTTTACACTTTTGCAGATTAAAATTGACTGGAAAGCATGGAGCCGGCAGGAAATTCCACAAACGAGAAGTGTGAGAAAATAAACTGTTATAGAACTTATAGCTACATCTAGCTAGCTCAACTACAAATTGATGAAATCACGACCCCAGTCTATTACTGCGCCCAAATTCATAGAGTCTAGGTACCATAGCGAAAAGCTTATCTGAATAATTACCATGAAAGTATTTATAAAAAAGGCACAGAAAGGCAACCTTACAGCGGTGGGAAAATAACTGGAGCCGAGCCGCCAGATCAGGACCAATAATATATCTGATTCTTCTTCGGATCTTATCAAGGAAATCAAGGTAAATAGCAGGGGTACCGGATGATATGTGGCAGCAATATTCTAAGCATGGGCGAATGGTAGACTTATAGATATGTAAGATAGATTTTGGAAAGAAAAATTGTCTAGCACGACACAGTGAAAAACTGGTTATTTTTCTTTGTGATTCTGCAGCGCCAGTCTATGAGATCTGACAAAATATTCTTTCAGACCTGGAGGGTTAATTTACTTGAAGTCATTTTAAATCATTGATCCGAAGAAATGTTTGGAAATAGCTTTTAGTTTAGACATTTTTGAACAGATTTGATGCCATACATGACATCCATCTGAAAGCTTAGATCACAAGAGGCTAGGTAAGAACATGAATCGAGTTCTTAGGACAATATTTCGTGTTTTTTTTGTATCTCCTTGCGACATGGGAGAAAGCAAAGCCCTAGCGCCGCCTATCTTATGTTCTATTTCTTTACCCTCTCACACATCTTTTTTTTTAATAATTGATCAATACACCGAGATTCCAATTTACATGAGATTTTGTGGTTACCATGCTCTTATTTATATGTGAATGATACTTTGATAGCAAAGAAAAAGAAAATGGTGAGAAATAAAATTGATTTGGATATAAATCTCATTGGGTTTTTTTTCCAGTTTAAACATCCGATCGCTTTTCGTTCCTTCAGATAAATGTAAAACCTTTTTTGATTTTCATTCATATGATCACCCAGTTCTATTTCAATGACTAGCTTGGATCAGACGTAATGTCAATGTCAAGCGGAGTTTTCTTATTTGCGTTTGTTGCAAATAAGACTGTTATGAGCGACGGACAAAACACATAAATTAATCCTATTATAAAAGACGTAATTAGGGAAATGCTGAAAACTAATTTCTCGTTATCAGCCTACTTTAGAAAATCGATTAGAAATATTTACATTAGTTTTACATCTCTCTGGTATCAAGAGATAGATAGATAGATAAACAGATAGCGAGAGAGAAAGAGAGAGAGAGAGTGCGCGAGGGGAGGGGGAGATAGATCGAATTAGCTTGTAGTAGGTTCAAAGGACAGGTTGAGACAGGGAGTGCGAACAGTCTACTATCTATTAAATGATAGAATTCCCCTGGAAAAAGATTACTTTATAGGTTAACGTAGTTCCATCAATAAATCGTCAGCTTATTGATGAAAAAAAAAGAAAGGATTTATTTATCAGAAAAACATTTGGCAACATAACCCCCTTCCTTATTAAGCTATTTAATTCACTGGTGGATATTAATTCCATAGAATATTATACAGTGATTATTTTAGATCAAAATTCAGTTAAGTCAGGTTACAAAGTTATTGATTCACCTTCTTATATGTTCTCTTCCGTTCTTAGCACAGTAATTATAACAGAAAAATATTTTTCTGGTATAATCAATACACACACACACACACACACACACACACACACACACACACACATATGCATATATATATATATGTATATGATGAATATTGGTTAGCATGTGTACTTTGTCTAGCTAGTGTCTACACAGCTTTGTACGCAACCGTAGTCATTCCTTCCTTAACCTTCATTAATTTTATTTGCAGTTTGTGCCACAGTAGCCATTCTGTTGGTTCGTGCTCAGTGGGAATTTTCCCGTGTATTTATCAAATTTTAACCGTCCAATTCCTTCTCGATGGTGATTTTCGCTCTTTGAATCTTGACTAATATGCACTCGCCGCAATTGAACGTGAATATTCCACAAGCCATGCCGTTTCGGAAACACTCTGACATAATCATCTGGCTATAATAGTTTGGCCTTAATTGAGGAAACTGAAAACACATTGTCTATAAGTACAGCATTCAACATAAAAATTACCAAACACATTCAATGTGATTGATAAATCTAATAATGGGACCGACGACATAATTCGGAAATAAAATAGTATGAGTCTTGTCATTAAATCGCGACACAAACGTCTTCACAATCTTTTGTAAACGTTACAGGAAAATCAACTGATAGGCCAGCTTGTCCCAGAAAAAGACATTCAAATAAGAATGACATTATATAGCTGAAAAAATTACAAATAGACAATATAGTTTATCTGTCCCTGTTTTCCTTTTGTAACGAAATAAAGGTGTAAATCGATGTTAACATGGCGCGTAAAATTTATCATATTTAACTACATTTCATTCACCTTGACTCCGACAATTACTCTCGGCCGTTGTGTTTGTACGCCGCCCCGAATCCCTTAACCGGTACGTGGATCTTACATTCTCGTCTGCGGTGTTGGAGTGGCTGCCCTTACGGCTGCGGTGGGTGTCATGTTTCCAGCCCTTGCAACTCGCGTGCAGCTGGCCCTGTTACGTGAATCTGCATTCGGTTGCTGAGAACGTACTTCATGTCAACTGTGCGCCTGTCTCTCTTGATGGTCTGATGCGATACTATCCGCAAAGAATGTTCTGGAATGATCTGGCTTGTGACACATACTTTTAATAAAGTATCATTTCTATTACGTCATATTACTTGAATTTATGCAATGTCCAATTACTGAATTTTGTCAAGTATTTCTTTCGTTTTATGTTTGTTGCGTTCTATGATAACTCCCAGATGATCATTCTACGGTCGTTATTAAGAAATGCCGATTGGGAATCATGAAATCACCCCTATCGTCTTTGTTGTCATTTATTTCCATTAAATGGCAATTTACTGCTTTTACCAAGACGAGTAAGCGAGGTCGGTTAGTAAGGCTATTACAATGCAGAAATTGAAAATATCTCTATCTCGTGATATCGAGCACTTTAATTACAAAGCCTGCTTCCTTAAAACGTTATCCTCCACAAATACACTGGTCAGGAGTTTTATCGTTTCTTTGCGGAACACAATCTTTTTTATTATATATATCGTGTCCAGTTCGAAGGGATGGAGATAACTGCATGACATTGGCGCCAGTATTCGTGGCTAAAGTCAATTAGACGCGACTTGTACTAACATCAATTTCCTGCTATTTGGTCACGTAGCGTGCGAAACGATCTTTAGTAAATACTAGTGTACCCGTGCCGTAAAAAATGACGCCAATTTTAGAAAGGTTTTAATAGAGATTCAATGAAACAAAAGCCTTGAAACAATGTAGTGAGATTCAAGAAAGCGGAGATAAAAAATTCACAACAAAAATCGGGGCCAATGAACCGTTTAATTAATTCTTTCTCTTTATATCTTGTGAACGTTCAATGGTATCTATGTTTCATTGATTACTCCTGGCATTATATAAATTGCTTTTTGCTCAATATCTTTTCATATTACAAATTCATGTGTTTAATATAACAGTGAAATGGAAATAACTTTCGGATGAAAAAATAGTAACAGAACAACAAAGAGGCAACGACAAAGCCTATTTCAAGACCAAGTTGAAGCAAGACAATCACTTAATAGACAAAGGTATCTGAGTGCTTCACATGAAAGGCTTGAACAAATAAGACTGCAATCTAAGAAGCGTAGGAGTAAAGGGACTGATTAATTAAACGGTTCATTTTGCTCGGGAACTAATTTTGTCTAAATGCAGATAAATATTTTATTTGTATAGATTATTAAAACAAGTAACTTAGCTTAAGTTGATTTACCTCCCTTTCCTCTACAGAAGGGCCATGAAATATATAAATAAATACACATTAATAATTATAATATGGCATGATCATATAAAAACCACTAGGTTTTACAGAATAGTTATCGGGTTGGTCGAAAAATCCGTCTGTTTTTGTTATTAGATGTTATGAGGAGAGTTTAGTCTTCATTCACTTTATTTAAAAAAGATCGATTTCGATATTATTGTTGTATTTATCATATGGCATAGCATTAAAAAATCATTAACATATTTTATTGATTATTACTCCGATTGTCGTGCCTTTCGATTTTCTTGCCTTTGGATTCTGGCCGATGACCGAGGTTTCACTAGACTTTGCATAACGTTTGGAAGGCACCTATCGCTATTTCAATGCGCCCTAGGATTTCGCGCTCTCATTTTGCGTCCTCTGATAAAACACTTCCGAGATATTTAAATTTTTCGATTTGCTCGATTTTGGCGTCTCCAGTTCGTAGTAATTTTGAGATTTTCTTTTTTTTTTCTTTTGATAGCCATGCATTCTGTCTTCTTACAATTGGTGGTTAGTCCTTTCTTCTCGTTTTCTTTTACTGCCATCTGGAGTAGAGTCTGTAATCACCAAAATAAAAGAGAACAGATTAATTTCGGATAAACTATGTTTATATAACCATCATGCATTTCCTTCAATGCACTTCTTACTTGTATTTCTTCATTGTATTAATACATTTCTACATAATATCAATTCATTTCTTCATTGTATCAATGTATTTCTTCATTGTATCAATGCATTTCGTCATTGTATCAATGCATTTCCTCATTGTATTAATGCATTTCTACTTAATGTTCATGCATTTCGTCATTGTATCAGTGCATTTCCTCATTGTATTAATGCATTTCTACTTAATGTTCATGCATTTCGTCATTGTATCAATGCATTTCCTCATTGTATTAATGCATTTCTTCAGTGTATTCACGCATTTCTTAATTTTATTAATGCTGTTAACACGATCGTAATTTTTCATACGTTACTACGCAATATTCTTTGTCTTTTCAGAATAAAGATTTTTCTGTGGCCTCACATACTACAGACCTTCATGCACATCATTCAAATGACTATCAGCTATTTCCTTATGCTCATATTCATGACATACAACGTTTGGTTATGCCTGGCTGTGGCACTTGGGGCTGGAGCTGGTTACTTTGCCTTCCGCTGGAAACGACCATTTAATGCACTGGAAGCCTCTGAGCATTGTCATTAAAATGTACAAAGGAACATTTCCATGGCGCTGGGCGATCGTTCTTTGGGGAGATACCCCATCAAGTTAGGTGAAGAATTAATTCAAGCAAGATGGGTTACTAAGATGGCCAAACACTTAACGAACGTTAAACTCATAGATAATTACATTTATAGATGCATACAAACAGGTGTGTATTTTAAAGGATGCGTTGGGATGAAAAAGGAAAAACAAACTTTAAGGCAGATCATGTTTTATTTTAATAAAGGTAAAATTTTCATGTTAGTTTATAAAAACTAAAAGAAATGGCTGTGTGTGTGTCTATCTGTTGAGCCTTCAAATAAGGATTTATTTGGTCAATAGATAAACAAACTATGTATTAAATAAAATAAACAATATTGGTTATTTTTCAGATTCTCATATTTTATGATGTTTTTTTCTTATAATATTCAAAAATCCGCTGTAATAGATTAAAAATTAATCAAGTACACTTGAGTTTCAAATAGACAGGGTAGTTGGAATAAAAGAGGTTGCTGGAATTTAAAAAATAATTTAAAAATAATTTTTTAAATATAATTTTCACTTTGTCTTAGAATGCTTGTATGGTGGGAGGACATTTCCTGAAGTGGGTTTTTGACATAAGGATGTGTCATGGCAATTTTTCTCAAAAAAAAAATCCCGTCTATTTGAAACTCAAAGCTAGATTTCAAAATATGGATATTTTTGAAAATTATTTTTTTTTAATTGATAACCACTTTAAAATCATTAATAATTATTTGTTACAAATAAAAAGAATAGACCAAAATTTTATGATGTCTTTGTGGTGGATCTCATAGAAAGAAAAATGAAAATGTCCTAGGATAGCAATTTCAATTCTGACAAAACTTAGTCGAAAGTTGGAAAATCTTCATAAAAAATTGTACAGACACACCTTGTCGGTATTGTTCAACAAATGTGCTTAAAATAATTCTTACTACTTAAATACGCCTGTATGGCATCCTACTGGTTCGCGCAAACTGATTCTTAAAATTATAAAAGCTTAGCGAACCGATTGTTGCATTATCCAAAAATAATCTTATATATTAATAGCCGATGGTCCAGCTAAAATGATAGTTACACTACGCTCGTCTGCGCGCCTAGCGAAAAAATGTGGCACATCTTCTAGTCATAAATTTGAAAAGTTTTCTATTGGATCTTTGGGATTGCAGCGATTCAGTTCGAATGTGGCCAAGAAACGATAACATACCTGATGACACTCGAGTCAAAAAGCATCAGGCTTCTGAACAGAAATGTGATGGGAAGAGAATTTCAATCTGGAACTATCTTAATAAATAAATGTTATCTATTAAATTATCAAAATATTTTAATTCTTTTTGATACTATATAAAGTGATTTGTTTCTATCCTCAGATTGAAAAGAAAATAAGCAGAATAGGTTCCTAAAGATTACTGGCTTTTATAGAATCGGTTCCTGGGAATTTAGGATACCACCATTGCCTGCCACCACCTCTCTCTCTCTCTCTCTCTCTCTGAGTGTGTGTGTGTTTGTGTAAATTGTTTTAGTGTTCTCTTCTCTACTTTGTCAGAATGTGACAGCAAGTAAAAACGATCATAGTAATAATGATGATGACGATCATCATCATTATTATTACGAAATAAATTAAATATTGAACACCCAAAATATAGCATACCTTAAAACAATATTTTTATCATATATATAATTTAAATAAGATGAATTTGGTCAAACTGGGCAACACTAATAATTAACGGATAAAATAAAATTATTATATTGGCCACACAAGCGCTACACTCTCTCATACGCTGACTTGTGATCTATCACAATTTACGCAATTGGTGCACATATAAACCAACATATCACAGATAACCAAAATAATATTAACATAAGGCAAATTATAATAGATAACACTAAAATATTATATAGGGTTCAGTGCAAAGAAAGACTGAAAATTCTAATACAAAGGAATTGCCCAATATTAAATAAAGAATCTTTTTTCATAGGTGATCGTCTATTGTGTACAAAAAACAAATGCACGTATAAATTCAGATTGACTGTTGTAAATGATGTCATCTTTAAGCGACTTGCAATTGGGTCCAGCAGCCTAAGAGAGATCGGAATTCGCTAAACATGCAGTTATTGACAATGAACATACGGGTAGCAACAAGAGTGCGTAGACACGATAAAGTACACATCTTCCTTGGGTATTAACACACAATTCTGTACTCTTGCGTGAATACAATCCTGCGATACATTATTTTACGTCTCTTGAATCTGTTGGCGCAATACAAGAGTGGTAGGGGGGCTAACTGAAAATGTTAATAAAACAGTCATTTATTACGCTGTTACTTGTTATCCAAGAAATGTATTTTTTGTCGTTAACTTTTACTTTAGTGAGAATAATGCTAAAAGTATTAAACGATTCTTATTCAAATAAAAACCGTTACTGATTGAATGAATTCAAGAATAAAAACAAGACGCAGTGTTTACTATTCAGGCTTTGTGTCATACTTTGTTTGGACAGGTCGGACTAAATTCAATAAACCTGAGTTGGCCTCATTAAATTTAGTTCATATAAAGTTATTAAAGGCAAAATGTACTTTTTGATCGGTATCACCTCAAGCAAGGCAGTAGAACCACTAAGATACAATGGATTATATGGTGTGAAAGAATTAGGAAGAAAAACATTAATAATGAGCGGGAAGAGAAAAGACTAATGAAGAGGACACAGAAAGTGATTGACATTGTATTTAAATTTTTGCACATTAAAGATGGCTGAAAAGCATGGTGCCGAAAGGGAGTTACACAAGAAATTAGTAAGGTCAATTACAATTGAGTAGCGAGTTCGATACTCTTTGAGTGCTCCATAATTTCGGCCTTGTACCACATTTACATGTAGAAAATCACTATCGAATAGGACCTCGAATCTGTGTTTGACTGGGGCAGGAAATGGCTTGCAAATTTTAATGCCTCCAAAACGAAACTGCTCTCATTTACCAACTATAGAGAAACCGCCCTGCCATTTTGATAATGGCTGATGCTCAACTTCACGAGAGCGTCTCTCTCTGCGCCTTCGTGGTCTCGCGTTTTCCTCTGACCTGTGGTGGAACAACTACATTGAATCAATAGCTACATCTACCGCAAGGAAAGTTGCGCCAGAGGTTTTTCCTGCCTGAGTTTAACCTTCAAATCTACAAATTTGCCATTCGCCCCTGCATTAAATACTGTTGTCCCCGCTGTTCGTCGCGAGGTTCTCGACAAAATCCAAAGAGGGATATGCACTGTGGCATGTTGGCATCTCAACTCCAGTCATTTTCTCACAGACGTGATGTGGCCTCCCTCTGTGTTTTCATCGCAAATACTCTGATAAGCTATTTTCCTTGGTGCTCCGACTGCATGAATTTAAGCATGCTACTAGGTTGGCATCTCGGTCCCACCCTTTTACTGTCGAAACAGTTAAATGCAACCGCTTCTTCTACTCCAACAGCTTTTTCTCTAGCACTTCCCGGCCGTGTAACTCCTTTTCTTTTACTTTCTTCTCTGATAACTTATAATCTTCAAAAATTTAAATGTAATGCCAATCGTCATCTTTTGACGCCTTGATCTTGACCCCGTCCGTCTCTTTATCCTTTCCTCAAACATCCCTCTTTAGTCTTACTTTCATTCTCTGTAACCCCTTGTGTGCTAGTGGCACTCACGCCTTGCTTGGGGTGAAATGCTTGAAAAAAAAAACAAAAACAAAAAAAAAACTTTGACGTGGTGTAGTGGCCAGCAAGCTGGTCTTGTCATATCAGTTACTACTGATTAGTTAGTTTTTTTTCCTTACTAGGTGCTCCCTAATTTTGGCCTTGTGTCACACCCAAGCTTCGTTTAGTAAACCATTATACTGCAACTATGATGAGTAGACCTTAGTTACAGTTAAAGTATGTACCCCACTAGAAGCACATTCAGTTTTGTCATTCTCCTGTATTGGTTGCCAATATATGTCCTGTTAAAGGTCCCAATCTGTTTATTTGACCCATAGCTGACGAAATTCGAAATCAGGGTGCCGATCTCTCGCTGCGAACCTCTCACCATAACACCACATGCACATTTTTAATATTTATGCCATTGAAATATCCTTAAATTAGATTCACACTGTTTTTTTGTTATTCGAAGGTTGAGCGTAAATATTGAATTTCGGAATTTTCATGATGAGAATTTGTTCCTGTAGAAAATAAAACCAAAAAACTTTCAGCTATTTATTGACATTTTTGCCAGATTACGTGAGATTCATTTCTGATCTTACAGAAATTGTGGCACAAGGCCGAGGGGAAATAGGGAGGGGCAGGTCTTCATTAGATATCCTTGTCCTAGTTAATCCAATTCACGACCCAGTCATGCATAACAATTTACTCATTCCCTACAAGAACTCATCCATCACTTCTCAATCCTGCATATACCATAATACCAATTATTTATTACTGTATACAAATACAATAATTGTGGCACATGGTCGAAAGGGAAGTGGGGAGAGGGCTGGGAGAGGGCTAACTATCCTATTCCTAGTTAATCACGAATATGGCACATTGATGCATTTACCACAAGTACTCATTTATTACCATTCAATCCTGCATATACTACATATTCACAAGGGACCTACAAAAAAAAAACCCATGACATAAAAATCTGGTGAAAGTTCAAAATATCTAAAAATTTCATGATACATGAAATGAGAGGGAGGGAGGGGAGATTAGATTATAATTACATTATCTTCCAAAATTCATTCATTTAAATTATTTATTCTGAGAAGACATATGTAGCGAATCATATCAGCTAACAGCAAATTAGCATACAACCTCAAAAATAGGACTCGACGTGGTTATATTAATATATATTATATTAATAAATATATTTTGTCTTGTGCCTGGAAGGCTATTTATTTGTCTATGAAAAAAAACAAAACAAAACAAAACACACAACAACTCCGAAAAACGTATTGTGTACAGATTTTAATTTTCCTCTTCAAGTTACTTGTTCAAAACGTCTCTCCTTTTAATTACTGAAATACTCGGACAGATTGAATTCATTACAGAAGCGATTACATTATTATTTTTTTTTTTTTTTTTAATGGCGACAAATTTTGTATCAATGCTAACGCCCCCAGCAACACCAGAAGACGAAGAATACTTTCCAGCTCATAAAACTATCGGCAATACCAAAGAACTTCTCGCTGCCTTCGCTGATTTGGATGATATGGAAGTTGGACTTTGTGACGTTGATACTATAAAATATGTGCTGAGATGCTTCAGATTGGGACTGTTTGATTTTGAGCTCCCCGTTGTCATGAACTGGATCAACTCTTATATTAAGGGCGACCAAGTATCATATCGAATCATCGCACCAATATTAGCAGATCGCCTCAAGGACAGACTCTGGGGAAAGGGCGCATATTTAGTACAACCGAAAGAGAAATCCTAACACTAACTACACAAAATATCGCAGAAAACGTCGCCTTATTTAAAAGGACATACTGACTATAACGACGGTGAACATCTTATCGGTATCAAGTCCGTCAAGCAACTACTTTGAATAATATTGGCCTTAAATTATATTTGACAAACGTTTGCTAACCTCATGCATCTTGCCTACGAAGTGTTTGACGCTAGACTCTTCAAGAAGTAATCTTTCCTCTGCGATATTCAGTGAATTTTTTTTAATATTGGCATCAAGCATTCATATAAAATATTCAATAGCAACTGCTTCGTTTAAATTTCCGGTGGTCTATAAGCAGGTAGGTAAGACTCACAAACGTATAGCGTTTTTACAGAAACGAACCTGGACAAATGTTTTTCATATAAAGTATTAGTTTATGGCTCTGTTACATTGCATCGATCACTATTTTATTAACACCACTCCATGTGCGAGATTTATATATATATATATAAAGCGCTACGGATCAAGAGTTTTTTAATTTCTAAATGTTAAGTTGGTCAGTTTCCAATGTAAATTAACCCCACTAAGCAAACAAATTAAAAAAAATTATACTTTTTACCACGTGATAAAAAGCTAAATTGACCGTTAATATAAATATTTAAAACCTTTACGTATTTACATTTTTCCTGTGTTGTGCTGTGAAAATGCTTACACGAAGTCTCAATTTTCAAAACGGCATGAAATGAATTTAAAGCATCCTTACCTACGTTTCCCCCCCCCCGCCCGCCCCTTATTATAACTACTTCCCTTACATTTTTTTTTTTTTTTTTTTTGCTTGTCAAAGTGAGTGGTTAGCGATCAATTCAAAATTAAATTACAAATAAAAACTAAACACTATCATGATAATTTAACTTTGTAAAATATATTTGATCTGGATTAATCGATAGTAATATAAACTTGGAAAGGTGCGCACTGTAAAATGACTAAAAGTGCACTAAACTAGTTCCTTTGCTTTAAAATTTAAATGCTTAGCAGGAAGTAAGAATGGTGATTAGAATGAGTTAGTCTGAAAGATTCCGCTTCGTTACAAGTGATTTGATGAGTATTAATTCCTCTTAAAATGCAATAGGGAATCGATAATTAAGGAGTGTCAATTTTTCAATCTAATATAAAAGTAATTTTCAGTGCAAATTTGAGGAACAATTCTCTATAGAGGACACTAGGTTTGCTCAAATAAACTAGTCTTGTATCTTATGGCTCGATGTTTATTCTAAATACAAAATGTAGTAGCCTGGAACCAAAATAATTAAAAGAAAATATTGTAAAATGCAGATAAGAATGGTAAATAATAGATTATAAAAAGTTAATATAGAATATATTCTCATAATTCATTAGAACAAGCGTTTTGCCGCCTAATGAAACCAAACAAAAGGCAGACTTCCTGAACAGTTCTCCAAAACAAGTTGCCTCCAACAGATAAGCAAAACTTTATTTCTGTATGCATTTTTTAAAATATGCAATCATTCCATTTTTTCGTTTTTTTTTTTTTTGTCTATTTCGTTGTATCTCGTATGACTCTAATTTGATGCCTTGAACCCACTAAAAATACATATAAAACAACATTCAGACCAGGCAAATGCCTCACCAGACTACCCACAACAACCACATATTTGCAATCAAATGGTGTGGTGAAATATCACTTTCGATTGAAAATTCGTGTGCTTCTAAAAAAATGTCAAGACCGGAATACCGACAACTCTGTAAGAAAGAATAGGCATCAGACGCTTATCCTCGTGTCTGGAATAAAATGTAAGTTGGAATTGGGCAGGTAAAAGATGGCCTTATTCAGTGGAACCTTCTTTGAAGATGCTAACTTTTTCTTGTCAGAATAAGGAAGGTGTTTGTGTGTGTGTGTGGGGGGAATTTAAAAAAAAAAGCGAGAGGGTATAGTTATTACAAACCCGAGAGAACTCTAATTGGAAAGTGGCAACTCTATTGCTTCACTTAAGTCATGCTGAGACTAACATCTATTTTATAAACTAATATTCTTTTCTTCATATAACTGAGTTTTATTTTAATTGAAAATGTATTGTATTTTTAATATATAAATTATCTACATAGTTATCTCTCTCTCTCTCTCTCTCTCTCTATATATATATATATATATATATATATATATATAACCCATGTACTATAAACGAGTTAAATCCTACCTTCACATGGGTAAGGCTAAAATCTTCCGTTTTTTTTAAATTTTATGCCCAGACATGAGCTTCATGTTTCCTACAAAGCAAACGTAACTTTTTGAAACGAACACCTGTTACGATTGAAAAATCCATTTTCTGCATTTAAACTTTCCACAAGCGGCTTAAAATGGAGAGATGATCCTCTTCAAAATTGTCTGAAATTTTAGTTGAAGCGAATTTAAGCATTTAGTCTAATTTTTTAACTAACCATTCAATTTCAAAATTAAATATTTTATTTATTTTCACGGATTGTGTTAGTTGAATTATAGCCAGCTTAAATCGCCATTGTCAAATAAAAATAATGGCTTAGTTTACTAAACGTGCTCGGTAACGGGCAGGCGCACTCTTTAATTTTATTGCTTTGTTTTTCACTAGATATTCAAGTACTGGATCCAATACAAGCAACACAGGAGGAAGAATTGGTGTTCAAGAATCTGATCAGCTGCTTCGAATCATATTTTCTCTTTAAATCAAGTTAGTCAGAAACTAGACTAAACCGTAAAGATTTTTTTTAAGCGCCTGATTCATTCGTGACTAAAGACGAATTTAATCTATTTAAACTTTCTTAGTGGATCTCCATAAAAAAATCAAATCACCTAGAGTTTAATGCTTTTTTTAACTTGATTCTGATTAATTCGTGCCTTTTTTCTTTTTTTTCTTTATCAATATAAAAGAATAAAGATCATTGAAAAAAATATGTAAATATTATGCAGACTCATTTGAGAAAAATAAATAAAAACCCTGTTAGATTTTTCTGTTATTTCTTTAGAAACCACAAAGCATTAAAGTTAATGTCTGATGAACCAAAAGTGAAAGATTTTTGCTGTATTTCTATAACTTGGTTCTTTTCACTACTATTGCTTATTCACTTGTCAAATATTGGTTTCCTGATGACGTCCCCTTCATAGGTTAGCAGTTTTTCAAAAAGAAACTATAACTGGTAGTTTATAAATCAACGTGAATGATGTCGATTTTTTTATTTTTTTTAAAGAACAAACTTACTCCCTTTACAAAATAGCATAAGTTGCTTTGACTAGCTTCTGACAGAAATTGGACCTACATATATTATGCGTTTATTCTAATCGGGATTGAATATTTCGACATACTAAGTTTTAAAATATTAAGATAAATATTGATTATTTCGCCTCGCAATTCAGACTAGATTCTTGTAAAGCAACGTTTTAATTTAAAAGTTACTTCCCTTGTAAGTTTTCTCCCTTGAACTGTTTAGAGAAGTGTTTCAGTAACCACATGTCTGTAATTAAAGTATTTTTTAAAATTATAACTTGAAATAAGTAATTTGAAATAAATCCCTTTAAGAATTATTCGGAGTAGTTTTGCTTTTATGTATTTGTTTATATTAAGTCTTTTCTCCAGTAAAAATTCGTTTGGATATTAGAAGCATTTTTTTAACATACTACAATGTATACTCATTAAAAAGAATTCTCTGCACAAAGTTGGCATACAGAAAAATTCCTTGGTTTCCATTTTCGCGGTGGTTTATTAGTCACCTTGTTGCTAATTTTTTTTTCTTTTTGACCACTAGCAAAAAGGAAGCGCTCTATCAATCTTATAACACTTTCTTTTTATTATGATTATACGGCTCGTAGTAAACTTGAGTTTTTCCTTGCAACTGCTCCAACCATCGTTCTACGGCTATTATAAATAATCATACGAGGCAATATCCATATATATGCCCCCCTTTTTTCTATATCTGTGTACGACAACTGCTTTACCATTTAGGCTACTAGATAATGAATGCAAAAAGATCAGATCTAACCCCGTAGATTAAAATTTGACAAGGCTTTGTACCAGTACCTAAAACCGGTGGTCACAATATTGTTACGCAGATAGTTGATAGCAAGCACACAGAAAAAAACTGCAAGAATTACCAGATAAGGTAGTAAAGGAAAATGGAGGGGAGAGGACTAACCATTAATTGCAAAAGGACATAAGGTATAGGCTTTAGTGAGAGGGAGAGCCCAATCTAGGAGCTACAGATTGGAGATGTCAAAATCGAGCAAATACAGAAATCTAACTATATGGGAAGTGATTTAAGATGACAGAAAATGTGACAACGAAATCCGAAGATACACCGAAATAACGAAAGATGCCATCGAAAAGCTTAAAAAAAAAAGGGGAATTTTCGTTTCAAAGAGTGCTGCGTGCTATCATATCCGTCCTCCTATATGGCAGTGACTGAATTTCTTTCACCGAAGAAAGTGACTTGCGGCAGCTTCAGATGGTATTCCACAGAAGAATGCTGAGAATATGGACGAGCCACGATGCAGTTTGAGATGAGAATGAAAAGAACATTTGTAGTTAGAGACAGTTGAAACTTCTGGGACACACAATGAGGAAAGAGGGCTTGGAGAATTTGTCACTCGCATAGATTTATGGTGAATTTTTAAGCTTAGATATAGCACACAGCCAAAATTATGGAAAATCTAAGGATCGGACTCACTATTCGGTAGTAACTGATCTAGGCATTGCTAGATTGGCGGCAAGGTTCTATCATTTTACTGTTGGGATGGCTGTAATAACAGTTTCTTCTCTCGCACTTCTTGCTTGTGGAACTCCCTTCCGGGTTTTTGCTTTCTAGTCAACTTCAGTCTACAAAAAATGCAATGTCAACTTTAATCTTTAAATCCAATGCCAATCGTTATTCTTTGTCTTAATTCTTTTATTGTTCTCTCTGCTTAATAGTGTTTTTTTTTTAAAATTTCTCTCACACTAAGTAACTGTGTCTTAGTGGCTTTATTGCCTTCCTTGAGGTGAAATGATTAAAAAACCATGAGATATTGAATGCATGAAAGACTAGAGAGAAATATCGAATAACCTAAGCAGCTTCTGTAAATGGATGGCCGAACCAGAGTTCAAATGCCGGTTGACTTTGTAATATTCGCTTCCTCCTTACCTTGGGCAAGTAAGAATCCATCTATAATTCCCGAATGTAGTTCCAGTAATAGCTGGCTAACTGATTCTTAGGAGACAAAGGGGCCCACCCACAATTCCAGTTCCATGATTGTGCGAATCTATCAATAATTGCTTCTTTATCCAATTCGTCTAACAATTCCTTTTCAATGGATAGCAACATATGATTCCAAATTCTCCTCAGACAGTGTGAATTTCTTAACCTTGTAAGTTCAGGATCTTTAGCTTTGAAAATATCATCTCACACTGGACCTGAGTAAATGATAGTAGACAGATGACTTTATAAAGTTCTTATTGCTTTTTATTACTAAAACAGTTGTCTGTGTTTGTATTTTTATTGCATTTTTATTTGATATATGTGGCTCCGCTTGCTATCGGGCAAGCAGATACCCAGGCCAGTCCGCCACTGATAAGATTTAAATATGTATAACATTGTCAGTAATCACTCTTTCGTTATTAGTGTTTAGAGTTAGTTGTCTGTGTTTGTTTCTTTATTGCATTTTTATTTGATATAGGTGGCCCACTCCATCAGGGGCCCACTTGCCATCGGGCAAATTGACACCCAGGCCGGTCCGCCACTGCCGGTGACGCGCCTATATGGAAACGATTACGTAGTGCACAATTACACTTAAGTGCAGTGCGAAGCTGTGGATTCTACGATCCATGATTGAAGTCGACTTCTACTCTGTTAAGGCTGTCAATTCATTTTAAAGACGATTTAAGTAACAAAAGATACATGTGTGTCAGAGTGAAGCATTTCAGTTTGGGTACGTCAAAGATAAACACTCTAACAATTTATTTTATAAGCTGTATCCTTTCAGAACACAAGAAACCATGGCTCTCCACAACTTCCTGTTTTTTTGTTTCTCTAAGTAACTTTCGTCCCATTTACCAACTGTCTTTGTTCTGCCATCGTCAGGTCGGTTACTCGCTATTTCCTCCACCTTCAATATGTCGTGTAAGTGTTCAATTTTCCATGCCCTCTTTTCTCATATTAGTCCTATTTATGATGATAAACTACGTCAGGCAGCAAGGCCTCTGATCGGGAGGTTTTGAGGTATGTGGGACCACATCTTAATTGCTGTAGTTCCCAGGTCCATTCTGGCCTGAAGTGGTAGCACCTGTTAGGGTCCCAGCAATTGACAAATAGTGAACCCAAAAATAAAAACAAAACACTGTGAAAGCATAAAATTATATTTTTATAGTAAAAATACTAGATATTTTTATATATATATATATATATATATATATATCAAATTACGAACAATACATGCTTTAGCAAAATGACCCAAAATACATTTTATCTAGGTATGTCCATTTTAGGCTTTTTTACCATTTTTTTTTTAGTTGTTTTTTTTTTTCAGTTGAAAGACAGATTAATTTGGAAATTCTTGTAAAAATTAAGTACTTGTTGGATTTTAATGAAAACTTCAGAACTTATTCAGAAATGAATGAACTTATTTTAGAAATGTTAGTCTCTTTGAAAGTCATGGTATAAATATTTTTTTTTATATCTGTTACCCCCCTCGAACTTAATTTTATGAAAACTCAAAAAAATTTTATTTGCAACCTGAATTTTTTTTTAATTAAATGCACAAAACACTGAAAAATCTAAATCATCGATTTTTTTGTTAAAAAAATGTCCAAAATTGTCCAAACTTTTACCTCAATTGTAAAAATACAAAACCCAATAAAACTAAGACAATATTTAATTAAGAAAGATTTTTAATGGCTTTTCTGAATAATATATACGAAGGTAATTATTATCTGAAAGAAAAAAATTTTTTTGATGAAAAATGAATTTTTACATTAATTTTTTTTGTTTCAATTTTAAATACACAATATGACAAAAGGTTGTTATATATTTATACATTAAGTTCTTTATGCAATCTTATGGAAATGATATATTATGTTCTCTACTTTTTAAAGATCATAAATTTGAAAGCTTATTAAAATCTGACAATCATTGATATTTTTAAAATAATTTTTAATATTCCAAAATTGTATTTAAAATCGTCTCCAACGGAAGTATGGATGTACAGCATTGAAATAATGTCACGTGAGTAGTTTCCCTTGATAGAAGCAAGTTGTTTTTACTTCAGAAATTGCTTTGCATTCGTTCAGTAACAACACAACAACGCTTGTCAAGTTTTCTGAATATCGTCGTATTATTTTCAATTTTTTTCTTTTTCTTTTCAAATATAATCAAATAGTGGGATAAAAGAAAATATCGACTATTTATAATTACAAAAAAATAAAAATCGCATTTGGAAGTCCACCCAAATTTTCAAGTTTGAAATCGAATGCATAAATTCATTGTACATTACTTTGGAATTATTATTCACACGACAAATTATCAATTAAAACGATTTTTGGAGTTTAAATTCTCTGGAATTAGCTCGCCACTAAATACCTGTTGAGTCAAACCCAACATAGCATGTTAATTTTATTAATAAATAAAATAAAACTCATTACTGCCATATCACAATTATTAATAAATAGAAAAAAATCTGCCTTAATAAAAAGAAATAAAATCTCATTTCATTAAGTTAACCTGTTTCAATTAATGGTGTTTCATGTAATTTTTATATTCTCAGAAAAATATTTCATGACTGAAATAATAAACCTCAATTTAAAAAAAATGTTTTTACTGTTTTATTTTTACTTGTAAAATTTGATTTTCTTTCATAATTTAAATGTTATTTTCAGTGCAGAATTCTTCCTCAAACGTAAGGTAAAAAAAAAAAAATTTGAAAGTGAATTTTTTTTTAAATCTACTAACCAGATTCACTTAAAATTAGAACGAATTATATCACTTCTGCGCTACCGTCCGATAAATTCCACTGCCGTAAGTTGTCAATATATTGACGTACATCAATTAACGCCTGTCAAACGCACACGAAATGAACGACTACGGTTGGAAATATCTCTCTTAAAAAATTTTCTGCTAAAAATGTAAGTAATGTTTCTTTCAAATTACATTAAGTATACTCTAATCATTCTAAATTTCCTAAGATAACAAAAGAAAAAGGTGTAATTGAATTTTACATGATTTTTTAACTAACTATGATCTTATTTACAAACTCAGACAGAAAGGCCGATAAGTTCGATTTTACGAAATTTTTTTGACTCTAAAAAAACAAGATTTTTTAAATAAAATTTTTAACATTTATAGGAAGGATTAAAAAATCTGAAAAAATATTCAGAAAATACTTTGGTCTTTCCTCTTTAATAACAACATATATATTTAAACCTTAAAAATTGTTTTATCAATTTGGGGACCTTTTGTCGTCAAGGTATACCACTTTTTAGCGAAATATTGGACATACCTAATTTTATCTGTAGTTGTTCAAAATATTTAGATTTCGGCATTAAATAACCCATAGAGGTTGATATACCGCTAAACAAAATCAACCAAATAATCAACAGGAAAGAACCTTTTCATGACATTAACTCATATAATATCCTACAATTTCTTAAAGAAATCAAACTGTATTCCAAAATATAACTTCAACAAAACTATAATATAAAACACAACACTAGTAATTATGTCCATGCACAAAAGCTGAGTATCATCTACCACGTAATCAATTGTGAAAGAATAATATAATATTTTTATTACTTCAAATTAAATTTCGACATTAAATGACCCATAAGGAGTTGATATGCCGTTAAACAAACAAATCAATCTTCATTACGTGTTCCATAAATTTCACTTGTCTCTGATTGTTAACATCAGTTTCCTTATAGACTCAGAAATGGAGGCGAAAGTTTATTTATTTATTATATATCTTATTTTTATTTATTTATGAAGGAAATCTTCCACCCCAACGGAGTTTTAGACAATTTCGTTTATTAATTTGGCTCTTTGACGAATCCCGCCCATTTAACCGAGCATCTCAACGAATACTGAGAAAAAATTGGATACCCCGATTATTATGACTCCCTTGTATTAAGCACCCTTGAGTAATTCCTATTCACCTTTGTCATTACTCAGGTTCTGTAAGGCCTTTCACATCTAATACCTTTTTATTACAACCCTTAACGGATTTTTTTTCTTTTAATTCACCCCAAATAATGTGAAGTTTCTTATCGCAAATATTAATTCACCCTAAGATATTATAAATTTTAAATCCGTTTGTTTTACTTACCTCGCAACAACACCAACTATCAGAACGAAAAAAGTACCAAAAATCAGAGTTAGTCACATTTCCTAAGTGTAGATGAGATTCGAGGTACTTACAAGGAATTTACAATTTTTAAAGAAAAAAAAAACTGTTTTGGTATGTTTATCGGGATAAGCACGAACGTAGACTCCACACTTAGAAATAGCGCACCCGAGTCGCCTACATTCCGGGTGATCGGAAATGTCAACTCAGCCGGAGTGCAATGGAAGGGCCTCACTCTGGGGGAATCGTGTGGATTTTAGTAAATATAAATTCTTTATATTTTGGAGTGAATTAAAAGAAAAAAAATCCTTGACAGATCAAGTCTTTTCATCCCTAAATGTATATACTGTAGTATGATGCTAGAAGGCATGGTATTCAAATTTCACAGCGTCAAAAGAAGCCAGGGCCAGGCTACTCCTGGCCACCGAATACAGGAGTACTTGATCTCATGCCTGCATCCAGTATTGCAAGCGTGAGATCAAGAACACTGAACAAATGAATATATAAACAACCGATCCTGGCAGTCACGGGCAATTTCTCGCGAACATCATTGGAGAATGTAAGGTGCGGGGATATCAGACACTGGTTGACTGACAGAGTAACTGACGAAATATTGGAGTAAATGAAATGATAAATCATGAAGGTCAAATCTTGGCATCACACATCATAACAATACGTTCCAGGATAATATATTTTAGTAATATTTATTTTGATAGGCATTTTATGTGTATATGTGTATATGTGTATATATGTATATGTATATATATATATATGTATATGTATATATATATATATATATATATGTATATGTATATATATATATATATGTATATGTATATATATATATATATATGTATATGTATATATATATATATGTATATATATATATATATGTATATGTATATATATATATATATGTATATGTATATATATATATATGTATA
>OZ038485.1:65687868-66050368 GCA_964036315.1 Acanthosepion esculentum
TTTCTTAATGCGTTTCTTAGATTTTGGAAGACTTCTTTTGTTATTTCAATGTGCCTACTGGCATGTTAGAACATTTCTCAGATAATTAAATTTTGGTCCTTGCTTGATTTTGACATCGCATCTTTGTAACTCGCATCTTGCGCTGTTCCTCATGCAATTGATGGTTAGTCCTTTTTCCCGCTTTCTTTTACTACATTGTTTAGGTGTTCCTACAGTTTTCTTCCTGTGTCTGCTATCAATACCGTGTCATTTGTATACCTTATATTGCTTAGATTGTATCCACTAATAATAAATCTTGGTAGGACTTGTAGTTCTCTTATGATTGACTCGCTGCATAAGTTAAATAAATCCGATAAAAAACACACTCTTGTCTTGCGTCCATTTCTATTTTTCTGTGCTTAGTCAATTCACTTTATGCCCGCATGCATGCTGTTTGCTCCCAGTATATATTCGGGATCATTCGAATGTCTTCCTCAAATAAATCAAATTTTTCTAGCAGCTTCAATCAAATGCTAATAAATAAGTTAATAAAGTTTTAAATTGTATTACAATTATTGGGAAATTATTTACTATATTTATTGAGACTATGACGAATTACCGCCAGTATAGCGTCACCCATCACGCTAAAAGTAAAACGTTAGTTATACCATTTCACAATTCACAATGTTTCTGATGAATTTCCCCCTATGGTACTTAGACTTTATGAGTTTAAACGTAGTACTAAATTGACGGTAAGGTCTCATCAGTTTAGAGTTGAAAGGGCGAGATGTAACCGTAAGTTCTATGCTAACAGTTTCTTCTTTCGCACTTCTCGCTTTTTGAACTTTATTCCGGGTTCTTACGTTCCAGTCGATTTTGATGTTTACAAATTTAAATGACATGTCAGTCATTATCTTCTGTCGTCTTAATTCCGGTTCTTTTATTGTTTTATCTCCTGATTAGTGTTTTTCACATATTCGCTCACATTCAGTAAGCCCTTAAGTGGCTTTATTGCCTTGCTCGGGGAGAAATGAATAAAAAATACCCAAAACAAAACAAGAAATCTCCTAGCAATCTCAAGCAGAATTTGTATGTTTCCAGAATAGTGCTGCATATTTGAATACAGTTACTGATTTGTTCGCAATTTGAAGACGTAGTTTATTTATTGAAGAAATAAGATGGGTTATTTGTTACGTCAGCATAGCATATTCGCTTGACAGATCGTCATGATTGCAAGTGGTAATAAATTGACACGCAAATAGACTTCAGAGACAACAAAGGAAAGCAATAAAGAAAGCAAGACAGACATGTTTGTAGTTATTATTCACTCGGATCATTTTCTTGACATCGTCCCATGGAATCAATTGCTAGGTCAGATACCAAGAAAGTCAGTTCACTATGTCGGGCGAGACAATGTTTCTGTCCAGAATCTATCTTACATCTCTATAAGTCTACGGTGCTTAGAATATTACTGTCACATATGGTCCGGTGTCCCTGTTATTTATCTGAGCTCCTTGATAAGATCCAAAGAAGAATCAGATATATTATTGGTCCTGATCTGGCGGCTCAGCTTCAGTTACTTTCCCACCGCCGTAAGGTTGCCTGTCTATGGCTTTTCTATAAATACTTTCATGGTAATTGTCCGGATGAGCTCTTTGCTATGGTACCTAGAGTTTTTTTAATTAAAAACGCAGCACTAGACTGGCGTCAAGATCTCATCAATCTGCAGTTAAGCTGGCTAGATGCAATCGTAAGTTCAAAGCTAACAGTTTCTTCTCTCGCACTTCTCGCTTGTGGAACTCCCGGCTCCATGTTTTCCAGTCAATTTCAATCTGCAAAAATTTAAATCCAATGTCAATCGCTATCTACTGTCCACCTGATTACTCTCTTCTCGTTCTGTTCATCATTATTGTTTCTGTTCCTAATTCTTCCACACCCCGTAACCCCTTGTGTTTTAGTGGCATGCTGGGAGTGATACCGATTATAAAAAAAGATGGTTTAATTGAATGGCTTAGGTTAAGTAGGTACTTTTCTTTATTCTTTTCATGGTTTAAAATTAGGTTTTATCTGTGTAAGAACAACAAATATTTTTCTTTGTAATGTTTGTAATGTCTTGAGCAGAAAATCGAAACAATAACAGTCAGTGTGTTATATCCTATCATAAAGATATGTTTTCAGTTTTGAGTCAGACGTATTCGGACTTACACTTGAAAGTAATGGAGACAATAAACATTGTTTAAAAATGTTTGTTTTAATTGCTTAGAAACAAGGGAAAGCGGGCTGAAGTTCAATGTAATATCTAATCTCGTATATGGCAGCGAATACTGGACAATCTCCTCACAGAAGAAGAAATTAAAACCCTCGAAATATGGTTCTACCAGGCCCGTTGTTTGGAATGGTGGAGGCTGCTTTTAAGTTGCAGGCCGCGGGTAAGAATTTTCATACCTTCTCCTGGCGACAGGCTTGGGTTCTACCGTTGCATACCGAAATATCATAGACAAAACATGTGAACAACGAGGAAGTACTAAAGAAAATGGAGAATCGAAAAAGTTCATACTTATAATCGAAAGAGACATTTGACATTTCAGGGACATAATGAAGGAAATCATGGCGAATTTAGAACTTGTTGGACGTATTGAAAGCAAGTGTAGCAGAGGAAACAGCGACTACATTACTTTATTTAAAATATTTTTTGAGTAAATGGATGGCAGAAGAAGAACAAAGAGGAATGGTAAAGTTTAGAAGTTATTTAGTGCAACAAAGATAGGAAGTTGTGGAGAGCCATAATCGCTTACGTCTTGTAGGGACACGATACATAAAAGAAGCAGCATGTTTTAATTGAAAGAGTTTTCACTATTTGTTGGATGTGTTTCAGTAAATAAATATATATACCAGCTATAGTACATATTATATAGAAAGACGACCGACCTTCGCTAAGTATTGAATATGGACTCTTCCATTGGGTGTTCGCTCTGAACGGTTTTGGCTAATTTATTAGCCAGTTTCAAGGAATTAGGTCGTACTATTATGGTGATTTTTTAAGCGTAGCTTAGATATGGCACAAGGTCGAAAGTATGGGGCGCCTGGTAAGGATCAAAATCACTATTCAGTCGTAATGGATCTAGCAAGACAAGCTTGCTAGCCATTACACCACATCGAAGTCGGTCGTGCTATTATGAATTGTATGTAAGTACTATTTCAAATAGTATGTAAGTTGCTGAAAGGTAGGCATATTTTTAATTCAAGAATGCAGCCAGTACACTGTGGTCGTGTTCGTAGCTGATGTTATTGAAGTTTTTTTTCGTTATTTATGATGATAGCGCCTATTATTTTTAGACGTTTTAAATTAAATAAAAATCATAAAAAAATTGAACAAAAGATTTTCTGTAATAACAAGAGGTGCACAAAAGAACATTTATTGTTGTGTGTCTAAACACACACACACACACACACACACACACACACAAAATTATATTTAAAATTTCTCATTTCTATGTAAATGTGTCCACACACCTTTTTAAACTTTTGTTTTGATGGTTGCTTTTTTTTCGAGGCATGAAAGACAAATTCCTGAATTCAATTGTTTTGAACATTCTTCCCGGATCAAATTATATACCTCGTTGTTCACTACTGCATATATGCACACATAATTGGCTCTTGCATGTTCCTGCACAAATGACAGAGGTGGGGATATTTTGAACTAATGTGTCGTTTGTTCGTGAATGGGCGTGTTTGCACACACTTTAAACAGAATAAGCGAAAATGCGTATAATTGTCTACATTAGTGTGAGTGTGTATATACAACAAACCTGTTTGTATAAAAAGGGTTGTGGTGTGTATTTACGAGAGAGAATATGTGAAAGTGTTTCAACTGTGTTCCTGTGAGTGTGAGAAAGAGAGAGTATGTTTGTGTCTGTATCTGAACAACAATGTGGCAATGACTTAATGACTGCTCGTCATTTTATGAATATGCAAGAAAATATGACATAAAGCGAATTAAATGCAGAATTAAACTATTTATTTCAATGATCAACATTTTAAATGTAATTTATTTAGTTTTCATTTTACCTTATCATCAAAATCATGTAACATATTTATGTGTGTTTTTATGAGATTTATAATACGAAGACACACACACACACATGTACGCACGTACATCCTGTCACTCATAACGCACATACTCATACATGAATTATTTTTAACTATACAATCAACAGTATACACGAATGTCTTTACTATTTCGTATATTTCTACACACAGACGCGCGCACGCGCGCACACACACACATATATATCCAAATGTAAAAGAACGAAGAATAATATTACAACGTTCAAAACATTAATTTAAAACAGGGCACAATACAAAAGTAGAGCGATAAATATTTATTATACGCTGTTACATGCAAGTATCCACTATAA
This sequence comes from Acanthosepion esculentum, assembly GCA_964036315.1. Lineage (NCBI taxonomy): Eukaryota > Metazoa > Mollusca > Cephalopoda > Sepiida > Sepiidae > Acanthosepion > Acanthosepion esculentum. The sequence goes on from OZ038485.1 coordinate 65,692,266, forward strand.
AAGTGTACATCTCTTCAGGCGGTTAACAATGATTGTAATAAATAATCATTTAAAATTGCAATTAATGAAATATCACTTCCTTTTCAATTTTGGAAACTTTTCCATAAAAGGTAAAAAGGATTTATATAAAGAAAAAGGAAAGAAAATAAGAAATCAATAAAAGAAAAAGAAAGAGGAAAGAAAAGAAAGCTAAGAGAAAATAAATCCCTTGTGTATATGCGTTATATTACATCAGTTGAAAATCCGGGGGTTTCTGAGAGAATATACATTGGAAGTACAATGAATGAATTTACAAAACGTTTCTATAACCATCCCTCATCCTTTAATAATGCGGATAAACGAAATATGACTTCACTTTCGAAATATTTTTAGAGATTGAAAGACGAAAATAAAACACCTAAGGTTAAATGGAAAATTCTAAAACTAGCTAGAATCTCTAGATCGTTGAACGAACCATGCTTCCTCTGTCTACAGGAGAAAATGGAAATAATTAAGTTCTTGAATAGTAACATTTTAGTGAATCAAAGATATGAAACAGCGGTTGCAAGCATATTAAAGAATTAACCTTACAATCCTGTTAAATTTATTGACTCAAGAATCAATCTTCTTATGTTTATTATCTTTATAAACATTTTAATTAACATCGTTAATTTATTCTAGTTTTGTGTTTTTTATTGGTTAATATTCGTAATTTACTAGTAGTATGATTAGCCATGAATTAGCTTATTATATTTATTTTTATATTTATTTTAATTTTATTTTTCTCTTGCTGTTTTAATAACAGTCTCTAATTTAAAATTAATATAATAATATAATAGTTTAAAATTTATTTTGTATTCTAATTTATAATGTAAGGTCGGTTTTGTTAAGTATTGTATTGCTTCTTAAAGTGTCTTTTTTATATTCTATGATAATTTTGTTTGAATATATGATTTCATATAAAATGCCATAAAATTTGTTAAACCATTTACGCAACATTTCCGTTCAAATTTGAATTCTCTTATTCAACGTAATTTCATTGGCTTAATTCGTATTAACATCTTACAATATGCTACTTTCTTACTTTCCTCTTCCTGTGTCTCTGTGTAATTTTGAATATATTTCTTTTAAACTTTTCTTTTTTTGTCTTTCCTCTTGGTAGTAGGGTTAAATTCTTATGCTTTCTCTTGCCTTTCTTTCCTTTCTTTTTCTTTTATTGATGGAAAATTTTACAAAAACGGAAAATGAAGTGATGTTTCATTAATTGCAATTTTAAATAAGATTGTTTATTACCATCATTGTTCACATTCTGAAGAGACATTTTATTTTAAACGTTGAAACGAAATATACAATTTTGTAGTGGATACTTACGTGTTCTAATGTAACAGTGTGTGTGTGTGTGTGTGTGTATGCGTGTGAGTGTGAGCGTGCGTGTGTGTGCGAGCGTGGGTCTGTGTGTGAGTGTGTGTGTACTGTGTGCGAACAATGTGTAATATGTAGGTGGTGTAATGGGTAGCGATTCGGGATGAGAAATCTGATAGTCAAGTTCAAATTCCACTCCAGCTGACTTCATCCATTTATGCGCAAATACCCTTGGAAAAGGTAGTATGAATCCATCTCTTCTCCCCTACCCCAGCTATGGTTAAAGAATAGGACAGACTAGGCTCTCTAGCCATTGTTGGCAACCAGTCTAGGAGAAGGACAACTTTGAATTCAAAACTGGTAGAGGTATCTTAAGCAAGATCACTGTTAGATTTCGACCAAAGTGCTTAACCGAAGAACAACTCATTGAATAAGAGTTGTGCAAGGATCCTGGAATGGATTGGGCGTCAATTACAATTGCAATTGCACACACACACACACACACACACACACACACACACACACACACACACACACACACACATATCTATCTATTTCTCTTTCTCTCTCTCTCTCTCTCTCTCTCTCTCTCTCTCTCTCTCTCTCTCTCTATATATATATATATATATATATATATATATATATATATAGAGAGAGAGAGAGAGAGAGATAGATATAGATAGATATATATAGATAGATAGATAATATATATACATTAATGTAATTTATTAATGTAATCTACACAAAGCAAGGTAGTAAAGCGACTAAGGCATCGGGGTTAGTGGGTGCGAAAGAATTAGAAAACAGAAAACATTATGAAGGAGCGGGAACAACAGTAGATAACGACTGACATTGCATTTAAATTTTTGAAGATTAAAGTTGGCCGGAAATCATGGAGCCGAAAGAGAGTCCCGGAATCGAGAAGTATGAGAAAAGAAACTGTTAGCATAGAACTTATGATTACGCCTGGCCAGTGCAAATCGACGAGACCTTCTGCGCTAAATTCATAAAGTTTAGGTGCCATAGCGAAGAGCTTATCCGAAAATTTACCAATGGAAGTATTTATAGAAATACTTTAAAGAAAAACAAAGCAACTTTACGGCAGTCGGAAAGTGACTGAAGCCGAGACGCCAGATCGGGACGAATAATATTGCTGATTCTACTTTGGATTTTATCTAGAATCTCTAAATAAATAACAGGAGCACCGGACCATATGTGACAGTAATATTCTAAGCATTGGCGAATGATAGACTTATAGATATGTAAGATAGATTCTGGAGAAGAAAATTGTCTGGTACGACATTTATGTATGTATGTATGTATGTATGTATGTATAACTCGGTAAGTTCCTTTATACGCATTCACTTATGAAAAAACGAATAATCCGACACGAAAAGGCTGAAACGACATGTCACCTGTCTTCTATTTAATAGAATATACTTTAATGCTTAATAATTTATTTAATAGAATATGCTTAAATATTATATGTTTAAGATATATGAGAACTCAATATATATATATATATATATATATATATATATATATATATATATATATATATATATATAGATAGATAGAGAGAGAGAGAGGCACGGTGGAGTAATGGATAGCGGCTTGGATTGAGGAATGGGAGATTTGAATTCCAGTAGAGTCCATTACATTCTTTTACGTGCTAATACCCTTGGGAAAGGTATGAATCCTCTTCTAAATAGCAGGACGGATTGGGACTGGTCTAGGAGAAGGACAACTCTGAATTCAAAATCTGCGGCCCTTGTGGATTGTCCTGCACGAAACCTTCACCACTGTAATCAAATCTCATGTGCTGTTGTCGTTCCTAGGAACTGATCTGCTTGACCCTCATACGTCGAATTCGACGGGAGAGTGGAGTATAGGCCTAGTATTAGGTGAATATTTAGTATATATATATAAGGGGGTCCTCGAATGACATTGGATATCCGTTCTTACGATGCGACATAGTCATGTGGGTGTAAGGGGAGGAAGTAAGTGCAGATTATGAGGATATGTAGGATAGATGATAGATTGAAGAGTTTATGCTTGTAGTGATCTGGAAAGCAACCAAGCAGGAGTCTGTTCCACTAAGTAGCGGTACCTGGGAAGAGGCTGTCTGAGTAGAACTTGCTTCTTACCAATCCAATACGAAGGGAATGAAGAAGAATCGACCCTGTGTAGGTGGCATGGTGGGTCTTAGATGTAAAGGTCTGAACTTGTGGAACTGAGGAATGTAGCTCGCCATGACATTTGCCATGATAATAACGAAGAGGCTGTATGGTGGAAAATAACACAAGGCTGCGTAAAGTATTTTGAACTTTTTCAAGGCTGAGAAGTAAGAATTCGCAGTTCCAGCCCATCTCTCTCTCTCTCTCTCTCTCTCTCTCTCTCTCTCTCTCTCTCTATATATATATATATATATATATATATATATATATATATAAATATGTGGTGCAGTTGTCTGCACGCTCCAAAAGTTTGTATCCGTTATCAATAACACATTTAAAAATAACATATTTTGATTCGCATTATATTTTTCGTCTCGGATGCGATCTGAATTTTAACAAAAACAAAATAATTTCCATGCCTGAAGATGACTGAATGTACAGTCGAAAGTACTTGCGTATTTAAGAAAGACCTTATACAGCTTATACTTTTAAAAAACAAGGATCATAACATTCATCGAGTGATTAGTAGGTTAATGCATCTTTAAAATTTAGTTAGCGAAGGGATTTCGCCATTTTATATCATTAACTTTAATAATTTACTTTTTGTATTCATTGATATATATATATATATATATATATATATATATATATATATATATATATATATATATACCCGGATATTAGAGACCCGGATATAAGAGAGATTTTCTCTGGTCCCAAATTAGAGCCTGTGTTAATGTATATATAATAGACCAAACCCTGATATAAGAGAAACCCGGATATAAGAGACTTATTCTCCGGTTTACACCAACTCTCTTATATCCGGGTTACACTGTATATATATATATATATATATATATATATATATATGGCATGATGGGTCTTAGATGTAAAGATATATATATATATATATATATATATATATATATATATATATATATATATATATATACATCTGGGGAGAGAGAGAGACGAGAGAGATATTAAAAAGAATGTATGTTTATGTACACGGCTCTATGTCTCTGTGGTCAGTTGCATTATTATGTCATATTAAAACAAACGCATTATTTTTATGTAAACACACAAATGCAATATTCAATATAGAATGTAGATCCTATTTGACGAGTTGATCTGGATCAAAAATCTTAGCACTTTGGACCTTTGTGTTATTGTCTGTAGAGGTGCGTATATATGTGCGAATAAATGTGTGTGTGTTTATATACATGCATGAGTCGTTTGTGTACATCACTCAGTCACATGCTTAGGCGATCATGTATCTTTCGATACATGATTAACGAGGCTGAAATTTTCCCGCAGTAGGTTGCCATTTCTTTCTGCAGTAGACCAGTTGCTATCCAAGAACACGGTCTGTCCTGTATTTACCCATAGCTTCTTTCAAATAAGAAGTGTCCACTATAAAAAATAAATCATTTAATTAATTCCTTCGAAATTATTTTGTTTACATTTCGGATAGGAAACTGAGCTCTCGAAATGGACTCTCGAGAAAAATAATTCGGGTGAAGGGGGTGTGCTTTCCTTAAATAGGGTAAAAAGAGTCTTGCTTACTGTGAAGTCCTTCGTGATAAAGTATACCAGATCAAATGGTAGTTCCCTCTACGAAGTGGGACGAAGGTTCGATTCCTACCGGAGGACACCTTTTCTTTACTAAGATTTCTCGAATGCGCAGGCCGATAGATGTAATAATACACAATGTTTAAGTGCTTGTGTTAATGTGGGCAGATAAAAATGAGGCATCTGTAGAATAAGAAGTGTCTTCTAATAACATTTGAAGCAATAAAAATTGTCGGATTAAAAATTAATCCATTAATTCTTTCAAGATTAATAAACGTACAAAATAATCGTGCCGTGGAGATTATTTAAAAAAATAATAAGCGCGTTCTCCTGGCGTGGGGTGAGGGTGTGGATGTAGTGGATTGAGTAGACCTGATGGAATTAACTTATTCCTGCGGGTACTTGTGTTTGGTACATACGATTGTGAGATTTTGTACATTGCAGTATGTGTATAAATATGCGTATTATGGTGGCATAAGAGAAGGAGTATTGTGTAAGTAACTTTGTGTACGTGCGTTGTCTGTGTGTATGTTTCTGTGTGCAGTTCTGCGTGTGTGTATGTGTGGGTGCGCATGAAGAAGTATGTGTATGCGCGCGTGTTTGTGTTGATGTGTTTAATGTGGACAACTGACATAATGAAATTACAGTTTACGAAGGAAATGAGTGCCGAAAAGATTTCAGATGGAAATTTACCAAGTTTTTTTTTTTTTTAACTTTTTTGTAAAAGTTTTTTTTTAGGAAAATTACCTAATTTTCCCCACGTCTTATTTGTCTTTTGTCACTGCTTTTCTTACACACACACACACACACACACACACACACACACACACACACACACACACACACACACACACACACACACACGCACGCATGTTGACAACTTTTCATGTATGTTTAATTACGCACACTCTCTCTTCCAAATTGATTACTTATGCACATACAAACACATTAAGACACACACACACGCGCGCGCGCGTACGTGCGCACAAACACACTCTCTCACCCACAACGTACATACTCTTACATGAATTAGTTTTACCCACGCAAAAATCAGTACCCGGATGTCTTTTCTATATTTCTACCTTCAAAGACTTTTCGATATCTGTGTGATATCACGAATATATATAGTCATTTTTTAAAAACTTACACGTATATTGACGCTATTGCAATTACAGACACTCACATAAGTTCTCAGATGATTTCACATACGCAAAGCCATAGAAAAAAAAAAAGGAAAAACAGAGAAAAGGAAAAACAAAGAAAAGGAAAAAACAAAGAAAAGGAAAAAACAAACCCCCTATATACACACACACACACGCGGTTTAAAGGGTGTGGTTCGGGTGATTTTCACACCTGAGAATTATGAAATAAATCATACAGAACTCACACACACACGCACACACACACACACACGCACACACGCACGCACACATACCCACACACAGAAGCACATTTACTTCCCCTCCTCTTTCTCAATCCATTATACACTCAATTGTGTCCACATTTACAGCATTGTTCATGTTCTCATATAAAAAGAATTCATTTTTCCATTAAATACTTAAGGGGAAAGGCGTATAATAACCGAAAATTTCCACTCCTAACCTTCTTACAAGGTAAACAGAATTATGCAATTAGAGTGACGATAGGACAGTGAAGCTTCGATCTGGGATTTCTGCTATTTCATTCTTCTTGGTGAACATTCGAATCTCAATTTATTGATCATACTGTCGTTTTAAAAAATTGAAATTCTACGCACACACACCCACTCAATAAATTATGGTTTCATCGCAAAAAAGACCTGCACTTTTAAGACTCTGACAGGATTATGTCAACAAAATTTTTTCAATTTTATATTTGAGAAAAACAAAAAAGTAAGTTCATATTAATAATAAATTTGACATCTTGGAGCAAAGGAAAATATAAAAGTTGCTGAGACAAGGAATCAAAACAACCAAGAAGAAGAAAAAAAACTGTAACTGTGAGTCGCTTCGTGTTCTACAATTGCGTCGAATTGCTCAGAGATTTATTTCTTCTGATGAAGTTGTTTGCGAACTTGAAATAACATCTACGCTGGTTTGATTAACGAGTGAGAACTTCATCTCTATAAGTTAGAAGAAGAAGGACATAAAAAGTAAGAAGAAATCGAGTAAAAGAAGAAAGAAAGAACCGTAAAGTAACCAATTTATAAGTAGGAATTCGATAAAGAACAAACGAACGAAGGAAAGCAAGTCGGAAAATAAAGAAGTCAACGCGGAAGGAAAGAGAGAAAAACAGTTTGTATAACTTTTTTTTTTGTATAGTTGTCCGATTACTTAATCAAATTTTCTTTCGTCGTTGTTATTTTGTTATGACTTTTATTTCTTCTTTAACAAATATTGAAAAAAGTTAAATTTACCTAAAAATGTCTACATTTCTCGTTCTTGTCTACTTTTTGTTCCGCTCTGCCAAATTTTGCATGAAACAAATCGAGAATTTAGTAACAATGACTGTTTATGGAAAACTGCCGAGGTAAGTGTCTTTGAAAGACAGCGGAATTTCATTCATCAGATGCCTTGTTAAATACTTTGTTCAACGCAAGGATTACACTTAATGCTTAACTGCATTTAATATTAAAAATAGCCTTTTGATCATACATATGGTTACGCAACTTCGGTTATCAAATTGAAATTAATAATACAACTAGACCAATTGGAAATATCTTGAGCCTTCAAAGTAGAAGTAGCTCACTCAGTGATTAGACTGATTGAAGGAATCTCTGTCTGCTTTTAGGTTTGCTAGTAAACTTACTAGTAACTTACTGACAATAATTACTACTACAAATCATTACTCCCGCCAAAGTAAATGTGTCCTTATCTAAAATTTCTAAAATCTGTTGTACTCACGGGGAAATAAAAAAGCCTAAAGAAAAAAAGTTACAAAGTGGAACACTTTGAGAGAGAAAGAATTTTTATTAAAAAAAATGCTACCATGAAAATGTAGGCCATAATATTGTGTATATGTACGAAGTTATATTTATAGTGCCGTGGTGTACCAAATACAAGTGCCGCCACGATTTTCTACAGTCCTCCTCCGGCACAGTGCTTATTTGGGACGACACACTTTTCAAATAATTTTCTTCGCTGCACGTTTTGTTCCATGTTTTATTAAATTTCGATAAAATTTCCCGGCGGAATCTTTATTTGAACCGGTACTATAATTGTGTAAGTTTGAATGTTTCCGCTGGCAGGACTATTCTAAATGGCACTTGTGTTAAAAACAAAAAAGTATCTTCGCAAAACTATTTGCAGTTAACATATGCATGTTTATTTGGATAAATAAACATCCTTGCATGATTTTATATAACACTCGCGTCAGTTTGCACCTCTAAAAATGCCGCGCTTTCTCTCATTTTCTCAGGTGTGTTGTGTTTTTTGTTCCTGTTTTATCCTGAATTCTTAATTACTACTAAAACTGAAATAGATAAAAAAAATTGCATCACATATTTTTAAAGCATTTTAATGAACTTAGACTGCAATGTATTTGGAGCATAAAAGATTTGATTATTGTTTAAATATTAAATGAATTCAAGATACTTTCATCGGAAAAAAGATACTTCTTTTGAAAATTGACTGATGTACAGAAAAATATTTATACAGAGATCTGTAAAAGTAGGTATACAGTAAGTATTATACCAGCATTGATTGTATATTCAGTACAATACGTTTTGTGTGCATGTTTTGTTTTTCATTACTGTATAATTAGTATTGCATCACCTTAATAAGGGCTGGAGCTAACTACCCTCGAACATTCTCGGTGGAGGTGGGAAGCCTGCTTAAGGAACTCAGTCACTTTTATCAACATTTACATTTTTCCACCTACGCTAAATTGTCAATCATCAATTATAATATACATCGTTTATCTGTTTATACATATCTATCTTTTGTTAAAATACATACAATGATTTGATGTTATTAAGGTCAGTTAGTAAATTCAGGTTTCTAAATAGTTATTTTTATGTAATTATTTGCTTGTGGTGTTAAAATAGAATATAAAAATGTACTATTACTTTAAAAACATTAGTATCGTACCTCCAATTTCATCAAACTCCCAAAGTCAGTCGCCTTTTAGTCAACGCTAAAACATAGAATAACTCACAGCACTTGAAGAACAAAAAAAATCTCTCTCGGTGTAGTTCTGTGATAACGAACTGAGATATTATTTCCGATAAAAAATTCTTCAGATATCCAACGCAACGCAAAACGACCCACAACACACTTCAGGATGCATGGCTTACTCACAAGAAATTCATTATCGTGGTTGCTCATTTTAAATAGTCACTCATAAAGGAACATAATACTTTCATTACAAGTAAGAAATTCCTTCCATGTCATGTCCAAAAATTCTTAGCATATTTTACAAAAAGAACTTTTGGTACTTCTCTAGAATAGCACTCTTATGATCTTTTGCTTTAAAACTTATTGGAAATTTTTAATAAAACTATAACAGCGATTGAGACAACATCATTACTGTACTAGTTTTCTACTTGGAACTTTGTGCTTAGCATCAACATTAATACGATGCTGTGAGCAAAGTGGTGAACCAAGCCTCAATTGTTGCAGTCTACTGATGTTACAATCGACATTATGATTGCTGAGATTCAAATCTTCAAGACTATCGCGAAACTGGTTATGTCTCTACTCTGTCGACAACGCGTGAAAGAAAAATGACATTGACGAAAGGTTTCAGTAACAAGCGCAACGCCAAAAAAAGTCCCCTGATTTCTTTATCGCTCTTGTTGATTAGGGTTTGTTATTAATTAATAATCGGTATGAAATTTACGGATTCCTTCGAAATTCAGAATCTCTTGTAAGTGTAAAAGGATGGAAATCTGAATAAGCAGTGCAAACGATTTTATGAAAAAATTGCCGACAATGAACTCGAAGAATTGCCTCACAAGATCAAGAGGTTTGTCTCAATTCTTCAACTAGATTCGGAGATCAAGAACAGAAAGAAGAAGCTAAATAAAACCCATGATTTTTTGGATTACATTTTTCAGAATATTTTAGTAAGCACTTATCGAAAATTGTGTATTGTATTACGAATGTTGCTTACTACATCAGTGACTGTGGCAAATGCCGAAAATTAATAAAAAAATTTATCTACAATCTACAATGAGAGATGAGACTCTATGCAGGATAACAAGGATTTCTACTGAAAATGAAAAGGATCAATCCATTGACTTGGACGAAGTAGTGAATGCCTTTGCTCTTACTAAGCGTCAACAAAAACAACATACATCGATATAAAATCATTTCTCTTTTTCGACCATTTTGTTGAACGCATTAGCAATCTGTAGATAAAGAGATCATAGACCTTTTTGCACAATGCGTCCTTTTCTCCATAAGTCAGAATGTCAATCCACACCTTTCCAAGATTGTCCGACTCAAAACCTTCATTCCAAATAATATGCATATATTATTGAAAATTTTCATTCTTTTCTAGGTGTGAATCTATCTCTTTTCCCCAGCTATGGGTTAATCATTAAAACTTGTCTAACTAAAACGATTATTATCTCAAAAATAAAATAAAAGAATAAAATAAAATTAAACTGCGGACAAAATATTTAGATTTCGGCATTAAATAACCCATAGAGGTGTTGATATGCCGCTAAACAAAAAACAACCAACAATCTTCATTCTTTTTCATATTAGTACATATGCATTTACATGGATTTTTCTATAGAGGATATTTTTGACACTCGTGATGGGCCCCAAATTATGCAAATAAAAAGCAAAAAAAAAGTAAAATATTTTCCCTCCTCCTGAAACTCTGAAATGGTCTCCCTCCCCACTTGGGGGTAATTTTCCCTGATTGAGAACACTCCTCTCATAGACTATACTTGATAAGTTCAGCATTTATGTTATTTTCAGCAGCTGTACTATTTTAATTTTTATTTTACTCATGTTAAAATTGATTCACGATATTATTTCCGATATAATATTATTTTGATGATTATTGTACATTTTAAAAAAATCATTTCACCCCAAGCAAGTCGACAATGCCACTAGGACGCAGGCGATTAAAGCGAGTGAAAGATAATGAGAAAACTTTAGCGAGGAGGCATGAAGAAAAGACAATAAAGGAATATTGTTCAGGGAGACAGAAATGGCATTTAAATTTTTGTAGGTTATAGGTGGCAAGGAAGCAAGAAATCTGAAGGGAGTTCCACAGGTGAGAAGTGCGAGAAAAGAAACTGTTAAAATATAAGAGATAGTTGCATCTAAGTAGTTCAACAGTAAAATGGTGAAATCTTGTTGCCAATCTAGTAGCACGCTTACATTCCTGTAGTCGAGGCACCAGGGAAAAAAGCCCATCAGAACAGTTGCCATGAGAATATTTTTAGAAAAGACAGGAGGAAGGAACGTCGAGATGCCAGATCAGGATCGATTATATTACAGACACTTCACTGAATTTTGTCAAGAATCTCGAGATATAAAGTAGGAGCACTAGTATTAAATACAGAAAAGAATGGTAGATTTATAAATGTCTAAGATGGATTCTGGCACGACACATTGAACCATCTTTCCTTAATTCTACTAATTATGAAAATTGACGTGTAGTAGAATGAAGCCTCCGTATCATAGAGTTGGAGTGGGTGGAAACATGAGTTCTTAGCACCGGCCCCGAATATATCCATGAAAAGATGTATTTGTTAATATGTAATTGTATGTGTATTTGTTTTATGATGCGGATACGAACAATGAGAAAGGGTAAAAGAATTTGTGGGAAAAGTCCAGTCATACAAGAAATAATTTTGTTCCAGTGACTAGACCCAAAGAGTTGTGAGTTCAGTACCAGGCTACAGCAGTAGGGAACCAAAAAACTTGGAAAGTTGAGTTAAAGAGAAATAACTGAAGCATCCGGAAGAGGCATCGCACGTGGAAGTAGAACAATCTACCTCGGAGCACAAAATAAAGGGTTTTGTTTGAAATTCCAATCACCTGAAAAAGACCGGAGCCTACAACGACCGAAACGTTGTGAATATGGCAATGAAGATGAGGATAACAATCTGAATAATGTAAATAATCATAATACCTCATCTCATGTATATATATATATATATATATATATGCAGAAATATAGTCTTAAAGGGTGCTATATTTATGGGGTAAAGTGCTCAATATCAGAGATAGAGCGTGTGTAAATATAAAAGTGGACATGGAAGTCAGCACTTAGAGGCGACAGTCTGTTTCATGCTAGTGCAATCGTCAGGCGACTCTCTCTCTCTCTCTCTCTCTCTCTCTCTATATATATATATATATATATTAAGACATTTTTATGTTTATACATTCTTTTTATAGATACAAATATTTAAGTAAATGCTCTGTTTAACAGTATTAAACAACATTTATCGGCCTGAATGTCTGAGAAAATTGTCTTAAAATAATTGTCGGACTTTGTCCATTTCATAATGTGTGACGTCATTTGTTTACATTTGATACGTCATGGGCAGATATGAATGTACGTGAGAGATTCATGGAAGATTAAAGTTTAAAGACAGTAAATTCGACCTTGCTAACCGAACGCCCCCCCACCCCTGTGGCCAAATCGGTTAAAGGCACGTCAGGCTATATGACGGTTCCGTATAGGATACTGGTTCAATTCATGTCGTAGGACGAATATTTCCTATGAAAATTTCTCGGACATTCAGGCCGGTAAATGTTTAATACTGTTTATTATAAACAGAGCATTTACTTAAATATTTGTATCTATAAAAAGAATATATAAACATAAAAATGTCTTAAAATAATTATCGGACTTTGTCCATTTCATAATATATATATATATATATATATATATATATATATATATATATATATATATATAATAAAAAGGAAAGAACAGTAAGATATAAAATCCGGTTTTCTTATAGATATTTTTATTTTTACACAATAGTGCTCAATGTAAATTTAAATTTACAGAGCATTAATATTATAAATTAATAGATTTAAAATATGGTTTTACCGCTACACAGTGATAACCATGTTTCAGAAATGGAAGCTAAAGCCCCTGAATTTAATTTTGTTATTAAACCAAAGACATTAGTTCCATTTCCTCATCAAGCGAAGATGAGGAAATGGAACTAATGTCTTTGGTTTAATAACAAAATTAAATTCAGGGGCTTTAGCTTCCATTTCTGAAACATGGTTATCACTGTGTAGCGGTAAAACCATATTTTAAATCTATTAATTTATAATATATATATATATATATGTGTGTGTGTGTGTGTGTGTTTGTGCGGGTGCTGAAAATTTCCACCTTTGGATGGGTTTATCATATATTCTTGTTATGGTGCTGTTTCTGAGTTTCCCGGAATTACATCCACTCTTCAGGAGACTTGATGCCAGAATATAATCTCCTGAAGAGTGGATGTAATTCCGTGAAACTCACATTAGAGACAATCCTAAGGTCAGTGAACAAATTTATTTTATCCATTAATGGTCTACCTATTGATATTGAACACTACAATTACAAAGACCTTAAATGCCTCATCTTCCAGCACTACCTTCGACGAGTGATTTTGGCGAAATACAATCTTTGCTATATATATATATATATATATATATATATATATATATATATATATATATATATATATATATATATATATATATATGTGTGTGTGTGTGTGTGTGTGTGTGTGTGTTTGTGTCTGTGTCTGCGTGTTCTACCTTTTATATTGACATTAACTAACTCAGGTAAGCAATGTAGGGATGGACATTTTTAATCACTGACATTCGGAAATTATAGTATGTAATTTAATAATTATATTGACATATGACGTACATAATCTTAGATTTAACCCAGTTTTAAGTTTATGTTTATTATATGATATTCAGTCACTCATTTCATTCCTCCTGTAATACAGCGTTTATACTTGGAAGTTGTGATTTATAGTCGAATATTGTAAGCACTTTGTTGCTTTAATGCATATCAGCCTTTCTGTGCAATCTTGATGTTCATTAATATTATTACATTGTTTTTAACAGGTGAAAAAAAGAAATAGTTTTTTCTTTCTCCGAAAGTCATTGTTTTCCTACATTATGTTTCAAGTTGAGAAACTGGGAATGGTTTTAAGCAGTGGTTAAAGTATTGCTTCAATTATATGTACACAATTTCGATTTGCAAATATCTTTTTCTACAATTATACATAATTATACGTAATATATGCCTCTTACTTCCACTATGTGCATGCGGTTTGATTGTCATGTAGTTTGATATTGGTTTGGTTGATTTTGTTTAGCGGCATATCAACCCGTATGGTTTATTTAATGCCGAAATCCATATATGAACATTCAAACTTAATAATTAATTTAATAGAATGACATTATTTCATGATTAAATTATAAGAACTTAGCTGCATTTTTTTAACTAAATAATCCTACAAAATCAAACGAGGAGTGAAACTTGTTTCTCCTACAAAGAAATAAGATTAATCATAGCAAATTCTTATTCATTTATTTCCTTTTTTGACAATGTATGCCATGTCTTCAATTTTACTATAGAATGTATTGCTGGTCATTTTACTATAAAAATGCGTTGCTGATTATTGTTTTAACATGTAATGCTAGTATTTTTACTATAAAAATGCATTTTCATACTTTCCTAGGGTTTTAATTTTTGTTTGGGGGTTCACTCTTTGCTTATAGCTGGGACCCTAACAGATGCTACCACTCCGATCAAGAAAGATCTGGGAACAACAGCAATTAAGAGGTGGTTCCACACTCCTCAAAACCTCCAATCTTCGGATCAGGGGCCTTGCTGTTGGATTTAGTTTACCGTTATACCCAGAACTTTACTTTAATGAAGAAAGAAAAAAAAATGAAAAGTGTTGTTTTAAGGTTGTAGATATTGCAGAAACGTCTTCATGTGTTGTTTTATGCAAGTTTTTTGCCATTTTCTAAGCTTAGATAGTTTGGCACAAGATCAAATGGGAGAAATTGGGTTTTGGAAAATTGTGTTTTAAGTTGGGAACGCATGTCCACCTTGAAAATCAGCATAATATTTCGTTAATTTTAATTTGATACGAACACCGACTACTGTCAGCAATTGGAAATGCATAACTATTTCAGACGCCAAACAGATCTTGAAATCATAAAATTAATTATGCTGCTTTACTCTATATAAAATTAAATAAATATTTGATTGTGTTCTTAGTCTGTTCAAAACTATTTCTTTATAGGCTTAGTAGGGATCTTTAAAAATTAAGTGAACTTCTGCTCGTTCAACTCTGAATATAATTACATTCTATGGGTCTGTGGTTAAATAAAGAGAAACAAAACACAGTCCAGTTTTCCGAAAACATCTTTCCCAGTTCTTGGAAATCATTAATGTTTTTGAGGTTCAAATCATTTGCTGAAATTTATTTGACTCAAATGGCCTAAAATGATTTTTTCCGTTCCGCAGTTCCATCCAATGTGTAGGATTGATAAGACACATTACCAAGAAAGAAAATTCTAACATATATACATGTTATTTCTGATTGCAGATTCAACACACTGATCAATTGGCTATAGTTTTTCATCGATCCCCATATTTAAAAAATGTCTGTAGCTGTAGATTGCTCAGCTGGAGAAGCCGTTGACATTCGCGTTGGAAGCATAAATGGTTCGTTACACTGGAATGAAACAGACGGTATCGAAGAGTTTTTCAACGTGGTTATAAAGTTAGTAAAAAATGCAGGCAAGGTAAGTACTTGTGTTTCTGCTTTCTTCTGCATCATCTACCGAAATTTTGCCGAAATTCCATTTTTAAGACCACCCAGCCGTATTAGCCAGCGAAAAATTATCTACCATAATAATTTTAGTTTGTTCCAATTTTAAAACATATTTTTAATCATAAAGTTGGAATGAATAAATCAAATAAAAAAGTGAGATTGTGATGTTTGTTTTGAATACGCGAGATATTCCATTATTTTTTTTAATCCGTTATCGCCTAAAATATTAAAAATTGGATTGTTCAGTCTATTTAAAATTCTGTGATTTCCGTTATATCGTCCACTCGCCACGTCCTCTAAAATAGCCATACATTGACCGATCGAAACTAAAATTTAGGGAGAAGTGCAAACAGGGAAGGGGTCACAAAGTACAGTTGGTTTTACTATGCTGTATAGCTTAGTACAATAACTTTTAATCAGTTTTTTTTTGAAAAATTAAAAGTTTTATTATTTAACATACAAAATACACCCACCATTAAAAAAAACAATTTAATGATTAAAATAATAAATGTTTATTTAATAAAAATGCAATATTGTTTTTTGCATATACTTTTTAAAAGTTTTTATATACACAAGAATCCAATTTCCTTTTCGCCCTGCGTTTGTGAGAACTACAAACAAATCACAAAGCCAAAAGCTTCAAAAAGTTGGAATTTGGTTCCAGAAAGAAATATTTACGCATGGTCAGTTATATGTTATATGCTCAAGAGTAAGAAATCCTAAGAATTTATTCTTCGCTGTTAAAAAGGAAAAATTAAGAATTTTTCTTAAAAAATATTGTTCACCATGAAGCCCTAGAAAATTAAATTAAATTGAAGAAATTATTAAACCGCGAAGTAGGGTTTTTGTGGAAGTATTTTTCCAAACAATCATCTTGTTCAAATATCATCGATTGGTTTGCGAAATTAAACGAAACGTAGAGTAGAGTAAATCTCGGCAAAAATGTTAGCGATAACTTCAACAATACTAAATACTGTGAACATTTCAACACGCGCATGCAGAAATTTTTCAGTTAGCATTTTGTGATTTTAAATTTAATATAAAAAAACCCACTGAAAATAACATTAGACAGGTTTCCAACGACGCTAGTTCATAACTCCTTGAGGGTAATAAATTCTTTATTTCCAATCCATGGTGTTTAAAATGTTTGGAAAAACAGAACCAAAAAAAAAAAAAAACACTTCAGTGTTACGACAAAAGCAACAAAATGAAGACGAATTAAATGCTGGTCAAAAATTAATAATTATTACTTCATGTAAGGAATTTGGGAAACTTTCAAGTAAAAAATATATTCATCCAAATTCCAATTTCAAGAAGTAAAATAGTTATTAATGCATCATAGGTCATCTAGAAGAATTATTGAATCATATTCTTTTCTTGCACTTTTCGCTTGTGGAACTCTCTTCCGATTCCATGTTTTCCAGCCGACATTAATCTTCAAAAAATTAAATGCAATGTCAATCGCTTTCGACTATCTTCCTGATTACTCTTCTTTTCTTCTTGCTCATTAAAGTCTTTTTTTTCTGCTTTCTAATTCTTCCACATCCAGTAAACCCTTTGTGTCCGAGTGGCTTTACTTGGGCTGAAATCAATTAATAAAGGGATGATATCAAAATTAAATTCATTTAATCAAGAAGTAGGCTGAGAAATGGTGATACATTATAACGTATCACCATTTCTAGCTAATACTTAAAGAAAAATACTGGTCCAGTGGATTACAGCGTTATTTTATGAATTTGGTGACATAGTAATTGTGTGTTCAATCCCCGGGGAGTGCGTACTTGGATTCACTAAATTCACAAACCAACGCTTTAATCCACTAGGCTATTTATTGCCCTGGACCCTTAAACCTAACCATCTTACTGATGACTGCTGTTTGTTATGTTCGTAAATTTGGTGACATAGAAACTGTGTGTTCAATCCCCGGGTCGAACAGTGTGTACTTGGACAAAGCGGAAAAAAAATAACTTAGCATAGGTACCTCCATGAGATCGCTAAAAAAGAGCACAGCATAATGAAAAATGCGCCAAACTTGACGAAAACAAAATTTTATCGTCAAAATGTTTATGTTATTATTAAGAGGAAAGATCAAAGTTTATTTTAATTATTTTTAAAAATTTTTCCTTCTTTTTAGAACATTCTGAATTTTGATTTAAAAATCCTTGTTTCTCTTTGGATCACCGGAACTAGTAAAATAACATATACAATTTTTAGCACGTTTTTTTTTTGTATGACACAAATTAATTTGGAAAATCTTGCAAAAATAAAAATAATTGTCGGATGTTAATGAAACTTTCAGAAACTATTCACAGATGATCGAAATATTATAAATATGTTTTTTTTATTAAAGTCATGACAGAAATATTTTTTTATATTTATTACCCTCCCACCTCCTAACTAATTTTATGAAAACTCTAGAAATTCGATCGAGTCCACTTTAGTAATTACAATAGTTAAAAGCACAAGGCTTTGAGGAATGCAAATCATGTTTTTTTGTTTTTAATTGGATCCCCCCCTCCTACCTGAAAATCAGCTCTGAATTGTAACATACAAAACTCAATAAAACAAAGATATTATTTAATTTCACATGCTTTTATTTGCTTTTAGTTGTTTTTATGAATATGGACAATATTTTCTGAAAGCAAAAAATTTTTCGATGACAAATGAATTTTTAGTACAATTATTTGTTATGTCTTTAATTATAATAGATTTTTACATCTAAGTTGTTAAAATATTATAAAATTAGTTAAAAGCCGCATCCACTTTCGTAAAGAGATAGATCTTTTTTAGCGCGTTGTAAACTGTATCGTTTTGACTAATCAGAAGACCCACAGTAATTAAGAAATGTAATTTTGTGTTTATAATCGGGCTGTAATTATAAAGTACGGAAGACCAACCAGAATACAATTAAGTTGCGTTATTTGAGTTAAACATTGTTCTCCGCTGTTAAAGCCTTTACTTTTACGGAACACGTGTGGAGAAGTTAATTTGATTTTTCAATTTCAACTGAGAAGGGTACTTACAAGTATCAGTATCATCTTATGAAATTTATATGACCTTATTTTTATATTAATCTCAGTTATAACATTTTTTCATAAATGAAATATCAAAATTAATAATAAAATGAATGATAATACAAATAACACAGTAAAATGTGGTAAATGTACATGAAATTATAGTATTTTATATACACTTCTGATAAAATTTCATAAGAAACGTACCTATAAATTAATTAAATACCTTTCTTATGAAATTTAATCTCACTCTTAACAGTCTTATTTTAATTTCTTTTATATTTAATATATTTTGCATAAAGCATCGTAAACGTAAAGGTGAAAGTTAAGTACAAAAAAAAAATTAGAGCGCTGAAAGTTTTCCTTAAAAAATAACGAGGTAAATAATTTGTTCATTTAAATCTAAATAATTTCACTTTTCTCCTTCCGCAAAACAAATTATCCTCACGTAATCCCTCAATACGTCATTCATCACCTGTCAAGTGACGCAAAAGGTTATGACCTGCTTTTATTTTCAAATTACATTGTTTCGGCGCAGAAGCTAAGTTAAGCTTGGTTCAAAATATTTTCAATAAACATTATAATTTCTGATTTTCTTAAAATAAGTTTTGAAAAGATGATAATTGATTTTTAAAAGAATTTCAAACTGAGATTTTCATTTTTTTTTATAAAATGGAAAAAAAAATGGTTGCCATGATCGATTATCTGTCAACTTTCTAAAAAAAAAAAACAAGATTTTTAACGGAAAGTTTGCCCGATTTCCCTCCCAGAACTGAGGCCCTCTTGAACGGGTTGCACATAACCCCGTCGTCGGTATTGGGCATTATTTCTAACTTAGATCACCACAAGGCTACTGGTGGTGACGGGATACCAGCCATTGTCCTGAAGAAATGCGCGCCTGAACTGGCGCCTGCCCTCTCTAAATTATACAACCGCTGCCTCAAGGAGTCCTGTTTTCCTGACTGCTGGAAGTCCTCAACCATTGTTCCTGTCTTTAAGAACTGGTGACCCCTCCGACCCTTCCAATTACCGTCCTATCAGTCTCCTTCCCCTCTTCGGCAAAGTCTTCGAGGCCATTATCAACACCGAAGTGATTAATCATCTAATATCCCATGATCTGCTCTCAGACAAGCAGTATGGTTTCCGCTTTGCCCGATCTACGGCCGATGTGCTTACGGCCATCACTGAATTTGTCTACCAAGCTACCCATAATAACGGTGAAGCTCGTGTTGTGGTCCTAGACATCACTAAAGCGTTTGATAGAGTTTGGCATGCTGGCCTTCTTCGCAAGCTCCAGGGCTATGGTATCACAGGTTGATTGTTTGACCTAATACAATAATTCCTGTCAAACCGGGAATTGAAGGTCGTACTCAGTGGATTCATCTCCAGCTCCTATCCCACTAACGCAGGTGTTCCTCAAGGCTCCATCCTAGGCCCTACTCTGTTCCTCATATTTATAAACGACCTTCCTGACGCCATAGACTCCCAAGTCGGCATATACGCTGACGACACCACAATTTACTCCTGCCTCAAACACAAATCTAGTGATGCTGACAAAGTTAACCTGGCAGCTCAAATTGAAAAGGATCTCCAATCGGTTGTGAACTGGGGCGAGAAATGGATGGTTAACTTTAACGCCTCTAAAACAAAACTGCTCTCTATTAACCACCACAAGAATCCATCCCTGAATCCCATTAGAATGTCTGAAGACCAACTTCTCGAGAGCTCCTCTTTGCGGCTGCTCGGTCTCACGCTGTCCGCTGATCTGAGATGGAACAAATACATCGAGTCAGTTGCATCATTCACCGCAAGGAAAGTTGGTTCCCTGTGCCGAGCCAGGAAATTTTTCTCCCCGGAATCGATCCTCCAAGTCTATACATCGACCATTCGCCCTTGCATGGAGTATTGCTACCATATATGGTCTGGGGCCCCTGCTGTTTGCCTCAGGGTTCTTGATAAGATCCAGAGACGGATATGCAATATGATTGGCCCTGATCTGACATCTCGTCTGCAGTCGCTCTCTCACAGACGCGATGTTGCCTCGCTCTGTCTTTTTTTATAAATACTTTCACGGTAATTGCTCCGAGGAGCTGCTTTCGCTTGTCCCTAGGCCTCATGAATTTAAACGTCCTACGAGGTTGGCATCCCGTTCCTACCCCTTTAAGTGTAGCGTCAATCGACATCTCCAGTTGCCTTGATCTATCCACTTCCCTTCTCCACGTCCTTTCACCTTTCATTCCTATCTGCTCTCGCTCCAAATCTTCTGTAACCCCCTTGCCTTGATCGACCCACTGTCTTTCTCTTTCTCCACATCCTCTCCTTTACCACTCCTATCTGCTCTTCCTACAACTCTTCTATAACCCCTTGCGTGATAGTGGCCTCCAGCCTTGCTTGGGGTGATACGCTAAAAAAAAAAAAATACACCATAATACCACAACCTTACAAGGGGAACCTACAAAAACGCGCCCCGCACCATAAAAATTGGATGATGATAACAATACATTAAAATTCTAATAATGAAAAGATGAAAGGGGAGGGAGATGAACCCATTAACAAACAAAAAATTCAACAAATTTTAAACTAAACATAATTTATGTTAGTAGGGCCCGTCCAACCCTCAAAACAGAGAGGCCGCTGTATTGTGCCCATAGGGCAAAATCAAGAAGCACTCTCACTAAGGGAGTGGGAAGGATAAAAAATAACACGGGATGGGGAAATAAAAGGCTGAGCCAGTCGAGATAAAAGTGGGGTCAAAACCAAACTGGGGAGGTTGGGAATCTCGACTGGATCATAACATAAGAGATAACCGGGAACAGATTAGGAACACATTTACTCACATTAACTAGGTACACTTAAGCTTGTCTAACCTAACCAAGGGGAGAGTTCCACAGGAAACCACCCCGATCTGAGAAGAAACAGACTGCCACTCAAAACTAGAGAGTTCAGTCTATTTTATTATTTAACCTATAGCTGTGGAAAGAAAAGATGAATTCATATCTTTTCCAATGGTATTTATGCGAAAGTGAACATAGCAGACAAGGCTGGAATTTGAACTTAGCTCGCCGATTTCACTTTCAGCACTATTACGGTTGTTAGCTAGATTGCAGGCGAAAATGCATAGCTAATAATAGCGATGACTATATGGAAAATCGTTTTTGGTAGCGGAGAACTTACTCGATGCACCGGCGTCATTGTGTTCCCTGTATCTGTCGTAATTTCCATGAAAATAAATAAGAGTTATGACTTTCGGAGCTTCCCGTTGTACAAATAAATATTTATTTAATTTTCACATAGATTTTTTTATATATATGCGAAGAGGGAAATAAAGTATTCGGGTCTTCATCTTGAAACGAGAATCGGAATGGTATATGCAAAGAAAACCACTGTTTTATCATTTAATCAGAAATCGAAGATTAGTGCCACAATATGAAATATTTTATTTTTGCCAATGACATAAAAAAAAAATCAAAAACACATCAAGTTACGAACACTTAAACATCATTTCAAATGACTTATCTAGTTATTCCTGATTTTCAAGTTCGTAAATAATTGCGGGAAATGCTAACAATTTGTTTACTGTTTTTAGGGTTTTCATTTTGAATTTGAACATGAAGCAGGAAATTTGAGGCTTAATGCGTCAGTAATTTCCTGGCACTCGCCTTGGAATTCAGATCAGAATAAAAAATTGGCATTCACACGCTGAATGTCGAGAAAAAGTTGGATTTTCATATCTTGAGAATGTTATTTTTATCCATATTTTAACACTTCTCGGCCAAAATAAGAATGAACGAGTTGATTTCTGAACACCAGAATATAAAGTTGCTGGTTTTGCATTACTTTATTGCAACTAAAAAGACCCATAAGTACACACATAAAACCTTTGACTTGCAATTGAATTTCGATTTTCTTTTTTTTTTCAGATGGTCCGAAGTGCCTTTTCTCAAAAAAAGAACATTGACACTAAACTGAACGGACAAGATCTGGTGACAGAGACTGATCAAGCCGTAGAAAATATGCTGATTTCCTCGCTGAAGGAAAGATTCCCTACGCATCGGTAAATTGCTTTGCTTTATACGCCGGAAAAGTGAAGGGAAATGGCGAAGTTGATAATTACACGGTCAATAAATAATAATGGCGTATGTTTGATCAAATTTATTTGTTGACAATAACGGATAATACACAGATAAAAGTTTTTAATACATTTCATAACACATTTTAATAATATATCCTTCCCCGATCTTTTGAACAGGGGCACATAGACATGGTGTAATGGTTAGCAAACTTGTCTCACTAGGTTAATTACGACTGAGTAGCGAGTTCACCGGGTGCCCCACGCTTTCGACCCTGTGCCACATTTAAGCAACGCTTATAAAATCATTATATTACGCCCAAACACCAGGAGGACTTCCACCCCAGGCAGTACCTCTTCTCCAGGAGGGGACTGGGTTAATTGCCCGGCACCTGAGGAGTCACCAAAAGGGGAAGTGCCGAGGGAGCTTGGGAAATTTTTCTACAATATTACTTTAAACCTCGACCTTGTGTCACATTCAGTAGCAACGTGGGCGCGCTGAAAAATAAAACTTTTGAACAATAGTAAAGGTTTATCCCTTGTTCTCTGTTTAGGGTTGGGTTACCGGTTCCTTCTGAAGACTTTTCATTCTCTTTCACCCGGTTTCGAATCTCACCATAGTCATTTTATCAGGGAGGCTACTTCTTAATATAAATCAAATATCGACATGGGGAAGAGATCACAGCGCGTGGTACCTTCGTAAAAAACCTGGAAACCATACCACGGGTTGACCTTATCCTTGTCAGTGAAATTAGGCAGACAGAACCATTGGGAAGCCATCAATGTTTGTGCTAGTTCGAAATTGCAAGTCATTGTGACCGATTGTTAGAGCGTAATGGACTTGTTCAAAAAATTGATGACGCCAGATGATGCATTGTAAACTGCAAAAGCAGAAATTATACCTAAGGTCTGTTCAGTAGGGTTAGAGTAGGAAACAGATGTGGTCTCAGTGGAGCATGCGTCTGTGAGCGGAGCTGCCTTTAAGTCAGGGAAGCTGCGAGCAAGAATTTAATTTGTTCACACCATTTTAAGAGTGGGAGCGAGTAAACAATTTTCTGGGGGCACCCCCTAGTAGTAAACCTGCTTATCTATATACATATTATTATTTTCACCTGTGTTTTATTTTCGAGCTCTCTCATGTTTCATTCTCTTTTCCAGATCTTACCTTTAATTTTTTTTATCCTAGCCATTATTCTGCTTATTTGCATGTATGACCGTTAAGCTTTTCTACCTCGGATCAGAGTGTATCACCTGCTTCATTATTGACTCGTCATCCTTTCTCTCGCTTCTCCAACTTAATATTATTATTTAAGTTTCGTGGTTACAAAGCGTAACTGATTCTAGTTTAGAAGGGTCAGGGAAAAAACACTCTGATCTGAGGTTGAAAAGCGTAATGGTCTTACGTGCAAATTAGCAGAATTATCGCCCAAATAAAGATTACTGGCAATGGTCAAATTAAATTGTATATACGTGCACGTGGGTTTATTTCAAGTATTTGACCGAAAAATGTTCCTTTATGAGTTTTAGTTGAAGTTTCTCCACAAACTGGAAGAGTTTTAGTGTTGAAAAGGGATCAAAATTGTATCCCTCCACGTTTTCGTTGCTCTGTGACCATCCTCAAGATATTTATTTATGTATAAGTACACTTATTTTTATTAGCGTCGGGTAATTTTAGCTGAGCATGGTCATGCTCAGCTAATCCTCAAAGTTTGAACCTTGGTTCATGCTTATTTCATGCTTGAAATATAAACTTAATGAGAGAAATTTCAGTTATTTTCCGTAAGTTGCGTGAGGGTGTAACATTAAATTGGCAAGGTGTTAGATAGTTTGGTAGTCATTAATCTGTAAAAAAAAAAAAAAAACATCACGAATGTGCAGTCAGAATAAAATCAAATTTCAAAGTACAAAAAGCAAAGATTTATGGCCAAGCAAAATTTATTTCAAAATTTGAGAAAAATGAAATTTTACCTTGATGTAAAGTTGCCTAAAAAGAAAACAAACAAAAATAACAAGCCCCCGCCCCCAAAAACCTGAGCTTCATGCTAACATTTTGACAAATTGCCGACGTAAAATTTAGCCTTGCCATACGTATGTTCATGTAGTTACTACTACTACTACTGCTAACAACAACAGCAACAACAGTAAGCTTATTTTGAAATGAAGTCCATTTCATGTGGCACAAGGCCGAGGGAGAAGTGGGGAAAGGCTAGTCGTCACTGACAAAATTATTTTCTAAGCGTAGCTTAGATGTGGCAGAAAGCCGAAAGTATGGGGCACCCGGTGAAGATAGAACTTACTACTATTCAGTAGTAATTGATCTAGCGAGAGAAAACTTGCTAACCATTACACCACGCCCAAGTGCCCATAACAACAGTATAAGTGCGATTGATTCACTTTCTACGGCTTATCAACCATTTACAGGTTATTTAAAGCATGAAAATATTTTTAGATTCTAAGACTTGTTTTTGAGATAATAATGGGTTAGTGCTACAAATTTGACTAATTAACCCATAGCTAGGGGAGGAGATGTAGATTCATCCCTTTCCCAAGGGTATTTGAGTGTAAGCGAATATAACGAATACAACGAGAATTGGAACTCCGCTCTCCGATTAACAATTCCTAGCCATTATCCATTACACCACTCGCACACCCAAGGAAACACTTGGTATTCACCCATTAAAGTACTGATCAGCTCGGCGTTGCTTAACTTCAGTGATCGTACGGGAACCAGTATTTTAACATGATGTGGCCGTAAGCCCGTATAAATGTGAAGAAGAGTAGGTAAGATAATAAATAATTACGAGATTAAAAAAACAAAACAAAAAGCTTTTAAGCATCTTTCACTATGGGGAAGGCAAACGATTAGAGAACGCTAAGTCTTCAAGATAGAAATCAGTAACCCTTACACCACGTTGAGATGCCCATTGACTTTCTAAGCGGGGCTTAGATGTGACACAAGGCCGAAAGTGTAGAGCACCCAGTGAGGATCGAACTCACTACTCAGTTGTAATTGATCTAGCGAGAAAAACTTGTTAACCATTACACCACGTCGAAATGCTCAAAGGCTATGTAATTATGTTTACAATGAATGTCTTTTGATGAGTATTGAGCTCTTTTAAAAGAATGGTTAAGAAAAAAATGTTAAATCGCTAAATTATTTGATAAGAATTAAAAAGGAGCACGGCTTTTGCATTATAACAGAAAATAGATTATTGGATTACATATGTTTTTGCTTATGAATGTATGTGTGTGTGCGTGTGTGTGTGTGTGTGTGAATGCGTACGAGTGTGTGTATATGTGTTGTTTTTCTTTTTGCTTATGTCTGTGTCTGCACTTGTAAATCCACATAGCTATACATTTCTAGAGCCTATTATTAGAAGTGTTTCCACACTACTAATCATAGACTTATTCTGTCTTTCGGTGCCAAACTTCAGACATGACTATCATTTATTTTCAATACGTCGGAAATTACATTTTACTGGACTTTGAAGCCTCCAATCAAAAATTCCCGACACTGTCTTCATTTCCTTTAGACTTTTGTTCCAATTTTTATATTTTTCTTCTTCTTTCCTTTTTTTTCTCTTTAAAAACCTCACATTTCTTTGGCGCATTGTGACCACCGTATTTCTTGGCCATAGTTACATTTCCAAGTTCGTCAGGCTCAGAGTTGCCCCGGGGGAAGTGTTGGGGAGGGATATATAGGGGAGCAGTTGAGGTAAATGGTGGAAGCAGGTCTGTCATCAATGGTGGGGGTTGCTCCCACTGAAAAAATCATTTTGCCCCCCCCCCTCCGCATGGAAATGATATAAACTATTTTTAGTCGATAAATTCTTAGTTGCGTCCCCCCCGCCCCCATTCACTTACAGTCCAGCTCCCCAAGTCATACCACTTTGGGTCGAAGTAGAGATACAATTGTATCAGTATTTGGGGGTAAGTGATTAAAAGAATCACAAATAGGATGCCAATAATAAAGATAAAAGAAAAGTAAATTCACTTGTTAATGGCATTTGTTCTTAATAATAATGTTCGTACTTTTACTCTTCTTTTTTATTTGTTATCGATTATTATTATTATTATTTAATTATTTGGGAGATTTT
The DNA here is from genome assembly GCA_964036315.1 of Acanthosepion esculentum. NCBI lineage: Eukaryota > Metazoa > Mollusca > Cephalopoda > Sepiida > Sepiidae > Acanthosepion > Acanthosepion esculentum. Next base: position 65,719,292 of record OZ038485.1, read on the forward strand.
TACAATTATGATTTTTTACAATATCATTAACTCTATTCAGCTAATAATAATAATAATAATAATAATAATAATAATAATTTATTACTGACATGGCAGTTCCTGCAGATTGTAATGTATCTTTGAAGATCTTCGAAAAACTATCAAAATATTAGGTTGGTGCAAAAATAATGTCGTTTTTTCACATGAAGTTGAACGTCAAAAAACGACATTATTTTTGCACCAACCTAATACAAGGGGCTTGAAGTGGAAATCTCAGAAATTTGGCGCATAAGGGCATCAATAATTCCTGTTGTAGTTGGAGCCCTCGTACTAATTGGGAAAGTGTTCGATAGACTGATTGAAGGGATTCCTGGTAGCCTATGCCTGAAAGAAATACAAAAAATTGTACTCACAAGTACAGCTCACACATTACGAAGGGCTTTATTTAAAACGTATGCGATCTTCGTATTTTTTTGTTTGTTTTTTTTTACAAAAAGTGATCAGTGGAAGATGTCATGAAGTCATTTCTGACCTTAGGTCTCTGGTTGCGACCCGGAAGGTAATGTGTATACAACAGAAATCCAAGGAAATGATAATAATAAATAATTAATAATTAAAATTAATAATTAAAATAATCATTTACCACCCAAAACTGATTACAGATATAGGGTATGTAACAATTTTATGGGACTTTACAATACATACAGATAAAACAATCACAGCTAATCACCCAGTCATCGTGATCAAAGACCACAAGCACAGAATGTGCTTTCTTATTGACATGGCAGTTCCTGGAGATTGTAATGTATCTTGGAATATATAAAAAAAAGCTGTCAAAATACAAGGATCTTGAAGGGGAAATCTAAAAAATGTGGTACATGAAGGCATCAATAATTCCAGTTGTGATTGAAAAAAGGTTCCGATAGACTCATTGAAGGGATTCCTGGAAGCCGATGCCTTTAAGAAATACAAAAAATTGTTCATACAAGTACAGCTCGCACCTTACAACGGGTTTTAGCTAATGTAAAATGTGTGATCTTAAGCTGTTTTATTTTTATTTATTTTTTCCAGAAATGTTCAGCGGAAAATGTCTTGATGCCATTTCTGACCTTAGGAAGGAAATGAGTATACAACAGAAACCAAAGGAAATGATAATAACGTCCTGATTCTATCCCAGGCATGGCTCTCGTGACTTATGATCTTAATCGATTGAAAATGTTAACATGCACATATTTTGTCTTGGTGAATGAAATTGGTTTATAGTAAATACTACAGATTTCGTTTGCCAGTCGTTTGACCGTAACTAGTTGGACATGTCATTTACGGGTTGAATCACCGTGCAATTCTGTTTATGAGCCGAAATAATAAGGAAGCATCATGACCAGGTGTCGAGATGGTTGATTTTATTTTAGGTTTGAATGATGAGTCAGTCAAGGTAAATTGGGAATCACTTTGAGATATTTACGAACACTCTGAATCGGAGACTGTCTGCGTGGAGATGGTTATCCGATCATAAAGTATTTTGGGGGCATCTCGACGTAGTGTAATGGTTAGCGAGCTTGTCTTCCTAGAACAATTGCAACTGAGATGTGAGTTCAATCTATACTTTCGGCCTCGTGCCACATCTAAGCTACGCTTAGAAAATCACCATAAAGTATTTCTAACTTGGCCCGAAATCAAAAACTGTCACCATATCGTATCGCGCACATTTGGCTGTGATGCATGTACCTTGTATACCCTTATCAGACTGGCTGTCATAATGGGTAGAATGGGCTTGGTATATTTGTACCCAAACGTCATTTCGTTGGCTTGCTGCCCTCTCAGTCAATGATAATGATAATAACTGTTGTTGTATTAAATACTACTACTACTACTTATAATGAAAGTAAGAAAAACTTTACACATTTTCCTACTCTTATTTCCCTTTTTAACGTCATTGTTCCAAACTAACACAAAATTCTTAAATATTAACAGATGAACAGAATAAAAGGATCGGTAAAGTTTAACAAGCTTAATATGTGTAAAAGAAAAAGTAAACGGTTTTTGGTTTTTCTCTTGACACCGTTATTACTGTATACTCTTGCATCAATTTTATTGTATTCAAAAGCTGTTTACAGAATTTCGCTAAAGCCCAAACAGATGGAACTGGATTTATACATTCTCTTTTGTTCTCGAGAATTGACAACAAAAATACACTAAACTTGCAACGTGTGTGTGTGTGTGTGTGTGTGTGTGTGTGTGTGTGTGTGTGTGTGTGTGTGTGTGTGCGTGCGTGTGCGTAAATATTTTCAGGTAGGGTGTATCTGTAGATGAGCATAATGAATAAAAACAGACAAGAGGAAAAGCTATTAGGCGACGCGTTTCGTCCTCTGAGACAAGGCAATGTAGGATTTATTTGGTTGCACGTGTTTATTTAAAAAAGCGAGGATGTTATTGGTTTATCAAGGCCTTTAAATTTGAGAGCGTTTATGAATGTTTACCAAACGTTTGAAATGTCATTCAAAACATGGGGCGGACACAAAGTGACATAATCCAAAGTCTGGCAAAAAATAAGCGAGTAATATTCAAGACGTTGAAAACAATTTAAAAAAATTCTTTTAATTATTTAAAAATAATTTTCACCAGAACTTCATATATATGTTTTTAAGTGTGTTATTATTTTTCAGTTTTATTGGAGAGGAATCGGTGTCAGCTGGCAACAAGTGTGAACTAACTGATCATCCTACTTGGATTATTGATCCCATTGATGGAACCAACAACTTTGTACACGGGTAAGTAGTTTCATTCAAAGAATAATATGAATAAGAGTAATTTATCAATTCCTATCAGTTCATATCAGACTGGATATTTCTAAACTGAATGTTTTTAACTTCACTAAAACGTAAGGGACCATTGGAAGTGAAAGGAAAAACAACTTTATAAGGAACCAGAAACCCAAACTTAAACATGAAATCTACTCCCGTTCAAAAGGCCGGGGAGGAGTATGAACCGGGCGATAGGTGAACCTATCTATTCTTATTAAATATTTTAAAACAACAACCACATTGTTGGGGTCGCCTTGTGTTGGGTTAAAAATTAGTCAACTAATCAGGTTGACCATTATTACTGAACATTGAGTTCGATCCTCATTGAATGCTCTCTATTTATGTGTATATGCCGGGCTAAATCCAGTTTAGTAAATTACAACAACGGTGATGATTACGGGTTTACTATGAATAATTCAGCACACGGATGCCGGATAAATGATATTACCGGATTACTATTGGTTACATTAGAATATACTTAACCCAATCTCTAACCACTAAATTAAATGAAAATCAAGTAAACGTATAATATTTGCCCCACAAGAAGCACTTCCTGTATTCATTGGAGCCATGAATTGGGCTAAAGGTCAGCTGGTTAAAATAATAATGCACAAAATACAAGTATAAATGACATGCCAGTGTTTGAAAGTGCTCAAATACAGCGGATGCAGCAATTAACACTACCAAACATTAGTGGCAGGTTTGTGTGGTGACCTGGCAAATCTGATGGAAATTAATAAATTTAAATCGTGGAAATTAATGCCGGATTACTGATTAAAGCGGTATATTGATTGTCTCATTGTCAACCTGTATTTGGTTATTTTTAAAATAAGAAATCCACTTTTAAAACATTAGTTTATATCGACATTCTTGGAGACAAATCATTCTTTATCTTTATATTAGTTTGATGTTTACAATTTAAATGCATTCTGCTGATAATTGCTTATTTTTCGTGTAGGTATCTCAAAAAAAGGCAATTCCTAAGTTTAGAATGGATTAAAAAAACGAAAATCTTTCTTGGAGCTTTAATTTTAGTTTTAATCCCAAGTTAATAGTTTAAATATTGCCAATAAGACAACTATTGTGGTATATTTCAATCAAATTTTATGAGGGTGAGCTGAAAAGTTCATAGACTGATTATGAAGGAGTGATGCTAGAGCTGTTAAATCTTGCATTCATTAATTTCAACTCTTCTTATTAATTACTGCATTGTTTCTTTGCAGGTAAATTGACATCTGACTGTCCAAAGAAGACTTCAAAAGTAACTAGTAGCGACTTGTTTCGAAAATGGACAAAATTTGACATTGCTATCAAATACCTGCAGAAAAAGGGTTTATCCCCCAAGGACATTCATGCTAGCATGGTTGCTACATTAGGGGGTGGCCCTCTCGCTTTATCAACAGTATAAATGTGGGCAGCTGAATTTAGGAGGGAAAGGAAGAGTCTTGAATTTGACCCAAAGTCTGGACATCCTGCAACTGCCACCACCGGGCACTTTTTCATCGTATATTGTCCTTTTTTTAGCGAATTTTTGGAGGTCACGTGTTAAAAGGAAACAACTGATCATGAAGGAAACTTAAGAGTTAAAACTTGCAGACTTCCTTGGGGAAATGATGTTGATCTCAATGATTTCGTATGAGGTTAAAAAACGAGTCTGTCTGTGTAGACGTATTTCTGAGAGAGAGAGAGAGAGAGAGAGAGAGAGAGAGAGAGAGAGAGAGAGAGAGAGAGAGAGAGAGAGAGAGAGAGAGAGAGCGCGCAAAGATAAATAATATTTTAAATAATATTTAAATAATTTATCCAGTAATTTTTTACTCCCATATAATTTTTCACTCATTTATATTAATAAACGTTTATAATCATATATAGAGCCCCTGTGTATACATTTTCCAATAATCTTTTCAGCAATCCGTGTATCGCCATTTCTATCGGCCTAGCTGTGAAGAAAGAGGTCAGTTTTTTACGTTTTCTCTTGAACCAAAATGGATTTCTTTTTAGAAGAGAGTTTCATTTATTACTAAACATGCTTTATGCCTTTCACTAAGAGCTTCTAATTCAATCAGTTATGTTCGTGTCATTACGCTCGAATAGACGAATGGAATAATACGCATAACGTCAGAATCACGGGCAAAACCGAATTGGTCAATTATTGAATCGATAAGGCGTTTTTTTTTTTTTTTTAATTTTTCAAAGTACAATTTTTACTGTAAATTATTTCAATTTTGAAAACGTTCTAATACTTAACATTTATTCTAATTTATTATATTCAGTATTTAAACAATTTTGTTTGAGTTATTTCGGGAAGTAATACGAAAAATATTTAACTTTATGCCAACAATTCCGAATGTTTTATTTCAGGTTGATTGAATCTATGGAATATAATAAATAACGTTATATTCATCAGAAAATAATCTGAATAAATCTCTTTTAAAAAACTCTTTAGTTTCGAAATTTGTTTACCTATTTATTTATTGCATAATTATATGTGTTATAATTGTAAAACTACGATTTTAATAAAAATTGTTTGAAAATTGTTTAAGCGGATCTCATACACAAGAAAATGTAACAAATATGTTTTTTCTAATATAAGGTTTTCACAGAAGTATTGACATATTTTTGCTTCAGTTGGTGATGGGAATTGTATACAACCCTATTCAGGAACGTTTGTATTCGGCCAAGAAAGGGCAAGGAGCCTATTGTAACACGGAGGAAGTAAGAGTGTCTGGAGAGACGCGTAAGTCAACAAATCTATCTATCTATCTATCTATCTATCTATCTATCTATCTATCTATCTATCTATCTATCTATCTATCTATCTATCTATCACTATCATACATCGTAAATATATTGTGAAAGGAGAACCACACTAGAATATTGATGTTTTTAGCAAACTTAATAACTTCTGTGAAATAAAGAATAATAGTCGATTATTTTTTTTCTATTTTATTTAAATGAAGACCGTTTGTTATATTTGATTCAGTCATTTTTTTATAATATCTATTATTCTCACTCTGTGCATGTAAATTTATTGTTAGCAGAATTGAGAAAGAAAAAAGACCGGGAGACTAAGGGAAAGAAATGAACCAAATCATAATACCATAAGAATCAAATGATTTCTCTTATTTTTTATTTTTATTTTGCCAATTTCAGAATTGGAAAACGCACTCGTTTATTCCGAGTTTGGAGCACATCGAGATCCAGCCAAACTGGAAATCAAATTCGGCAACATGTATAACGTCATTATGAACGGGCATGGGTGAGTGTGCGCAGTTTGCTCCTTCCTCACGATAACTGCAGCTGATTCATTTTTTTTCAAAGATTTGGTTGGTTGTGTTGTTTACATTACAAAGTTGTTAACGGTTAGAAGTTCTAACTTAGAACTCATTGGACTTGATGTGATGGCATAAATAAAGCAAAAGAAAAGAGTAAGAAAGAATTTCACCAACCCTACGATGAAACGAATTGCAACAGAGAAAAAGAACTAATTAAAAAGGTTAATTAAGTTCGATAATTGAATTTGGATTCTAGATGCTCGGGAAACTGAAACCGAATTTAAATTGAGGAAGTGCATTGAAATTGAGTATAATTGTTAAACCCTTACAGCATCTACCTTCTACCTACTACCCAGGATAGGCGTGGGCTTTGACGGGTGATTGATTCAAGGGAAAAGTGGATTTGTTGAACACCCGAAATTGCGTTAATCTTTTTAAGAAAATCTTTTTCATAAAAAAAATTCGGAGGGGAATTTTCAAACGTACAAACTAGACGTAGGAGAGAAAACTAAACCAGGAAGCCATGTTTTTGAGAGGCAGATGTGAAAAAAGAAAACTTTGTAAAAATTAAATTAATAATTTGATTTCTATGATCTACTATTCTGTCAAGTGATGGATAGCGAAGTTCATAAAAAGCATCTATTTTGTGTTGCAAAGTAGTTGGTAATTTGGGTAGGAGAGAGAAAATCTCCAATTGATGTTATGTGCTGGCAGACATAACTGGCAATTCTCCAATCACACGAGCAGACTAAAGACACAAAAAAACACACAAAGACATACAGGTTCTCTCTCATTTCCATAGGACCAATGGCAGATCTTTTAAAAAATTTAAAACATTTAAATTCGTAGTTTGTCGAATGGATGTATGAAGATGGTATTTGCCGTCTTTTGCTAAATATGTTTCAATTTTTTCGTTCCATCATTTTGTGTTTTACTGCAAGCTGGGAAATCAAATCCAACTTTAATTGTGCGATAATACTCCAGCTTGGGAGCGCTGATGTTTCAACTCATCAACAGAATAGCTCTTCAGAGTCAAGATAACATGAGCTGAGGAGGACTTCCAACCAGGAATAACATGGTAGCTTTCAGAGTTCATTGGGCTATCCTTAAGGCTAAGACAAGTAGAAGTTATTAGTAGAGATAGTGTCCTATTTGTTGCCATTTCAATTGAGTTTCTTGACCCTGGTTATCAAATTTGTTGCCGTTTTAACCAATACAGAGTTTGGAAGGGATTGTGCAGCAAATGCCTCACTGCCTTAAAGCAAATAATAAACCAGTCGAATCTTTATGAAGAAAGCAACAAAGATCAGGATGATAAGTTGAAAACGCCATGTTAAATTAAAAAAAACAATCGTTTTTTAGATGGAATTTCAGTAGAACCGTCGTTTTTGTTTAAAAATGGCATTCCATTTCTCATCTTTATTACTCATACAAAACCAAAATATTGTGTGAAAAAAATAAAATAAATTAAGCTTAGTAAATATGGAAAACTTGCTATTTCAAGGAACATAAATTTTGAGACTCATACGTAATAGATTCATGTAGTTGTAATGTTATCGTGGTAAAGACTTATACGTAAAATTAATACGTAAAATGATTATTTATTCACTTCTGGACTTCGTTAATTAATATGGGCGCGAGAGTGTGTGATTTGGTGGGGGCCTTTTAGAGACTCTATGCTTTTGTTGTATCCTTAAAGAATGTTACAAAGGTGGCACTCGAGTGAAAGGAACAGCAACGCAGGCGTAGATGAAAGAAAGAGAGGTTTCTTGTACAGAGAAAGACAGGGAATCGGTTAGCAGGCTAGTAATTCCCAAAGCAATGATATCTACCAACCGCCTCACACGGTCAGATGTGGCACAAGGCCGAATTTAATGTGGGGTATCCGAGCTCGTAGGCTCGGCCAAAAATTCCCCGTATAAAACGGGGTCGGGTAGCTGTTTCCCGAGACGAGACTCTGCCCTTCAACATAGCCTTGTCTGGGGATCCTCTCCGCCTCCAGGCAGAGAGTTGACCAGCACAGCTAGAGACGAATCTCCAACTAGTTACCGAAGCAAGGATATTTACCTTACCTCTCCGCGAGGGAGGATGTGGCACAAGGCCATTTTAATGCGGGGCGAATCTCCAACGAATTGCCGGACAAGCCTACGGTATATCCTGTACTCACTATATATATCTAACGATATAGTCAGTCCACATATGCGATAGGGAGTGTGGGACATTCCATTACAATAGCTTTCTATTTCAGCTGCTACTTTTATATATCTTCCTGCCACCCGGTTGTCTCACATAAGTACATCCTAAGAGCAGTTGGGTGGACAACATATTTGGGACAGCTACTGACATCCCGCGAGGCGCTAAACTATATCTGGTGGCTATGAGGCTGTCTTCCGGGTCAACCTTCAGATACAATTGGCTATTCTGAGGTACTGACGTGACACTTACTTTGATATCTCCTAGTATATATAGGGGCCATCATAGACCAGCTTCTCTTAGAACAAAGTCTCCTTATAGACATTAATTTCTAGATAGATAATCTGGTATTTCCTGGCGTGAATCGCATACTACATAGTGAGTCTAGACCACGATAGCAGCAGGATAGGCTATGGAGGAGTTACGTAGTAGCGGTAACAGTTGATAGACGCGTTTAAAAACCCATGGCTTGAAAAAGAAACTTTCTCTTATCTATCCGTTCTCCTGTACATAAGTAGAGATTTTGGACTCGGACTCTGTTGTTAATAAGACATGACCTTTTCTCCTCACAACCTGATTTTTATTATCTTATTCCTATTTTATGGAATAAATATTTAATAACATTTCAAGCTGTCCTGTATATCCCATGTGTATAGTCCAACATTCTCATGTAGCTGGACCGGCTAGCAGGAAAATTTAACCTTCTGATATCTCTTCACATCTTCACCCCACGGTCCGCTATATATATATATATATATATATATATATATATATATATATATATATATATATATATATATACACACAATTTTAGCAAAGAGATTCCTATCCTCAGATTGAGTCGTTTGAAAGTCAAAAGATACTATATGTGAGGAAATTGCTGCGTTAGTTTATCTAGTTCAGTGATTCTCAAACTCTTAATGTTTTTGTGAACGCCCATAGCCGTTCGATAAAAAAAAATAATGTTATTTTTTACTCATAGGTAAGTTTAGGATCCTTTATATAATTTTCCTTTATACATATAATCCTTTCTTTATATATCCTTCTCTGTTTTTATTCAACTTTTACAATCAAAACATCCGGTAGAAGGGATGCTAACTTACACCGCTTGATCTTGTTTTCTGCTAGTTTTAGAGTTGTTTATCTATTTTTAATATTTTAATATGGCGTAGATTAGTGTAGAAATTGCAATTCTCAGTTGTAATAACCGTTCCAAAACAAAATTGCTCTATGGACCGATAAAATGTTACTGTGGACCCCAATTTGCTATGCTCTTGTGTGGACCCCAAATTTGCTGTTTTTGTGTAGATCCCGAGTAATGTTATATGATCCCCGTAGGGTCCCTATGGGCTCTGACTGAGAACTTCTGATCGAGTTATTTATCTGTAGCAGTGGCAAATATTTCATTATTATGTATATTGTTATTGACAGTATTCGTGCACAGGGTTCTGCCGCCTTAGACCTGTGTGGTGTCGCTTGCGGGGAGGCAGACGCTTATGCTGAGTATGGAATCCACGTGTGGGACATTGCAGCTGGGATTTTGATCGTTAATGAAGCCGGAGGTGTGATTATGGATCCAGACACAGGTCAGTGGAACGCATAAAACGCATACATACTGACATAGAAACACGCACAAAGGTCTTGATATACTCATGAAAAATGTGGGCACACACAAACACACACACGTGATAGAAAACGCTAAACAGGAAAGTTAAATTAAAAGGGTGCACGTCGATTTAACGTGAAACAAAAATAACATGATAATAATGATGATAATTACGATGATACTGAAAACCGTACTTAATACCTTTGTAAATGTAAAGTTCTCAAAATCCGAAACTGATAATAAAGCTCTTTATTGTTGAACTAAAACGTCAAAAACGTGGTTCTGTCTGTTGGTTTTTAATATAACATTTAAATACTTGAACATCGATTTTTTTTACTTACAAAATTACTATGTTAATAATTGTTAAATTAGGAATTAGGATCCTGTTGATATTTCAATGACAGATCTCATTAATATGCTTTTAATCGATAAAAAAAGACTTGTAGTTTGTGAGTTATTGTCAGTAAATTCATTTTCCTAGCTATCATTAATAGAGCGAACTCTCAAATAGATTCGAGCAAATGGGCTGTATTAATGTACACTGAAGCACCAAAAGTCATAAGAATAACAGTATGTCAAGGTAATGACGCCACTGTAGCTTGACGTCATGAAAATTCGCAAACCTATATCATATGATCTCTGAAATCTAGTGAATCATTGTGATCACCGGCTAGACTGTTCATGGCAAGTGGACGTGAATGATATGAATATCCCCACCAAGTAGTGCCATCCTTAGAAATGCCACTCGTCCTATACGATACTAGACATCTATCCAATGGCTTTTGGCACGTCAGTGTAACTACTTTCATCATTATAATTTCTTTATTGCTAATTCTAACAGTAAAATACATATGGCTAAAAGAAAACCGCAAACTTTTCTATTAAAATGCAATTTTCCGAACAATACGTATAGTTTGAATTTTGATGAATTTGCATCGTTTATATAAATGTAATTGTATTTTGTCCTGAATTAATGTGTTGTCATTTTTATTCTATTTTTAGGAGGAAAGGTGGACTTGATGAGTCGGCGCATTCTTTGTGCTTCGTCATGGTCTCTGGCCAACCAACTAAAAGCTCAAATAAAATCCCAAACTTTTCCATCTGACTAAAGACTAAGGGAGACAACTATAACAGGAGCTAAGGGGAACAACTGTGTTGAGAAAATTAGGGGATAGTTTTTATTGGTTTTAATAGTTAAATAGTTGTATTTTTAACAACTTTTATCTCTTGTAAATTCTTTGGGTTAAGTTCAACTTCATTGAAATATAGGAAGGTATTGTTTTATAATGTACGCCATATCTTATGATATTCATCAATTAACTAAACTCTGTGGTAATTAATAACCACGTTAAAGGTTCTAACATTTCCCAACCCCCAAATGAAATGTAGGAGTTAAAATAGCGAGCCAGTGAGGATTAAAGAAGATTATTGAAAGGTTACAACAAGTACGAAAGCCAAAATTAAAATATCCAAATGAGATTAAGTACTTGAAAGTGACAATACAAGGAATACATTTACTGAAATTTAATATATGCAATATATTTCCCCATCAGGAACAAGGTTTTTAAGCCAGATAAAATATAAAAATGCAAAATCAAGCATTTAGCATAATTCTTATTATCCCAGATTATTTAAAGTGAAGATATTTAAACACATCACAATGTGTTGTTTGTAGTATTATGAACAATGCACATGATTAATACAAGAATTTGCTTGTTATTTGCTGCGTAGAATTTATTTAATGAAATAGATAGTTGTGTATGCAGTGAATGTAGACGAATCCTGTATTTAAATATAGTCTTACATAGTAAAAAATAATATGTCTTCTTAAGAGTGTCTTAAAATATTGACATCTTGAAAGGAAGTGAAAAGCGACACATTCCAGTTTGCTGGTTTTTAAATAGTTCTAGTAAAAAAGGCAATTAACTGGCGAACCATTTTTTAACAGCAAGGTAAAATAAATTGTGTTTCGTTAATTTAAAAAAATATATTGCGTAAATTAAATATGCACATTAGTTAAAATTTCAGAGGAACTTGTCTCGCCGTAAATTCTCATGAATGTAAGAATTTGAATGTTCTTGATTTTATGGGTTTACTTTTAAGAAACCATAAAATTATTTTATGGATTTTGATACATTTTGCAAAAATGTATCAAAACTGTAATTGTCACTGTAACGCAGTAAGTAAACATACTAGTTGAAAGACACTTGTAAAGTTGTACCATGTGCTTTAATAATTCAGTGAGATATATTTATTCACATCAACGATAGCATGAAATTTGTAGAGGTTAATTTAGAAGGAAAGCTTGTTTATTACAATCTCCGTCCTTCACTACCATAGCTAAGCTCATTTACTGAGAAGTCATCATAGCATAGAAATACACTTATTCAATCGATACTGATAACAATTTTAATAAGAAAATGATATGGACATTTTAAACGCAACTGTAGGAAACTATCCTTCCAGAATATTTGCTACAACAAAAATAATATTACTATTAATTAATACAAGCATGAATATTATTATTAATAATTGATCTTTATAGTTTGTTAATACATTTAATCTGATTGTACTTAATAAATTTCCAGTTCATTAAAGTCATGCGGAAAAAAAAAAAAAACAATTTTCCCGCTTGAAAAAATATCGTATTTTTTGTTTATTTTTTTTGTTTTTAAATTAAAACTTTTGCCAAAATATCTCCCATAGTATAATTTTTCACTAATTTTTGATGACCTTTCAGAAAATGAACAATTTTTAATATTTTATAAAAACCAATAAAATTGAAAGAAATCTGATTTAAATAAATGACCTAAACCATATTCTGTTTGAGAATATTTTTAGGTGAGTTATTTAGTTCGTGACATTAGATTTATTTCCTCTGTCGAATATGAATTGGATCAACTTCGCTATAATAATAATAATAATAATAATAATAATAATAATAATAATAATAATAATAATAACTGATTGTGTCACTTTTATAATGATAATTTCTCTGTAATTGTTAGTTGCCTTTCTCTATTTTTCAGAGAAACATAAAGATTTTAATTGACATATGTAAGTGTGCATATTCAACAACATACAAGTAATACTAATATATATCCGAGTAGATCTGAACAAGAGAAGTGTATTCCTTAAATGGATAATTGAAACTTGCTGGGTTGTAAAGCTCCTTGTGCCTGAGCGGTCTAAACCACATCGTATTAGTAGGATTATTAGACATGTAGCGATCCACGGATGTGTCGTTATGTAAATAAAATATTAAAATACAATTGAAGATATTGACACCAAAAACTGAGTTACAACAAAATCAGAGTTCTTGATTAAAAGGCCAAAATTTTATTATTGCCAAACAACCAACAATGAATTAAAATATGTACAATTGTTGATTTGTAATAACTGAAAGATGTCACCACTTGGTAAGTGCTGAAATATTTAAACACATAAAAATGTTTCCAGAGTGTGAATGTCTGGATAAGCAAATATGGTTAATTTCATAGTCTTGAAAATGAGAAAGGTAACCACATGCAAGTGGTAAGTCTTTGGAAATGTTCGTGTTTGATTATAGTCCTTGATGAAAGGAAAAGTTCGTGGTTGAAACTAGTCGACGTTGAAATTAATAATGGCAAGTTTCAGTTCATAAGCTCAAATGAAATCACTTGAATTTGGGAGCTGGTAAGTAAAAATCCAAAAATGGTGACGTGCTGAATTAAGAAAATGCCGAACATAGCATGCCGTTAAGTAAATCCAGAAATTGGCAGGAAATCAAATCAAAATGTCGTGTTACTAAGTAGAATTCAATATGGCGATGTGCCGATGAAAAAGAGCGCCAAAATGTGGCCTGGTTGCTAAGTAACCACCATAATGCAAATAATTGTTAAATGAATTAACGTGCAAAAATAATGAATAAATTAACAAAGCAACCAGATCGAATTTAAACACAGCAAAAGACTGGGTTGCTCGACAGAAAGACGGGATTGCTCAACCGCCAATCCGTAACGACGACAAAGAAAAAGAAAGGAAAAGCAGTATTACTGCATTTTCCCGGAAGAGAGGATAAGCTGAAAAGAGAAGGAAAAGCAGTGTCTGCATCTTTCCAAGAAAGAAGAGGTGAAAAGGAAAGAAAGGAAAACAAACAAAACGTGAAGGAAGACTGCTTCACCGTTTGAAGCTTCCTTCAGACAACATTTCCGGACAGAGAGGTGTCATAATGACAGGATCGCACGTAACCCTGGAGGAAGGGAGAGCAAAGAGAGGCCAAGAAAAAAAACTCTGTGTTGTTACAGTTACCTAACTTGGCTTGTCTTCCCTATTTCTTTACTTAAGAAATTAAGTAGATGTTTTGAAAAACATATTTTCTTTAATCAAAGGTTCTTATTAGTATTCCCAAACTGTTCATCAAAGTTTTATGTATTGAATATATATGATTTTTTTGAAACATTGAAAGTTTTGTTAGAATTCAGAAACACTGGTACATAGAGGTAAATAACAAAACATTGTCAGTCAAGGAAGATAATCAACATCCGATTGCCAAACCAGTGGGTGCAACAGGCACACAAGAAAATAAACCTTTTGTTTCACATTTAAATTTAATTATAAATAAATTAGTTCTGATCAGTTTCATATCGAGTAAGAGTCCTTATTTTGCTTTGTAACGGGGTGGTGTTAATGTATGTAAATTATCCCGTTGTTATATATATTTGTAGTTGATAGAGGAATCCTTTTTTATATTCATTTTTTACTGAAAGCAAAATGAATAAAACGCACAACAATAACGATCAACGATGAGATCTTAAGACACTTGTTGAAATTAAGGACAAGAATGTTTATTTTCTTTACGCGATATCAATTACAATATTGCTATTGTGCTTGTTTAAATGTTATTGTCTCTTGTTTCTTTAAAAGTTTCTGCTTACTTCTATCTGCTTGATCAGAGAATTTCGTTGTTAAGAGTAGTGTTTGAGATCGTTAACTGTGGATTTTTTACGGCGCGAAGAAGAGACATATGTGTTGTCCTTTTACTACTGCTACTGCTACTCTACTCACTTCGCTTGTGGTGGAAGGGTCGTTTTTATAATGATAAGTTTCAGATTTTAGAATGATAAAATATCATCAACATATATCATCAATTGTGATCAGGTTGTTTTAGATGATGAAATTTTTATCTTTATTTCTAAGATGATGAAATATCCGTATCATCATTCATCACTGGTGGAAAGGTTGTTTTTAGAATGATGAAATATCATTATCATTCTGGATCATAACAGTCTAATAAAAATTGAGCTAGTTAAATAAAGAATGTTCATTTAATAACGAGATTTACAATAAAGATAATCGAATACGTCATTGTAAAAGTGATACAGTGAAGACCAATCAGAAGTTGAGGTTAAACGTATCAGTCACGAATAATGTTGTATTTGAGGAAAACCAAATGAGGAATTGGTAGTAGCGATGTGACGAAAGCTTTGAAGTTGGGTTCTGTAAAAATGGTTAGCTTTTGGTTTCGCTCATGTTGTCCGGAGGTTTTGGTTGACCACTTGGCGTTTCGGAATCTTCTTGTTCTTAGCTAAATAAATTGTAAAGATTGTCCTCTTGTCTTTCTGACTATCCATCCCGACCGCATGAATGAATAGCGATTTTCACTGGCCGGCGACCTTATATATCCTTAGGTCACCATGATCACTCAGTGACCATTTCAAGTTATTGCTTCTGATTGGCGGAAAATAACCCAAAGAAGGGATTTTCCTCCTCAATCCTTTTTTTGCTAGACAATTTTAATTTTATTGGTCTGGGTCAGACATAGCGTCGCCAAAATTAGGCGATATATATATATGGATGGATTATCCCGTCGAGAACGACAGATGTTGATTCAGTAAATTCTAATTTTTTTACTGAAAAACCTGAACAAGGCTTTTTTGGATAGAAGTTTTCCACCTCTTAGCTGCATGCTGGCAGTTGGCTCTTATAAAAAATCCACTCTTTACCAACCCTCTTCAGGCTGGCTTGGATTCAGAATTTTAGACTGGTTACCAATTCCATCATCATGACGACTTAAGAAAGTCGAAACCTTGGACCATATTTCTTTACTTTTTATCCGAAATGAAAATTTCTCATGGAATTTCTTCCTTGTTTGAAAAGAATTATTTGTAATTTGAAAAGTTGATCATTAAAATTAATCAACACAAAATGTTTGTTGTTTTTAATAATATTTGACTTAAAGAACATTTGCTGCCTAATAACAGAATTTATGCACGTGTTCTCAATTTTTTATAGAGAAGCTAATAGTTGGCAGTGTGAAATTCTTTCATTTCTCATACATTTTAGCCTCTTTGTTCAAAGACTAAAGGCGGATTAGGCCATCAGGACAACGGAAAAAATTCCGATCGGTCGTTAAGCTTGTGAGCAGGATCCTACATGGTGACCCTGCCACCCCCCTGCACCCCCGTGTTTAATAAATCGGGCAATTTCTATTTTTACGAGTTTTTTCATCTATATCCAAATTTTACTATCCTTGCAATTTATACTGCATGCTTACCTCGACTTATGTGCTAAAGCAGAAGGCGCTTCACGGTATCAACTTATTTCGACCATCCCACACCAAATTGAGAATTCGTGAGAAATTTCTACCCCCACTAGTTATTACCCCCCCCCCCCCGACTTCTTAGGCAAGAGGGAGTAATCAGTAGGATGATTACTTGATTGGCTTCTCATGTTTCAGCGTTAATTTTCTCCGGGCTTAGAGCAGTCGGAAAACCCAGTATCGACTTGCTAAGCTGACAAATGGATTGATTTTAGGTGTTTGCCCGTGCCAGTTTAGGCCCCTAGCCAAACCCTATCAAAGACCAACATCTGTTCTCTGTACTACTACTACTACTACTACTACTACTACAACAACAACAACAACAACAACAACAACAGCAGCAGCAGCAGCAGCAGCAGCTTTCTTATGAAGTAATTCCCCAAATCGCAAAACGTTCAATTGAAGAAGCTGCTTGACAAAAAGAAAAAAAAGCGAATGTATACGAGATGTGACATTTTTATTTTCCTGTACACTATAATCACATACAAATTACTGTTTCGAGCAACGGCGTACCAAGCATTTATTGTGCGCAGGGCAGTCGTAGAATTTACCGCCCTTCTAAACATTCTAAAGCTAGACAACATCTACAAAATATAAAGAGAAATACAATTACGGCCATTTATTTTGTCTTGAATGCAGACAACAACAACAACATAAGATGAGAAAACATCTTTTTTTTCTAGTAAATAATATTTCGGGTAAAATGTTATTACATTACACAGTAATAACACTGTCAAAAATAACCCCTAACTCATAGTGCAACACTCAAAGTAAATCCAGAGTATTACTTATTTTAATCATTTCACCCCAAGCAAGGCCACTAAGACACAAGAGGGGGGGGGGGCTACAGGAAGTGAAACAGAATGAATAGACTTCAGAAGGAACCGGAAACCCAAGCCAAAACAGGGAACAAGAGATAAACCTCTACTCCAGTTCAAAAGAAAGAATGGATTTCATGTCTTTCCCAAGGCAATTAGTGCGAAAGTAAATGCAACAAATTAGATTAAAACTCGGCACCCTTAAAGCATTACATAAGGTTTAATGATGGAGTGAAATCCATCATATAAACTAATTTCTAGCATCGTATCTATTGGCTATCATAGTTAATGACATCTTGTTATCCATAAAATAATAAATAAAATACAATGTAAACAGTGTGCCGTCAGTTCAGAAAACTTCATCATTTTTTGTATACATAAGCTGATGAACTATTTCCGTGCTGGAAATTACTTGTAAGTGCAGAACACCTATGTAAAACACATATATAAAAGCAACTAGTTGTGAAGACTAAAGACATTTTTTAGAAAATTCTCACGTGCACAAGAAGAGACTCGAATAAAAAAGTCAGAATATCTTAATAAAAGAAATTACAAGATGTTTATTTATATCTGAATTTTAATGTATGTATATATGTATGTGCTGACATATCTGTTATGCTCTTGTGAGGCATGGGTTGTCTAGCAATATGGTATTCCACAAACGCAATTTAAAACCGTTTGTTATCCACTAGATATGTTACTCGCAGGCCAATGCAATCAGCATCGAATTCTGGACAAGAATATTCAAGCAAATGCTCTACGGCGAGTTGCTCTATAGAACTCAGCTCCAACATAGATCAAGGAAACTTTTCAAGGACTGTTTAAAATAGTCCCTTGGCGCCTGTCTGTGTGAGAAACTTTCGCTTGTGAGCAAAATAAGTGGCGGCGTACAGTTCATGATGGCACTAAAATCTTCCAAGAACATTCAATGAGTTGGGCAAATTTCAAGTGTGCAGCTATGAAAGGGGAAATCATAGAGTCCGTAAGCCATTAATTTACACGTGAAAAATATGGGAGTATATGTCTCTCCAAAAGTAGGACTCGTTAGCCAATAAAAGAGTCATATTGATAAAACTTATACAAATTACGATCAATACTACGCTGGAAATAACTTAAGATGCGGGGTGTATGAGAAGACAATCAAAAGTGCTTCTAAATTAAACTAAACTAAAAGTGGGGAAAGTAAGAGAACGGAAGTAGGATCCAGTAGATTTTCGATTCAATTATCTGGAAACCACTCATTAACTGTTAGGATGGATGTCATTACAAGAAAGCGAACTCACTCACTCCTTTATGCTCCTTGATCGGAACTCGTAGGACAGCAGAGAAGAAAAAGGATTTTCAAGATGGCGGCCACACATCCTCACATGTCACGTATCAAACTACCAATCTACCAGTAATCCGCTGGTCATGGTTTACATCTATTGTTATCCAATAGTAAATAAAATGTATAAGGGTTCAAATTCTGTGTTCGTTTTTATTTGATACAGATAAGTACACCCAGCAACGCAACACTAACACAGACAATTTGTTTAATGAATTTCAACGATTCATTTTGGATATTTGAAGAATGTTGGCTATCTCGCAACATTAATTAATCTCAGGTAATATTTTGATTTCCTTGATATCCAACTTTTTAAATTTGATATCTGTCTATGAGATGAGATATTATGTACACTATTTACATTGCTCAGACTATCATACTCGTCTTTGTTGCCATATTTATCACAACGTTTCGGCCGATGTACGCTCCGGCCTTCTTCAGGTGGTTGGAATGTCGAACTGAACCCTTTATTTCTCTCACTGGGGATTGACTGTTCTAGTTCCACGTGTCATGCCTAATGGATGTCAGTTACCAGTTATCCCTTGTTAATTCCCCTCTCCAAGTTCTCCACCGCCTTAACCAGGTATTGAACTCACACTCTTTGGATCATGTCACTGGATCTAACTAACGCCTTTATCCACTGTGCCATGTGTCCTTGGAGAAGGGAATTAACAGCAGATAACTGATAACTGACATCCATTAGACATGGCACGTGGAACTAGAACAGTCTACCACAGCGAGCGAAATAAAGGGTTCAGTTCGACATTCTAACCATTTTTTAAATTTGATCTTTTAAAAAATTTGGATCCCATTTTAACTTTTTAAAAATAAAGCAGAATAATCTACCGAAAATGTTGCTCATTTACTTCCATCGTATTAAACAACAGTATGAAAATTTTGACAATTAAAATTCCACAATGATATGACAGGAATCACGGCGATCTTTTTCCTTTTTTTTTATTATAAATATGGCTAAATCTAAATGCCCCAATCCCAATTTAGTCAACAGAATTCACGATATGAAAATAGAATAAAAATGTTTGTATAAACGTAAAGATGTATGTTGACACACACATACACACACACACACACACACGAAAAGAAAGTACATCTATCTATCTATCTATCTATCTATCTATCTATCTATCTATCTAATGCGTTCATTTCTCTTTCTCTCTCTCTCTCTCTCTCTCTCTCTTTCTCTTTTTCACTGTCTGTCTATGTTTCCATATGTGCATGTATATCTGTATATTCCCTGCCACCATCCAGGTGATACAGCTCTGACAAAGAATTATGGGCGGCTTTATTATGAATGATGCATGATAAACAAAACACCCAATCAGAATATAAGACACGTGCCGCTCTGTTGAGATTTACAGGATTGTCTCTTGGGTGTGGTTGTGGTTGTGGTGAAATAAACAAATCACCGCAGTTATAAACACACCATCACCACCGCCAAGAACACTAACCCCAACAAACAACGCATCAAGCAATATTACTATCGCTAATAGAACAAAAATAACATCAATAGTAGCATTAAAACATTAGCAAAGAAAAGAATGTGTTATATATCTCAATGCGAATGGAATTTACTTGCACGGTGTTGGACTATTAGAGAATGGTTTCTTCTGGCTAATTTTAAAAATCCACAATAAACATAAGAAATACATATAAAAGATCACAAGAATTCTACAATAGCAAAAGTTGATTACAGCATAAAATGAATAAATAACAAATAGCTTTAAAATAAGTAGTGTGAAGTTTTAGTATAAAAAACAGTCGTAGTGCAAATGCATAAAGATCTGGGAATGCCAAAACAAACTTTATAATGGTTTTGGCCTGTTTTTACCATACTTTGATCGCAAAAGGGAAATTAAAAGTGAAGACGAACTCGAGTTTTTCATTTAATCATTTCACGCCAAGGAAGGCGATGAAGCCACTAAAACGCAAGAGGTTCCTGAGAGTGAAATAAACAGAGAGGACAATAGAGGACCGGGATTCAGACAGACAGAAAATGACGACCGATATTGCATTTAAATTGTTGAAGATCATAGTTCACGGGAAACCAAGAAGACAGAAGAGAGCCGAGAAGTGCAAGAAAAGAAACTGTTATTAAAGAACTTACGGTTACATCTCGCCATTTCAAGAGTAAACTGATGAGATCTTGCCGCCAATCTACTACGGCACTTAAATTCGAGGTATCAAAAAGGAAAGTTAATGACAAAAAAAATACTATGAACGTATTTATAGAAAAAGCACAGGGAAGCTACGTTGCGGTGGCGGGAAAGTGATTGAATCCGAGATGCGAGGTCAGGACCGATCACGTTGCAGCTTCTTCTTTGGATTCTGACAGGGATCTCTCTCTCTCTCTCTCTCTCTCTCTCTCTCTCTCTCTCTGCATATAAGATGCACCAGATGTAAAAGCAATATTCATTGTACGGACGAATGACAGACTCATAGATGTACAAGATAGATTCTAGCGGAAAAAATTGCCTTGCCCGACATATTGAATCAATTTTCCTCGTAGAAAACCTATCAACTGATTCAATGTAATCGTTCCACTTCAGGTCAGTGGAAAATATTAGACCGTGGAGGCGCAAAGAGTTATTAACCTTTAGGTTAGCATTAGCCATACTGATAGAAAGCAAATAGGTTCTCTTAGAAGATTAAAGGAAAGCAGTTTTGTTTGGAAGGCGTTAACGTTAACGAATCATTTCTTACCTTAGTTAACAACAGATTGCAGGTCATGTTTTTAGATCAGTGTTGTTTGAGTAGAACTTGCTTCAGTTGTTGATGTATATTGGGAACAAAGTAAGGCCAATGATAGAGCCGAATGGGACACGGAAATTAATGTAGAACGGTCTAGAAGAGTGGTTGTTCAATTATTATTACATTTTAAGCAGCTACTGTCAGAACGTTTTGCTATTCCTCCCTGGTCTTGAATGGAAGCGGAGGTTTACCGCTTGTTTCCTGTTTAGGATCGGGTTTCTATTTCCCTCTAAACTCTTTTCCTTCTCTTTCATTTCAGGTGGAACCTTGCGTCTTGTTGGCATTATCACCTTGCTTGGGGTGGTGTCTCTTGCTCTGTAACTCTCTAACTAGAGTGGCTCTTGTTCCTTGTACAGGGTGAACATCATTGTAATACAATGCAAACACAGCTATATGTTTATGATTGACCGACGCGTTGAAAGGGGGACTGCTTGGTTCCTGTGTCAATCTATCTAGTTTGCTTTTGTCACTAAGGCATCCCTATATCCCGCGAAGGGTGTTTGTTCGGCCCGTCAATAATTATCTAATTAATTTTTGGAGCAAGTGGCAGAAAAAAAATCAGTTGGAGTTAATTGACTTACAATGCGACGAATTATCGAAATCAAAATTTAATTCCGAATCCACTGCTGACTTCTACAAGAAATATGTTTTGCCAAGCGGAAAATAGTAAAAGCCTGAATAATCCTAAAATGTTGGTATCATTATTTGGAAGTACATATGCTTGGGAACAATGTTTTTCGAAAATGAAATATACCAAAAGTCGTTTATGAACAAGGTTGGGTGATGACCACCTGGATAATGTTTTACTCCTGTCATTGACAAATATTTCCAATGGTGTGAGGAAGTTATCGAGCAATAAGCAGAAACAAGTGTCTCATTAAATAATTTACCATTTGCAATTGTATTTCGTTTGTAGTAAAGAATTTTTCATTTTTTTTTATTGTTAGTTGTTATCCTGTTATTCCTGCACTAAAACAAGGAAACTTTAAATAATATAACACTAACTTCGTTGCATTTTCTTTAAACTTCTAAACTAAGGTAGCCTTCTGGAAAGAGCAGTCTGAGGTCGAGACGATTTGTTATAATACATTTGATATCGTGGCGCTCTTCCAAGAAAATGCATAGCTTTCTGGCTCGCTCTTCCCAAAAGGTTGCCAACCCCTGTCTTAACATGTACCATTTCGAAATTTAATTCTCATGTAATTCATTGCATCTGCTTTTAACACTGTTATTATACATATCATTCGAATTTGGATTATTCAGGAATCGGTCGTATTGCAATTTGAGTGATGCCTTGACCCTCTCCCACTTCCGTAGTTTCACTCTTCGGTTTCATATCACTAGAAGGTGGTCTTCTCCCACAGACAGAACTTGGCTATATTTTACAGTGTAAAACTACGTATGTCATTTGTTTGTAACCACAGACAATTCTGACCAGACGCCTCTGGTGATGATTAAGGACCCGTGGTCATTCCGCCACTCTATTGTCTATGATGGGCGGTATTCCAGGTGCACACATGATATCCTAGATCGAGAGATGTCAAATGTCCACACAATTTCAAAAATGGAATGTTCCACACGTCCTGCATCCATTATCATAATTCACGTCGCCTTGCTATAAGCAGTTTAGTTAGTGTTCGCATTGACTCACCGGGTGTCAGAGCAGAACTTATATAAATCTGGGTACATCAAGGTACGGTGGCGTCACCTACCATTACTTTTACATATTGTTATACCATGATTTTTGCAAGTCACTATATATCCAAAAAACAAACCTACGTTTTGGCTATCACAAATGTTTCCTAATATTAACAACACAATGCAAACATTATTATATATAATACGACACACACGCACACACACACACACACACACACAAACACACACACACACACACACCTATATATATCTATATCTATATATATATATACGTTTTTGTGTGTAACAATTGAGGGGCAACATTAGTCGTGTTGAATATTTCTTTTACGAATTTAACTATATTTTATTTAAATTAATTTCCGAAAAAATAAGGCTTGCTATAGTTTTTGTTTTAATAAAATTTAATTTAAAATTATTTACTTTTTCATGTTAGTAACAAACGAAAAAAAAATGAAGTCTATTTCTGAAAGAGTGAATAAAAAATTATTTTCCATAAATTATTTTTCCGTATCTTAAATAAATTATTTTGCGTATCATAAAGTGGGGCGGAAACACTTTCGCCGGCCCAGCCTGGATTAATTCAAGCTATTTTGTTCGAAATTTGTTTCTGTTGATATGTTTTGCATATCTCTCTGCGTAGTAATAGTCGTAGTACAGTTCTCCGAGTCCTGAATGACAAACGGGTTTGCTAGGCATAGCCAACCTATGTTCGCCATTTGTTCTCTATACTTGTCTATCTAATTTGTATACGATACTACACCTCCCTGAATCGGAGAGTTCGTAAACTCTTGTTTTTTTTTTTTACTATATTTACTGATTATTTTCGTACTTTGTTGTCTTGTCTTTCTGGTTTTCTCTTTAATGGTGATCTCGGTCTCTCTTCATTTTCTTCTTCATACTCGTCTCTCTTTTCATTCTCACTTTCTTCCACTTTCTGATCTGTTCCACTTTTGTGACTTCGTGTCTCTTCTTGTTCTGATCTTCCATTTCTACGTCATCCAGTTCGTTTCAGATTCTGCACTCATCTGCACGTGCCAGTTTATGTTGTCCTTTGTTTTCAAGTATCGCCGTGTTGTGTCCTTTTTGTGTCAGGAAATTTGCTTCGTTTCTTTAAATGGTCGCTCTGCCATCGAACAATTGCTCCATACATTATTCTTTTATTCTCTCTACTATTCTGCTTAATATTGTATCTTGCTTTGTTTCTATTTTGAGTCTATTTAGAGAAAGAACGTTCGTTTCTACACAGTGTATTATTTTATCTTCAGCATTTTCCTGTTTTTCTTCTGTTTCATTCTTGAACTGTAATCTTGATAAAGCGTCCACGTGAGGGATAGTGTTCTCTTTTACGTATACTATGTCAAAATCGAATGCCATGATTTTTATTGCCCATCTTAAAATCCCTGTCGATGTGACTTTTGGCAATTCTTTTCTCGTGTTAAATATGAATTCTAATGGTTTGTGGTCCGATTTTAATAAGATTTTTTTTCCTATCAAAAAGTTTCGTGCCTTTTCCATGCCCCATACAATCGCTGGTGCTTCCTTTTCAATATTCGAGTCGTTAGTTTCTGCTGACGTTAACCTTCTTGATATGTACATGATTGGGTTGTCTTCTTGTGATAGAAGAGCAGCAATCACCTTTTCGCTCGCGTCTATGGTTAACGTTACTTCTTTTTGTGGATCAAAAACTTTTATTGGTTTGTTCCTACTTCTTTTTTGTGTATTCATTGTAAATATTTTAGCTTCTTCTTCGGGGGGGGGGGTTGTACCTTTTGTACTCTTTCTATTTTCATTTGCATACGTTCTGAAAATGATCTCCTTTTTTGCAATTTGATCATATTTTACCTAGAGCTGAACATTTGTACTTGTCTCTCTCGTGATTTTTTCACAATATCTACATTTAATTACGGATTTGCTCGTGCTTGTTCTGTACGTCTCGAGTTCTTCTGTTGGTCGATTAAATTCTCTAATCAACTCTAATTGTTGTAAAAACTCGATGCTAGTTTCCAAACATTCTAGTATTTTTCATTTATGGTTTTGGTCTTGCAAGCCTTCAATTATTCTGAGAAGGATTAATTCATCTTCTATAGTCATTTCCCGAGCTCCTAATTTTCATATTATAAATACTTGGCTGGTTCTTTCAATCTATGTAAGTATTGTATAATGGGCTCATTGGGTGCTTGTCCTGTCTCTAAAAACTTGGTTCTTTCGGCAATGACTAATCTTTTCTTTGGCCTTATGTTCTTTTTTTATAATTTTAATAATTTATTCAAATGCCCTTTCTTCTAATTCGCTAGGGTACCACGTTGTCGAAAATGTCTTCACAGCTTCGCACACAGCAGTAGCAAGAAATAATTCGGTTATCTCGTTCTCTCTTCTAGCGGTCTTTGTGTCTCTTATTTTTTTTATTCTTTCAAATGTAGGAAAAGTTCTTAGCCATGTTTCTATGTGTTCTGGGTAGTTCAGACATTGTTATGTTTTGCATATCTCTCTGCGTAGTAGCAGTCATAGTACAGTTCTCCGTGTCCTGAATAGCAAACGGGTTTGCTAGGCATAGCCACCCTATCTTCGCCAGTTGTTCTCTATTTATACTTGTCTATCTAATTTGCATACTATACTACATTTGTAAAATAAAAAAGAAGAATAAATATTACGTTTCGTTTTTAAAATCTGCAATAATGAATGAATAATAAAAACTTTAAATAATTACACACACACAAAAAAGAAAATACGGAAATAAATTTAAGAGAATATAAAATTTAAAAATACATATAGCGTTTCGAAATTATTACCAGAATTAAAAAGTAAAAACAAACGGGAATAATAATTATTCCCGTTCGTTTTTACTTTTTAATTCTGTGAATTTCGAAATGGATTTTAATGCAATTATTACGTATTTTTAATTTTAAAATATCTTAGCAAATACAAATGAAACGATGATAATTTTTTGCAAAAAGATGGGTTGGATGATAACGAGTCTGTATATATATATATATATATATATATATATATATATATATATATTGTCGTTAATTATTGTATGTTACAATTCAGATCATATCTTGTGGAATTTGATAATGGCTCGAGAAAATAAAAAAATACTCAGCTCTTAGTAGGACGAGAAATAAGCAAACTCTGAAATTGCACATTGAATCTACGGACTGTCAAGGATTAGTCAAACTTTCCAAAGTTTAAACAAAAAAAAATTGTGCTTTTGAAACTTTTTCAGTAAACATAATTTTGGTTGTAAATATGTAACATTTATAAGGATAATATACGGATATCTTTATAAATTTTATACTATTTATATGTTTATAAATTGTACGCTGTTCAATTATTAACGTTAACAACGAACTATTTTAAATAACAAAATTGTACTTGGATTAAACGAAAATTACTTACAATATAATACATATTACTTATAATACATTCCTTCTTGTCGTCAATTTTGACGGCACGGGTACACTAATTTTACAAATAAAAACAAGCAACACACTTAATCTTGTTTGATTTTTGTAGATATCACATGTAATGTGGGGTAGTGATACAAGTATTAGCGACATATGTTAGCTTATCTTATTTAGTGTTATTTATGTAAAGAATATAAAGAATGCTTTATGCGTTTGCCTGCACCTGTCAACAATGTGGCGGCGAATTTTAGAGTGTGTCATGGACAGTGTTTTTTTTAAATAAAAAGTCAGCAGCCCAAATAAACTCTTAATTGGGCGAAATGCGTCACAAAACTAACGTTTTAATTTAATACTGTCTTATACTATCTATCTATACCTTCTCAGTCTTTATCTCTCTCTCTCACACACACACACAAACACACACACACACACACACACACACACACACACACATATATATACTTTAACATTTGGAATAGTAGGGTATACATACAGGGAATGTTTGGAATAGTAGTTTATATACACGGGAAAATGTTGAAAATTTATCGGCCTGTCTCAGAATCTGTTCAAATAAGAAAAATACTTTTAAACCACTTAGAGTCGAGTCGAGAACTTTTCAGCACCCTCACACACGTATAGAACGCAAGTGCTCCCCCTGGTGGTTTAATAACGTAGGATTTGTTATTTTTCTATCTTGCTAAAAATCAACCGAATCGCTGTAGATTGCTGATGCATTTTATAACGAGCGCCATTTTTGTGCCAACAAATTGCTTAGAACCCAAATTCATCTTCACGTAGTTTTTTTCCGTAATTGCTTGCGTCTCTGCAAATTCAGAAGTAATGGGTGTGATGATCTAAACTAAACCATTCACCTCATCCATATACAGACATTAATTCATAGGATTGACATCAGATGTGATGATCCTGTCTGAGATCACCAAATATTTACTTCCTGAAAGTTTTACTCTAATATGAGTCTGGGCATTTATGATTGTTTTGCCTTGAATAAAGAACAAAAAACAAAAATAAGATGATGTCATATATTTAACCATCACTGGAGTAATACAGTGAAGGGAGTGAGCCTTTCTGTGTAACGCAACGTTTATTTTAATTTCTTTGAAGTTTGAATTTGTTGTTTTTCTTTGACGATAGAAGAAGAAACACGACAGAAGAATGATTTCATTACAACCATCAAGGATTGGTGCTGCCAACGATGTCTGAGATCACTCGTGAAATGTATCCTCCATGTTTTTTTTTTTTTTTTTTTTAATACTGGGAATGACTAGTAAACATACTGAGGCTTTATTTTAAATTCTCAGACATTTCGGGTGTCAGGCGACCGCATTGCGAAACTAGATATACGAAAATTGAATTTGACGTATTTTCAATAGAATATGTCCCGTCTTCTTCAATAATTTATATTTGTCAAAATAGAAACAATTTATAAGTATTAGAAAAACATGATTGAGAGAAGACGTTTCAGCAACTAATTTTAAAATGTATTTTCCTTCATATGTGTCGCTGTCGTAAAATGAGTAACTGTAAATATTGCGACATAATAGGTCCTTGTCCGATTGGCTTAGAATACCCACATAGTCAAGTGGGCGGTAAATGATTTAGCAATGTTTAACTTTCGAGGGAGGGTTATTCCCTTGACACCGCTACTACTTCATACACTGTTGCCTCCCACGGCAATGTTTATTGTTTTAAAAAGTGACGATTAGAATTTTAATAAAACCCAAACATATGAAAGTGGATTTATAGATTTTCTTTATTTTTGATAATTGACAGCAAAGATATTAAACGTTATTTATTTAATAGACTGAGTAAAAATTGTTTTCATAGTTATTTATAAAATGAAAATAAATATAACATTGCAGTTCGTGGAGGCACGGTGGAGTAATGGATAGCGGTTCAGAGTGAGGAATTGGAGAGCCGAGTTCGAATACCAGTGGGATCCATTACATTCACTTACTTGCTGAAATTTATGAATTTTTTGTTTCTCCCCCCCCACCCGCAGTTATGGGTAAGTAGCAGGACAGACTGGGTTCTATAGCCTTGGATGGCAACTGGTCTACCGTAGAAAGAAATGACAACCTACTGCAGGAAAAAATCTGCATCATCAGTCAATTATCGAAAGATACATGGTCGCCTAAGCGTGTATCACGTATGGCACATAACTGACTGAGTTCCTTTACATATTTTGATAATTTAGCAATTTTTAAAAATAAATTTTTGTATAAAAATTTTCTTTTCAAATTTGTTTCTTTATAAAATAGCAAATAATACATCTTTATAAGAGGTAAATAATAAATATCGTATTGTATTTGGTTCACATATCTTTATAATCTTGTAAATGAACTGTTATGGGTCCTTACCTGTAACTACAGAATGAACTCTTCCTAACAATATGTATACTACGCCTTTCAAGAGAGAGGGACGAATCGAGTCGAGCCGATAGTAGTTCACTCCAAACCAGACTGACAGTCATACTAACACGTTCCACATCTTGTATTATTATTTCGTGTAATATATCTTCGTTATTTCTACTCTTGTGTTCGTGTTGTTCTTCCTTGGTCCTAACCTGGGCCATAACATAAACATAAACATTGCCGAGGAATTCAAAAGTTATAGCGGTGTCAGACGAATAAACGTCCTTTTGACACACAAATTTATTTTTTGTGAGCGCGAGGGTTAAACATTGCGATTGATTTTATCTGGATCAGAATCGACTGGTATTTTATGACAACCATCAGAAAATGTATCGATGTGAGATCTGTAAAACAACCACCCGCTGTCCACAAGAAAGGAGAAAGGAAATAAAATGAATGAATTAAACATTTTTCGCAAAGATGCCCCTCCACAACAGTGCCAAAGGGAGACATTAATAAAGAACCCGTTATGCTGAAAACAGGAATCGTCTTTTCTAGCTGTGGCAATATTCCACGTTCTGTTCTCTCATGAACTTAGACTGGGCTTTTTCTCAGTCCCATTCGCACTGATGCTGGCGGGAATTGAAACATTACATGCTAATACTCTTGGAAAAGGTATGAATCCACTTCTTCACTTCACTTAAATAACAAATAACAAATGTGCCTTAGCAGGTGCCTGAAACAGCGATTACTAAACAACCCTAGTAAACTCCATAGCCTCCTGAGTTGTGAGAATTGATATTATAGAAGATGGCACTTCTCTTATATGTGAGAGAGAGAGAGAGAGAGAGAGAGAGAGAGAGAGAGAGAGAGAGAGAGAGTCTGGGAAACACACACACACACACACATATATTTTTTATTGAAATTGGAGTAGATCTGAGTAGTGAAATTAGATCAGAGTATTTTGTTTACTGATGGGAAATTTGATCTAGGGCAGAAGTTGTACCCATTGGATCTGGGTAATTTTTATCGCTTAAAAATTGAAATAGAGCTTAGTAAGCTATAAGGAACTTTGGGATTTCACATGATTTTGGTTGAAGCAGTCAGAACCTCGTGATAATCGCGTGCGAAGTAGTAAGGCCAAGGGTCGGTTATGACCAGCCGGGTTTTTCTATATAAACGCGTAGTTATGCTGAGAAAGTGAGAGACGGGAGAAAATTCTTGGCGAGACTGGAGAAGAGAATTAGCCCGTGCAAGATTTGGGGTAGAGACAGTGGAGAGTCGAATTGGAGACTCGAGGTGGAGAGGAAGTGACGTCAGAGATTGGAACGAAGCGTCCGCTAACATGTACTGTTGATATAAGTACCGCTGCTTCTGCTACCCCGATTATCACTACTGCTGTTACTACTGCTGGGGAGGAACGCCACTATAAACTTTTAGCCCCACACAGAAATCTTATCCCTCTATCGCAAGAGTCGTATATCGTTCTGAGATGATTTAACAACAAATTAATCACATATACTCTCTCTGTGTCTAGAATACAGTGTATGAGTTTTTACGTTAAATACTTTTCTTTTCTGTAACCTGTTTCTTTTCTCTACTATTCTTTCCTGCTATATAAAAGACATTAACAATTCAACGATTGAATAGTTGCTTTCTGCAGATATTATTTTTTTTTGCTGCATTCTAAATTTCTTAGCACAGACTCTCCAGCCGTGTCTACATCTTCAGTCGACCGTGAATGGATGAACAACATTTCTGCTTTCTGGATCAAACAAATCACAACGTGAGCAGGAAGCAGGATTAAACCAGTGGACCGGCCGAATAATCTATGGATGCTTAGGGGACCTACGGCCACTCCCTTAAGTTCGGTTAGGGCCGAGTAGACACCTCAACCCAGAGAGTAAGACGCCGGAGGTTGAGGGGCTGGGGCGAAAGTATTAGATATATACAATCCATCGCTAAAGATATAGATAAAATGATCGGCTACCTGACTCCTCATATAATTCTCTACCTTTATAAGAGCCAGATCAGGTCGAAAATGGAGTACTATTGCCATATTTGGGCGGGAGCTACCCAGTCCTCACTTTCCAGTTTTGATAGAACTCAAAAGCGTCTCTGAGTCCTTGTTGGAGAAGAATTATTTTCCACCGTCTAACCCCTCTCTCACAGGTGGGATGTGACGAGTCTCTCACTGCTCTATCGCTACTACCATTGAAAGTGCTCAGGCGAACTACATTCCTTGGTTTCGCCAGGTCTAATCTTCACGGTTCGGACCCGCCATGCTACTTATATTATATTATACCCACATTCCCTCCGTATTCCATCGGTGAGAAGTAAGTTCCACTCAAACAGCTTCATCCCGCAAACCACTGCTCCGTGGAAGAGACTCCCAAGAGGATGTTTTTCTGATCACTACAATCTTAACCTGTTTAACCGTTATCTTCCCCTCCTATCGATATAATGTTGCCTTTACCGTAACTCTTTACCTCAAGTGGCACCCGCACCTTGTACAGAGTGGACCTTAATGTAAAGATGTAGTGAAAATGTGCTTTTCAGGATTGTACTCGATATTCTCCTTGTATGCCTACAATTGTATCAAGGCTCACACTATGTAGGTATGTATTAAGGCTCACACTATATGAAAGTAGGAAATAACAAGATTGGTTGATTGATTTACGGCTTATCAATCTTTTACAGATTATTTAAAGCCAGAAAATATTTTTAAAGTGTAAGAATGTTTTTGTTTTTTCCATACAAGTCCTACTAATTAACCCAAACTGGATGCGGAAGGGAAGAAGAGATACATTCACATCTTTCTCAAGGGTATTTGCGTATTTAAGTGAATATAATGAACCCAATTAGAATTGGAACTCAGCTTCCCAATTTCCAACTCCCAGTCGTTATCCATTACACCACCGACACAACCAAGCTTGTAGCACCTGGTATTCCCAAGCGGTAACCCATCAGGGTACTGACCAGCCTGAAATAACAGGAAAGCAATGAACCGGTAGTTCCAATGAAAAAAAGAGTATTTAATTTTTATTCCAGTAATTTATAATAAATAATTTACTTTGAATCCAGCCAAACACAGAGAACTTATCCTTCAGTAGATTATGTTGAGTTTGAGATGTTGTAGCCGGTTCTGAATGCAATCAATTTCCTTTGTTTTGATTTCTCGTAATAAGGCCATATTTCATCGCCCGTACCTATCTTACCACAAAACGAGTTTTTTTTTTCTGTATCAAGCAAGAAGGCAAAGACAAGTGATTAAACGCTAACTGATTTTCATTCTCTTGGTTCACTTATATCCCATTTATTCAGTATAGCAGGTGAGGCGAAATGATTGAAAAATAATCAAAGATTTAGAAACAGTTTAAAAATCACATGCTAAACATAATTTCAAAATTTAAAATATTATTATGGATTACTTGAAATTGCATGCATGAGTATAAATGGTTATAAATGATTATTGACAGATTTTATCATTGTAATATTTTTGCTTTATATCAAGTATTAAGGTAATTAGGATCCGAAAATTGTGGGAGAGGAATGGTAATGTTCGACTTCGAATCTGCGGTTATCTCCCTTTAAGCCTCTCTCTTTTTTAGTTTTAAATGTAATTTTTATCACATAAAGTTTTGTGAGGAGCGAGCAAAATTTAATTCCAAAAATGTGGCACAGAGAAAAAGTTTGGGAACCACTGGATAAGCAATAAAGAGCTTAGCAATCTCCAAAAATACTCCTGATATAGCCTAACATTGTGTGGTACTATGAACTTTTGCATAGGTCATACACATGCTCCCCTCTCTCTCAAATCTATCTATCTATCTATCTATCTATCTATCTATCTATCTATCTATCTATCTATCTATCATAATAACAATGAATACTGTACATCGTAAAAGAATGAAAGAAAATATCGTTAAGACAAGTTTAAGATAAGTTTGAAGTTTAATTTAATTTATTTGTTGATTCTATCTATCTATCTATCTATGTGTAACCTCGTACCCCTATCAACTCACACTACACTCTCCTCTCCGTATTTGTGTAGTGGAATAAACGAAGAAATAAGCCATCTTCAACACGGCTGTACAAATTTAAATATTTTTTTTATTATTTGAGTATTAATTTTCTTTCAAATTGAAAGAAATATATTACAAAGATTCTTTGTGAAACAACTTCACCCAAAATATTTTGTGTATCTTCTTTACAGTAGAACCGGATGAATTGCATTAGTATAGAAGAAACAGAATGTGAGAATGTGTGTGACACGGATTTACGTTGTTTTATGTATGCGTATAAATTGTAGCAGTCGGTAACTGAATAAGCAGTGAGCTGTCTTAATACTAATGCTAATATCTGTTGTTGACAAATAACTTGGTTCGTATGTTTTTTATGTGTCTATATCACTAAGTTCTTTTTGTAATATAATATATTCGAATATATATGCGAAAATGTGAGTAATTAATTAAGGTGTGAGAATTTCAGTATTGTATAGCAAACGAACGACCCCTTGTCAAAGGTTAACTGAAAACTAAAAATTGATCACTTTTATAACAAAACATCAGCTCCATCAAAAATAGATTAAAATGTGTTAGTTTTTTAGTTTAATACAACATACATCTATTCAATTTTTCTAAACTTCTATAACGGTGTTCTACACCTGTCCCTCCTCTACTTCATCTCTTCTCCTTACTCATTCGCTAGATCCGCTAGCTTTGTTGAGTAATATCGACTTTACGAATCATTCGGGTTTATTTTCCATCGTCGGTTGGGGTCGGTGTGTCATCTCACAGGTTTCCCCAAAGCTTACGATATTGGGATTGACGGCAATGTCTAGTGTGAACCCCTCTGTATACGTTGTGTAACACAGACAAGAGTGCATGAACGTGGTAACCTTTGACTCTTTGCGTCCACGCGCGCGTCGGAATCAGGCTGGAATAAACATTCCTTCTATAAAATGCACAACATTTTTGATAACTCTAACAACAGGTTTATTGAATATAAAGAAACACTGGTTGAATAAAATGTCTCTATTATCTACTGCAAAATCAAGTTCTCTACCGCAGAATGGTGATTTTGGAAATCTAACCGCAAATGCTGAAGTAATAACCAGCCAGTCGACTCTTCCTTAATTCTTCAAAGTATTAACCAGCTTGTCGAATCTCACTCAATTATTCGAAATAATAGCCAGTCAATTGACTCTTCCCCAATTCTTTAAATATACACCCAGTCCATCGACTCTCACTCAGTTCTTCTGTCATGCGTGTATCTGTGCTTTCGCTCCGGTCAAGGGATTTGCGAGTGTGTTCTTTAGCGACGACTGTCTTACGAACAATCCTAGGCCGCTCTGAGACAACTTCTCCTGGGTCCGTCTTCGTCTGTGTGAAAATGCGAACCTCTGGCAACTTTCATTGTTTGTCTTGGTTTTCCTATTGTCCGTCGGCCGAGGCGGGGGCAGGTGTTTTTTTTCTGTCGTTTATATAGATGACCCCTCCCCCCAAATTTCGACAATGATATAAACTAATTTCTTCAACCAGACAGACTTAATCTTAGGAGATATTGTTAATTAACAACATGATATTCTCTAGTCAGAATCGGCGAAAAATGGATAGGGTGGGGAACCTTGGGTTTGTTCAGTTTTACTGAATCTTGAATTCTGGGTTCGATTCTCTTTGGAAGTGTGTTTCAATTCATTTTATTACTTTATAGCATAAATTTTAACGTGTTTCTTTTTATTTTTTCTCATCCATTCAACCTACTCTCTGGGAATTTTAATAATTACCATCCAATTAGTAGCCTCTCCAAATTACCATCCAGTATTTTCAATTAAACGTTTAAACAGGGTTCGTTTCCTGATACATGTCTTATCTTAGAGAAAGAGACTGGGAGTGACAGATCGAGTGTTGGGGAGAAAGAGATCGAAGAAAGTCGTGTGTGTATGAGTGAGAGAGAGAGGGGGAGAGAGAGAGGGAGAGAGGGGGGAGATGAAGAGGGAGAGAGAGTAGTATGTCTGTACATATCTGTTTGCAGATCCATTCTTGTCGCGGTAACTCAAAGGAAACGATGTTTAATATTTTTCGTTCAAAGAACATTATTTTGACTGGTATCATCAACTCAATTAAAAGGAAAATCTTTGAACTTGCTCGTGTTTTCGAAGCATCAACACAGAAGAACACAGACATAACTTCCTTTTGTATACCCGGATAAGTTGTTGAAAGTCTGACGATAATTTTATTTTTGACTGAACAACCGGAAGCTCATTGGATAGCGTTTAAATTGGTCAAGGTTTTTGAATGGGAAGTGATGGATAAGGATTTGACGTAAGCGTCGACAACTGAAGTGAAAGTGAAAAGGAGGAGACTGAATTAATGCAGGAAACATTACGGGAAAGGAAGATGGAAATGAGCAAGAAATGACAATGAAGACAAAGAACGGCACATTTACAATATGTTACAAAAAAGAAAAGAAAGAAAAACATGAAGAATAATGATTGGAAAAGGGTAAAATAAATTGGTGAAGAAACGAAAAAACTGGAATAAAAAGAATGACTATTTTGAAAAAATAATGAAATAAAGCAAATTCTAAAAGGAGAGGAAGAGTGAAAATAAGATAATGAAAGTGAATTGAGTAAAATTTTGTAGAAGGCATGAAGAATGTATAAGAATAATTTTAAAAAAAAATTACATATATATTAAT
Organism: Acanthosepion esculentum; assembly: GCA_964036315.1. Classification (NCBI taxonomy): domain Eukaryota; kingdom Metazoa; phylum Mollusca; class Cephalopoda; order Sepiida; family Sepiidae; genus Acanthosepion; species Acanthosepion esculentum. The sequence goes on from OZ038485.1 coordinate 65,754,777, forward strand.
AATAATAATGGACTCTCCCGTCGGTTTCGACGTATGAGGATCTAACAACTTAACCAACTGATTCAGTTATGAATTTTGTGCGATAATCTTAAGTGGCAATTAAGACCCGCTAGTGGTTTACAAAGGAGGTCGTAACTGGATCAAATGTGAGGATTGTGGGATGAGATCACTGTTAGATTGGCTGACTTTTTAGATCTCGCTCTCGCTTCTTGAAGACGATTCAGACTAGCAGAAAACTTCTGAGTCCACTAAAATACGTTGATATCCACTCTATCCGCTCCAAGGCTAAGCACCTGAGAGTGTTATGAGGTATATTGACAGCTGACAAGTTGCTCTTCTGCTTGTCTTTGTATCTTAGCCATCCCTGATCTAACTGGCTGTACATTAGGATCTTGGGTATCATGTCATCAGATATTCTCAAGGCATGGCCAGTCCACCATAACTGAGACTGTATGAGGAAAGTCTCGATACCTCTAATATTACACCTGTTAGACAGGTCTACGTTGGATGTCCTATCTTCACAGATGGCACGCAGACAACTCTTATAGAAAACATCCATCTGGCGTTTATGGTACTTGTATGGAGTCCACGACTCAGCCGTACAAAAGGATATCAATGACAACAGCTCTGTAAACAAGAATTTTCGTATCCAGTCGGATACCCCGCTCATCCCACAAGTAACTGGTAGCCTTAGCAATCCGATGCATGATTTCATCATCTAAAGATTCACTGTAGTTGACTTTGCTACCAAGATAGGTGAAAGATTTTACATAGTTCAGGGCTTTGTCTTCTACTTTCAATGGTCTCTCTGGAAAATTGTAGACTGTTGTTTTTTGTTTCTCACCACAGAATTACTTCGGAGTAGGACAAGGTTGGCGCACTACTTCAGGTTTCTTTATGCTGAGTGTAACACTAAAGGCTTTACATGCAGCAGAGAGACGATTTATTAGATGTTGGGCCTCCTCAAAAATGTTGCAACAAGAGCAGCAGCAAACAACAAATCACGGATATTGTGTGTACGAAGGTGGGTCTTGGCTTTGAAGCGCTGATGATTGAAGAGTCCACCAGTTGTTCGCAACTGAAACTTGACGCCGCTCTCTGTCTGCGAATGCATATTTCACCATCACCGAGAAGAAAAGAGCAAAAAGGACAGGGCCATGACACACCCTTTCTTGGTGCCGTTCGTGACATCAAAGGATTCTGACATCATACCATCAGACACGATATTAGCTTTCATTCCTTCATGAATGGAGATGATGACCTTTAGCATGTTTTCAGGGATGCCGAGTTTCCTCAATAATTGCCAAAGAGCCTCTCGATTCACAGTGTCAAAGGCCTTCGTCAAGTCCACAAAACACCATGTACAGCTCCTGTTTTTCTCGCGAAACTTCTCTGCAACTTGACGAAGGTAAAATAAATAGGTGAAGAAACGAAGAACTGGAATAAAAAGAATGAATATTTTGAAAAAAAAATAATGAAATAAAGCAAATTCTAAAAGGAGAGAAAGAGTGAAAATAGGGTAAAAAACAATTATAGATATGAAAGTGAATTGAGTATAACTTTGAAGAAAGCATGAAGAATGTATAAGAATAGATTTAAAAAAAAATTATACACACACACACTATATATATATATATATATATATATATATATAGAACGTTCAAGTCATCTGAAGATCGCGAGAGCGTGAAACTTGAGTTACGACTAGAGCCATCCTTTCATAGGATTTAACATTGTTAAGCGTTTTTTGCTCAGTCTAGGCAATCTAGGCTTCGAGCACTTTATTGAGTAGGTAGGCTTGTTTTTATGCCTTTTTTCTGTATTGTCGGTTTAATTCGAGACTGTATATAGATAAAAATTTTAGGCTTTGGAAAGTTGTCCGTTGGTTCCACCAACGGTTTTTGTTTTTCTTTGTTTAATATATATATATATATATATATATATATATATATATATATATATATATATATATATATATATAAATACGCGTGTGTGTTCGTGTGCGTGCACGTCCGCGTGTGTGTATATAATTGTGTATTTGGGCAGCATTCCCTCTTTTAGAAAAACTACTGACATCGTACTGTGATTAAGTTTTTCATTCAATTTTCCTTGCATTTCTACAAGTGTTTTCTTTTCTTGACATAAAGTATGTAAAAACTGTTCAAATGTTCTATATATCTGTGCGCTTTCGGCTATATATATATATATATATATATATATTTATATATATATATGTGTGTGTGTGTGTGTGTGTGCCTGTGTATCTGTGTGTGCGTATGTATATGTGTGGCTGTGTGCGTGTACGTGTGTGTATGATAAAGATATAGCTTTAAGCTATATTTATGGGTAAAAGTGTTCAATATCAGCGATAGAACATATGTAAATATTAAATTGCACACTGAGGTCAAGACCAAGCAGTAAAGATTGCATGGAAGTATGAAACAGACTGTCTGTGCTTGGTGTTGACCTCAGTGTCCACTTTATATATATATATATATATATATATATATATATATATATATATATATATATATATATATATATATATATATATGGAGAGAGAGAGAGATAGAGATAGAGAGAGTATAAGAATAAAAAGAAATATTGTAACAGAATACGTTTGTAGGAGAAAGAAATGGCACGAAAGAAGGTGAGAAACGTAGGGTGGATGAGAGAGAGAGAGAGAGAGAGAGAGAGAGAGAGAGAGAGAGAGAGACAGAGAGACAGAGAGACAGAGAGAGAGGGGAGAGTGAGAGAGTGAGATAAAATGACACAAAGAAGAAATTATCTTGCGAATGTTTATGAATGAAGAGACAAAATAATGAATTTTCTTCATTTGTCGGCTGCCTTTCAAATTATAATTGAAAAAAATCTAGAGATACTTTGCTATGATTATTCTGTTGGAATCGTCGTATGAATGAATTTTGTTTGATTTGTATTTTGCAGAAATAAAAGAATCGCTTTGAAGAATATGTATTGTTGTAAAAAATAGCAGCAGCAGCTGCAACAGAAGAAGAAAAAAGAAAATGATTTGTAGACTCAATAAAAAGAATTGTGAGGGAGTGTATGAACTTGATTGATGTCACATATTTAAGATTCATTCATTTTCCCGTTTCTTCTTTTTTCCTAAATCTAGTTCTTTATCTCTTTTACCTTCGTAACCAAATCCAAGTATCTATCTATCTATCTATCTATCTATCTATCTATCTATCTATCTATCTATCTATCTATCTATCACGTCATCCACAGAACAGACCGTTTCACTGTTTCACAGATCTTCAGTGTGGCTAGACGTCTAGCTAGGAACGAATTGGCGTCAGTCGGAGATTCTACCCCTACGCCGTCGACGCAGGGATGAAGGTGAATTTTAGCATATATATATATATATATATATACATATATATATATATATATATATATATATATATATATATATATATATATACGGCAACAATCACCGTTATATATATATATATATATATATATATATATATAACGGTGATTGTTGCCGTCTGAATTTGTTTATTCGGAGAAATTCGCGTGGTAAGGTTCGCCAACAATTTTATCTGCCAAATGATAGAGTCAGAATCCAGCACTCGTCATATCCGGGTCAAAGAGAATAAAGAAAAGCTTTTGAATAACCAAACGAAAGTCAAGATTTACCGATTTAGGAGTCTTTTTCATTTCACCTTTCTTACTGTCGTCATTCGTGGTGCATACCGAATATGCTAAACACGAATGCTATTTCCTAGGATTTTGCGAGTACTCATTACTCAAGAATGTCCCCAATAACCAAATCATTACCAGTGACTGTATTGCAAGTATGAACACATTAAGAGTATGAGTGACGGAAAGAAAAGTAGAGAACAATTATAGAATAAAAGAACGAGAAAAGGTGAATTTTTAAACGAACCTCTTCAAGATGATAGAGTTAATCATAGCAAATCAATAAGAAACAAATAAAAATACACTGCCACACACAGATACACATACTGACACACACACACACACACACACACACACACACACACACACGTTCAAGTCATATGAAGATTGCGTGAGCGTGAAACTCCAGTTACGACTAGAATCATCCTTTCATAGGATTTAACGTTAATAAGCGTTTTTTGCTAGGTCTAGGGAATCTGGGCTTCGAGCACTTTACTGAGTAGGTAAGTTTGCCTTTAGGCCCTTTTCACTTTCTTTTTTCAGTATTGTTGTTTTTATTCGAGACTGTATCTGGATAAGAGTTATGGGTTTCGGCAAGTTGTCTGTTGGTTCCATTAACGGGTTTTGTTTTTCATATATATATATATATATATATATATATATATATATATATATATATATGTGTGTGTGTGTGTGTGTGTGTGTGTGTGTGTGTGTGTGTGCGTGCGCGTGTATAAAATTAATGCAAATATAGATTTTGTCATTCTGACTCTAACAGACGAACCTTCCAGCAATCACTCAGTCCACTCGTCAGGGTGCATCAGTAATTTCCTGTTTATATATACATTTTACATTGTTTTCTGAGGAATATCGTAAATATTGAAATATTTTTAATAAATCTTCTGATATAGATATTCACTAATGGGAGGAAATGTGCCGTGCTGTGTTAGTCTTCAAAACAAAGAGCTCTAATTACTTTGAAAAGCAGTATTTAACTGGGTTCGAGGATTGGTAACAGCTAGCTTTTATGAATTTCTTGACAATTATTTACCAAGTGCGAGGCGATCATCACGGGACTAGATGTTCTACCAGGAATTATTATTGGTGGAAATAATCTTAACGTAAGATAGGTAGATGATACTGCGTTTATGACAGATTCAGAAATGCTGAGAATAACATGGACGGATCATGTGAATAACGAGGACGTTTTAAGGAAATTGGGAGCAAAATGGTGATTTGAGTTTAGATATATAATGAGAAAAGAATGCTTTAAAAATTTAACACTCTCAGTACATATTGATGTTAAGAGAGGCAGAGGAAAAGAGCAAGTAGCCTACCAAAGCTACAAAGCATAGGAAGCTGTGGAGAGACGTTCATGGAGAGGGACATGGGACATAAAAGAAGAAGAATTTAGTTTTGGTGTAAGGCCACGAAAAAAGGACAATCAGGACCGAACTTACTACTCAAGGGTAACAATTGAAGGGACCAGCTTGTTAACCACTACACAACAACGGTAGACGCTCATGAATTTCCCGATATAAAAAACATATTTTTGTATAAACAGGACTAAAGCAATAAAACTATAATGAAAAAAAGTTGTAAACTAATTCAACCATAAAACAGTGACAGATCAACATCTTGACAAGAAAATATACCGTGGATTCTTGATGTATAGTCATAAGCTTTAAAAGATGAGTGATGGGATTAATAAAATCTGGTTGTTTTAAAATCTCACTGTATAGATTAATAAAGTCAGTGAGAAAAGGTGATTTTGTCGAAAGACTCTTTGTATTTTAGTGTATTTGCTCAACTCATCTTCTGCATGGTCATCAGTAAAAGGATGAACCCGAAATGCGTTTTGCGGGTCGGGGACGCTAAAATCAAGCATGTGCAGAAGTTTAAATATCTGGGAAGTGTTTTGACGGAGGACGGTAGGTGCAACGCTGAGATCCGAAGACGGATTGGGATGGCGAAGGATGCATTCCAAAAGCTGGGCAGAATACTGCGTGACAGGAGGATTTCTTTGGGGACAAAGAAAAGAGTACTGAGCTGCTACGTGACATCTGTCCTCCTATACAGCAGCGAATGTTGGACGATTTCCTCGAAGATGAAGAAGAGACTCGGAGATGCGGTTCTAGAGAAGGAAGCTGAGGATATTGTGGACCGAGCGTGTGAGCAACGATGAGGTCTTGGAGAGGATGCAAACAAGGAGGAGGCTTGCACTTAACATAGGGAAGAGGCAGATGAAATTTCTGGGATACGTTATGAGAAAGGAGGGTCTGGAGAATATGATATGCACAGGTCGAATAGAGGGAAAAAGAGACAAGGAAAGCTACGCATTAAGCAAGTGGTTGATAGAACGTGGTCTGGGGAAGTTTGCAGAGGCACGAAAATTATTGAGTGCTACAATATATAGGGGGAAGTGGAGAGCCATGATCGCCTACGTCCTGAAAGGACACGGCACATAAAAAGAAAGAAATGGGATTCGATGTCCATCATCTCATAAATATTTAATTTTAAAATAATTTAACTACAATCTTCAATCTAAATGAAATAGGAAACATTGAACTAGATTTTAACGTGTATAGATATAAATTCAGAGATATATGTATAAATTTTATAGATGTCTTATTTATATGAACTAGTTTTAATCTGATAAAATGTCACGGTTTTGCTATTTTAATATTCTGATGAATCTTAAAGTTAATGATTGAATAAGCTCCAGGCGAGTTCTACGACAATATCGTCCTGGGTATGACGATAAACTACATCCGCGTCCTGGGTGTGACGATAAACTACATCCGACAGCAAGGCCTGTGATCAGGAGATTTTGAGGAGTATGGAACCACCTCTTAATTACTGGTGTTCCCAGGCCCACCCTGACCCCGGGGTGGTAACACCTGTTAGGGTCCTAGCTATGGGCAAATAGTTAACTCCAAAACTGGGATAAAAACACTATGAAAGTGTAAAAATAGGTTTTGATACCAGAAATGCTTTGTAAAAAAAATTATTACCAGCAATACATTTTTAGAAAAAAATATATTACCAGCAATAAAAATCGTCGGCATTAAATAACCCATTGAGGTTGATATGCCGTAAAACAAAACAAACCAAATTTACGACAATGAAATATAGTCATTGCTCACATGTTCAGTCAGTAGAAACACATTTCAGTTGCTTTTTTCCCATTTTCGTCATTAGCTATCTTATAGATTTTTGAATCATTTCACCCTAAGGAAGGCAATAAAGCCACTAAACCGCAAGGCGTTACTGAGTGCATGATAATATGAGAAAAAAAAGAAAACATTATTAGGGAGAGAGAACAATAAAAGAAGAGCCTTTAAGACAGAAGATAACGATTGACATTGAATTTAAATATTTAAGGATTACAGTTGACCAGAAAGCAAGAAGACGTTAGAGATTTTCACAAGCGAGACGTGGGATAGAAGAAACTATTAGCATAGAATTTACGGTTACATTTGTCTATTTCAACAGTAAAATGATGAGATCTTGTCGCTAATCTAGTATTGCTCTTAAATTCATAAAGTCGAGGTAGGATAGAGGAAAGTTCATCAGAACAATTACTATGGAAGAAAAGGCACAGGGAAGCTACGTTACATCGGTGGAAACAGTGACTAATGCCGAAATGCTAGGTCAAGATCAATAACATTGCAGATTCTTCGTTGCATTTTATCTATAATCTCTAAATTCATAGTAGAAACACCAGACCAGATGTGGCAGCAATATTCAATGAATGGATGAATGAAAGATATAAATAGCTTGGATAAATTCTGGTGAGAAAAATGTCTAGCACGACACAGTGAAGCAATTTTCCTAGCAGCAGACTTAGCAAATGGTTCAATACATTCTTTCCACTTCATGCCAGCGGAAAACGTTAGCACGCAAAGGCTCAGTGAGGTTACTATGAAATATAATTTCATAGGTATAGATGCAAGCTTTATAAATATTTTATAGGCATAAATTCATAGATATACATACAGATCTTACAGATATCTTATCGATAAAAATTAGTAATATTACATGACATTAGATATTTATTAGATTACGCCAATTCTGATACAAAATTATATTCTTGGATCATCGACTGAGAAAGCAACTCACTAGCAACGACTTGCAAGATTATCGCGTTCCTGCAAAAGCATACAGACCGATAAATAGCAAGTCTATAACTGACAGGCAAATGACAAAAAGAGAGAACAATGCTAACATGATAGACGATATTCCACACACATAGAGACCAGATTCGAGAAACACTGAAGAATTCGTCAATGAATCAAAACAAAAAATCAAAATTAAATTACGAGAAAGTGTTTCCAAACTTATAACTACCCACACATCCAAAAAGCGATATTGAACATTTAACCAATTAAAAAAACTGATGTCTAGTGGAAATATTTTATATTTTGTTCGAAATATGTATTGTATTTGCTCAAGACATTTTATAGTTAAGAACCTTACTAAAAATAGCATTACTTTAGCTTGCCAGTTGCTCGATAAATACGTACATATTAGAGGCAAAGAAAAATAGTTTATTTAAACCCATGAAGTATTGAAAAAAATGTCGACGTTTGCATTGAGCTTTTACCTCAACTTATCTCTGGGCTTCCATAACTAACTGAAAATCAAAGGAAGGGCAGAAATGTGATCAGATAAGAATGTTTGTAAATTGCCAGAAGCTCTTCTTTATTAGGTAGCTCTTTGGCACATAGAGATAAGCAATGTCTGGCAGTACCAAAAGCATATGGCATCCATATTTGACACCAAATGGTTTCAGGGAAAAGAAGAGACTTTAAGAAGACAGAATGATGAATGTTGATGCAAATATATTAACTTTCTCAAGCTTTCACAATTGTAGAAACGTAGGAAAAAGGATTTTCTTATTTTGAGCAATTCGCCTTTGTGACATTAACTGTCAAACGATATGAAATTCACTTCATGATAAAAGAATTTATATATATAAAGGTGTAGCAAGTTTGTGTACCTAGCTTAGCTCGATGGTTAGCAACCTTGTCTCTCAGGTCAGATATTTAGAAATCTATCCTAGTTGGGAGCGCTATTACGGTAGCCTTGTACCAGATTAGACTAAGCTTAGTCAATAATTATATGGCCTGCTTGCTTATATTTGGCATCTGCGCTAGTTGTTATTGTTTTAACCCTGATCTCAAATGCAGATTTTCAAAGTAAACAGGAAACAAACCACATGGAAGACTGGTGTAACACGCAACTTACCTCCTCTTACTTGGCCTTGTGCTGTACAATGCTAAATGAATATCAGGAGTAGCAAGTTAGCTTTTGGGGTCAAGACGTAGTAGCATTTGGGGTCAGGAATTGAGTCTAGGGCGAAATAATATTTGGGGTCAAGAATTGAGTCCAGAGCGAAATAACATTTAGGACCGCCAATTGAATTCAGGGAGCATTAGCATCTGGGGTCGGGAATTGAGTTCAAGACGGTGTAGCATTTGGGGTGGAATTCAAGACGAAGTAACTTTCAAAGACACTTTTCAAAGACACTTTGGCAATTCTCGTTACCATGAACACAAGGTTATGAAGCAATTGCAGATATTCCATTGGTATTTTGGTTGTTTTAATTCATCAGGTTAACTGACATATAGACCTGATATCTTTTACGTTAGCTCTTGATTGTTACTTGAGCTGAACTTTCTGCAAAAATAATAAATAAATAAACGATATTTTAATTACTTTAAAACGATCACTGTTATGTCTGCCTTTAATCGGTATTTGTTTATTATGAACAAATTCTAATAGTCTTTAAAAATTAAATCTAAAAGCCTAAGGAAAAGATAAAGAAAAACGAAACTAAAAAAAGAAAAAACAATCTAGCTAGGGTATTTTTAGTATTATGATTTTTGTCTGAAGCACTTTGTTTTTTTTTTGCCATTGACACACACACAGACAGAAGTACTATGCATAAATTTATATATAGTTATGTTTTGGGGAAAATTATTCAATTGTTATAGAAAATACTTTCTCTCTTGCCTCTTGATAAAATAAATTGTAGAAAGCAATCTAATTCATACAACATCACAAGTCAGGTATTGAATGAGAGACACAAGTCGTTCAAAACATTATTAAAGAAAAAAGCAACAAAACTGACTCACCAATTACAATAAACATCTCAGATTTACCAAACAATACAGAAATAACAATTAAATAAAAGATATTTAAAAGAACAGTTGGTTTACAATTGTCTGCATGTATGCACCAACGCAAACACACATACTTTGCCTTTGGAAATACTAAGAAATGTCTGTATATTTTAAATAAAGAGTTCCCTTAAGTAGAATGTACATAATTTCATGTAAGGCTATGCTACATTTTTTACCTCGCTTTCCTTGATTTATTTTCAGGCGAACAGCGTAAGTTGAATTTGAAGTAAATTCTCGTAATTCTAAACCGGTCTTGACTGTTTCTCTTTACCGCTCCAACCATTTATAGATAGAAACTATGAAACCTGTTTGCAATTCGTTATATTCGTTACACCAATACTTACTCCTATTTACTTATTGATACTTACAAAATGAACGTGTGCGCGGATGACTCCTAAATAAAACAAGGAATGGATAGTGTTTGAACAAATTGTAGTTCTTAGACTTTCGTATATGTAAAATCTATAAACATTTATTAAAACCTTTTTGCTTTTTAAAAAACATGTCTACTGCTCTCTACTTTGGTACATATTGTGGCTAAAATGCTAAGTATCAGTTCTTTAATTGGCCATATTAATATAAATATCATGAAACTGTTTTTTGTTGAATTAATTCGTTCAAACCAATAGGGACAAATGCTCATCGTTAAACATCTAATGTATTTTAAAGCCATTTTGTTTCGCTGCGCTTCGTCATGTTGTAGGTATCTCCATCATTCCATCCTACGACAGCTTCTTTCTTTCGATGAATTGATCTTGTGGAGGGTACTATTGAACTTCATGCCGCTAACAGATTTTGAATGTCGGTGGACCGCAATAAACAAAACTAAGACTTGAGTAGAAAATGTATCGCCAATGTTTACTGAAGAACGTAGATACAAAGATGCGAATGTGTGGAGAATAAGCAACTTCAAGTCAACCTGACGTTGATTGAGGGTGGCCGAGTCTTCTCTTCGTTGGGACGGCTGCTAAACATGTCCGAGCTCAATGGTTAGAAGGTGAAAAGAGAACGATCGTGTCCTTTTCGGAAGTGGGGTCATAGCATTCACACGTGACCCAAAACATTTTTGGTTCCTCTTTTTCTTTTGCATTATGGGAAAATGAAATTGATTTTTTATTATTATTTTATTTATTAGTTTATTTTCATTCTCCCACGGTCTAAGCGATTTTTACAAACTTCCAGAGCATTAGAGTTCTTCCTAGTAAAAGAATTATGCAGGGAACGAAATAAGGGGTCATCCGAAGGTGCAAGGTCAGGTGAGTACGACAGGGCGTCCCAGCCGAGCTATACCAATTTCTGCTGGATCTGCAAGGAGATGTGAGGTCTGATGTTGTCCAATCCTGTGGGAACGTTATCGGTCTTCCGGAACAAAACTTCCACTTCTGAACCTAATAAACCACTTATGGACATTATTCTCAGCTAAGTCACTATATCCATAAACGGTAAATACTTTTTTTTTACTGCTTGTACTGCGTTTTCTCCTTTTCGGAATTAAAAGCAACCTAAAATGACGAAATACATGTTATATATGATTTTTATTTGGCAAAAAACCCTACGAAAAAAATAGCCCAAACAAATGTTTGCGGTAAAATTTAATTTATAAGGACACATAGCAAAGGCAGACGACACGAGCCGAGTTTAAAAACAGACAAAATTATTGTTAACACACAAATATGAATGAATGACACAAATTAAGTGCATTGTGTACTAAATGATGGCCAATAACATGTATGTAAATAAATTATAAATGAAAATGAAATATGCCTTTTTACTATAAAAGTATAAGGTCCTCAGAAAAGAAAACTACATAAAATGAAGAAAAGGAGAAAATACTTCTCTGAATAGTTTTCAAGCAGTTGGTATAATTTTCGAAGCTAATTTCGTGGTAATAGCAAGTGCACCAGCCGAAGACTTTTCCTTCATGTGGGAGCGATTTTGATGTTCCTTTCAATTCTCGTCTGGTGGTTGTTAAATTTCTTATGCATTGTTTTTCTTTCTGGACATGGACAACCTGGGTTCCTGCGCGAGCTGTTCGCCAACTCCAAAAATTAAATCCAAGCCACACCACTAAATAGCCTCCAGGTAGGCTTCAAATGCGTTTCTTGGAATTTGGAGGGAAACCGTTTATTGGTTTTGGATGAAAAACAAAGGCAGCTGTTTTCCCACAAATCGAAAGGTACCAAAAATATTTTCGAAACTTAAAAATTAATCAAAAGCCAAACACAGCGTCTGATTTCTCTCAGACAATGCACACTCAATCAGCTTAAATTTCTTATACATATTTTCTTCCATTTTCACTCTTAATGTAAAAACATTTAAAATTCACGATCTACACACGGATCGTATAGAAAGGTGCTTTCAGAATATGTATATATTCATCATAAATTTCAGTCATATTAAGAAAAAATCACATTCAAACATCACTTTTGTTCCAACCCAGTACTTACGTATATATTTGTGCGTAGATGTATGCGTCTTTAATATTGTAGATCATATGCCGACATTCATGAATAAGTAACCTCCAAAAGACCTTGTGTTAGTAGAGAAATAATCCAAGTTAATTTCATATCTAATTACTGCATTCTAATTAGCATTTATTTTTAACAAATGTACGTTTATTTTGGTTTTGTGTTTATGTCCATCTTGCTTTTGATTATTTCTAAATTCTAGGAACGTTGGCATCAGAAAAAGCTATCAGAAATTTGCCAAATATTTAAAATACTAAAAACAAACAAATCTCTCACGTTACATTAGCTACCGGTCAGGCCCTATAGTTATAAATTCGTATAGAGTGGTATGAGCTAATGTTCAGTTCGGGATAAAAAAAAAAAGAAGAAATTCCGTATGCGGATTCTTTTGCATGTTCTCTCTTCATGTAGCTTAGCCATCTACTAACATTTACTCTGTGTATTTACTTATTTAACACATCTATCTCTAACTCTGTTTGCATGCTATGATATATATATATATATATATATATATATATATATATATATATATATATATATATATATATATATATATGTATAATATGCTTGAAAGAAACGTTGCTTCCCAAATACACACACACACACATTTGTGGGGAGCTATTTGGGTAGCAACCTTTCTTTCAAGCATGTTTCATTGAAAATGGCCGAAAGAAAAATTTAATTGATTTTTTTTCCAGCATTATAACATTTTTTCGTTTTGCAGGGGTTAAAGAATATAAGAATTCTCCATAGTTATAATTGTTCGGACCGATAATTGTTAATGGCTGTAGAACTAGACGAAAGCGCTTGGAACAATTATAACTATGAACAATTCTTTAACCCCGCAAAACGAAAAAATGTTAGCATACTGAGAAAACTCAATAAAAGATTAATTAAATTTTCTTTGTCGGCCGTTTTCAATGAAACACATACACACACACATACATATATATATATGGGTGTGTGTGTGTGCCTGTGTGTAAAATATAGTGTATGGTATGCTATATTTACGAATAAAAGTGTTCAATATAAAGGATAGAGCATAAAAGTGGACACTGAGTTCAACAGCAATCGGCGACAGGCTATTTCATAATTGAATTCAATCTTCAGGCCATGTGTCTCCGATGTCGACCTCACTTTTATCACTCTCCCTCTTTTATATATATATATATATATATATATATATATATATATATATATATATATATATATATATATATATATATATATATATATATATATATATATATATATATATATATATATATATATAGAGAGAGAGAGAGAGAGAGAGAGAGAGAGAGAGGGGAGGCACGGTGGAGTAATGGATAACAGCTTGGATTGAGGAATCGGAGAGCCGAGTTCGAATTCCAGTCGATTCATTACATTCACTTACGTGCTAATACCCTTGGGAAAGGTGTGAATCCTCCTCTTCTCCCTCCAACTATGGGTAAATAGCAGGACAGACTGGGTTCTATAGCCTTGGATGGCAACTGGTCTAGGAGAAGGACAACTCTGAATTCAAAACCTGCGGAGTGTCGTTTGGGGACCTTGTGGCATCCGTTGCACCAGGTCCCTGTATTCGTCCCTCCAAAAAGTGTGGATGGCCCTGCACAAAGCCTTCACCACTATAATCAAATCCTGTGTGGCTGTCGGGCTTTCAGTTTCTGGGAACTGATCTGTCTGACCCTCATACGTCGAGTTCGACGGGAGAGCGATAATATATGATAGAAATTGTAAGGAGGTTTTGATAATTATAATTAAGTAATTCATTGAGTCTGAAAGAAACCTCAACAGAATGCAGAAAGCACTGGACGGCCGTTTCGTCCTATATTTGGGACTACATCAGTGCGCATCCACTACCGAGAATTGAAACCCTGACAGTTAGGTTGTCAAGCAAACACCATACCAACTGTCCCAACGGGCCTCGGTGACGAAGAGATAGCAAATCAGACTCAATATAGCGCCGCTCGATCACATATTCCGTGGTGGAACTCAACTGAAGTTCTCTGTAACCATAGGACTGTGCCCCCACCCGGAGCCACGACTACCATCACCAAGCCGCTCAAACTGAAGCATTAGAAGCCGGATCAAGCAATGATATACACACGTGATAGAAATTGTAAGGAGGATTATATTGGACATGTAATGCGAGCAGCCATAAAAGTCCTGGAATGATGCTTCGGGCGTCGTTCAGAAATTTCATTGGCAAAGGATAATAAAAGTTGACCATGCAAATATAAATGACATAACTTGATATTACAAATCCAGTATCACAATATGGCCGCATCACACTGGAAACACCGGTTCCCGTATGATCACCGAAGTTAAGCAATATCAAGCCTGGTCAGTACCTTGATGAGTGCCAGGTACTTAAGCTTGGATGTGCAGGTGGTATAATGGATAATGGTTCGGAATTGTTAATTGGGGCGCCGAGTTCCACCCACCTTTAATTTCATTGTATTCACTTTCACCCTTGGGAAAAGTATGATTTCACCTCTTCTCCTCCCAGCTATGGATTAATTAGTAAGGCTTGTATCACTGAACCATTATTATCTACCCCACAAAAAATTATAACAATTTAAAAATATTTTCTGGCTTTAAATAACCTGTAAAGGGTTGATAAGCCGTGGAATACGAATCAGTCAGTCAATCAATTTATTTGAAGAATTTAGTCTCGGTCATGTGCAGTTAGAATCAACGTCAGATATTGATCTTGCAATAATTTATTTTGTGCACTAATTTATTTTGTTAAATACGTGTAGATAGGGTTACCAATCGCCCGGTTCACATTCTTTTCCGCTGTTTGGAACAGGAGTAGAGGTTTAACCCTTGTTTCCTGTTTAGGATTCGGTTTCCGATTCCTTCTAAAGTCTACTCCAATTCTATACTTCTAACGTCTCCGCCTAAACTCTAAAATTTAATTTACTATTTGCCTATTTTTCCTCAATTCAGCTATAGTGTGATTCACACTCCTCCGCAGTTTTTTTTAACAGTAATAGAGTTTTATCCCTTGTTACCTGTTTAGGATTGGGTTTCCGGTTCCTTCTAAATTCTTTTTCATTCTCTTTCACCACCAGCAGCCCTTTGCGTCTTAGTGGCACTATCACCTTGCTTGGGGTGAATTTATATAAAAAACATGAGTTAAATAAAAACATTATTTTGTAGAGTTTTGTTTTTAATTATTTCACCTTCTTTGCCCAATATTAGAAGAATACCAGTTTATTGAAGAAGATGATGGCGAAACCAAAATATTTTCTGATCACCCGGAATAATTGTTTATTGATAAGTAACTGTTAGTTCGTAATTTCACTTATATATCTAAAAACAAAAAACAAACACTTTATTAATTCATAATAAATTCTTTGAAAGTGTTTAAACACATGTTAAAACTCGTATAAACAGCACAACACTCTTTTCTTATTGTTTTGTTGTTATCTCTAACTCTATTATAACTACCTCTATGTTTGCCCACCATTTATAGGATATCGCCGACTACCAGTTTTTCGCTCTCTTCCTTGTTCTTTATTTTTCTCCCACACACGTTCGCACGTATACTCCACACCCTTATACAAGGAAAAAAAACAAACAAAACGTAAATACACTGAAAGAAGGCATTAGTCTTGGAGAAAAGAAGGCAGGCAGATCAACACAAGTGAGCAGCGGTTCCTTCATGCTAGACGTCTTCTCTACCCCAGAGTAAAATTTAAAAAAAAAATTCGCTGGCTTTGTGATATAGATATAAGAATACGAGAATATATAAAACAAAAAAGA
Source organism: Acanthosepion esculentum (assembly GCA_964036315.1). Classification (NCBI taxonomy): domain Eukaryota; kingdom Metazoa; phylum Mollusca; class Cephalopoda; order Sepiida; family Sepiidae; genus Acanthosepion; species Acanthosepion esculentum. The sequence continues at coordinate 65,770,873 of OZ038485.1, forward strand.
AACGAGGAAAATACAAAAATATATAAAATTAATATATATATGTATAACACCTTAAAAAAGGGAATAATCTTATCCAGACTGAGAAAAATACGAATAATTTGCGGTTTACAAGGAATACAGTAAATTATGGAAGCATAAGGAACTTTAACAACCAACTCCATAATTTAAAAAAAAGCAATATTAAAATATTTCAAATAAACTTTTTGACAAAGGCTAAAAGTCGTTCAAAGATTTCAGCTTGATAAAAATATTGTAAAACAGAATTTGCAACTGAAAAAATAAACAAAAGAAGAAAAAAAAAACTCAAGTAAACAATAAAAAATAAAAATGAACTAAAAATAAAACAATAAAAAAGAATAAAATGAAAAGAGATAATTTGTAATGAAATAATTTTAAAACTTCGTCAACAAGAAAACGCTGTAGAATAAAAATCGAAGCAAAACATCGGACAAGGAAGACAATCCATAAAAAGAGAAAAGTCAGCTCGTAAATTAAGAAATCAACTCCTTTGGAAGAAGAATTTCTTTTTAGCAAATCTCATTAGCTATCGGCATCTCAGCAACATTTACCGTAAGTATCCTGTATGACTAAAAGTTTTTTTCGTAATTACTTGTTTCACATATTTTGTTAAAATATGTTGACTGCTTTTTAATAATATTTCCAGGTTTTCGCGTTACAGAATAACTTTGAAAATACGAACTGGAATAAATGTTGAAAATTGAGTTATTTTCGCGCCTGTCTTCTAATATCTACCTCTGCTTGATAATGTCATAAAATGATTTATTTTTAAAATATGTAGTCTTGTATTAATCTTTAATGTCTGTAGTCAACAATCTTAATCCCTGTTCTCAATATTGAAAAGACCAAACTGTGGCCACGTGTTTAAGAACTTTTCCTTCAGTGTCACATGTAAACGTGTACGCTTTACTTGACTGACTGTTTGTATTTCGTTTCGTTTCGTAACATACAAACACACACGCTGGTCTACATGCGTACAAGTATATATGTACACATCCGCAAATAGAAGCAGACATATTTACTTTAATTGCATTTTTAGAAATAACAAGATTTGTTTCTCTAGTACACGTGGGCGCGTATTAGAACATGGTTAGCGGTAAGCGCGGAAGAGTCGTTTAAGATCTCTGTTTGTTGATAGTACAAACGAAAAAAAGTAAGAAAAAAAAACGCTTTAGAAGCTGGATGAAATTTGTAACTCTAATGAACCCTGAAAGTCTGGATAGTTCCACGAACAGGATGGACGTGAAAGCAACTATTTAGATTTGTGCAAGAGATAGACACTTATAGTTACATGAGCATTGTGGATTTTACAAATACCAGAAAAAACTTCGCTTCGAAACACGAGTACTGATAAAATCTAATTCTCGTATATATAAATAGATAGATAGATAGGTAGATACTTTAAGCCAAATATTATTGAAGAGACCAATCATTTTGTGTTGATTAATTTTAATTATCGATTTTTACAAATTATGAATAATCCTTGTCAGACAAGGAGGAAATTCCGTCATAAATTATCCGAAGTTCATTTCGGAACAAAATTACAAAGAAATATGGTCCAAGCGTTCGATTTTCTTAAGACATCATCAGGTAGAGACAATTAGTGAGTTTCGTGAAAATAGTGAGTGTTTGTAATATATATATATATATATATATATATATATACACATCCACAGACAGACTTTTTCACTGTATCACAGCTCTTCAGTGTGGCTAGACGCCCAATTGCTTAATTGCGGTATCGAATCTCTACAGATTTGGCATCAGTCAGAGATCCTACCTCTAAGCCGTCGCGCGCATATATATATATATATATATATATATATATATATATATATATATATATATATATATGTATATATATATATATATATACATCCACAGACAGACTTTTTCACTGTATCACAGCTCTTCAGTGTGGCTAGACGCCCAATTGCTTAATTGCGGTATCGAATCTCTACAGATTTGGCATCAGTCAGAGATCCTACCTCTAAGCCGTCGCGTATATATATATATATATATATATATATATATATATATATATATATATATATATATTCTCACATTAACAGTGGAAATATAATAATAGTTGATTAATACTTCACTGACGCATTAATTATACAGATCTTAGGCTTGCTAAAAATATCAACAAATATTTCTCATATTAAATTCTTTGACAAACGTCTTAACAGGCTTTTACCATATTTTACTACATCTAATACACTCTTGGATATGTACTGGGAGGCGTCACGGTTACCTACGCGGAAAATGGAATTGCCGAGTTGAGTTCACATTCAAGGCAGGAATCTACATCCTCACCCCAATAATGGACAAAATAGAGAACCATAGTCTCCAACCTCCTGAATGGACATGACAACAAATATACGCTTCATGAAAAGTGATTTGATATTTAGCCTTTGTAAAGGTCAGTATTAACGGGCGCAGCGGATAGATAAGAAATGTACAGGTTGTATACGCATTATTCTTACATAGAACTTCAACTCGAAGATAAGAATTGTACAGCGGTCCGATAGTCTTACAGATGCGCAGTACGCTCATAATTAATTTTGTCACGATTAAAAGAAGTACTGGATCATCTGTTGTCGAAAAACAAATAGTGTTATGAAGGGGTGCTGAAAAGTTCTTGGCCTGATCAAGAATTATTTCCCTGTATAATTCTGACGTTTATTCATTTATTCAGATTTTGAGAAACTAGTTGCATCAATAACTTTTCAACACCCCTTTGTATGTATATCACAAAACACACACACACACACACACACAGACACAGACAGACACAGACACAGACACAGACAGACACAGACACACACACACACACATATAGAGAGAAAGAGGTGGGGAATGAAGGATATAATAGAATACAGACTATTTTGGCATGCTAGACAGGAGGATTTCGATTGTAAAAAAAAAATACTGAACTGCTACGTGATATCTGTCCTCCTTTACGGCAGCGAATTTTGGACGGTCTCCTCAAAGATAAAGAAGAGACTCGAGGGAACGGAGGTATGGTTCTACAGAAGGATGCTAAGGATACTATGGACCGAGCATGTGAGCAACGATGAGGTTTTGGAGAGGATGCAAACAAGGAGGAAGCTTATAGTTAACATCAGGAAGCGGCAGCTGAAATTTCTGGGACACGTAAGGAGAAAGGAAGGCTTGGAAAATCTGATACTCACATGGCGGCTAGAAGGAAAGCGGGACAAGGGGAAGCAACGCGTGACAGACTAAGCGGGCTTACGCAAGAGGATGACGGAACAGGGTTTGGGAGAAGTAGCAAAATTATAACACTTATTGAGACCTACAAGGGATAGGGGGAAGTGGAGAGTCATGATCGCCTACGTCCTGAAGGGACATGGCACATAAAAGAAAGAAGCTTCTTTCTATACTACTGACTTTAATATTTCCCCAAACAAAATGTCACCTGTAACCTGTTGCTGTCTCAAGAATTCCTCACTTTCTATATGCATATATATTTCTATAATCTAGGCAAATTAAGGATCAGTAGAAAGGCAAAATGAGCTGTCTAAGGTCACACACACACACACACACACACACACACACACACACACACACACACACACACACACACACACACAGAGACAGACAGATCTAAAATCTGTGTATCGATTATATTAAAGCGTATAAATTATATCACCCCCCCCCCAAAATGAAACAGTTGATTATAGAATCAAATAAAATAAATTAGTGACTATTATCCCCGCACAGTGATATTACAGGTGACGTTATTATCAGCGTACGGACAGTTAAGTGTTCTGAGGGTAGTGAAAGTCGATTGAAACTTTCTTTATCACTGGTTGTACTTCGAGGAGACAGTGAACGAGTAATGATGGGAAAGTGTACAGAGAATAATTTTGGGGGCTTTGTTTATCACTCAAAAACACAGTAAAGTAGTTACAGAATTACTGCAGGGGCGTGTTTTGTAAACATTCACCTCCAAGTCCTCCTGCCACCGTTGTGGAACAAGTTCCAGATTATTATTCTCCTACCGGCCAATTTGTTTTTCGACAACAGATGATTTACGTAGAAGTTCACTGAATACGGTGATAATACACACAGCCTTCGATAAAATACATTTGCATTTTTATGAAATACCTTTTAATTTCCTATTTCACTAATTGATAAGTAACCGTAAATTATTTTAAATTCTCTTGGAAAATACCTAAAAAATATTATCACTGAACGGTGATAAAACCGTTCTTTTTACTGTGCAGTGACTATGATGAGATCAGTAACATCACTTGTACGGTGATAATAAAGAAAAAACTGTTAGTTAATTATTAACTAATAATTATATAATTTAATTATGTTTTTAAATACAAGTTTTTTGAGAAGATATTTCTTTTCTTTTGTCTTAGTGTAAATTATATTTATGTTGGTTTCAAGAAAGCAAACAGCAAGAGAATCTTCCTCTTTTAATCTAATTTTAAACGACTGTTGTGGTTTGACAACCTGTAAGATGTTTTTGTTTTACATTTCAAAGAATCCGGTTTTAAATTCGTAGTAGAGTCAGTTTGTAGGATGTAAATCTGTTCTCATGTCACGTTTAAGCCATTTCTTAACCAAACATCTGCGAAGATCCAGCTAGATTTCATAAATATCTATTTTATTTTGTATCAAATAGTTAAGTTGCTACAGTATCGACATATGAGCGATTTACGGCTTTAAAGGAATATAAATAGACTTGTGTGTAGATATGTTTTCAGACTAATTTCTCTCAATACAAGACTCAAATAGCGCTAAAGGTCGAGGTTATTGTTAAAATAATTATGATGAAAGTGGTATAAACAAGGAGGTGATAAGAAGTGGAGATTATGAGGAAAAGAAAGATAAATACTGACGCTTGACTTGGAGAGTTTAAAATTATAATTTTCAGGGAAGCAATCACGTGTGAGTCTGTTCCACAAAGTGGCAGTTCTTGAAAAAAAAAAGCTGAGTGGAATTTTCTCCTTAAAACTACAACAAGAAGACACCGAGCATTTTCTGGTACCAGCGTCTATACGCAGGCAGAGCTCCACTTTAACCATGACCTTGTGTCAAGCTTACAACATCGTGAGTGTATAGGTAATCTGTCTTCTAAAAAGGAACATAAACCTTGGTTAATTCTTTTTAACAAAAGTTATCACTCACTCTTAAATATAACATCTGACAAACCGAGCAGTGATTAATAAAATGATATAAATAAAAGGCAAGACTCGTGAATCACACAGAATAAAAGACTATTATGTAATATGAATGGAAGAGGAGGTGGTAAGAAATGAAGGTTATGAGGATAGAGAGGATAGATAAAGTTTGACCCTTAACTTGAATATATCAAGATTGAAGTGCCCTAGCACTTCAATCTTGATATATTTTTGAACTAGTGAAACTAAAGAATGGAGCTCATCTGAACATTTTTCCATGGAAATAACTATAGGGTAGCGACAGGCTTGCAATATTGTGTTTTGTATTGCTTTCTTGGGAAAAACCTGAGTGAAATTTTGTTTTGAATAACGTAAAAGCTAATTATTACCCATGTTTCATGAAACGTATGTTCTTTTAGCTGTTTTAATGTCATGCCTCTTCAGATCATAGGCAATCACGGCTCTCCACACCTTTTACTTTAATATCTAAATTGCCATGGCTGTTCTTGGGAAAAGTAGTAGCGGTGTTTGCCATCTTGAATTCATAGTTTTATTTCTCCAAGATTTTTTCTCAAACGAAGCTAGAGAATCCGATACGCCTTGCTATTTTACCCATAGCTGGGAATGTGGTCATATTCATGCATCGTTGGGATTTGAGCCCGGCTTGCTAATTCCATTTATCAAGCGGGTAAAATATCTGTTTATGTTTGAACAATACTAATACTTTAAAGACATGAGACGTGCATAATTAATGTGTCAGAGTCGTTTCATTGAATTATTATTACAGGACATCTATCGATTCAACAAAATGTGTAATCCAGATGACCCCCAGCACCTGTAATGGCGGATAATGTGGGGCATATGTACGTGACGTGAATTTGCAGTCGTTGTTTTTGGTATATCTGTCTAAGCACGACCCACGTCTGTCCATAAGTGAGTTGTATTTGGGTATGCAGGGAATTTTGGAAGCAATATATTTCATATATCTTTAATGTGGTTTACGCGGACACCAATGGAATACCTTGATATCAGCTGAGTGCTCTTGGAATCATTTTTATATCACCTGTGCACAATGCGCATTAGGTTATCACGTTGGAAGAAACCTCTGCCACCAGAAATCACGGCGAGCATAAAGTTGATGCAATTCTCTGCAATATGATTGGCATTTGCCGCAATTGCCAAGACAGAGTCCAATTTCGCTAGTTGCCGTTGCAACCCCAACGGGTCACATCTCACATTATTACAGAGTTATCACCAACTTGTATAACACACTATTTATAGGCTAGGTCCATAGCCCTATGCGGTCATCTCTACACATAACTTTGCCTGAATGAACTGGAAAAATATCTAACCAGTTGAGACGACAGAATGAAACATTATGCAATGAAAACTGATATTATTAAGTTTCGTTTATTACCAAATTCAATAGCATCGAAAGTCTGTAACCATATATATATGTAACTGTTAAAAAATAAGTCAACCTCTTAAGTTTCTATTATTATCTATAGTAAATTTATTTTCAGCTCAAACTAGACTTTTTCTCGCAGGGGTTTAAGTAAATTTGATTATCGAGTAGTTCATGCTAAAATAACTTTTATAGAGACATAATTTTCAGTGTATAGAAGTTTGATGTTTAGAAAAATCACTGCTGACAAAGTTGGAAAAAAAATTGGAAGAAAATTTCAAACGTCGTGGATGTACAGAAATGACTCGGTCTGTCATTCAATTTAATTCTGAGATCTATTCGTTATATCATGAGATTAGTGGATGAACACCCAAGGAATCGGCTACCGACATTGCTAATAATAAATCGTGTCGCAAATTTTTCTGTTTTCCCACTCAAATGTTTCCTGAACAGAAGAGGTTTATATTGCTACCGCATAGGAACACATTACTGAATTCCTGCTACAAACTAATTTAAAGTTTACGTAGGAGGACAAAGATCAAAATTCAATGTTTTAGGATAACATTCTGTGGCAGAACGAAAGAAAAATTGATCTAATAGTATTTGTCGAGTTTTTCGCCATGATGGTGTGATGTACAAGGAAAAATATTTTGCCTTAACAGTTAAACAGTGGAAGAAACGCCATAATCTAGAATTGTATGTTTTTTAATGGCATTGATGAGTTACATTTCATCGACGGAACCACGAATGTTGAATTTTACGTCAAATATATTGAAACTCTTACGTAAACGGTTGAGAAGAAGAGTTTTATTCCATTTTGATAATGATCCAAAACATTTAGTTAAGAAGACAGTTCCCAAGGAGTTTTGTTAAGAAGGAGTTTTTTTAAGAAGCTTAAAATAAGTGCTTGATTGACCAGGCGTGTCACTGTTTTTAAATCCAATTAGCTCTTGAGAAATGTATTTAAACTTTAAAAGCAATGACTATCTGGCAAGTTAGATTTGAAAGACTGAATACAGTCTGAGTGAAAAAAAAACCCATTCCAATCACAAGTGAGGGCAATGTAATCAAGATGACAAACACGAGTAAAAATAAAAAATGGTGGCCACACCAAATACTGATTTGAAATAACTTTCTTTTTTGGACGGCAGCATATTCATATTTTTTTATTACGGATTTTCACTTCTGTAGAGTTCGGTAATAAATACCGATTAATATGAGTTTTGTCTGCATAATGTTCCGCTAGAAATAATAAAATCCTGATATGTTTGGTTTAGAATAAAATTAACTTTTTATAAAATAATCACTACATTTACTAAGTTTATCTGACACGAGACGAAGATTGTACTCAAAGCAGTAACAATGGTCCGTAAGACAATCTTGTATACACTATTTTACGATGCGATGCGTTCCAAGAACGCGGCACGCAATTCTCAGCCAAATAAAAACGTTTTTGGCAAAATGGCGCGAGATATTTTGTCATGAAGTGCAAAAATGTTTTCACCTCCTAAACGGTAAGGCGTCCGAGATCACAGGAGGTCATTGGAGTCGGAATTACTTTGTAGCATTTGCGATATGTGTTGCAACGAAACAATTGTATTCTTGGAGGTTAATTGGTACGCGGGGTAACTTGAGCGGAAAAAGATGATACGATAGGTAGTGCTAACCTTCAGCATAATTAGAAATAGCTAGAGTTAATATAATAATTTTTTTAGCCAAACAAAAGAACTTAAAGTGCTAAAAACTCGATCTTATTTCCATATTTGTAAAACTTTATAGATCCTCCAAAAACATTTTTAGACAAGGATTTTTTGGTTGTTAATTAATCTACGAGAAGGACACCTCTAAATTCAAACTGGTTGGGCGTGGGACTAGCAATTCCTCTCTATAAAATCTGCTTTCTACGGAAACCACAACAGCAACACATAGTGAAGGTATAGCTCCATACTCCATAGGGAAGCCTACATAAATCTTATAGGATAAAATCACAGTGAATTAATAGTTAGGTAGGGTCAAAAAGGTACGCATGTTTATAGTATAGTAATAAAAATAGATATGTTCAGTTTAATGAGTGAGTGAAGCCTGTGGGTCTTGGCGAAGAGCATCCTTCTTTGAACCTTTTGAACTGGCGCTATAGAATCACAAACAAAGAACTGTACCAGACAGTAGAAATGGTATCACTTGAGAACATTTCACACTACTTCAAATAAATGGTTAAAAAGGAAATCCCCACTAATAATGGAAAGAGCGATAACAGCGACTGGACTTGAGAAACCTATTTTCCCAAAAATTTGTTTTAAGAAAAAGATTTTATGAATTTTAATTGATAATGTTACTGGCTGCTCGGTCAATGAACCTTAAATGTTTCCTGATAAGGAAACAACTAATATTAGTATTACCATTGAATTGGAGTAAAAAAGAGAGACATTTATTATGTTTATATTCGACTTTTCAAGTATCCACCCAGATAGTGGTCGTTTTTGGGAGAAAAAACACTTATTCCTCTGCAGGGGCAGCAGTCGATGCATTCTAAGGCCTACCAATACTTTTTAGCTGTTTTAAATGTAAAGTTTGTCTGAAAAATAGAATGTTCTTAAATTAATGCGTTCTTGCTCCAAGGGAAATGCAATCGAAGAAATAAAAATCAACAGTTTTGCAACGGAATTCTAGTAAAGTTCAACTGCATAAGCCAACTGATACAGTTTGTGCCATTTCGGAATATGCCTAGAAGTCAGTACCAAACTGAATTCCTCAGCTCTCTTGAGTTGCCTGGTGCCCAGCCTTGTCGTGATTATCAACAAGATTCGCTGATTCAACCTGACTTCCTAATGGTTTTTCCATGGCCAGCTTTATATTGGTCGCTATATGATTGGGTCACCAAACAACCTTTTCATACTGACACTCATTGAAATCTTGTTAACTTAAGGAGCTACATCATAATATTTTTCAATGACGTGCTTTTTCATCTTTGTTTATTTATTTTGCATATATTGTTTAAGGGGAACTATTTTTTTTCTGGTTTGTTATATTTGAAGTTATTTACTCAGTGCAACACTGGCTATCCCTGTTATCTATCTATCTATCTATCTATCTATCTATCTATCTATCTATCTATCTATCTATCTATCTATGTTTATCTCTCTCTATTCAATATCTATCTATCTATCTATCTATCTATCTATCTATCTATGTTTATCTCTCTCTATTCAATATCTATCTATCTATCTATCTATCTATGTTTATATCTCTCTATTCAATATCTATCTATCTATCTATCTATCTATCTATGTTTATCTCTCTCTATTCAATATCTATTTATCTATCTATCTATCTATCTATCTCTGTTCATCTCTCTCTCTCTCTATTCAATATCTATCTATCTATCTCTGTTCATCTCTCTCTCTCTCTATTCAATATCTATCTATCTCTGTTCATCTCTCTCTCTCTCTCTATTCAATATCTATCTATCTATCTCTGTTCATCTCTCTCTCTCTATATTCAATATCTATCTATCTATCTATCTCTGTTCATCTCTCTCTCTCTATTCAATATCTATCTATCTATCTATCTATCTATCTATCTATCTATCTATCTATCTATCTATCTATTATCTACTTGTCTATCTAGCTAGCTATGAATATACTTTTCAGGCGCTTCTCTTTTTATAATCTATACTTTAAACTAATTCTCGAACAGTAATTTATCACTGATTACTTTTAGAGAACGCTCAGTAAATTTCGTCCAGTAAACTCAACCGGTCATCACATAGGCACCAACCCAGTGACCCTTAATACGCATATTACTTAAGCCTTTATGATGTCCTGTTTGTTATTTATGAGGAAAATGCTACAGCATAGATAACATTCTGTCACAAGGAAGTATAAAAAACCTATTCTTAACACAATAGTGTTAATCTTCGGGAATCTCCCTCAGGAACGTGCTGGTGATTTTAGGAAATGTTAAAAAAATGCAATATGAAGGTAATGATTGAGCCTATTTATATATCTATGTCTATATATATCCTTATCACATTTGAAGTAGTTCCGAAGAGCATACAAAAAGAGATTTGAAGAACTGGAAACCAGAGGAATAACTGAAGCCATTTAGATATTACTAATGCCGAGGTGTGTTTTGGAGTATTGAACTGAAATGGTGTCACTTGATTCCTATCGAAATCTACCAGATAATGTGAAAATACACTAAAATAAAAATTCATGAAGATTTGGTTGCACAAAGCAGTGAGAGCCATGAAAGAGAACACCAATACTTTCAAATAACTATCTTCAAAAGTACCCCTCACTTTCACTTTATGTGTGCCTATCGTTAAGTGTTGTCGTTAGAAAAAAATATAAGAAAATGTCTTCTCTATTTGTGAAAGAAATGAAGACATGCAATTTCAAGAGTGTAATTAAATTTAAAATTATCAAACTAACGATTTTTCATAATCTTTTTAGCAACATGCGACGTGTATCCGTATCTCTGGATGGCATAACAATATTTGTTCATACTTTCTAACGCTCATATAACGTTTATAGTAATAAAAAACTACATACAACTGTTGGAAGTATTAGTAATACAGAACTGTTCATTTTTTGTTTTGTATTTACTTCACGAACTTTGAATCTTTTGAATGTCTCGTGTAGGAATAATAATATCTAAAGATATACAGAGAAAGAATATGAAACTTTGCAGCATGCGTTCAGTACTGCTTACAATAAAGTGTTAGCTAAAAAAAACACGTTTTTGTTTTCTGATACTTAATGTTAGTTTTCTTTATTCTGTCACCTAAATTAATATTATTCTTATTAAATATTATTCTTAGTAAATATTATCTCTATATTTCTCTATAATATACTAGGGCTGAGCACAAGCTTTGATTACATATTTGCAGATGCAGTCATTATTAATTCTATGTCATCTGTTGTGACATATTTATACATTTGAAAGAATGCGTTTGGATACCCAAGTTGTAAAATGTTCAGTTATTTTAAAATAAACATATGCATTCGGTTATTTTATGAATGAATGAGCGCACGAATTGTGTGTATTGGTGTCACTAAGCATATGTTAATGCTTCCGTGCGTGTGACTGAAATCTGTTACTGATTTGTGCACCTGTCAAGAATGCGTAAAGTCTTTTCTGGTCAGATGCCAAACCAACCGAATTCCAAGTCTTCAAATATATGGATACATCAATTGTCAAATGTCCGCCTGTCTGTCGCCCTTGGGAATATTAAGTATGTACGAGATATTACACAAATATTTGGGGAACTGAAGGCGCAAAATGGCGTCATCAAAGTAAGAAAAGATGAGAGGGGTTTTCATTTCCGGTTGGAAAATAGATGTATGAATCGCTCGGTAGCTGGACAGATAAAGAAATTTATTAATCTGATTAAATTTCTCCAAATATTTTATAACACTTATATGTACTCCATTTCTTTGTATCACTTTTACCCACCTCCATTTAAGTAACCCATATAAATTAATTAATCTGTTTAAATTTCTCTAAATATTTTATAACACCCAAATGTATTCCATTTTTTTGTACCAATTTTTTCACACCCCCTTTTAAAGTAGCCATACAAATATTGAATATTTATTTCAAAATTCTCTCTTGTCATCGAAAAATTTAATCAGATTCTTTCTTATGTATTTTAATTTCGGTTTAAATCCTGAAAGATATAATTAAGTTGAAAAGAATAACCATTTAAAAACACTGGCAAAATTTAGTCAGACTTGTTACAATCGAACCCACTTTTATTTCCAGTCAAAAATACACTATAAAAATACAGAAATTAATGCAAATATGCTTCATATGAAATGTAGAGAGGTGGATCATTTAATAATATGATGTTCAAACTGTTAATAAAATATCTCAGTATTTTAGGATCGAAATCTATTTTTAAACATTTTTAAGGATATTATTTTTCTACTAGTGTATCATAATTATCATAGGTTGCCACAGTCTGACAAATATAATCCGAATTGTGCCTACGTACATTTGTATAAGAGATAGATAAATAAAATGCTTATAGCTGAATGTTCATTATCTTCTTATCTATAAGAACTTGATAAACCCTTGTTCTACAGATTGCACAAAATAAGACAACACTAAGAAAAATGCAATAAAATATACATGAGTCTCAAGCGTGAAAAAGTGTTTTTTGAATGAAGCATTACCTTTGCTAAAGAGAAATAATTGAGCTTGAAAGCGTTTCTAACGGATGCAGATAACGTTCATAGAGGGAGAGTGGTTGGTAGAATGTGTTGTGTAGTTGAGATTTCATAAATAGACCGCATTTTTCTGAATAGGCTAATGAGTTGGGAATGCTCGAGGTAAAACTGGCACTGTCATAGTCACATTATAAATATTTGTATCGCGTACATGTGCGTATGAGATAGTGAAAAGAAAAAGAACATCTACAGGGAAACTTTATATATGAGAGGTTTATTAAAAGATTTGCTGTTATATTAAAGACAACGCATATAGAATACAACTCTCACACAAACAAATGGTAATATGTATATAGCTTAAACAAGATTTTATAAAGATGATCTATCTATAAAATGTCCAGAGAGGATCAGAAAAAATAATGACCGTTCCGAAATATATTTTATCTTGTTTTTAAATTTGTTTTGTCTTTAGTTTACAGTTTATTTTTCTCACTGTCCCAAGCAGTCCCAACAGATGAAAATACCAACACAGAAAACAGAGTGAATAAATGTGTTAAGGCTTTAAAGTTGTTTTTTCTTTGATAAAATATGAAAATATTGAATGTCTTCTTTGGAGAGGCAGTGGGAGAAGTCATTTTATTGTTAATGAAGTTTAAACCTAGCATTCATAAATTTTCCATTGATGCCTGTTTGTTTCTTAAAAATGTTGCAAGATGGGTTGCTACGTTGAATATTAAGTTTATTACCTAATGCCAGAACCACGAATTCTAGACTTATTGTGAAACTATGACTAGGGCATCAACGTAGAAAGTGATGGTGTGTGATTTTATCTCTGTCGTATACTTCGTGTTTTTTAAAGTAAAATCTGTCAAATGGGGTATTCAAAGCAGCCACCCATTTGACCAAAAGAGAATTAAATAGTAGATAAATTAATGAAAATGTTTGAGGTCAAGTGACAAACCGGACGTTGAGGATTTCCGGTCGCGAATCTATATTAATAGTCACATTTAGGTTTGAAGGGAGTTCTGGACTGCCCTTGATGGTAACAGAGTCGGAGTTCTTACTGGTTGAAGGGGAAAGCTGATCGTATTCGTATGAGATATCAGAAGTTGTCCCTAAGTGTTACCTACTTAGAAGCCCTGAATAAACAATAAAATATATTGGCGAGAGGGTTCAAGAGTTCAAGTGCGAACGAGAAGAGATGCAACGTGGGGTTTAATTGTCCGGTCGATTAAAAAGCTGAGTGGGGGTCCCGCTGTATGTTTATGTTATAATAGCCGTTTCTTTTATTAAAACAGATCTACATAAAAAAGACAACCTTATTTAAAACGTAATTCTATTTTTGCAGAATTGGTCCTATTAAGCGGCTTCCCCATTTAGCTGATATTCCATTTAACAGGGATTTACTGTGTTTTCAAATGCCGAACTTCATGGTAAGCACGCCCGTTCTCTCCCGAAACGGAAGCTTTGAAAAAGTATAACCTTAGAAGATGGTTACTACTAACACAGACGATGAAAAAGGTAACCCAGATATCCGAAGGCTTATAAAAAAAGCAAAATGTGCCTTCCCTAGGTCAACTGCTAATGTATTAACGATTATTGCGAAAGAGTTTATCAAGTTTTAGATAAGAATATTGATGCTTGAGCTGCTACTTTGCATATCTCGAAGGCATTTGACATGGTTTGGCATACTGGTCTTTCTCACAAGTTAAAAGTTATGGTATTTATTTCTGGACGAATTTTTGAAATGATTCAGTCTTTCTCACGAAATGAAAGTTGTTTTCACTGCCAAAGAAGAATCTGCAATGTCACTGGTCCTGACCTGGTATCTCGGCTTCAGTCCTTTTCCTACTGTCGTAACGTTGTCTCCCTGTGCATTTTCTATAAATACTTTCATGGTAATTGTTCTGATGAACTTTCATCTGTGGTACCCAGACTTTATGAATTTGAGCGCAGTACTAGATTGGCGGTAAGGTCTCATCATTTTACAGTTGAAGTGGGTAGATGTAACCATAAGTCTTCTTACTTGAGGAAATCTCTTTTGGCTTCTTGCTTTGTCAAGTTTGATTTTCAAAGATTTAAAGGCAATATCAGTCGTTATCTTATTTTATATTTTTTTTTATAGTTCTTGCTCGTTAATAATGTTTTTTTTCTTACATTCTTTCACAGTCAGTAACTCTCTGAGCCTCAGTGGCTTTGTTAACTTGCTTGGGGTGAAATGATTAAAATATTGAATAAAATATTAAGAAACGAGGAAATTTCGTTAGAAACAAAGAAAAGAGTGCTGAATTATTATGCAATATTAGGTCAATTTCCTCACATATGAACAGAAAACTTGAGACAACAGAGAAGTGGTTCTACAGAAGGATGCTGAGAATACCATGGAAGTATGTGAGCAATGAGGAAGTTTTAAGGAAAGTGAGAACACTTGTACTTAGCACCAGAAAAAGAAAGTTAAAATTTTTGGGACACAAATGAGGAAAGAGGGCTTGGAGTATTTGACACTCGCAGGGAATATAGAATGCAAAATGGGCATAAGGAAACAGCGTGTCATTTACCTAAGGAGTTTTGTAAATGGATGGCGAAACAAGGCCTGGGGAGAATTGTCAGGGGACAAACTTTGCTTAGAGCTACAAAGAACAGGAAGTTGTGGAGAGCTATTGTTGCTAGGCACTTGTTCCTTTAGGATGTAGCAATAAAGAAGAAGTGTTCAGGTAAAGTCTTCAATTACGAATACTGCTTTTCAAAGTAATCAAACCTTATTCACCCGAAAGGATTATACTTTATAATTTATTTTACGGTCTATAATCTGTCTACTTTTAAAATCAATATTAACATGAGATATTAATAATCTTTGAATATATTTTCATACTAATGTATATGTGAATATTTTACAAGTTTTTGAGATTTGTAGATCGGTATATAATAAAATGTAAGTCAGCATCAAAGTACACATTTTCACATCTGCAGGTAAACATACATCAACTCAAACTCTTTAGACATTTGTTTACATAGTATGCTCCCTTACCCCCGCGTGCGCGCACACACACACACCTTATGAAACCCTGGTGTCTGGATGGTGAAGGTAACATCAATCAGCTAAGTGATAAACTTTTACACACATTACTCATATATATATATATATATATATATATATATATATATATATATATATATATATATATATATATATATATTATCCTTCACCGGTAGCATGAACTCCATACTCAGCACCTGAAGATTGTGTTGTGCATAAAACTCCGAGTCATGCTATCGGTGAGGGATAACATATATAGGATTAATGTGAATAAAAGTTTATCACTTAGCTGATTGATGTTACCTTCACCATCCCAACACTAGATATGTATATTTATTAAGATATACTTAGTAGCTCTGTTGTATTACATCGAGCACTCTTTTATTAACACCGGCAGAAAATGTTTGACATTATATATATATATATATATATATATATAGAGAGAGAGAGAGAGAGCGAGAGAGAGAGAGAGACAGACAGACAGAATTAATACAAGTAAAAGGTTTGTCGCTAAGCTGAGTGATGTTACCTTATATTGGCTGTAACCTTACTTTTATACACAGTAACTGCTTTGGTAATACCAGACGCTGTAAGCTTGGATGTGTAAGTGGTGTAATGGATATTGGTTCGGAACTAGAAGTCGAAGTGCCGAGCTCCAATTCCAGTTATATTCACTTACACGCATATACCCCTGGGAAAGATATGAATCCACATCTTCTCCACCCCCAACTATAGATAATTAGTAAGACTTGCATCACTAAATCACTATCTTCAACAAAAATCTATTTACAATCTAAAAAGACAAATTTTAGCTTTAAATAACCTACAAAGGGTTGATAAGCCGTAAAAAATGAATAAATGTGACAGTGTAAACGTAAGTTTCTAATTCAATTTTTCTAATGGGGCAGGGTGGCTAGATGAGTGTAGAAACTGACAGTAATGATTATTGTCTCAATCGCTTTCGGCGAATTCATTAACCATTTCCAAGGAGTTCATTGTTAGTATGCATTCCTGTGTTTATATTCTATGTTGTCTTGTATAGGAGTAGTAGTAATTCTAAGCTGTACTAGATGAGCTGTGGTAAATTCATATCTTATCTAGCACACATGTGCGAGTGCATACACATTTTTTGTATCGCTGTATTTTGGAAGAGTTCAAGAGGAGGGACCAAAAAGAAAGAATTTACAGTTCACTGCAAATACTTGCCTTTCACAGCCGTGAGTCATTAGTTTGTCTTCCACGTTTTTGCTCTCAGGTAATTTTAGGCCTCATAGAGTTTTCCGATGTTTTTTCTTTTTACTGTTTATTATTTCCTTTTTATTCTTTATTTCCCGCTTTTATTACTTTATTCATCCGTTTCTCTATTACTTTTTTCCTTCCTTCCTTTATTACTTTACCCCATTGCGTTTTCCTTGCCTTCTTTTCAAATACGATATTTGCTTCCATTTCATTTCCATCTGTGTTTATCATCCTTAGGCTTTTTCATCAGGAGGTGTTTACCTTGTTTTCTTTTCTTCGTAACATTTAAAGGATGCAAGCAATTGTTGGTGATTGGAAAGGTTGATTGAAAATAGGACAGTCTGATGTGAGATGCAGATGAAATAGCTTGCCACGTATCTGTGTGTGTGTGTGCGCACACACACACAACGCGTAATGAACCCTATTTTATACGTGGCTTAGCAACTGGCACTTGTATTTCTTTAATGATAGCATTTTATTGATTTAGATTAACGAGGTAAATTGTTATATCGTATTCCAGAGATACGAATATTATACATGTAATAAGTTATCTTTATGTTTGCATTGATTCCTTAATACAGACGATCTTTTTATTCTTTGATTTTCAAGGCACTGCATTCCGACTTAGCACTGAATTTGGCTACAAATTTCAGGTAAAAAAACTGAAACAGTTATCAGGAATTTTGCTGTAACCGAAAATATTTAGTTTGTTGGTGATTAAAAGTAAGTAGGACAATTGTGAAGTAATTGTAAAGTCAGTGACCAGTGAAAAGACCAAACCTTGCTTATTGCTGTTTGTGCTAAATCACGACCGTGAATATTATATAATTTTCACTATCATCAGAATTTACTTTAATACTGTATATGCAATCATTAGCGTGTATGTCGGTTTTCGGTTATTCTATCACGGGTTATATAAACAGTTAATTGTGAAAAAGCAAACGAAAGTAGCAGAAACAAGTAATTCATTTGTCACTTTCAATTTCCCACCCTTCAACCTCATTTCCCACAGACGCAACATCGCAAGCCTATCGCTACTCTATCGATATATGGCAAATGTTCAGATAAGCGCTCCATTCTTTAGCGCCACTAGTTCAGATCTTTACAGCGCGAACACGCCATGCTACTTCCATGGAGTTGAATCACCTTCATTTCCTCCGTATTCCAATTGTAAGGAGGAAGATCCACACAGACAGCTTTTTTTCCCAAGAACCTTCTACTTTGTGAGACAGACTCCAATGTGGGTGTTTCGCTGAACACTATCATATTAAAGTCGAAGATCAATCATTATCTATCTTCCTTATTTTTCTCTTCATCACCTCTTTAATTCATATCACACCTCCCGTTCATCATTACTAATGGCCCTAAAAACTTGTATTGGGTGAATTTTAGCATTACAAAATTGATATATTTTGTACTTTGTCATAATCTGCTCGGGTTGGAGATGAAATGTTAAACCACTCAGTCACTTGTCAGCTATTTCATTTTTTGTACAATTTTATCCAACTTTTCTGATAATTTAATTCTATTTATGTGCCATACACATGGAGAATCGTGTAATATTTCTTATTATATAAAAGATTACTGAATACAAAAACATGGTATCAAGTATCTGCCATTTACGTTAGCATTTAGAAAAAAGAGAACGCTTTAATTTATATTTCCAAATCAACCGAAACAAGGAATGAGAGATGGCAAGACCTTTTACTTCAAAGGCTGCAATTAAACAAAACCAAGTTAAATAAAAAGGCACGCCAGATTTCCAACTATGTCTCAGCAGTTGATACTGCCATTAATACATATATTTTATTTCAAGGATGTCATTTTCAGTTTGCAATAAAAATGTCGTATGTTTTCATGATAATCAATATAATCACGATAATCAAAAGATACCAGCAGTAAGCGTCTCTTAAATGAAATGAAGGAATGTGTAGATATAATTTAGTGGCAAAGCAGACGGTAAAAGATTGAAGATTTTCAGCCCCGGATTTTATGAGGTTTCACACAACAACAACAACGGCACACAATAACTACCAATTATTTCCATGAAATAAATCATTCGTTGGAACTACAAGTTTTTCTTTTAATTATGCAACTACCAACGGAGAGACAAGCATCCTAACTTTGATACGAATAATGCATCGACCTCGTTAAAAAAAATATAAAGGTCTTACTTTGTAAACGTCATCAATTCGGTTTTTTCATTGATTTGAATTCTTAAGCGTTTTTAGTTTCTTTGACCAAGGAGTGACCAGGGCTAGCAACAGCTAGTCGAAATATTTCACATGCATATTCATTCATTTTTCTACCAGAAGGAAATATTTATAAAGTAGTGTTACAGTTACTTTTTGAAGTAAGAGCCCACGCGTGCTGGGTATGACCAAAATTGATTCGTTTTTATCGATATATTACCACAGGCATCAGAGAATGTCATTAAACTCACACATTTTTGTGCAATGTGGATTTACTGTCTAAGAGACAGATCTCCAGACATTTATGCTACTGATAATTATCACTAATCCTAAATGAGGAGCGAAGGTCAAAATGGAAATAGCAATCAGCTTCTTAACAGGGAAACGGATTGGAATGATCGATGGTCTACCATGATGATGGTAATGAAAGAAGAAATGGGCTGGTTTCACAGTGCTTCCGTAGACGTTTTGGTTATTTTTGTGTTTAAACGATTAATTATTCTCTGCTTTTAAAGATTAAGATATGTTAAGATTTAATAAAAATTTTCCTTTTTTTCACTCAGTGTGTATGCTTAGACTTTGAAGATGCAACTCTCCCACTCTCTCTCTCCCACTCTCTCTCTCCCGCTCTCTCTCTCCCTCCTCTCCCACTCTCTCTCTCCGCCCTCTTACTCTCTGCATGTCAGTGTGCGAATGAATATTGACTAAACAAGCAGGTCGCCAAAAAATAAAAAGTATGTGTTAAAAGTTGGCGGATCAATCAGAGGTTAAAAGTGGAGTGAAACTAAATCAGATGCTAGGGAGCTAAATCAAATGTAAAATTTTAATTTCATTTCAGTTTTTCCTGATTCTATAATTCTACCTGATCATCTCAAAAAATGAATATTTAAAAGAAAACATCTATTATCCTACTGTAAACAGTTTTGAGATTTGATTTTAAATGCATAAATCTTTACCTTTTCGCTTTTATTTTATTTCTGGAATGAGACTTATAGAATTATTTTGCTTTTTTAAGCGTTTTAGAAGTTATCTCGACAACCGATAAACCTTTTGGGTTTCTTTTTAAAGCAGGTCATGAGGCAAAATGGCGTGGTAACAATATTATCAAGTTTATTATTAATTACACATTTTAATTTGTAATTAAAGACGGGAAGAAGGTTTGTTTCACTGGGCTTCATAGTTAACACATTGGGTGAGAATTTTGAGTAATAGCTTAAAAACAGTTGTAGTCTTTCAAAATAATAAGTATATTAGAATTTTAGTATAATATGATGGATGTTTTCGAAAGCAAAAACGGAAGTGATACACTCGACGTAGCGTAATGATTAGCAAGCTTATCTTGCTTGATCAATTACGAGTGAGTTCGATCCTTACTGAGTACTTCATTCTTGAGGCCTTGTGCCACATCTAAGCTACCCTTAGTAAATCACGAGAACTGAATAGTATGTTCGATCCTCACTTGTGATCCATAGTAATGGCCTTGTGCCACATCTCAGCTGCGTATAGTAAATAGATGAAAAAAAATGAAGATTTCTGATTTCTCTGAAAATTAACGGCAGCCATGATTTTAGGCAAATGATACAACTCTAGTTCAATAGCATTGTCTTAGATTGAGGTCAGGCAGACACACTTTGAGTCTTCTGTTTAGTTCTCTGTACCAGCAAAATGTGGGTGGACTAAAGCCCGCAATCTTCCTCTCCCACATAGTGCGGTGGATGGCTAGATATGAGCATTGCTATTAAAGAAGTGGGGAGAAAAGAGATTACTGCCTACTGGGACATTTGGTAGAGGTAATAATATTAGAGATATATGCAGGCATCTTTTGCGCGACCTCGATTTACTTTAATTCAGATATATAGGTTATTATCGTATTTTATCGAAATGTTTTTTTGAAAGTAGAATTAACGCAATATACAATGGGTGAGTTGCAGTTTGTAGAACGAAATTAAATAAAATGAAATTTTAACTTTTTAAAATTTGTTTTCATATATGAATTTTTTCCATGGAAGTAAGTTATAAATTTGCTTTGGTTTCTGTAACTATTCTTTTATTTTTCCTCCCTACAGTAATGGAAAGATGGATTTTATAACAAACTTTATCTAATGTCCAAGGATCATGAACACACACATATTGTTGAAATATTTTTAAAATAATTAAAACTAAAAGGTTTTTTAGCATAAAGGGTTTTTACATAAAGGCCTCTCTCTAATTAGTTTTCTTGGAGTTTATAATTTAATTTTTTGTTCTTGAATCCAAGATATATATCTGTCAAATCAAAAAATAAATTTAAGGACACGTTTTCTTTTTTAAATTGCTTTTCAAATTTGAGGAATAATGGGAAACCATGAAATATTTCGCTTTCGCTTCCTCCGAATTGTTTTACATTTCTTAACTGAAAAATTATCTGGAAGTTTTTATTTATTGTTTAGCACAACGTTTCCCAGAGAAAGGCGTGTTTATCAAGGTTTTAAATCCAAATAAAATTTACCAATGTATATGCTGACCTTTTGAAGAAAAACTTATATCACTAAGAAATTGGAAACTTGAAGAAAAAAAAAACAGTGTCCTTATTAATAGCAGGTCAGAACAAGTGTATCAGAATAAATTATTAAGATCAAGATAGAACAGTAATGTCGCCCGTGAAAAAACTTATGAAACTTTTAAACATATAATAAGCAGATTCAGTAAATTAGCTCAGTAGTAGTATAAAAATACACATGACTGGGAAGGAACAGAGATCCACTAAGAGCTATGCAAATTACTGATTTGAGACTAAAAACTGATGTTACATGAAGAGCCGTATCTTATCCTCGACACACCGCTGCTGTTATGGATACAGTACATATGATATGCTACGACTCGTGACGTAACGCGGTTACATTTTTGTAAAATGTTTGTAAATTATTTTAAAGTATTTTCTGTATGATTGTAAATTTTAGGAGACTGCTTTTTGTTGCTTTTTTTAAACATGAAAAACAGATGTTCCGTAATTATAAAAACAGCACAAATGTCAACAGTTTTTAGTAGCAAAATGTTATTTAAGAAAAGGTTAATACTTTATATATAAACCTTTTATCTGAAATGGCGCAATCTGATGCCAAACCTACCAATTTCGAGGGCGTAAATTTAGGGATTTTATTCCCTACATCCGTGATAGCCTGTTTCAATTCCTTCAGAGTTGAATACTGACTGTTGCCAGAGTACCCATATCTGTCCATCATTTCACAAATATTTTTCTATGAGATTGCAGTCTGGAGATAAGACAGGTCAATTCATTACAGATGATAGGTTGGTTGATCTTGTTTAGCGGCATATCAACCTCTATAGAAATATTTTGTACATAATTTTATGCTTTCACAGTAAAGGCATGTTTTTCAGATATATATTTTGTAGATCATAAATTTGTGTTGTTAGTAATTTTACTATGAAAATGTAGTTTTATATTTTTTTAGTGTTGCATAGAGTGCTATTTTGCTATAAAAATACATTGTGGGTCATATTGCTGTTGATTTTTGATTGGAGGTTCACTATTTGCCCGTAGCTGCTACCACCCCGGACCAAGATGAATCTGGAAACAACAGCAATTAAGAGGTGGTTCCACGCTCCCCGAACCCTCCAATCTCTTGGTCTTGCTGTTGGATGTAGTTTATCGTCATACCCAGGACGCCATTACAGATAAAAAGTGACAATTGAGGAGTACAATTGTTATCTTTGCAGAATGGCAACTTGCATTGTCTTAGTGAAAGATCAATTTATTCCCTTTCTCCAATATTGATTGGTAGGTCCTAGAATCTCTTCGTACGTGAATGCGGTGAAAGTTCCGTTGACAATAGATAGCGCGCCAGGGCCGGTGCAAGGATCTGGTGCCCCTCTCAAATCTATCATACGGGGACCCTACTCTACTAGATCTCGAATTTCATATGACAATATTCATGTAAAATACAAATTTTATTGTAACTTAATTATGTACAATAGTGGATCATATGCAATATAAGTGAACAATTCAACTAGAAAAATTGAAAATAAATACAATGTATGTAAACACAAATTAGAGACATGCTGTCAAAGTAGATCATTTCATTTTAAATCAACAATGTTTTGCGACAATTTTTAACATCAACTTGAAATTTTTCTTGTTAAAAAGTTGAATAGTGAATTTTATACAGAGTTTTTCTTTCGAGCAAAACAAATTCATTGATTTGGATAAAAAGACGCCCAGAATGACGTAAAATCAGCGAAAATTTCTCATCCTTCAATAGTTGTGCCTAGCTTAATTTGCAACATATATAAATGTAGGTAGAAAAAAACCAAATGTTGATAAGATAGACAGGGTCACAAAACACTGTCTGGGGCCCACAGTCAGGCTTACATCCACTGGTCGAGAAGTTCGGGGGTAGTACGCACCGGCTCTGCAGCGCGCAAGCCACAGCCTGTAAAGTCATCCCAGAATTAAATCTACGTGGTGGGTGGAGATTGTTCTCATCCGTTGTTCATATCTAAGGAAACCTTATCTTGTTTTGATTTAGTACTTCTCACTTATTGCTCGCTCTGGCTCTACTCAGTTGAAGTCAGGGTTACCTGACCCAAGGATTAAACATTACAATGCTACCAAATTCACGAACCAAAAACGTCAAGTTTTATATTTCTATCGATAATTACATCAATAACATACTTTTTGTTTTATTGAAATGAAAATGTAAACCTTTTGACGTTCTATAATTAAAAATCGGTAACAGAGACACCGAGTTCCAGCTTTCATTTGCTACTTTATGTAAGTGTTTCCTTAAATCTGACATCAATACAATGTTATCTGCGTGTTAATATTATGTCGGCTGATTCTCATAGGATCATCTCGCTGTATATTGTACGCCGCTAATATTATGTCGGCTGATTCTCATAGGATCATCTCGCTGTATATTGTACGCCGCCAATATTATGTCGGCTGATTCTCATAGGATCAACTTGCTGTATACTGACGCCGCCAATATTATGTCCGTGATGCTCTGTAGTTCATTTCGCTGTACATACTCGAATATAGTGCGTGTACTTATGATCAGTTTTCACGTAAAAATAGTGGGTGGCAATATATATAGGTAACTTTTTGAAGAGGTTAAAAATAATGCATTTTTGATGGCTGGTTGCACTATACACAGATAACTTTTCTGGAGGGGTTAAAATTGATGCAAAAATCCAGGGTTCGTGCTATACATGAAGTCGTCTTATACACGTGTATACACGGCAAATTAATAACGAGATCCGTTGAGAGAACGCATCCGTTGTATTTCTCCTCTTCCCATTTTGGTGTACTCACTAAACTCGTTTTTCTGTCCATATACAATCAGTTTGTTCCCAGTAATGGTTATAGAACATTTTCATATTTTCTCATATAAATCAAGCTTTCCTAGCATTTCAAGTAGGTATTTGTATCGTACTTTATCAATTGCCTTTGCACAATCTATAAAACATAGGTAAAGTTTTTACAGCATTTGCATGCCTCTCTCCGATAGTATTCTGATCTTAACAATCATGACTTTAAAGAAATATAATTACACAATTCATTTCTTTAATTCTTTCTTTGCTGGTATTACATTCAAGAACTGTAATTGTAAAAACTGCGATACTCAAGTGTTGCGCATATATATATATATATAGGGTGTCCTATAGTGATGAAACGCATTTTAAATGTATCTTGGATTATAAAAATGACACAGAGTACCAAATATATAACAAAATATAATTGATATAAAAGAATTCAACTTATCTAAGATTTCAATATTACATCCCTGAGATGGTCAACACCACGAAGAGAACATATATATATATATATATGTGTGAATATTATTTGAGTACGCAGGCCGGTAGACGAAATAAATAGTGTTTAAAAATACTACTCAAATACTAGTATCCACTAAAAATAACGTTTGAAATAATAAAAATATATCGGATTAAAAAGAAAAATTCATTTTATATATATATATATATATATATATATATATATATATATATATATACTTCTTGGTGGAAATGGTTTTGTACTTAGATCGCATGTAACATGGAATGTGTTGTGAAAGCCAAAAATGTTTTCGGTTTTTGGGGGCATATCATAACTTCCTTTCTTCCTCGAGAAAATAGTTGACGTACTCTTCGCATGATCTTCGAGAATCTCTGTGGGTTCAAGTATTTGGTAGCCGGAAGTGATTCCTCAGGCAATCGGACGTTAATAGTGTTTGAAACTGGTAGTAGCGTGAGATACTTGTAAAGTATATTCGACGCTTCTACCGGCATTTCTTTCACGTTCGTTTACAATGTCTATTTATTAACCTGAACTCAGTCCGGCACGAGGCCAAATGCGAAAACATTTTCCAACAGCAAAAGGACTACTCGCCTTTCAAATAAGCAGAATCCCTGTTCGAACACCGACTGTTGGCTCCAGTGAGAAATACACAACTATGTCAATAAAGACAGGCGCTTCAGTCGGCCTATTAGACAGGACGTTTCAAAATGTAAGCAAACATCAAAAAAATCATTTTTATTATTTCTAATAATATTCAATCATTTAATTTTCGCTTATATTCTTTCGTTATTTATTTCTCTAATATTTACTTTTATTGGTATTTGTTTATCATTTTATTAATTCTTATTTATTTATGCAATTTCACTGAAAACGGAGATATTGAATATGTACGTATGCTAATATACTATACCCATATTCACTGCAATAATACAATTTTGTAACCCGAGAAAATATTAATTTATTTATATAGTTAATAAAGAAATGTTCAAAAGACTTATCTGTCTGACTTCTATTTTCACAGACACACCACTCGTCAGGGTCAGATAAATCTATAAACCTGCAAAACCTGAAGGCGGATAGATTAGTTTTTTGAACTTCTCTTTATCTATTATTAGGTTGGTGCATAATTATCAGGCGATTTTTTAAACAATATTTATTATGAAAATATTAACATAGCAATTCAACAATAACATTTTTAAATGATTATCGACACGCATTTTTATAACCTGAAAATAAAGTAATATTTTTATTAAAAAAAGGTTTTTAGCAAAACAGCAATTTTTATTAACAAATAACTCGCCTAGAAAAACGCCTGATAATTATGCACCAACTAATAGCTATTTTTCTATTTTTTATTTTGATATTGCGCACATTGTTTAAAAAATCTGCTCGCCTTTTAACGCGTTAAACTTCAGTAATTTGCTAGACTACGTGTTTTGTTAGTCATTAATGGTATGTATTATTATTATTATTATTATTATTATTATTATTATTATTATTAATACTTATTGCTTATTTTATTTTTATATAGTCTTCTTGTTTCTATATTTTTACGACATCGATAACTCTCAGAAATTTTATAATAACTATTATTAGTCTACAGTAAAACTACTTAAAATCTCGTGACTGCGCCAATGGGTGGGTTTCGATCTCTAGTGGTCTACTCGAATAACCTGAATTTAGTAAATATTTAAGCTTGCTTGGTGAAATAGATGTTTATTTCCCACTCTGGGAATCAAAGTAAAAATCAAAACAAAACAAAATAGGGTTTCGAATTCTAATTATCCAAGTGGGTAAAGCATCCTCTCATCTTAAATCCTAGTCAAACACTTATTTTTGTACTGTAAGTCAGCAAATATCAGAGGTGTACGTTTTTATTCAAACCCGGAAAATTTTCATGTATATTTGAAACTTCTCTTATATGCCATGCCCCTCCAGGAAGTGGGTGATTATGGCTCTCCAAACTTCCTGCCTTTAATTTTAGTAATGTTTATTTTTCTATCTTTCCCACTCCCTGTTTTGCTATCCATTTACACAGGCTTGTTAGATAGTTTACTCGTTGCTTCCTTTGTTAAATAAGCCTTCTATCCTGATTATGTGTTCCAGAAAATTCAACTGTCTCTTTCTGATTCGAAGTGTACTTTTTGTGTCTCTTTTCATTAAAACTTCCTCGTTGCTCACATGTTCCATCTATGATATTCTCAGCATTTATCTATAGAGCCAGATGTCTGTTGTCCCCAAGTCTTCCTTTTCATATGGGAGGAAATTGTTCAGTATTCACTGTCACGTAGCAGGATTCTACTGTTATATATATATATATATATATATATATATATATATATATATATATATATATATATGTATGTGAATGTATTTATAGATTTCAAACATTTTCTGCGGTCCGAATAAAATCCCGATGGTTATTCTTAAGAATTTTAACCCAGAGTTATCTCCGATCTTGACAATTTTCTTTAACCGCTGCCTATAGGAGAAATCCTTCGCAGGTCTATGGAAGGTGTCAAGAGTTTGCTCTGTTTTCAAGAATGCAGGCGAGCACCCCCCCCCTGTCGTAATAGAGGTCCATCAGACTCCTTAGTGTGATCAGCAAACTCTTTGAGGCTATCCATCATTAACATTTTCTATACAAAAAAAAGAAGAAAAAATCATCAAATAGTGATTTTAATGTTTGTAAACAGATTTGATGTCATTTAAAAAACAGTATCGTTTTCATCGTTTTTCCTGAACATTTTCCAGCGATATTGAGTCCATCGTCATTTACGTTATGTCGCAAATGCCTTGGTAGATATAATACTATTGTAGCACCAAAATTAGGTTACACCGGTTGTGGTTGTAGGCAGACAGAGCTTAGATCCTTTAAGCATGGATTTTATAAAATTTGGTGATGTAATAATAAAATCCATATTTAAAGAATCTAAGATTTGTCTACCTACAACCATAACAAGTGTAACGTAATTTCTTTCACTGTAACACAAAACATTCCCTAATTAATATATGGACACTCCCGGACATAAATAAAAAACGCCCACTAGATGCACAAAGGCACACACGCATACACATTATCAACCAAATCCCGCACAGAGCAACTAGAATTATGATACATAATTTACGAACGCTACTTGACAATACAAATACACGTGAGGTCTACTTAGCCAATTGAAAACGATAAAAATACCAGAATTTTTTCTCTCCTCCATATTTCATTTTCTGATGAAGCTTAAATAAAACCGAAGCATGTTAAACTTGTAAACATTTCCTGTTTGTCCCTTATCTTTTATATATATATATATATATATATATATATATATATATATATATATATTAAGTAATTCATTGAGTCTGAAAGAAACTTCAACAGAATGCAGGAAGCACTGGACGGCCGTTTCGTCCTATATTTGGGACTCATCAGCAGCGCGCATCCACTACCGAGAATTGAAACCCTGACAGTTAGCAAACACCGTACCAACTGTTCCAATGGGCCTCGGTGACGAAGAGGTAGCAAATCACATATTCCGTGGTGGAACTCAACTGAAGTTCTCTGTAACCATGGGACTGTGCCCCCTGGAGCCACGACTACTATCACCAAGCCGCTCAAACTGAAGCATTAGAAGCCGGATCAAGCTTTCACACTCAATGAATTACTTAATTATAATTATCAAATCCTCCTTACAATTTCTATCATATGTATATCATTGCTTGATACGGCTTCTAATGCTTAAGTCTGAGCGGTTTGGTGATAGTAGTCGTGGCTCCATGGGGCACAGTCCCATGGTTACAGAGAACTTCAGTTGAGTTCCACCACGGAATATGTGAGCGAGCGGCGCTATATTGAGTCTGATTTGATACCTCTTCGTCACCGAGACCCGTTGGAACACTTGGTATGGTGTTTGCTTGTCAGGGTTTCAATTCTCGGTAGTGGATGCGCACTGCTGATGAGTCCCAAATATAGGACGAAATGGCCGTCCTGTGCTTTCTGCATTCTGTTGAGGTTTCTTTCAGACACAATGAATTACTTAATTATCAAATCCTCCTTACAATTTCTATCATATATATATATATATATATATATGATAAAATATAGTTTTAAAGTATGCTATATTTATGGTTAAAGTGTCCAATGTAAGGGATAGAGCGTATGTAAATATAAAAGTGGTGATTGAAGTTAACACCCAGGAGCGACAGTCTGTTCATGCTAAACGCAATCGTCAGGCCCGACGATTGCGTTTAGCCTGAAACAGACTGTGACCTCTGGTTATTAACTTCGATTTCTACTTATATATATATATATATATATATATATATATATATATATATATATATATATCAATCGAAAAGCCTGGCAGTACGCCTATGCACATATTCACACGAGGAATTGTACCCAAATGGAGAAATAGATCAATAAATGTATAATAAAAACCTGTATAACAAAGATCTGTCATCTTAAGTTTATAGGTTGATGTGTGTGAACATAATTATATTTTTAGTTTATATCCAGATAATTACGCAAATAATTAACCAAAAAAACGAGGGTGTGAGAAAACTATTGTTTGTAAATAACAATAAATATGTCATATTTCTCAATATAAATTTCTTCTTATTTAACGCCCCACATCTATACATTCGTCGCAAACGTGAACCCGCACTCAGAGCACCAAAATATCATGTAACGGAGCGGACCGGGGCTTCTGAACTGGTTTTCATGACAGATTCTTACGTGGAATCGGTAATGATAATATAGACTGGGACAGCTTCTGAAGTCCGCGGTGGCTCCACCCAATGTTACAATCTAGAATTTTTGCATGGTTGGTGAGTGTCCTCTGGGTTTCTGTTTTTCATATGCGTAATGAATGTTCTTTCACTGTTATATATATATATATATATATATATATATATATATATATATATATATATATATATATATATATATATATATACAATTATACTTTGTGTATAAACACATACATATATATCCACGCGTTCATAAATATAATTCTAGATTAGTCTGTAGACGTGGATATGTGTGCTTCTAAAAGGTTATATGGTTTATTTCTTTGTTACTGCGTGTGTCCATATAGAATACGTACAATGCATGTTTACTCTCAGGCACGACAACACACCCACACATAACAATTATATATATATATATATATATATATATATATATATATATATATATATATATATATTATTCGAGTTCGCAGACCGGTAGACGAAATAAATACTGTTTAAAAATACTACTAAAATACTAATATCCACTAAAAATAAAGTTTGAAGTAATAAAATTATATCAGATTTAAAAGAAATAAACAACAGGAACCCGTTCGTATGGTGGAAAATTTTTAAAAAGGTAAAACCATACAGCAATCACACCCGCATTTAACTACCTTTGTCAACATGAGAAATTAGCGATTATGACATTTCCAGACCCAAAAAACTTTTAAACCAGAAATCCGA
The DNA here is from genome assembly GCA_964036315.1 of Acanthosepion esculentum. Taxonomy (NCBI): domain Eukaryota; kingdom Metazoa; phylum Mollusca; class Cephalopoda; order Sepiida; family Sepiidae; genus Acanthosepion; species Acanthosepion esculentum. Next base: position 65,801,365 of record OZ038485.1, read on the forward strand.
AATCTTAAGTCCTTACCTTCATGTCAAAATATTTTTATTAAGTGAATATGAGGCCGGATAAAAATGTATTTTAAAATCCCACTGTTATGTATTTAAAAAACCACATCCTTTACAACAATATTTACAAGACATCCTTCCTTAAATTTACGTTACACTGTTCTACTTCTTTTCTTTATACATTTACGATACACTCGCTTTCCTCTTCTTTTCTCTTATTCTCTTCACCATTCTTCTTCTTTTCCTTCTTCTTTTCCTTCTTCTTCCTTCTCCTTATCTCGCCCCTTTCTATTACATTCAGCGTTATGCGTTTGGCCGTTTTGCGTTTGTTTATTTACTTATTATTTCAGAAAAATTTTAGATTTATTAGTTGATAGAATTAGCCTGATGAAGCTGTGAGGTTGAAACCAAGGTCGCGTATTCTATCTATATCTATCTATACATATATATGATGGGCTCTACCGTCGATCGTATGAGGATCCGATAAGCTCATTCAGTTTTTATGTTTGTGTCGTATGTAACACTTCAGATCCGCTAGTGATCTGCATACAAGTCCACATATTGGGCAACAGCGAGGATCTTGGGACATAACAACAGGAATATTTGCTGACGCTTTTCACTTTGTCTTTGTTTCTTTCTATATATTTAATAGGAGTCCGGTTCACACACTTCTCCGGTCTCTTGAACAGGAGTAGTGGTTTATCCCTTGTTTCCTGTTTAGAGATGAATTTCTTTACCTCAGATTAACACTTTTTATTAAGTAGGATGAAAGTCTAAATAACTAAGATAAAAACCGACTGAAATTAAAATGAAAGAAATACGAATAAAAAATTAATGACACTTGAAAATGTTTCACCTAATAACAATACAGTTCAAAATAACATTGTATTGAGAATGTTTAGATAGTTACGATGCTTTATAATATTTTATTATTAATGTTATCCCTTATAATGTTATCTAGAAAATTCGCTATAGGAGTGAAATCTTATTTGCGTCTTGGCTTTTATCGCTGTGAATTTATTTGTTTGAAAAACAATGAGGAAAATTCAACTTTTCGCGCAGGCACCGAAAGCGCTTATTGTCCAAATAAAGAATTATTCATTATACTCGGGCATTGAGCACTTAGGCAGGGTATAGATCAATTACGACTGAATTGTAAGTTCAATCCTTACTGGGTGCCTCATATTTTCAACCTTGTGTCATATATAAACTACAGCCATTACTCTATGACATACATGCACAAAAGATTGCATATATATGCAAGATAATTAACACTATAGATATATACATTTACATGTGCAAAAAAGCACACAGTGACATGCAGAGGTTTGGTGATGCCTAGTGCCAACTTGTTTGTATGCCATAGGACTCAAGTAGGGGTGCCTTTAGGAACTCGTATTGAGAAAGGAAGACATTTTTAATATGTAAAAACAAATGAAACATGAAATAAATATTTTATTTAAATTAAATATAAACTAAATTTTTATTTCATTCATTGATTAGATGCCCACCCCCGACATTGATGTCCGGAACTGTCGCACCTACTTGTGCACGCTACTGGAAGCACATAAAACTAAAATTACCCGTATTAAGAAAGTAATGTTATCATAACACAGGGATACTTTCCCAGAGAAACTGAAATGCTCACAAACTCCTGCATATGCAAATTGTGTGTGTGTGTGTGTGTGTGTGTGTGTGTGTGTGTGTGTGTGTGTGTGTGCATGTGCACATATGCCGACTAATTCGAACATATATTTATATACCTACATTCTTGTTGATTAAACTGCCCCCAAAAAGTTTGGTCATACTGCATGAGAATCATTTTATTATGTATTATGCTTTGCGTGGGCGTCTACACGTGGGATGTTTTATGTCGACCTACACCACACACCTACATAGTAAGTAGTACATTTTAAAATAGATATGAAAATATTAGTATTTTATTCACACGGGAATTTAGCTAATAGATATAATATATATATGTATTTATCGCTCTAGGTATCTGGCCTGCAAGAAAGACTGAAAAACCAAACCGTCTAACGACTGAACAAGGAACCACAGAAAACACGTGTCATTGTTCTTGGTAAATACAATTTATTATTTATTGTTTGACAAATTATTAACAAATATTTAAAACAAAATGAACGACGCAAAGGATTCGACATTTTCGATCTGAATAAATATAACAAATTATTGAAGAAACATTTTATATGTTGAAAAAAAAAACGAGTTTTTATTTATTATCTGATCTTTATAGCATAAAAATTGGCTGTAAAGTAACACTGAAAAAGGTTTAGTGAGAATGTAGTAAATCTACCCCGGAATTTTTTATTATGTTTATCATTTTTACACGATTTACAAGTCGATGGGATGAGCGGATGGTGTAATAGATAGGGGATCGGAATGAGAAATCGGAGAGCTGAGTTAGACTTCCACTTCCAGTCAGGTTCCTTACATTCTTTTACGAACAAATTCCATTAGGAACGGTGTGAATCCATCTTCCCACCCCCAGCTATGCTTTGAGTAATGGGAGTTATCTTGAAAAATCATTGTTATTTTTATTGTTCTTTTTATTTTTTAAAAGGAACTTTTCGTACTTTTTGCGAACGTCCGGCATTCATTCAATTATTTTTGGATCAAATAATTTTAAAAATTTTTGAACAAGAGAAACTGCTTACTTTAAAATGTTCTTTATTTGTTAGTTTCGGAACATAAGATTTAATAAACCTAACATATGTTTAAGAGAAATAGAACGCTCAATCTTGTTGTCTTCAACTAATTTACTCTAATGACTTGTAACTGTAATTATAAATGATTTGTAACAATAGCCAGACTAATAGAAAAAGTTGTCGTATCCGGAAATTCACATGGGAAATTTTTACAAGTACAGGTTGAGATTCTTTATCCGAAATTCTTGGGACCGGAAGTGCTTCAGTTTTCAGATTTTTTCGGATTTTGGAATACAGGCTATTTAATTTGTATATAGCATCAATGATGCTATATACAAATTAAATAGCCTGTATTCCAAAAACGGGGCAGCTTGGAAACTGAACCCAAGATTAAACACGATATCCGTTTACATTTCATGACACAGCTTATGCATATATCCTGAAGGTAGTTTTATGGTAATCATATATACCCTGGAAGGAGTTTTACATTAAATTTACAGATACAGGTAATGCTCACATTGATTTTTACGTGGTGAAATTAGTTTTCACATAAAAATAATGCCTTGTACCTTCTGTATGTGTGCAAAAAATTTGATCACTACTTACAAAAAATATATAAATGCAGGGTTTTTTGACATTTTGAATAATATCTTTACTGAGCACGAAACACCTGGCAAGCAATCCACGAATGAAGATGTTGCTGTGACGATCGCTAACAAAAAACTGACGCCAACATGGACTACGTAGCTGAGCTTTCTGAATTTTTCCATTTCTGGAAAGTTATGTCACTACCTGAAAAGCTCTCGGATTTTGGAAGTTTTCGAATTTTAGAATTTCGGATAAAGGATACTCAACTTGTATTAAAATATGTTACTTTATTCGGTTTTCATGTCCAAATTCTTACTCCATTGAGACAACAAGAGGATGAAAAGAACAGAACCTTTTTAATTATCATCGTATCATTTCGTGCGTTCTGAATGTTCTGTGCTTCAGAGCTGAACTTATTCGCTTTCCCAGAAGATTTGCTAGCAGATGTTTATTTATTTGCAACTAAAATATTGACAGGAGCGTAAGAGTCAGCCTCATAATATTGACATTACAAACCGGTTTAGTCAAGGCCGTAGACTCTGTCTCTGCTTGGAGTTGGAATCCTGAAAACAGATATACAGTAACCATCGTCGTACGGTGTCGATTCTGTTAACCATTAATTTAAACAATTTTTGTATCTTGACTAGATATTTTAATTTTTTTATATATCTTGCTATGTCTATCATATTTATATTAGTCTGACTCTTATGCAAACGCAAACTGTTTGATAGAGAGTCAATATATGATGCGTTGACCATGGTCAACATCACCGTCATTTGCTAGAAAATATTCATAAAAAGCAATATAACAATTTCAATATTATTTGAACGAATAAATATGCGTAGACATGCCGATGAACCCAATTAGAAATATGAGCGTTTTCATTGGAAATAAATATTTAAACACCAAGATTTTCCAATAGATTATAATGTTTTTTTTTTAACATTTGGATTTAACAAATAAACTTCATCCAAGAAAACCTAAGATACTTCAATATGAAATACAGTTTTTCGCAACAAATCAATCAGGTTTTATTTTCATTTTATAAAATGTGAGAGCTGAGAAATCGCACAGATTATCTACGAAAGGAAGTTATTGAATTAGGTTGGATCTTATATGTAAAAAAGCATTTTACAGTTTACAAATAATTTTTATCGGCTTTCATAACTACCATGGAATAAAAATTTAACAAGCAAGTGTCGTAGATCGCAAGTTCTCTGCAGTAAGTTCTATTCTTTTTGTGTGCACCGTGATTACAGCTTTGGATCAATAATTCCGTAGCCTAACCAGTCTTTATTAGTTGAATTTTGATGTAAAAATTTCACTTTATAATGTTCTTTGTGGTTAATCACTGAGTTACGTGCATTGACAAGGAATGATTATGTTAATAAATGTGTTTTTGTTTTCATCATTAGGATGAGAGTTATTGACGTATCTATCCTGAACGTGAATGAATCAGCGCTTATGTAAGGCTATGAGGACCTCCCCAATAAATAGCTTAGAAATAAATACAATATGGGCGCCATTAATAAACAAAGAGAAACGACAGCAATGCTTCAAACTGCAATAGCGGAAGCAGCAGTAAGAAAAGATAAACCGCGCTGAATGCAATCACATTTTCTAGCAGCAGCAAGGTAAATTAGGTTTTAAGTTTTAAGTTCTAGGTTCAGGTTTGTTCCTGGGAAAATAGTGGGATTAAATCTTTGGTTCGTGAATTTGGATACATGGCATAGTAACTGAGAGTTCAATACCTGGCCCGGATAGTACTGTGGATATAAATAAATGTGTAGTACTAAATAAGAACAAGACGAGTCATAGACACGCTACCTCCGTAAACGGTTCAGTTTGAAATTCCATTATTCAATCGAAACACTTTGATAATAACAACAAAAATGAGGAGAATAATCCGAATGTAAATAATGTAAATAGTGATAACTCTTCCTTCCAGTAATTCAGACAGAAATTACTGAACAGGATATTTACTGGTGCCCATTTAAATTCAAACATATACATGTCCGCACTTTCAATCAATGTCGATGAGAAGTCAAGAGAACCTGTTGTTGTTTTTCTTCTTCTTGATATTATAATTATATTGTTTATTTGTTAAGAAACAGGCTGAATTTTATTTGTTCAGTTAATAGCATTTCTCATTTGTCGCTGACATTCGGGTCGATTACATTGAATTTTACGATATCTGAAATAATGCTTGTCAAATCAAACGTTAAAAATTTACACTTTGTTTTGGCTTTTTAAAAGTTTTACATCAGTAGTTCTATACTTCTAAAGGTACCTGTCGTATCTTAGGAAAGTATTCTTCTGAAACACTAAGAGATATACAAAAAGCTTCAGGCCGAATTCCAGAGGATCTGCTGCTCTAGACTGCATTGCACTAAGACGAATAGATTTAAAGAATTCCCCGATGGCTGTGATGTGTCAGTAGGCAATTATCGATAAAGGATTGTTTTTTCTACTAATGTTCACTCTATACCAGGTCGAAGAGCCACTCAAGGTAGAGCGTTACTGAAACAGTTTCTTGTGTGAACGGTAAAAGTAAAAGGTAAGAGGCACAGTTTATAAGGATATGTGGGAAAGGTAATGGCTAATCTTCGACTTGAAAAGGTTAAGATTGTAGTGGTCGGAAAAGCATCCTCTTGGGAGTCAGTTCCATAAAATAGCGGTTCGTGGGAAAAGCTATTCAAATGAAACTTACTTCTTACTAATGGAATACGAAGAGAAAGAGAGTAGTTCGCCGTAGTGTGCGCGGTATCGCGGGTCATAGTTGTGAGGGTTAGATTTGGTGGAATTCTGAGGAATGTAGATTGTTTGAACGTTCTCCACGGATAGAGCTATCGAATAGCGTTTCGTCTGTGGAAATACGTTGCAGGGTGGAAAATAATTAATCACCCACAATGTCACGTAGACGGATTTTGGGCGCTAGCAATAACTGGAAAATGAATATTGGGCAGCTCCCGTCCAGATTTGGCAGCGAGTAGACCATTTTCGGCCCGATCTAGCAAGATGAGTCAGGTATTTACTGAAGCGGTACAGAGAACCCAACCATTTTTCCAGCGTCTTTAATGAGGTATCGTATAATACGAGTTCCACGAGGTTTGGTGAGCTTAAGCCTCAATAAGCGTTCAAGGCAAGGAACCTGCTTGATAAAACACTCGCGTTCATTGTAATAGGCGAAAACTCAGCGTCAGCTCGGTGATGATGGAACGTTAATGATTCGATTTTTGAGGTACTGAATGTGGTTTAATGAAGGTAAGCCAGTTTTTCACCCATTAATTTGTAAGAGCTCGGTCAGAGGAGAGATCAGCTGCCAAACTCTGGTCATCCAGAATTTGGGAAATGCTCCCATATACTGTTGTTTGTTTCGACGTATAGGTATGCCGCCACGCATTAAACCTGGCCTTATGTCGCATTTTGCCTTTGCGGGGAGACACAGATAAATGTTTATGAATTCTGGTAATTTTTTAATTGCTGTGTACATTCCTATTTTCAAGTAGATACTTAGCAGGAGCAAAATGAACGTTACAAAATTGTTTGCTCGAATTTTTTGGCGATCCCATGTTTAGAAAGAGATTTGCCGGTTGAGAACTTCAAAGCCTGTGGTTTCACATATAAATCCGATCTGTGACACGTGCTATCCAAAGATAAAGCCTGTTAGCGGAACAAACACTCATTTCACGTGTGCCCACGAGACCTATAACAAGTAGCCCGTGAAGGACTTATAAATCTGTGGTATGACAGCGGCATAATTTTCAAAGGTGGCTGAGAAACACAAGTTTTAATGGAAATTAATTCACGTTTTCTTTACTGCACTACATAACTGATCAGGACGAAAGTTTGTATAAATAAAGTATTAAATACGAGCTGCTTGTAAAAAGAGACATCAAAACATTAGTGTTTTGAAATCACAACCATGGAACATCTATCTGATAATCTTCTTTATCTATCTATTTTCTTCTTTATCTATCTCTTTATTTATCTGATTCTCTTTATGTATCTGATTCTATCTATCTATCTATCTATCTATCTATCTATCTATCTATCTATCTATCTATCTTTTTGATTCTCTTTGATTCTCTTCTTTATCTATCTATCTATCTATCTATCTATCTACCTATTTGATTCTCTTTGTCTGATTCTCTTCTTTATCTATCTATCTATCTTTTTGATTCTCTTTGTCTGATTCTCTTCTTTATCTATCTATCTATCTATCTATCTATCTATCTATCTATCTATCTATCTATCTATCTATCTATCTATCTGATTTTCTTCTTTATCGGTCTATGAGAGAATGCTGAAAAATTTTCTTCCGATCAAAAAGCCCTTTCAAAAAGCATTAAAAAAGAATGTAAACTATTTAGTCAGATTTGGGGTCGTGGGTTGGGCCGAAAACCTATTCGACACTCCCGCGTAAATAAACAGTCACGTGTTTGCATCTGGAGCAAAGAGTTTGTGAGTGTGTTCAGGTAAAACTCATTTTTGAGTGATAATTACCAAATCAAATAGTTTCCCCGTGTTATAAGGATTAGCGTTACTTACGTCTTAACAATAGGCGAATTCATGAATTAGTAAAATCCGAATTATTCATAAGCTACAAGATCTTTCACTCAAAATAATTGTGAAGTATATATTACAAAAATTCGGCGTATTTAAATGAATTTACAAAATGAACAACTAAATTTATTTAGCTGCTACTTCTGAACTAAAAACAATTAACGCATTCAATATCTTACAAAAGAGTTGATTAAACTTTTTCAGAATAAAAAGAAATGACTTAGAACAAAAATGACTTTAATTTTTTAAAATTAACGTCTTAACAATAGCAATATATATATGATGGTTGCCCACTCGCTGCATGATGATTACCACCAAACAGGCCGTGGCAGATGAGATGTTTCTCTCACCGAACTCCGGAAGCTCTATGTTACCTGCACGATTATTTATAGCCAGTTTGCAAAAGACTATGTGATCTCTGAACACCAGACAAGCCTTGATTCAATAACAAGAAGCAGTCAAGATAACTGAAGACAACTTATACCGTTTACGATTCCACTGGTTTGAGCATAAGACATTAACGAGGTCGTTAATGCCATATTTCGCTGATATGACCTCTGCCATATATATATATATATATATATATATATATATATATATATATATATATATATATATATATATATATATATGTGTGTGTGTGTGTGTGTGTGTGTGTGTGTGTGTGTATATAGCGTATGATTTTCAATTTAATCCAAGTCCATACTGTCTATATTTATAAACGCTCTACCTCCGATACTGATCATTCTGCCTAGAATGTAAAGCTATATACCGGCTGTAACAGCAAAATTGTCCAAATTGCGTAACAGCAAAATTGTCCAATTTTTAGATTAAGATTTGAACCGTTGTACCTTAGAAATGGTTAAAGATATCTTACTGGAATTCTCTGAGATTTTTATAACTCTATTGGACTCTACTTTGAGCCGTAAGAATGTATACTTACTCTCCAAGTTTAACAGAAGAATCATGATGAAATCTATCATAAACGAAAATGACATGAATTAATCATAGCTAAGGATCGGAAGCTCGTGAAGGAGTGAAATAAAGTTCAAATAAATATATATTATTCCAGGATCATTTTGCAAATTATTCACGATGATATTTGCCCCCTTCTAAATTCCTGTCTTAGAGTAACAAGGTGCCTCACAGGTTTCATGTACGATTTCATTTTCAAGTCTTTTTTCACTGGTCTTTGGACTGTCATAGTTGAAACTCCTCTCTCACGTGCCAAACGTCTTATGAATTGAGTTGGATCTTTTCTAATCGATCTCTTTAGCTCTTGCTGTTGTGACCTTCTGACCCAGTTATCATCTCTACTGTTCCCCATTTTTTAAACTTATTCACCGTTCTCTTGATGGTTCTTGAATGGACTTTGAAGATGGAAGCCAGAGTATGAATGTTGGCACCATTACTGAAGGCCTGAATGATCTTTTTCGTCTCACCATTGTTCAGTTGGGAAGACATAATGGAGCTGACACAAAATGATTTTAACCTGTTCACTTTCTAGCAGAATAACTCAAAGGGTTTTTCAGTGATTCTTACGACAAATGCTATCAAGATGGCTAAACGTTTTATCTTAAAACCTGTAAAAAAAGAAAATTAGTTTAGTGTGTTTTTTAAATATTAAACATTTTGTGCAATGGACAATTACCCCATGCTGCTAGATGATTTGGACAACTTTGCTGTTACATCCGCTATATATATATATATATATATATATATATATATATACATATATATATATATATACATATACATATATATATATATATATATATATATATATATATATATATATATATATATATATATATATATATATAATATATATATATATGTATATATGTATGTGTGTGTGAAATAGAAGATTCAAAATACTGTTAAAACGATGCAAAAAGCAATCAGAAATTTTATTATGGACTTGGTATATTTCCCAGTTCAACACCGCACTTATCACCACAACAGCCACTATTACTACAAATTTATATAATTATTTATCATATTAATACCCACTATAAGATCCGGTATTGATTAAAAGAATTTTAAAAAATCCAGTATTTATTGTAGGTTTATTTTTTAAATCCGGTAACATTATCATTTTCTAAAAATTTGGTATCTTTAACTAATTAATGTTCACCAAAATGGGGAGCTGAGAATGAATGGGTTAATAGTGTTACAAAGAAAAAGAAGAAACATTGAGTTTTGGTTGATTTTCTTAACACTACGTTTAGTTAGTAATCAGAGAAGAAAAAATGAATCTCCTCATCAAAAATGTCTGAATTGATGGATTTTTCAAAGTTGGCGCTGTTTATTGTCCTCCTCTTCCCCCCTCCTTATCTTTTCTGCGTATGTTCCCATATTTTTATTCTTATTCATTTTCTTTATAGTGTCTCTTGTTAAAAAACATGTTTCTCTTATTATTCAGCCTCGGTTTCAGTTTTCTTTTCCACCCAAGTTGTTATTTCTTTTTAATCTAAAATTTATGGGTCAGAGTTATTGGTGAGAACTTAAAAACAATTAGGCCGCAATGGGATCAAATACGCCTAACCAGGTGTTTTCTAATCGCATCTTTTTACTCCAGTTTGAAACTATAAAAATGAATTGAAAATGAAGATCGACTGAGGCTTATTCAGGATATTGATAGACTTGTATAATATTTATAATTTAAGGTCAATCGTTATATATCCTCATAATCTTCCTTTCCTGCCACATTCTCTTCCAATTACGTCACGCGCTTCATTCATCATTACCATTTCAACTGTAATACTCTACCATGAGTGGATCTCGAACCTTGCATTGAGTGAACTTTAATAAAAGACAAAAAATATAGATAAAAATTGATTAACTATTCCAGGCAGGTAGGTGGGCGGATTTTTTTTTGCCTGCCCACACCTTACGATTGATTCTGCTCCTTTTGTGTTTGAGCGTGGTTGACTTATTGTGAAGGTAATTGTGAATACAGTGAATACACCTTTTGTTTCATAATTGCTGACGTGAGAATTGTTTTAGAAAATGGCATATAGTCCCAAATTAGACTTCCAATACAGGTGCATTTTGGCTTCAGTATTCACATATTTCAAAATGCATTCAATATGAATTCTTTGTATTGTAAATGAAGTTATTGCATTTGGTTTGTTTACTTTTCAAATTCACAATTGATGACCTCACCATTTCCAGAGCAATGAAAATTTAATGTAAACGATAAATGGTAAAAGAATAATCCTAAAGTTTCAAACAATTTAAGCCATTATTTGAATTTCTAATGTTATGTTATTACATTATTTAATAAACTAACAAAAGAAAAACAAACTTATTCTAATTTAACTGGTCTAACTAATTTTTATCAGAATGTTAAAGTCCTTAACAGGTCACATTAAATTCGTCCTATTCACACAACATAATCGTGCCACATTCACCTACTTTTCGCTAAAATCCGAGTATGACAACCTCTCTCTCTTTCTCTCTCTCGCTTCATTCGGATCTTAACCTTAAATTTTAGTTATTTCCTTATAAGGAAAAATTCTACATTCATTGACCGAACAGCCAATGCTATGTTTAGGTTCAAATTTATAAAAATCTTTACAGAATCGTACTCTTTCATTTTAAGGGTTTGGTTGTAAGCAAGCAGGTGATGGTAAGAAAGAAACAAATCCCTATGGACTCACTTCTTTTGCGTTTGCAAAATGATCATTAGCATCATAGCTAATAAGTACAAAAACACATAGTATTTATTCTTGTCAAATGACAGACTCACATTGCTACAAACGGAATTAGTTTCCAAATCAAAAACTGTCCCGAAGGCCATGTAGCCGCCACGAGGGCCTGTACAGCGCGCAGTGCATGAATCGGTGTTATTGTTAGACTTTTCTACATCACCGCAACGGATGCATTTCGGGGAAGTAACCAGTCTTGCTGCGAAAGACATTTGCCGACTTCAACCGTGCCTCGAATCTCAATCCATATTTAAACATTCTTAAGGTAATCCGGGTATCTTAATCGTCGTACTGGGCCTCGCTTACTAACACTTGGTATAATATCTTTCTCGGCAACGGCAGCGTTTCAGAGGCCAAACTTCACCCGAGAAAAGACCGTGAAAGCATATTGATGTTCACTATAGAAGTAATATTCATTTCGAGACGAGCAGCTTGTTTCCTTATCGCCAGTGTGCATGCTTCCCAACCCCGGAATAGATTTCTTCCACAATCCGTCATCATCATCTTGGGTGCACATCCAGCCTAAGAAATGTAACTGTAAGGTGTGCCGACGGATCTTGATAATCGGCATCCCCGGAACGCTATTGAAATGTGAAAGTAATAGATCTCGGGACACACTGCAGAAGTTCTGTGATCCCCAAAGAATTTAGACAGGGCTAATCTGGTACACGGAAGCGGAAATACGGAAATTCAGTAAAGGATATGGGGAGAGATATACGATACTCACACCTCGTACCTCCTCTTTAACGTAAAATTCCTTCGAGACTTACTTTTTTTTACGGTTACTCTCCCGCCTGACATTCGATAGAGGAGTTCTTAATTCGAATTTAGAAAAGATCTGGTGGGGAAGAAAGAGTAGATCGTTCTATAAGAGATCTGCGAGAGATTAAGATGGAGGAGAGAAACATGTTCGATAAAACGAGTATGGCTTGGTCAGTGGCGGTCCTATATTGTTGGGGCCCTGAATATTGAACATATATGGGTCTCCTTTGCAATCAGTAACAATAAATTTGAGGACCCAACTTCCAAAAATAGAATCTTTAAATAAATTCTGGCGAGCTCAACCTTCCAAGAAAATTTTAAAATTTGATTTAATTACGGGGCTATTTTGAGGCCATATGAAATGGGCACAAGAGCATATTCTAAGGCTAACATTAGTCACTTCAGCCCATTCGCTTATGATTCTATCATTAAAATGGCCTTATTTTAAGAACAAGCACTTTTAAAAAAATCATCTGTTTTGTTGAAAATTTCCTTATTAAAAAAAGATTAGGGGCCGCTAAGCTTAAGCTTCATTAGTTTCGTAGTAGATCGCCACTGGTCTTGGTATTGCTGCATTTGTAGGAATGATTCCTTTTAAGGAATGATTCCTTCGAGACTACAGATTGACTACGGCTGCGAACTTTTCCAGTACCCATGACCATTTCTTTTCAAGTTGGAGGGCGGGGCCGAGCCAGACGAGGAGTATCTTTCAAGGCTCGCCTGTCCAACTGGCACGGCCGTGGAAACGACAAACTGCTGCCGTTTCATACAACAGGATTTCTTTGCCAAGTTCCATAATTTTGACATTCCTCGTTACAAGCATGAAGACATCGTCGGCATAAGTAGATTAATTGGCCAAGGTGGTCGCACCAGGTAACGTCGTGATTCCGTCTTGGAGTGGATTCGCCCCAATTTTTAATATCGTTTTCTATTTTCATATACACCTCTTTTAATGATGGCCCACATGTTTTCAGTTAGATTAATATCTCGATAAACTGGTGGCTATTCTATTAATTTGGCGCATTTGAAGCCTTTTGGGGGCAAGGCAGATGATAGTCAGCTTTACAGAATATAAATGAGCTTAGTTTTGTATGAATATACGTTTTAGCTTAAACCTCCTTGTTTGTGGTTTGTAGCAAGGAATGACTTGTAGAATAATTTACAATAATTCTCTGCATTTATCTTCAGAGCATCATCAACTTCGACCGTCCTGGGTATGACAATAAACTACATCCGTGTCCTGGGTAAGACGATAAACTACGTCCAACAGCAAGGCCTTTGATCAGGAGGCTTTGAGGAGCATGGAACCACCTCTTAATTGCTGGTCCACCTTGACCCGGGGTGGTAGCACCTGTTAGGGTCCCAGCTATTGGCAAATAGTTAACACCCAAAATGGGGTAAAAACGCTATGAAAGTGTAAAAATAGGTTTTAAAAAAATAATATCAATAACTATACTATTATATTTATTTACAATATAATAGACAAAACTTGGGTTGCATAATCAAATCTCATATCCTAAATAAGTCAATGTAAATATTTCTTGATAAAAAAAACTGATATGATAAACCGAAATTTCCATGGTATGTTTATATGATAAATATATTTCGATTTACGAACATTGGTTGGTTAATATTAATGCTAATATGAAAAGTTTTGAATTGTATAATAAAACCTTACATAATCTGTGTGTGTGTGTGTGTGTGCGCACGCGCTGACGTCGTATACTCGATAAAGCATTAAAAAGGAAAATCAGACATGATTCAGTTCGTCCGGCATGCCAAACACAGATGTGCTCTATATTTAGTCTGTCACAGAGATAACAGTCGGACCATAAGAGTCAGTGAATGGACACTGAGACACACGGCCAGAACACGTGCCGACCGTCAATACTGTATACACTGTAGAATAGGGAGCAGGAGGGGGATTAGTTCGGGGGATGAGAAAAAGACCGAATGATGACGATAATAATGATATATACATGTGTGTGTATGAGGGGAGGCATCTTGCCATGGGAGTACTGATTAGAGACCGTTTAACCTGAAGAGTGAATTCGGTTCACACAGGGTGCCCCGCACTTGTGGCCATGCGCCAGATAAGTTAAGCTGAGAGAGAGAGAGAGGGAGAGAGAGAGATATTAAACACCATGTGAATGGCATCAACTAATATGCATTCCTATGCCCGCCAAAAGCATCCACATTTTTCCACAAACACCCAACGGTAAATAATTCGAATGGTTATTTTTTTCTCTCCTATTCATGTGGCAGCTGTCGAAGAAATACTTGGCTACTTGCTCTCCTTTTAAGTATTCCCAATATTGCTTGGCAAAAAATCTAAATTATAAGTCTATAAGCAAATAAATTATGAAAAGCGAGAAGGCGCTTAAACAAAACAAAAAAGTCCATGAAAGTAAATAAATATAAAAATAAATAAATAAAAATGCTATTTAAATTCAGAACTATTTGAAAGAAAGAATTCCGTAGAAACAAAAACAAGATAAAACAACTGCTTGCCTCAATAATGTCAATAAATGTTAATAAATGAAACCTCAGAAGGACTGACATTTTCTCAGCCCCTCCTCAATCGAAAAAACAATCGGATGTTTAGTTCATTTAATCAGATTTTGGGAAATGGGTCGAAACGGAAATCTTTTACCAACCATTCGTATTTATGGTCTGGTGGCAGTAGCGTGCAGAGGGTGCAACGGCCTCGGGCATCCATATTGGAAGGGCATCCAATCAGAGAGTGAAATAAGAGTTTAGTTTATATTTAATTTGAATAAAACGTTTATTTCATATTTCATCTGTTTTTACATATTTAAAATGTCTTTTCTCACATTTCTGAGTACTAGGCCCTATAGCCCCCCACCTACTTGAATCTGAGGAACATACAATCAAGGAGTTGGCACGGGGCCTCACCAAACCTCTGCACGTGACTGTCTGATGGTATTAGGAACTTCACTAAATTCACAACGACGCGGAAGGATTAAACTTTGTTTTTGTATGAAGTCAGCATTTTCCTTAGTGACTCGAAAATATCAAAAATAAAAGAACTAACCATGAAGCAACACCTGAAAGCTACAAAGGTGTGCTGATCAGGCCAGCGCTTTCTACAAGCAAATATAAGTTGCTAAAAGTGGGACTCTGGATATTTTCATCTTGGATAAAAGTTTTACTAGCATACTAGAATAATAACTCGAAGAAAAGATGATTTTAAAAAAAAACTGAATTAGAATTTTTTTCCCACTGTATTTAGTTGGTGGTATTTGTCATAATACAGGATTTTGAAGTGGATTCTTGCAGGCGGTTCCATTCCTTACAGAATGTAGCGGTGTACCAAAATGGAACAATTATTCAATGTTTAGTCCGCATTTTTTCGCATCTGTCGAGCTATTCTTTCACCTCTTGTTCCTAGCATATCTAGCTACCCCCCTCACCCTACGAGGGTTGCATGTCGTACAAGGCCTCTTGTTACTTCCTAGGATATCTACCTAACCTTCCACTGTCTTTCATTATGTTTTCTACTTTTCTCCTCTCCACATTTATTCTCTTCCTATCAATTCTTTCCTTCTTTCTTTCTTTCTTTCACGCAGATTTACTATTCTCCGTTCTTATCAATCCACCGCTGCCCACAGATTTTTCTTTACTCTTCTTCATTTTCTTCTTCTTCTAATTTGCGCTCGACTTTTCTATTCTCTATTTCTGCTTACCTTTTCTCTCTCTTACTCTTTTCTCCATTCTGTTTTTTTTTTCTTGCTTTTCTCTCCCACAACGACTCTACACATCCCAGACTAAACTTAACTACAGCCAACAATGCATTTTGTAAAATCTATTGCCAAACTGAATGGAATGCTGTTCTTGGCTTAATTGGTGTCCATTATTTTTTGTTTTATCTGACTGCGACTATCATTGGTAATAGGTGGGTTTCTTTCTGCCTTTTTTCTTTTATGTTTTTCATCTCTCAGCAACAATAACCGCAAGAAGTATGAATAAAATAAGCCCAATCGACAATTTTTCTCTACATTCAGTGCTTTTCACATCCGAAATATACACGCCCGAACACAAACACACACATAAATATACAATATTTATTGTGAAAAATTATATAATTGTGGCACATGGCCTAAAATGGGTGGGGTGTGAGACTTGGTCGACACTAACTATCCTATACCTAGCTAATCTGATTCACGACCCATTCACTGGTTACAATTTCCACATTCACCATAAAAACTCGCCCGTCACCACTCGATCCTCCATACACCACAATACCACATTCTCTCAAGGGGGGAGGCTACAAAACGCACCCCATGCCATAAAAATGTAATGATAATAGATAATACATAAAAATGAAGAATGAGAGGGGAGGGAGATGAACCCAATAATAAACTAAAAATCAACACAAAACAAACTAAACATAACTGATGTTAGTAGGGCTCTCCAACCCTCAAAACAGAGAGGCCGCTGTGTTCTGCCCGTGGGACAAAATCAAGAGACACTCTCGTTAAGGGAATGGGAAAAGGATAGAAAAATCATACGGGCATGGGAAAATATAAAGCTGACCCAGACGAGATAAAAAGGGGCCAAAACAAACTGGGGAGGTTGGGAATCTCAACCTGGATCATAACCAAAGATGTTTGCCGGGAACAGGCCGTACGCACATAAATATACAGGGTGAATGAAAAGTAACTCCCTATTTTATGTCTGATGGACTCTCTCGCCTAACTATAATTTTTACAAGACAGGAGAGTTCCTCATACATAGAATAGGGAGTTCCTTTTCATTCACCTTGTCCATTAGCATTTATACATATGAAGGGGGATGTATGCACTAACATGCGAATAAAACATGCAAAGTGGCACCGCGAGGTGGTGTAATGGTTAGAAAGCTTGTCTCAAAAGAAAGATTATGGGCGAGTTCGATCCTCACTGGGTGCCTCATAATTTCGGCCTTGTGCCACGTCTAAGCTCCTCTTGGAAAATCACTATAAAGCATACAAAGATACACAAAATCGTGTAGGCGCGTAAGAAGTGATCGTAAGGCGGACGGTGCGGGGTTATCTTATGACAACGTCTCGGGTTCGGGATCTCTTCTGTTAATTCGCCCCAAATAACGTAAAGTTTCTTATCGCAAATATTAATTCACCCCAAGAAATTATAATTTCTTTAAAAAAATTAGATATTGGGGTTGGAGTTAACTACCAAACCAATGGGTATTTGGGGGCATATATCGTAAAACAAAAGAATTTTTCATGTACTTTGTGCCAGATAGAACAGCCTCCGCATTATTGGACAAAATCCGAAGCTGTATTTTAACTGGGACTACGATTATGTCGGATTGTTGCCCGTCCTGAGTATGACAATAAACTACATCCGTGTCCTGGGTAAGACGATAAACTACGTCCAACAGCAAGGCATCTGATCAGGAGGTTTTGAGGAGCGTGGAACCATTTCTTAATTGCTGGTGTTCCTTTGTCCATCCTGACCTGGGGTGGTACCACCTGTTAGGGTCTCAGCTATGGGCAAATAGTTAACCCCTAAACTAGAGTCAAAACACTATGAAAGTGTAAAAACAGGTTTTAATATCAGAAATACTTTTTGTAAAAATTATTATCAGAAATATATTATTACTAGCAATACATATTTGGAAAAAACAATTACCAGCAATAAAAAAAATGTCGGCATTAAATAATGCATTGAGGTTGATATACCGTAAAACAAAACAAACCAAACCATCGGATTGTTGGAAAGGATATACATCTTTGAAGGATATTCCCAATTACATTCATCAAACTGCAAATTACAGTATGAATTTCGTTGACCCAGAAACATCAGCTGACACGCAAACAATCGAAAGTACCTGGCGGAAGGTCAAAATGAAGAATAACTCCATGTTCGGGACTCATCGCCAAATGGTAATCTCTTATTTGTGTGAGTTCCTTGGGTAGACGTAAGGCAAAAAATAACAATGAATGCATTTATGAACAAATTTTGAAGGACATTTCTGAACTTTGGTGTGAATTTTAGTAAATATAATTTCTTTTATTTTAGGGGGAATTAATATTTTGGGGTGAATTAACAGAAAAGATCTTGGGTTTTGAGTAAGGATTGAAACAAAATGCACAGAATGTTAATATATAAAAAAAAATATTTTTTATATATATATGGGCACGTAGCCGAGTGCTTACAACGTCCGCTTACTGAACATGAGACCTGGGTTCGAATCTCACTCTTAAGATCTCAATTTTAAAGCATCTCACCAGGAAGATGACTTCCTGGAGGAGGCGATCACAACGTGCGGTGCCTTTGAAAAGTGCCTTGACCCAAATCTTGTGAGTGAAATTAGGTAGACGGAACGATTGTTGTGCTAGCGCGAAGTCATCGTGACCGAGGGTTTGAGCGTGCTGGCCTTGTTCAGAGTGTTGATCACGCTAAATGCTCTCTCTCTCTCTCTCTCTCTCTCTCTCTCTCTCTCTCTCTCTCAGAAACTGTAACTAAAGTCTCCTCAGCATTGTTGCAATATGAACTACTGGACAAAAATGTACCTGAGCGAGCGTCTGCAATGGGGATTAACTAGGCACTCTAGAAGACTGGCATCCTTGGATACGAGAGGCCAGCCATTATATATTTTTTTCAATTCTAGCTTTTCTGTAAATTCCTTTCTATAATTTTTTGCGAATCTAGAGTTTGTTTCAAGTATTTTTTGCTAAGTAAAAATAATTTTGTAAATTAAAAACAGTGAGCGACCACAACTAAAGATTTTATGCGTTTCCGCGCAATCATCAGGTAGTCGGCAACTGTAATTTGTGAAAATGGACATTTTATACTTTCTTGGCGAATTCAAGATGCTACAACAAGGATAGTTGGTGTTTACAGACTAAACCCACCGAGGGTGGGAGAGTAGATGCCTATACGGCCAAGATGGAAATACCGAAAAATCACCATTACCTAAGGAAAAAAACAACAACAGCAAAAAAAAAAAAAAAGTTTGAGAAAAGAAAAAAGAGCGTGTAAAAGATGAAAGGTTGAGGTAAAAAAGCCATAGAAAACGAAAAGATAAGCGGATGAAAAGAGAAGAGAAAGGTGATGAAAACGAAAGAAAAACAGACTGGCTTAACAATCCTTTGCATGTTATTTAAAACCAGAAGATATTTTTTACATTGTAAGAATGTTTTTGAGAGAATAATTTAGTGATACAAGTCTTATCAATTAACCTATAGCTGGGGGAGAAGAAATGGATTCATACTTTTCCCAAGAGTATTTCTCTCCGAGCCATTATCCATTACACCACCGGCACATTCAAGCTAACAGCACCTGGTATTCCCTGTGGTCACGCATCTACGTGCTGACCAGACTCGACGTTGCTTAACTTTGATGATCGTACGGGAACCGGTGTTTGAACGTGATGTGGCCGTAAGCGTGTTTCCATATAAATATTTCATTGTAAATGATTGACGAGACGAGGAAGAAAAAAGTTATTTTATGCCAGAAATCATAAAAATCTTATACAAATTAACTAATTGTTTTCTCCGCGTTCTTAGTTGTTTGAACTTGAAATTTGAAGTTTGAAGCTTTAAAATGAATTCGTAATTAAAGAGAGATTCATAATCAGATATTCCTTAAACAAGATATTTTTCAAAAGACGGTTTATGAGTTGATGCCTTTTATTTTTTTAAAATTTCTTAATTATTTTTCTCTGTTTCAGTAATTTCGTCCACTTGAGAACAAGATGACTTCGCATTACGATAATATATTACCAACAGATTTCGAATTCCAACCAGAGCCACAGCCCGGATGGGAACTGGTGAAAAAACTTTTTAGCCGTACAGGGTACCACTTATGTATCGGGGAAGGAGGAGACGTCTACAGCACGAACAGCGAAACGGACAAATATGGTAGATACAAACGATGTTTCCATAATTTTGATTTTCGGTTAAAATGCATAAATCTTATAACTTATAAAAGATAGAGGTATTTTTTTATTAGATGCAGAAAAAAGTTCCGTCAACAAATCCTGTAGGACATGCAGGGTTGCACAGAATTATAAGATTAAAATAAAGGATAAAAAACGAGATAGTTAACTGATGAAGATTAGCTGCCATAATGTAATCGGTAAGGCATTTACCACAGAATAACAGACTTCCGTGATTAAGGGAAGCTTTGTGATATAATAACCTCGACGCAGATCAAGGTCTGACCTAAAAATAACACGGACATCATTTAAAAACACCTGTCAGGAAGTGGTAATGTGGGCGTTGTGTTCTAAACGCGGAAATCAGACTGATATATAAATATTTGCCCCTGTACAGAAGGATAGAGAAATATTTTTACGATTTCTTCGTATTCATCTGCTTGATAATTGTCTAAAAAGGTTTTCTATCAAGTCCACAAATGAGAACCAGGCAATTTTTTCGCGTTTATTCATGACATTCTTATTTATGGACCGTCGAAAATTCTTGCCTTGTTTTTTTTTTTATAGGAACTTATTAAATAAGTTTACTTACTATTTAAAAAATTAAACTAGAAACACGGAGGAGTAGATACGATATAAATTACATCTAATTAAATCAACTATTAAATCACGATGACAAAATTACTAAATCATAAGTCAATTCAAAATTATGTTAATGGCCAAGATTAATTAACTGACTGATCGAATTGACTGATTAACAATGGAAACGATTCACTTTTATATATTTTAGTTGTCCCTCTAGAATATTCTAAAGAAAACAGGAACGCTCGAAAAAATTCCAGAATTCTATGATATTTTTAGCTTAATTTAAAATGGATTAAAAATGAGAAAATTAAAAATATAAAAGTATACATAATACAACAATACCATAACAATAGATACAAATACCTAGATAAAAACCTATTTGCATAATGTGCAACTGCAAAAAGATAGCTGAAGCGAGAAGTGGATTCATGCTTTTCCCAAGGTTATTTGCGTGTAAGTGACTATAACGAACCCGACTGGAATTCGGCTCTCCGATTAACAATTCCGAGCCATTATCCATTACATCACCCGCACAACCAAGCTTGATGACCGCTTGGGAATACTAGGTTCTAGTATTCCTAAGCGGTCACCCATCTACGTACTGACCAGATTCGACGTTACTTAACTCCGTTGATCCTACGGGATTCAGTGTTTTAACGTGATGTGACCGTAAGCCCCCGAAAATATATTTATATTTACAACAACAATAACAATGTGGGACAATTAACTGAAAAAATCATATTAACTACATTGTTTGTCGTTCAGGTTTTTCTTTTTTTAATCTAAAAACAATAAGAGTTTACAAAACCAAAGTCCAACCCTATTGAGATATGGTCAGAAATTAAGCAAACGTACCTCTCCACTACCTGTATAGTAATATAATGTTTTTGCGAATCTAGAGTTTGTTTCAAATATTTTTTGCTAAGTAAAAATAATTTTGTAAATTAAAAAACAGTGAGCGACCACAACTAAAGATTTTATGCGTTTCCACGCAATCATCAGGTAGTCGGCAACTGTAATTTGTGAAAATGGACATTTTATACTTTCTTGGCGAATTCAAGATGCTACAACAAGGATAGTTGGTGTTTACAGACTAAACCCACCGAGGGTGGGAGAGTAGATGCCTATACGGCCAAGATGGAAATACCGAAAAATCACCATTACCTAAGGAAAAAAACAACAACAGCAAAAAAAAGAAAAAAGTTTGAGAAAAGAAAAAAGAGCGTGTAAAAGATGAAAGGTTGAGGTAAAAAAGCCATAGAAAAACGAAAAGATAAGCGGATGAAAAGAGAAGAAAAAGGTGATGAAAACGAAAGAAAAACAGACTGGCTTAACAATCCTTTGCATGTTATTTAAAACCAGAAGATATTTTTTACATTGTAAGTATGTTTTTGAGAGAATAGTTTAGTGATACAAGTCTTATCAATTAACCTATAGGTGGGGGAGAAGAAATGGATTCATACTTTTCCCAAGAGTATTTCTCTCCGAGCCATTATCCATTACACCACCGGCACATTCAAGCTGACAGCACCTGGTATTCCCTGTGGTCACGCATCTACGTGCTGACCAGACTCGACGTTGCTTAACTTTGATGATCGTACGGGAACCGGTGTTTGAACGTGATGTGGCCGTAAGCGTGTTTCCATATAAATATTTCATTGTAAATGATTGACGAGACGAGGAAGAAAAAAGTTATTTTATGCCAGAAATCATAAAAATCTTATACAAATTAACTAATTGTTTTCTCCGCGTTCGTAGTTGTTTGAACTTGAAATTTGAAGTTTGAAGCTTTAAAATGAATTCGTAATTAAAGAGAGATTCATAATCAGATATTCCTTAAACAAGATATTTTTCAAAAGACGGTTTATAAGTTGATGCCTTTTATTTTTTTTAAATTTCTTAATTATTTTTCTCTGTTTCAGTAATTTCGTCCAATTGAGAACAAGATGACTTCGCATTACGATAATATATTACCAACAGATTTCGAATTCCAACCAGAGCTGTTAGTCGAGTACTTGCCATTCTATACAGCAATTATAATCGATATGGCGGTTATTGCTCAAGATATTATTAGAAATCAAAATAATTTGCCACTAACAGTATTGATGTATATAAACAAACATCAAATATGACAGGGGAAGAAATTCGAGGAAAAAGAAAGGATAAGTCTACAGGGTGATTGAAAAGTACATCCCTATTTTATATATGATGGACTCTCCCGTCTTGTAAAAATTATAGTTAGACGGGAGAGTCCATCATTCATAAAATAGAGAGACCCTTTTCAATCACCCTGTATATGTTTAAATTTGATCTCCGCGCGATTAGCTCTTGTAGCCTAAACGATAGAGCAGTTGTGGCACATAAAAAAAAGTTTTATCGTGATAAAAAATGATGCGTGTTCGATTCTCATCAACAGCTTATTCTTTATTCCCTAACGACCGTAGAATGACGGTCCGAGTAGTTGTAGTCAAAAGCAACTGAAATTACTATGACAGATATACTAGTCAAAACAAAACAAACGACTAATGACTCCTTACTTGGATGTGCAAATATCAGCACTGAAGGTGAAATCAGCGCGCAGGTTTCAAATACTGGCCATGTATGTTTCGTTCATTTCGCACTATCGCCATTAGAAAAAGCATGACTCCACTTTCCTTCAGTTATGTGCCAAATAGCAGAACAGATTCAGCCATATTGCCTGTCTCGTCTAAGGAAAACTAACAGAGCAAACTGCTTTCTTTAGCCTTCGTATGATATCTATGAATTCAAAACCATCCCGAAGAGAGATGCACTATGTCAGGTTATTTTACCCTGGACACAACCATAATTGCTACGGTTGCAGTAAATAGGGTGTCCCGACGACCCTCAACAAGTTATAGGACACATGATCATGATTCATTACTAGACTCAAATCACAAGCAATGTTAATTAAAAAATAAAAGGTTTGAAGAGAATATAGTTTTCCCTATTAACATTTAATTTGCCAGCATGCGTTGATGGGTGGATTTCTAAAAATACCATTCTCCCTGTAGAAGAGCACCATGAAAAGTTTATGATGAGATAGACTTGTATAGAAATTAAGATAAATTGTAAAAAAGTTCTATAGTATAGAATTAAGATAGAAATAATGCGAACAAAGTAAAATAGTATATATATATATATATATATATATATATATATATATATATATATATATATATATATATATATATATATATATATCAAATATGTGGTGCAGTTAAATTTGTATTACATAAATCATTCATACAAAAAGTAGATTAGTAAAGTTAATGATATAAATGGCGAAAAACAACTTCGCAAACAAATTTATTAAAGTTTCATTAACCTACGAACCACTCGATAAATGTTATGATCTCTGTTTTTAATAACTTCAAGTTGTATAAGGTCTTTTTTTATTCTTTCGGCTGTACATTCAGCCATCCTCAGGCATGGAAATTATTTTTTTTTTTAGTAGATCCAGGTAATAGCGGACACGAAATACTAAATATTAAATGCGAATCGAAATATGTTTTTGCTAGAAATGTGTTATTGTTAAAGGATAAAAACTTATGGAGCGTGCATGTTATGATCCCTGTTTTTAATAACATCAAGTTGTATAAGGTCTTTTTTTATTCTACTATTTCGAGCGGTTCGTAGGTTAATGAAACTTTAATAAATTTGTTTGCGAAGATGTTTTTCGCCATTTATATCATTAACTTTACTAATCTACTTTTTGTATGAATGATTCATGTAATAAAAATAGAACTGCACCACAAATTTGATTTAAAAAGAACTGATCCGACGTGCAAATTTTCGGGATAACACTTGCGACATTACTCTATATATTGAACAATTTAGTTCATCCCACATTGACTGAAAAAAACTCCTACAAACAAAAAAATTCTCAAATTACCATATTAGTAAAAAAACGCACTCTCTTAAATTTTCAAAAAATTCAACCTTAGCGTTGCGACTGCACACTCCATAAGTTTTTATCCGTTAACAATAACACATTTCTAACAAAAACATTTCGATTCGTATTTAATATTTCGTGTCCGCTATTACCTGGATCTACTAAAAAAGCAAAATAATTTCCATGCCTGAGGATGGCTGAATGTACAACCGAAGTACTAGCAGAATAAAAAAAACACCTTATACAACTTGAAGTTATTAAAAACAGGGATCATAACATTCATCGAGTGGTTCGTGGGTTAATGAAACTTTAATAAATTTGTTTGCGAAGTTGTTTTTCGCCATTTATATCATTAACTTTACTAATCTACCTTTTGTATGTATGATTCATGTAATATATATATATATATATATATATATATATATATATATATATATATATGAAAATTTCTCAAATTTAACTTTTAGAGAAGACAATATTTGTAAATAAATGACAATAAGAAAACAGTAATTGCTGACGCGTTTCGTCCAATGCGGACTTTTTCAAAGCAATATATATATAAAAGTGAACATAGAAGTCAACACTTAGAGGCGAAAGTCTGTTTCATGTTAGATGCAATCATCGGGCCCGATGATTGCATCTAGCATGAAACAGACTGTCGCCTCTAAGTGTTGACTTCTATGTTCACTTTTATATTTACACACGCTCTATCTCTGATATTGAGCACTTTATCCCATAAATATAGCACACTTTAAGACTATATTTCTTCATATATATATATATATATATATATATATATATATATATATATATATATATATATATATATATATAGCTCTATCACTGATATTGAGCGCTTTCCAATAAGTACTTATTAGAAAGTGCTCAATATCAGTGATAGAGCTATATATATATATATATATATATATATATATATACATTACACACACACACACACACACACACATATATATATATATATATATATATATATATATATATATATATTCGAACGTTATTACAGTGGACACTTCCTATTTGAAAAAGACGCCATATTTATATGGAATACAGTGAATATTCCATCTACCGGTTTTCACATTTAAAAAATCTTGGTAAAGAAAATGTGTTCTTTGCCATGGATCCAACCAGCTTCTCCTTTGTAGAGACAACCACTATGATCCACCGTGCTTTACCGCTAGGCCACGAAGAACGTTACTGTAGGCAAAGCTCTATTTTCCCATTTTAAGGAAATCACATCCTGCTCTTCATCCGGATTATATATATATATATATATATATATATATATATATATATATATATATATATATTTATATGTGTGTGTGTGTATATATATATATATATATATATATATATATATATATATATTTATATATATATAGTTTTATATTTATATAACCTGGAGAGCGATGGGCTCCGCCGAGTTAAACGCCCATAACACGTCATATGAAGCCGTTCGCATAGAGCTGGGTGTTGACCTCAATGTTCACATATATATATATATATAATTGAAAATCAGAGAAAAGGGATTGCTAATGGTTAGGAATTAATACAATTTTTCCAACGGAATATGGTTGTTATAATACAATATAAATTGCACTTTGAAGAAGAAAAATACAATTAAATCAGAAGATCTACGAATATTATTGTTGGGTATGTGTCACCGGCGTCTCTGTAATGTGGAATGAAGTACTTTTAGTATTTGGTGAACATCCGTCACTTGATATTAACCAGTTAAATCCAAGTTCTTCAAGTGGTTTTGCTATGTCTTTATTCAACAAAATAAATAAATATAAGTTTACGCTTTAGTGGCAACAAATCCGGCTTTATTGTGAGACCGCCATGTTTATTTTTACAAGCTATGATTTAAAATGGCGTCTCGTTTTTCAAAGAACAGAATAATTCAAACTACAAAATATTAAAAAGTGCACTAAACGACAATAGTAATATCGCTTCTGGATGTCTTGTTACTTGTGTAGTATCCGTCTCACCGCAAATCATACCAGGGTATGCTTTATATCAAGTGTGAAATCAGGCCTGTCGACGGGTTGAACTGACAGATCACTTCCTGTCCACCAAGTGCAGATTTGCGCTTCACGTGATATCAGTGGCTGCTCTGACATGTGAACATATGATGGAAACGCGTGGCAAAGAACTGTGTGACAAAAATGGACATATAAACAACGGAACATTTTCAATCAATCCGAGGGCTCTAACTACAACTGGAATTATTGATGTTCTCATGTTCCACGCTGATGCTGACCGTCTGTATGTGTCCAGATCCGAAGGAGACAGAGGATTAGTTCAACTAAAATTATTTTGCAAAATCACAACAGTCGGTCTTCAAAGATACATGGAAACTACAGAAAACTGGATGATCTGTGTGTGACAAAGAACATGAAAGAAATAAGAAACTTTATTCAGTAATAAAGGAAGCCAACAAATTCAAAAGTAAATTTCAAATGGGTGAAGAAGTGCAAGTAAATCATAATTCACCTACTGCAGCGGCAAAAAAACCTAACAAAGAATGCAAAAGCAAATGCAATGTACCAAATGTAGAAACAATAGCAAGATAAGCCTCTTCATGGTTAATACTCTGCCTGTAGCAAAAAAGCTGATGTAGACAAACCCTGTACCCATCAGTGGTCATGTCGTGCAAAGTTAAAAGCTTAAACCGAAGCTTTTATTCTTGCTGCAAGACACACATAATGAAAATTTGTGTTAACCTGAAATGCATATTCCGTGATAAATATCCAGAAACAATCTCGTATCAGGTTGAACAGTATTAACACCTACTGAATATAAAACTCAGCATGATAGAGTGGGCCAATATCTGCACTGTAAAATATGCAGCTTTTACGGAAAGGAAACTGCAAGAAACTGATATGATCAACAGACTCGGTTCCAGATAGGCCCTGTAACAATTTTATGGGACTTTACAATACACAAAGAGAAGAACACTCAAAGCTAATCGCCCAGATATCGTGATCAAAGACCACCAAAACCGAAAGTGCTTTCTTATTGACATGGTAGTCCTTGTAGATTGTAATGTATCCTTGAAGATCTTCAAAACACTATCAAAATACAAGGATCTTGATGTAGAAATCTAAAAAATGTGGCACATGAGGACATCAATAATTTCACTTGTAGTTGGATTATTATTTTTATTGTTATAACTATAAAATAATGATTATAATTACCTGCCTAAGTTATTTAAAAACAAAGTGGCGGTAAAAATGAAACCTGCCGTAAGATAAGGTAGTTTTGGTTAGATCATGTTTAAAACTGACTATCTTCGGGGGTCGAAAGAATAGTGAAAATATTAAACATTTCTGACCAGGGAATTGCTTGGAAATCAGTTATGGTCTAATAGAATTAAAGTTGCGGTTGTCAGACTTTAAACAAAGAAAATACTGAAACATACAATTTGCTTACCGTTGACTTTTTTCTTAAAAAACATTTTTCTGTTGTTTTTCTCACTGTCCAGGTTTGGTCCTCGTTATGAAATTTTTATTGGCGTTCATTCACAGTGGCTAGAATTATTATAACAATTCTATCTCTGTGACAGGATTACAGGTAATTTTATTGTGATTTTAGCGAGGCCTTACTATACCACACATGATGATAACAATTAATGTTATATCGAAGAAACATGGAGCTCGTGTAGATGTGAACGTAATTATCGAGAAGTGTTCTATAGGAGGAACCCAATCGATTTCCTGTGACTATTGACATTTTTTTTGGCAGGTAGTCCTTTCATGGCCTACGTATGTGACTGCTGGTAAAAAAAAGGAAATAGATGACTTGCGCTATCATGTTATCTTAAACGTTTCACTTCTAAAAGAACTGTCAGAAATAAGAAAACACTGTTTAATGTATCCAGGTTAAATAGATTTTCGGCTTAAAGTTTATGGATACAGTTGAGTAATCAATAATGAAGTAAAACATCGACTTCATCTTCATCAAATGACGATTTAACAAAATTAATGCCGATGAAGCGGATAGAATCTTCAAACTTATAATATATTAGAACGCCATGCCCCTTCAGAATGCAGGCAACCATGACTGTCTGCTGATTTTTATTATCTGTGAATTGCTGTGCATTCTTTGCAAAGAGAGTGAAATGGTTTCTCTTTGCTTTCTCCATCGTTTTCCTTCTCTTAGACTGATTAGTACCGAAGGCTAAATCACCCACTTTAACCTTCCTATTTAATCCATAGCGAGGAGCGGAAGTGACGGATTAATGCCTTTCTCAAGAGCATTTCTGCGAAAGTAAATACAACAGCCTAGCCCGAAATTTGAACTCGGTTCACTTTCCGCTACACCCGCAAATCCACTCCCAAACAAGATACAAAAATTAACTGATTCAAAGACAGGAATGGTATTAACACATTGAAGAAAATAATCTTACAAGATAAACCTCCATGGCAAATGTTCAGATGAACCCCATTCTCTTAGTTTCACCAGTTCAAACATTTATTGCTATGTTCTTTCCACGGAGTCGAATCAGCCTCATTTCGCCCGTATTCTAAATATAAGAAAACAATCCCACTCGGTCGGCTTTTTCCTAAAACCTGCTACTTTGTTGAACAGATTCTCGCGTGGATACTTCCCTGAATACTAAATCTTAACCTCTTCAAGTCAATCATTATCTATCTTTCTTATCCTCATAAGATTCACTTCCTACCACCTCTTCTTTTATTCATATCGCACACAGCATTTATCAGAAACATTTTAACAGTAATCCTTACTGTGAGTGTTTCTTGAGCCTTGTATTGCACGAACTATTGTTAAGAGAAAACAGATACTTTCATCATTGGGGAACATGGATGAATAAAAGTCAGAACAGTAACGCAGAAAATTAATAAACTTCAATATGTAGAATAAAAACAAAAACATGGCTGAACTATCTATGCTGGTAAAAATTAGATAACTGATATTCGCAGAGATACAGAGAAAATGTCAAAGCAGCATGTGAAAAGAGACTAACAAATTGAAACGTTGCACAAGGAACTTACCGGAAATTAGAACAAAAAAAGGAAGAATTTCCAGCTACACAATGAAATAAACGCACACACGCACACACGCAAGTGTGCAATAGGATCAGATTCTGTAAGAGAATAAGTCAATAAAAAGATTAGAATCAGTGAAAGTAGACTAGCAAGCTACTAACAGAGAGTATTTTGAGACATCCTGTTTTGCAATATAAGCAAAATAGAATGTTTCAGATGAAAGAAAATTTAATGACATTTAATTGGAGAAATCCATTGTTATAAGCGAAATAGCAAGGACAGATCGGGCTGTTTAGACTCTGTGGACAACCATTTTAGAAGGCAACTCTGAAATCAAAACCGTGGAAAAGGCAACGATGAAGGGACAGAGAAGGTATAATAATAATAATAATAATTGGTGGTGGATATTCGTATTTGAGTAGACGCGCTGTTTATTTATTAAACAGTATATTATTTCTTTTCGTCTGCTAGAAATTCGAGAAATATTTCAGATTTTTTTCTCTCTAATAAGATTTTTCGAATATTCAGGCTGGTAGACTAAAATAAATAAATATCAGCCAGTCAGTTATATGCCATGCGTGATACACGCATAGGCGATCATGTATCTTTCGATACATGACTGACGAGGCAGATTTTTCTCCCTGCAATAGGTTGCTATTTCTTTCTGCGTTAGACTAGTTGCCATCCAAGTCTGTCTTGCTATTTACCCATGCCCGGGGGGGGGGGGGTAGAAGAAAAGGATGCATACCTTTACCAAGGGTATTAGCGCATAAATGAATGTAATGGATTCGACTGGAATTCGAACACAGCTCTCCGATTCCTTAAATATACTGTTTAATAAATACGCGGAGAGTCTACTCAAATATATGTATCCACAAAAATAGCGTTTAAGTAGTAAAATCTGTCGGATTTATAAATAAAAAAATATCCCTTTATATATATATATATATATATATATATATATATATATATATATATATATATATATGTATGTATTGTGTGTGTGTGAGTAAGTTCCAAATCAGTTTGTTGTATACGTGATTCATATTGCAAACTGTTATCAAAATTATCTCAGACAATAACAACATTGTGATTTTTTCCTCATCTTTTTCTTAGCAAATCTCGAGCTGAAACCAATTGACACGGGAATTGTGTGCATCCGAGGAGTGAAAAGCGGTCTTTATCTTGGTTTCGATGAGAAAGGAAGACTTATAGGCATGGTGAGTTGATAATTGTGACTCTCGCCCCCTCCCTCTTTCTCTCTCCGCCTCTCTCTATCATACATACACAAACACATACGTACACATCCCAGTATCCACAAAACGTAAAAACAAAACATACTTAAACAGGAACAAATATTTCGCGCATATTTCAATAAAAATGGCAGAACGATGAAAAATAATTGGGGAGAGAGACTGGAATGGTATTGGTAACGGTAAAAATAACGTTTCCATACAGGAAACATTCGGCATTCATTGACCAAATTGTTAGTCTTATTGTTGGTTGAACTTTATAAAATATATTTGTTAAAAAGTTCTTTCAGAAATATAAACTTCTCAAGTCCACTAAATGTTATATATCTTTCTAACATTAATATTATTAACCGTTCTGATGAGAATTGCGCCATAGAGATTTCTTCTTAGGTTAAAGCTGACAGACCGGCCTGTTCAGCTGTTCAGCCCACCGTAATCACTGTTCCTATCTGTACCAGCGTGATAATTCCGTAATTGTATCTGCTCGTAATAATTGAAAACGTAACCTCAAAGAAGGTAAGTCTTTGTTTGCTGAGAGAATACTAACTACTGGCGATTCTGTAACACTATGTTAAATAAGAATAAGTCTTCTTTCCCTTTTCTTTTCACTCAATTTAAGGTGTTAACATCCTCAGCTGATATAGTAGAATGTTTTGCTCGTAAATTCTCTTCAAATTCTACTTTTAACTCGTCTGGAGTATCTCTGCTCGACTTGCCACTTAGTCTCCAGTGATATTCTTATAACACTGTCCATGGTGTCTACTGTCATTTCTAAAATGGATTCCCACAAAGCATGATGGTATCTTTGTAATGGCTCTTAAGAAATGTGCCTCTGAACTGTCTCCTGTTTTCTCTAACCTCTTCAAAAAATGCCTTGCTCCTTTTTACTTTCCCGCTTGTTGCAAACTCTCTTTGGTAGTTCCTGTCTTTAAGAACTCAGGCGAACCGCTTGGTACTTCTAACTAATTGCCTGTTAGCCTTCTATATCTTTTTGGCAATATACTAGAGGCTCTAATTGAGTTGGTTAAGCATTCTTTCAGATAAACAATATAATGTTTCGTTTCTTTAGATTAACTGCTGATGTATTACAATTATTGCTGAAAGAGTCCCTGGAGCTTTAGATAAAAACGGTGTAGTTCGGGATCTTGTTTTAAATATCTGGAAAGCATTTGACAGAGTTTGGCATGGTGGTGTTCTTTGCAAGTTGAAAGGTTATGATATTTCTGGACGACTTTTGAACTGATCCAATCAAATCGCGAAATGAAAGTTATCTTGAACGGGCACTCTTCTAGATTTTTTTTACATTAATGCAGGTATCCACCCCCACCGGGACTCTATCCTTGAATCGACGTTGCTCTTAATTTCTATCAACGACCTTCTTGATGTCATCTGTTCTCAACTCGTGATCTTTTTATTCTTGTCTTAATAGTAAGTCTGATCGGTTTGATATAGTCAAATTGGTAGCTGATCTAAAATAACTTATATTCTGTTGGAATGGTTTGCACATTGTAATACCTCCAAAATAAAACTGCTCTCCATTAATCGTCTTAGAGAACTTTTTTGACTTCCATTATCATGGCTGATGCTAACCTTCAGTAGAGTGACTCATTGCACCTTCTCGGGATATCGTTTTTCCGTTTACATGAAGTGGAAAGTTTGCTAGGTTTGCTTCGTTAGACAATTTATATCGATATAATCTATCTTACATATTCTTCTGTTATGTATTTAGAGTTTCTTGATAAAATCAAAGAAGAATCTGCAATGTTATTGATTCTGACCTGGCATCTCGTCTTCAGTCACTTTCCTACCGCCGTAACGCTTCTCTGTGCCTTTTAAAAATAAATACTGTCAAGGTAATTGCTCTGATGAACTTCCCTCTATGATACGTAGACTTTATGAATTTAAGCGCAGTACTAGATTGGCGGCAAGATCTCATCATTTTACAGTTGAATTGGCTAGATGTAACCGTAAATTCTATGCTGTTTCTTCTCGCACTTCTCGCTTGTGGAACTCTCTTCCGACTTCTTGCTTTCCAGTCAACTTTGCATTTAAATACAATGTCAATCGTTATCTTCTTTTTAATTCCTGTTCTTTTATTGTTCTCTCCTCTTAAAAGTACTTTTTTCTCGCGTTCTCTGAACTCTCAGTAACCCCTCGTGTCTTAATGGCTTTATTGCCTTGATTGGGGTGAAACAATTAAAAAAAAAAACAGTGATGAGAGTTTCCTTCCAAACATTTTGTTTTCTGATTGTGTGAAAAGCTAACCGTTTGATTAGATTATTATTTTCTTTTCTATCTAAGTGTGCCACAATTTTTTTTGTTGATGTTCTTGAAAATGTTCAAATGATGTGGTTTTTATTATTTGGTAAATTTCTTTATTTGTGATTTTGTAGCGCCAGGCTATAGGGTTTTATGAAATATTGTTTTCTATAAGATTTATAGGATTAATTCACTTGAAACCATTATAAAATATGGATGTGAGAAAAACGATTGTATATAGATAATATTTAGTTTAGACATATTTGAATGAATTGCGCGCCATACTTGACACGATTAATGAGGCCCAATGAGAAAGTCAATATATGAAGATTGTATTTCCTTAACACGCTGATTTCTCAAGCCAAATACATTAACAATCCTTTTACACTTCTTTCTGTAATTACCTGACATCTTCACATTAATGGACGATTTTGTCTTACTATAAACGTTATTTTTAGGGGGTACCCTTTTTTTTGTTACTATCTGATTTTTTTCTTAATCGAAATGGTTAAGCTGGTGAAGTCATCCGTCAACACAGCCTCTGTAACCGAATTGGAAAAAGGCACGTTTCGCTATAGAAACAGTTTCACTGATAAAAAGGGGGATACAGGTTCGATTTTTGTTGGAGACACAATCACAATGATTCTCAACCGCTGTATGCCGCACGATTCTCTTAAGTGAGTCGCGAAATATTGTCACAGCATACATATATATACATATATACATACATATATATGTATGCGTGGAAGTAGCAATGGTACAGCGTTAGTATTTGAATAAATGAATAAGTATTAAACTTTTTTCAAATTATTCTTTTCCATATTCTTCGATTGTGTTATTTTAAATACTTTGTTTTAATATTCATTTGTTTAAAAGTATTTTTATTTTTAAATTTAACTTTAACAAATTTTCTTTTATTTGAATAAATGAATATTAACCTTTTTTTCATATGACTATATTCAAAATTCTTTGTTTAGCTCAAAATTTTTATTAAAGTTATTTTGAATTATGAAGTGGTATAGTCGAAGTTTCCGATATGCATCATATTTTAAAGGTTTGTTGCTATAAAATTTGTATAAAATGAAAATTAATTGTACTGAAATTGTAGTTATTTTTTTCGTAGTAATATTTTATTGCTCTTTCGCGCACCCGTAATTTAAAATGACGCTAAGTATACCGTGATATTTTCATTGGCTCCTAGGTGTGCCATTGCTTAAAAAGGTGCTTTAGAACACTGCTATTGTAGGACTATTCAATCTCGTCTGATGGTTATTAATTTCATTGTTTAACGAAAAAAACAAAACAAAACAGAAAAACAACAACAACAACAACAGGGATAGCAACTCAAATACGTGTATTCGCTAAAAATAACGTTTATAGTAATACGAAATAATGCCGGATAAAAAATCCATTCAAAAATGAATGTATGTATTGAAAAAGAAAGAAACGTCGAGACAAAGTGTAAGCCACACGAATGAGATCTGAACGCATGTAAATCAGTAGTAAAACAACACTTTAGAACTGAGGATGCTGATGATACCATTGAGCGAATATGTGAGCAAAGACGAAGTTTTAGAGAAAATGGAAACAAAAAGGAAACTTATACTTAATATCAGGAAGAGACAGCTGAAATTTCTAGGGCACATAATTAAGGAATCAGACTTGGAAAATCTGATACTCACAGGGCGGATTGAAGGCAAGCGGGACAGAGGAAAACAGCGCATAGCATAGTGAGCTTGAGTAAATGGATATCGGAACGGGGTTTAGGAGAAATAGCAAAAAGACAAAACTTATTAAGAACTACAAAGGACATGAAATTGTGGAGGGGGACACTGGACACGGAAGAACTATGACATGGGGTTAGGATTCAAATTCTCAGTGGAATAGCTTGTCATCGGCTTAACCAGTTCGATGATTTCATACTCGCTCGGTATTCCAGAATGATGGCATGATTCATAAGAAGAAGTAAGCATATATAAAAAGATAAAACGAGAAATAATAAATTATTAAAATACATCATCATCATCATCATCATCATCATCATCATCATCATCATCATCATCATCATCAGTCCCATGAGAGTTTGTGGTCGAAGAGTCGCTGAGCACCTGACTACTTGACTTGTTCAATTCACATATCTATGTTGAAACCCGGTAAGGTATTCATGCATGCAAATAGACCTGACGGAGTCCATCCCTCTTCAGGTCAAACTACAGTCGATACCCCCACCCACCCCGACTAGAAGGGTCGCCATTGTTACAGACACGTGGCCGTTGATTATAACGTGCCCTGGTCGTAGATTTCAGATTTTGTGTTTGAAAAGATTTATCAATGTCTCTATACATTAATGACTAGTTTCCGCTTTTATTTGCAGAAGTCAATGGAGGAGGCTTGTCTATTTCATGAGCGAATGATACCGAGTTACTACAATGTCTATCAGTGCAAGAAATACGAAAAGAAAAAGTGGTACATCGCAATTAGCAAGCGCGGTCGAGTGAAAAACGGCAAAAGATCAAAAGCTCGCAAGAAACATTCACATTTTTTACCGAGGAAGGCAACGTGAAACAAAGTGTCGAAGAAACAAAGCGAACACAGGCATTTGTCTGATAAAAAACAAAACAAAAATAGAAAGAAAAAAAAGAGCAAATATTAAAAAAAATTACTAATATATATCTAACAAAACGTATATATATATATATATATATATATATATATATATATATATGAGAAGGTAAGGTTTTTTATGCATCCCACACGGGTAAAAATATAAGAAAAAAAGAAGTTGAAAATGCAACTGGAGTATTTAAGAATATTTATTTACAGCAACTTTATCGGTTTCACACTTCTACGATTTTCAAAAATTTATGTGAGATGTTGAGATGTGTGTCACATAGCCACATGTCTCTCTATCTCAATTTGACTTTTGAAAATTGACTCCAGTTGCCTTTTCAACTCCTTTTTCTTATATATATATATATATATATATATATATATATATATATATATATATATATATATATATATCAACAAATAAAATTATTTTGTCAACTTATCTGTCTCTGCTCGGAATTTCGTGGATATGATAGAATGATAGCTTCCTGACTAGTGGATACTGTATTCTCGAAACTTCGAATGGAGATAGATATGTTGAACAGTTAATTTTATTTTTTGCTATTAATATTCTATCTCTTGATATTGAATATTTTAATTACAAAGGGTGTTTGCCTTAAAGGCGTTTTTTTTCAGGATTAGATTGGGAAACATTTGTATTCTTTTTTCCAGAACACAATATATATATATATATATATATATATATATATATATATATGTATATATATATATATATATGTATATATATATGTATATATATATATATATATGTATATATATATATATATATATATATATATATGTATATATATATATATATATATATATATATGTATATATATATATATATATATATATATATATATATGTATATATATATATATATATATATATATATATACATATATATATATATATATATATATATATATATATATATATATATATATATATATAATTAATACAAGAATATCTTTGGTCACTTAGCTGATTGATGTTACCTACAGCATCCCGTCTTTCGTAGACGGAACCTCCAGGAATCACTTGTTCGTCAAGGAGGTCTCAATAATTGACTGCTTCTGTGCATGTTTGTTTGTGCGTATGCCTGCGTGTATAAACGTATATATATATATATATATATATATATATATATATATATATATATATATATATATATGTATCAATGTGAGAATTTAGGTGTTGGTTTAATGGAAGATAACATTTTTAAAAATGTGTCGGTGAAGAGTGCAAAATATCGGCGATAGAGCATTTATAGACATGGACGGTGTGGACGTAGAGATCATCACTGCATCGTGACTGAAGTCTGACGATCACAATAAAGCGTGAAACTGATAGTCACCATGCAGAGTTGATTCCTATAATCCCCCTCTCTTTAAATTCATTATAACTCTATACATACATATATATTATTACCACACACGCGCCCACACACACACACACACACACACACACACACACACACACACACACACAAAAGATATTCAACCTTGACCAGGAGAAATGCGAAATCATTTGCAAACGTTTAGAACTTAACTAAATTGTTATTAATTTAGAAAATGGCAGCATAGTTGGTATAAGAGAAACATTCAATCATTTTTATTTTTATTTTAACGACAATGACTTTCTTAAGTCATCACAATGACAAGGTGCAAAATACTTTTTTATTTTGTTTTGTCTTTTTTATGTAAAAATAAAGTATTTATTTATATGAGTTCTTTCTACTTCATATATGTTTTCATTTACCTTTTGTTCTAACGCATGTTTTATTGCTGTCTTTTGATTCATATGTGTCGAGATAAAGCTTGTATCAAAGAAATAAGCGTTCAATTTGTCTTCCTTTAATAATGAAGTAATATTTGTTATGGCAGCAACTTTAAATCAAAGCTATTGTGAAATAATTGGTTTATGTTGTATACAAAGTAATTCGTTTTGGCTGAATCTTGCTGGAAAGCCAATTGTTTAAGCTAGCAATACCTTGCTAGAACAAAGCTATTAACTCTACTGGACTGGCGTTATCCACCTAAAAAGTATTCGTATATAAATTGTGGTTAGAACGTCTACCTTTTGACTTCAGAATTCGTGGTTGCTTAGCTACTTATTGTCTCCTTGCTCAAAAGTGAGACTTCATTTTTTTCGTAAAATTCTTAGATTAAAAAGAGGGGAAAAGACCCCTATAGACTTTAACAAAGGTAAAACTTAGCAATTTCTCAAATGGGCGCCAATTTACCAACATTAACTGTCTTTAATATTAGTCTATGCGCGTGAGATGAACACACTCAGTTGTGGTGAAGGCAGTGCATCTCAGAAAAAGTAAACTCTGATATAAAACCAAATGGAGAGATAATCATCTTTAGCTATCGTAATGGTCATCTATTTAGGAAATGAAATCTCTGTAATAAAACCAACCACTTTGACCTCATGACAATACTTTATATTTTAATTGTTCCACATCGTTCTTCACGCGGATTACCAAGGGATGCGCCTCTCGGTGACACACCAAGCCGATGTCGAAAAATTTGCTACTGGTAAGGAAAGGTCTAGCCAGCCACCTAGTCTCTCATCAACAACTGAAAATTGGCTAAAGAAACTAAAAAAAACCCTGTAAAATAAGACAAATCACTGTCCAATCAGGATCAGATGATTTCAAAGTGAATTTCATTTTACAACAAAGATGCGGACCTTGATGTGGTCTGTATGCAAGACTTACGTCGATTCGGTAGTAATTCCAATTCACATTTGGTATAGATTGATTCATTGATTTGTTTTCTACGGCTTATCAACCTTTTGCAGGTTATTTAAAGCCAGAAAATATTTTTAGAATATAAGAATTTTTCTGTGCGATAATAATAATTAACTCGTCTCTCTAATGTCCAATTCCGTGCCGTTATCCATTGCACATTCCGCACATCCAAGCTTACGGCACCTGGCATTCTCAAGTGGTTAATCATGGAGGTACTGACCAGGCTAGACGTTACTTAAATTTGGTGATCGTACGAGGACCGGTGTTTCAACGTTATATGGCCGTAAGTCTCACATTTGGGAGAGAACATAATGACGTAATGGAGAAAAGACAGGTGATTGAAATTGCAATAAAATAAATCATCTTAGATTGTAACTTAATTGACTATAACTTAAAACCAGTCAGAAATCGTGATGGCTACGAATATATTTGTGCATGGCTGTAAAATCAAAGTGATATCACTCTATGTCCCAACTGAAAAGAAGTTTTGAATACGAAAAAAGAGAACTTATACAAACAGTTATCTAAATTTTGTGTAAAAAAAACACACCCAAAACAAAAAAACAAAACTACGGAAAAAAGAACAAAAACAAAAACAAGTACTCCCCATTGAAATTGGCCAGACAATATCCTTTGGGAGCCGTCGATGGTTGTGCTAGCACAAAGTCACAAGTCATCGTGACCGAGGGTTTGAGCGTACTGTTCTTGTTTAGACTGTTGATCACGCTAGATAACGCGTACTCTCTCAGAAATTGTAACTAAGGTCCACTCAGCGTAGTTGCAGTATAAGCCATAAGTGGGCTCTGTGGGTGTTGAACAAATACGAATGTGCCTGGGCGGGCGTTTGCACTGGGGATTACCTCTCCGCCATAGTAGACGGGAATCCTCGGATACGAATGGCAGCGCCATTTAGATTTAGTATTTTAATGGCAAGAATACGTTGCTCTTTGAAGCAGAAACCTCAAACAGTAATAGGGAACTCATGTTAAATTTTTGTTATTCCAAAAAATATTCCATCCTAAACACATAATTTAAAACGTCATGTACATGGCGTAGCCCAAATAAAGTAACAAGATTATTGACTTTTGCATCTCGAACCCTTGGCTTAGGCAATTTGTAACATATAGTAGAACATATAATTCCTACTTTGAACCCGATTACAGTCTTCTTGTAATGAAACTCATATGACTAGTTAACAATATAGCCCGCTTCCGCTCACATAAATCACAAATACCCACTATAGTATAACGTCCAAGGCCTTAAAAATGAAAATGTAAGAGTATCATTTTGTGATAAACTAAAATCTAAACTGTTGTCTCTAAATCTTGATCCAAACAAAAAAGAATCAAATAATATAATCGTATCTTCTTTAGGTGAAGCTCGTGGGACCATTCGGAAAGTATCTACAGGAGAAAAGATCCTCGCATGGGACGACAATCCTAAATTGATGTGATTGATAGAAGAATGAAGACAGAATCAGAATAGAAAAATGGAATAATTAATAATAAATAATTAACAAAGAAAAAATAAAAGACTTAGAAGCCAATATCTTCGGGAAATTGGAAACTGAATTGATGAAATCAAACAGCATAGATTATCGGAGGAGAAAGAATAGCAAAAATACAATACATATATAATACATTGGAAAACAAACCAAAAGAAATATCCTGGAATTAAAAAAATACTTCGAGTCACATTTCAACCCGAACCACACTAATCTGAAGATGCCAGAGGAAATAGTGTGGGGTCAGTCTACCCGGGTTTCAGATGGAAAAATAAAAACTAAGTGTCGTGCCCACAAATACAACACAAAATTATAACAGTATTTACATTAGTCGGACACATGGTACAGTGGATAAAGGCGTTGGTTAGATCCAGTGACAGACCCAAAGAGTGTGAGTTCAATACCCGGTTCAGGCAGTGGAGAACTTTCAGAGGGAAAAATTACCAGGACATCCATCAAACATAGCTCGTGGAACTAGAACAGTCTACCCTAATAAAGGGTTCGTTCGAAATTCCAACCACCTGAAGAAGGCCGGAAACGTTGTGACAAATATGGCGACAAAGATGAGGACAATAGTCCGACTAATGTAAATACTGTACATAATACCTCATCTCAGAAATATAGACAGACACAAAATTATAAACAATGCAAAGTAATGATCTTCACGGAAAAAGAAGACCGAGCTAAATATGACAATAACATTTATACAGACAGATACATGTATTCACATATTAAAATTCAATGTTGTTTGTTGCGGCCATGGAGAGGTCAATAGTTCGATTGTTCTAAATGATTTGTCGCAAAAGAGTTTGCAAAGTTTCGAAGTGTTTTTGTTGCAAGTGAGGAAATCAAATGGTATACACGTCAATATGTGTATGTGTGTGTGTGTGTGCGTGTGTGTGTGTGAAACACACGCTATCGAAACATGTGTGCGACGGCTGACTGATTGCGTGCGATAGAAGTAAATTTAAACAAAGAGAGAGGACTTACTTTCATCACGGCTTTGTATGTTTTTCAGTGTAGAAAGATCAATGCTGACACGCGTTCTTATGGTAACGTATGTCTACGCTGGTGATCGAGGCATGGCCTTATTCGTTGACGGTGCGTCGCTGACTGTTCATTTTCTGTTGCTCGCAAGATGTTTTTATCACTTATGGATCGGCTCAGTATCACTATCTGAGTTTTGCGCGCGAATGTACTCAGTATAACGAGCCCTGAACTTTTTCTAGGTCATCTGGGATTCAACTACGTGGACATTGGAGAAAGCACATCAAGTGATTTGTCGTATCCAATCAGGTTTCAGAAACCACGTATTTAATTTGGATCCCTGTTTGTACAGAATTGTAAAAAAGTTTTCGTATGTACTGAATTTATTTATGGGCGTCTCTTACTTGTTTGTGCTTCAATTATTGGCCGTAAAATATAGAAGTTTATATCATATAATAGAATATACACCAGAATATATCCTAGCATTACACAGTTCCTTTCTAAACGTAAACAGCAACGAATCTAGTGATGAGAAAGTCAAGAAAGCTATAAACAAAAATAAAGAATAATAAAGCATCACTTGGCATTGAGAGCGAACTTTTGAAACTAGCATACCCTCTTCCCGAATTAAAAACAAAACAAAACAAGTTTGTCAGTTTCATGAAATACGCCTGGAATCAGAAGAGTATCGGAAAGAACCCCGTTTGGGTATACTGTTGGCGTATATATCATTGAGCAACTTAAGGAAATTGCATACCGCTCCAATAGAAAGTGTTGTATACCTGCTATGTTTACCTCACAGCAGTAGCATATGACCACATCAATAGAGACTTAATTTTCTCATCCATTAGACGCCATTTTCCATGCTCTGACTCCACTGAATATCTAAATTTGAAAAAGGAGCTATATCGGTCCACAAAGTCGTATATGTCTGATGAAGATCCTAATACGGAATCATTTCAAACCTCGTGAGGAGTATGAAAAGGAGTAAATGAGAGTCCTAATCTATTTAGTTTCTTCTTAAACTATGCTCAGCGCATATACAAGCACAGATATGAAGAGACGGGCACTGATCATTTAAATATTCTATGCCACACCCGAACGAATCAGCTAATAGAAAACAGCGTTCCTCGAAGCTATTGTCCTGCCGAATGATAGAATGAAAAGCCGAGAGTTGCGCTCTAAAAACAGCAAAAGTATAATGAAAGAGACTCATCAAAAAATAATACTTGCTGATGTCTTATCTAAGAAATATATGGATACTAATACTTCTTAGTGTGGATAGTCAATATAACGGCATATGACTTTATGAGAAGTAAGGAATACTTTGGCTAAATTTGGATGACTAGAAGTCATCCAAATTTAGCCAAAGTATTCACTCACTGGATTTGGAAGCCTAATCGGTAAGGCATCTCTAGTGAAATGCAGATTCTCAAAGATAAAGGATCCAAGTTCAAATCTCATTGGAAGCATATTATTTTTATCCGCACTGCTTATAGCACGACGATCTGGGAAATACGATAAAAAGGAACAGAAATAAGCCGAGAAGAATTCTAGTTTAAGATTAATAATAAGTAGAAAGACACATGAAAATTTCAGTTTTAATTTTATGATGAATCTTAATTCCTTTAGTTAATAACTGAGTAAGCCTATGGCGAGTACTACAACAATAAAATATTCGTAGAAATTCCCCTATCATATCGTTAAAGGTTTGAGCTTAAAAACTAAATATGAATGCTGGTCGTTAGTTTAAGAAGTTTGTAGAAATTAAAAGATTTGAAATTGACAATTTTTCCATTTCACTGTAACAGACATTTCTATCTTCGCTTCTTTCTTTTTCTCACTGAAACCAAGTAGCGCATGTCTTTCGCTTTTCTACGCACTCAAAACGAAATAGTCCATTATTTATGAGGTATTGGCAGGAGACGTTAAACAATTCTATCTTCCCTTTTATCTTTCTAGAATCTAGCCCAATCTTCGGCTTACGAACATTTCTCTTAATAATAATTTTAAAATGATTCAGCAGACGATGTTGTTTTATTTATGGAGTTTATTTCACCAACCACCACGGCCCTGCATTAAGGCCGGAAGGTTATTAGAGTAGAATTCTGTGTCATAACATAAGTTGGTCAATATAGATGGTTGGGCGACCAACCCGTCTTGAGACATGGTCATGTGTCCAGAGCAGTAGATCAGTCGCAAGTTTTGCTTGTCAGCATTCTGCGTTTACATAAGATTGTAGTCATCACAGCTAGCTTCAATGACAATCCTATAAAAACCAACACCTCCTGCTATTCACCAACAAATTCTAGCGACGAAGAAGAGGTGACACATTTCTATCAATAAGCTTCTACTCCTGTTCAAAAGACTGGGGAGGAGTGTGAACCGGACTCTTAAGGATTTTTCATTATTTTTCAAACTCAGTTTGACGTAATATTTTTGCTGATGTAATTACACACCATACGAGCAAAAAGTACCTTTTTCTTATTGTGTAAACATCAATTCATCAAATGATAGAAAACGCTAAGTAATATCTTTTTTGAAATTGTCTGAGTGAGCATCGATACAGAAAGTTCACTGACAGCACTTTTTGACGTCGAGAAAGAAAGAAGGCGATACATTCTTTTCGACTTTACATTATTCTTACTGACTGATACAGCTTTATACTCCTTCTATTCGGTTCCTCTCCATGTCGGGGTGGGAGCTGTCCCTCCCAGAAAATTACCTGCCCTTCATCTGTGAAAATGATCTAATCAAACTAAATTCAGTAAGCAGATTCTTACTCGCGGCACCCCTGGCTTAAAAACCGCCTTACCTCAAACACTCTGGCGACGGGTCTGCGGTGTGCTGCTCTGATTTGTTTTAAAATTGTTAATGAGGTTGTTAGTGAGGCTGCGTTTTTAGTGACAGCACATACATTTAAATTTGCAAAAACAAAAGGCAAGAAGAACAAGAGATCAAATTGCATTCAACAATAAAATATATATTGAAAATCAACGAGTACAACAATTGTGCTAATGTATTAATATTTCGGGAGAGAAAAGTAGCTTCCCTTGTACTGATATCTGATACAAGATAGGAATAATGTACTTAAGAATTTTCTTGTTGAAATGTTCAGAGTTCAGTGGACAAATAAGATTTGAATTCAAGAATGAAAAGTTTGTACAAAAAGGATAATAGAATTTGGTTTGTGACTTGGCTTGTGACAGACAGTTAACAGTGTAGTGTAACGGTAATTCTGTGTCTGTGCGTGCGTGAGTAGAAGAATGTAGATACGCGTGCGTTGTTGAGT
Organism: Acanthosepion esculentum; assembly: GCA_964036315.1. Classification (NCBI taxonomy): domain Eukaryota; kingdom Metazoa; phylum Mollusca; class Cephalopoda; order Sepiida; family Sepiidae; genus Acanthosepion; species Acanthosepion esculentum. Next base: position 65,845,759 of record OZ038485.1, read on the forward strand.
TCTGTTGATTTATTGTTCTACTACTTTATTTCTGGAGTACGAACTGTTTAAATACTTTTTGGGTAGGCTCCAGAGAGAAGCGGGAAAAATATCGAAAGGAATATCTAAAATACACGATTGGATAAAAATTGACCAATCACTGATTTTTTTACAAAACCAAGTTAGACAAAGTCATGGCAGAAAATTTTCTGTGGATACTGCGATAGGTAAATTGTCCTGTTGTAAACAGTACTTATTTTCTAACCAATTATAACTAAGTATTTTGTGGGCGTGGTAAATCGGAGTAGTCACTACAGGTCTATTTAAACTTAATCGAGGCTCGATTTACATATCAACCATTAGTTGTCTTCATTGAACTTCAAATGAGCAAAACACAATTAAAATTTCTTTTTAATATGCAAATAAATTTTATACATAAAACAACCTACATAGTCCCAAGTTATCATAAATTAATCTTAAAATTGATTGTGTTTCAATCATACAAGGTAAACTAAGTCTTTCGTCTCATTGTTTAAAATGATTTATTTATTGGTTTTGTGGTTAATTTCTTTATTCTTTTATTTTATTTACTCTTTTATCAAATTCATGTAGCAAAAGGCCGCGGCTCAAATGGAAGTGCACATCGCCAGATGACAAATATACATTTTGTTTTAAATTTGTTTTCAGATTTACTAAGAATTTTTTCAATATTTTTTTAGCATTAAATATATACCATATAAATACGTAATTTGTATACAAGTCCTTAAATTCTCTACCAAGACATTAATCACCAACTGAACTCTTAATAAAATTTTCTAATTAAAATACGCAATTGAAACTATCTTTTGATTACTGTCTCTTTATCATCATTGTGTTTTTGTTGAGTCGACCTTTGTTTAAACAAATTTTGGCGAGCCAATAAATGTTTACTTCTTGGAAGGTAAGCTGCAATCTTAACAATCTAAGCGATAACGTTTTTCTTAATATCACCTGAAATAGTTGCCGAAAACACTTGCAGTGAATTAGTTGATGAGTTGATTAACGTTTACGTAATATTACGTTTCGATCATATCAGAAAGAATAAGAGCCTTGCGAAATGAGATTCGTCATTGAAATATAAGCCAAATTACTATGTCAAACCTGCGGTTGTTCGTTGTGTATTGGCTCGGGATAAGAAATTGGAGAGCAGAGATTGAATTCGGGTTTGGTGCATTGTGTTCACTTACACGCAAATACCATTGGGAAAAGGTCTGAATCCATCTCTTCTCTACTCCAAGGTTGAATAGCAGGACAGACTGTGTCCTATAGCCTTGGTTGGCAGTCAGTCTACCACAGAAAAAAAACGACAACTTACTGCCGGAAAATCTTCTGCCTAGTCAGTAATGATTCGAAGGAGACATGATCGCCCAAGTGTGTATCATGTATGGAATTTGACTGACTGATGTAAAAACTGCTGATCATTTTAAATACATCATTTTTGATTTTATCATTTACGAATTAAACGATTCAATCTAAAGTACATGAAATAATTTCCATTGATTCTTAGAAAAATAACATACTGTTAGGTTAAGAAAATTTAAAAAAAAAATTAGATTATGGTTAAAATAAAATGGATTTTGTTGGTGAATAAGTTGTTTTTGTTATGTACGTCGGCAATCGCCAAAATAATGTGGGGTCACTCACATCATAGCAGCAGAAATTAGTCTTGTGTTCATGGAGATAAAAGCATACTTCACGGAATAAAACGTACAGAAATAACAGGATTATAATTTCATATAATTTATTTATATTTTATGTGTATTGGTGTATGTATTTTTACGTTAAAATTGTATCATGGTACACGTAATGACAGGAAGAAGGTACTTCGTATTATTACACGCCATATCACAGAGAGAAGACAGGCACGTGTTGCTCGTGCGAAGGTTCGTGGTGAAGAGATTGAATTTAACGTCATTTGATGGGATGTCCGTATTCCCGGCTGGGACAGTTTTTGTTGCATGCTTGGAGTATTTTCATTATTTTTTATACTTATTTATTTTAAAAAGAGTTTAAATATTATTGTTTTATTTTATTTATAATATTCATTATTATAATAATTATTATTAATATTTTATTTTTATTTATAATGATAATGTCCCTAGAATTTAAAATTACTTTTAAATCCTGGAATGAGATAACATAACAAGGGGAAAAACTCATCTTTATAAAGTAAGAGTAGCCTCCCTTGAAGTGCAAATGGAAAATTATAATAAAAATTATGGAATTGTATACATGATAAAAGTCGAAATAATTAATCTTTTTGTCGTTGCTTTTGTTTTTTAAGTTTCTAAATATTTGAACAATTTTATAAATTAGAAATCTTTCATGATTCTGTTGTCTCATTTAAGTAAAGTAAATGTTTTCATTTTTAATATTTTTCCATGTTTCTCTCGTTACTCAAGAAAACGATTTGTTAATGAATTGTTTAATGCAAACTTGAATAAAAATTACTTAGTGTTTACTGCCTGTTCGTGTCGTTTGGTGATAATGGCTTTAGAAAAGGAATGAGGAACTCAGGATGGTTCATTTTTATAAGTATACTTTATCAAAATCTAACTGGATTTTTATTAGTTATACTTTTGATGGAATATCTTTAATGTAAAAGAAGATCTATAAGTTATATTACTTATGAAAATGATAATTAACCTCAGAATTGAAGGACAGATAAACAAGTGTGATGAATAGTAAATGGAGAATGAACAATAAGAGGAAAATGTCTCTCATCTTAAAGTGAAGATGTTTTTTAATTGGTATCATGTGAAAAACATTATGTCTTTTCTATAAAATATGAAATATGAGAGAAGAAACTTTTTTAAAGATAAAATTATGGGAATTTTGTAAAAAGTGATTTCTATTTTTTTAAGAAGATTTAATAAAATGCTAAGAAGAATTTCTATAAATAAAAGGTTTTTTGTTGATATTTTTATTTACAGGTTAAGTTAAAAGTGTGAAATGCTTGAAAATTTAAATAATGTTTTGTGTTTGTTGTTTTTACCCTGACTCAGTTGAGTCCATCAAATATTATTTGTGGGACAAATGTTCCAGGAGTGAGCCAATGTATACTGAGAAAACGTTTACACCTCACAAGAAGAGGTGATTCCCACATCAGAATTAGTGATTCCAATATGACTTCCTTGTAATCCCAAATCTCATTAGCCACCATTTTCACTGCAGAGCATTCTGCCATAAACTTCTTTCGGAGTGACTTTAGTTGGCAGCACTCAACTAACCTACTTTTGCTCATCTGAAAGCTTTTGCAGAGTTTTGCAATAATGAATCTTTAGCCAACTGAAAATTTATTCTTAATCACAGTCAGTTTCACTTTTCTCTCAAGCATTGACATTATCTCTATTGACCCATCTCTTTATTGTGCTTATATTAATTGCAACCTTTCCATAAACATTATAAACTAACTTCCTCCTATTTGCTGTCATTGAATTCTCAGCAGAGCAGACATTTTGAAAGATGATTATGGGTAGGAAAAGAGAACTCCGCAAATTTTTATTTGGTCTTTTAGGCACTTTATTGTTTATAGCTTGAAAAAATAAAAATATCTCTAGTGATTCTAATAGTTTCACAATTAAATTAGGATAGACAAGAAACAGCTTGTTAATTTTGATGCCACCAAAACAAATCTTCTCTCATTTAATTGTCTTGGAGAATCTTTTTTGCTTTCCATCAACATGGCTAATGCTAATCTCCAGGAGAACAACTCATTGTGCCTTCTTGGGCTACTGTTTTCCACTGACATAAAGAATAATTATATTGAATCAATTGCTAGGTCTGCTGCTAGGAAAGTTGGTTCACATGTGGTGAGAAAAATTGTCTATCATTCACCAATGTATTGAATATTGCTATCACATCTGGTCTGGGGCTTCTGCCATATATTTACAAGGTAACCAAAAAAGTTCTGTCCGTTTTTAAAGGAAAAAAGAAATTGCTTCACAGTATATGTAACTTATATTTAGTCTTCGAAGTAATCGCCATCGGCATCTAGCACCTTCTGCCAACGTGTCTCCAGCTGTTCAATGCCCTTGTGGTAGAACTCAGGGGGTTTTGATGCAAAGAAGTCCATGAGGGTTTTGCGCAGGTCTGCTTCATTGGTGAAGATGATTATCCAGGGAGTGGAAGAGGTGGTAATCGGATGGCGCAAGGTCAGGTGAATAAGGTGGATAGCACAAAGTCTCCCACCCAAGTTGCTGTATGGTAACCTTGACCACTCGCGCGACATGCGGCCTGGCGTTGTCATGGAGGAAAAGCACACCTTTGCGATTCACCAGTGCTGGCTCCTTCTGGCGCAATGCCTGTTGCACACGTTTCAATTGCTGCGAGTATAGGTTTCCAGTGACCATTTGCCCCGTTGGTAGCAGTTCATAATGAACCACTTGACGACCTGTCCACCAGACACAAAGCATAATCTTGCGTGGATGCATAGGCGGTCTTGCGGTGTGAGGGACTACTGTCCTCTTCAATGGCCACCTTCAGGACTCCGTCATTCAAGACCTGTGGTCGTCCACTGCGAGGCTCATCATGGAGAGACAAATCTCTCAACTTGAATTTTTGAAACCAACGCCTTGCAGTACATTCATCGACAGCACTATCCCTAAACCCTTGACATATGCGGTGACTTGATGCAGCTGCTGATAAGCCCACTTTGAAGTCATAAAGCAAACAGCCCTGAACAAGATCTCTAGACACTACCATCTTTCTCACAGCTGTCCGGCTTATAACTGATGGCTGGGCACAGTGCGCATGTTTTTTATAACGTCTGATGTTCCTATTTCCGGCTGTCCGAATATTGAAAACAATTGCTACACGCATCTCGTATATATTTCAACTTCATTCAATGACTAATCAAAAAATGGACAGAACTTTTTTGGTTACCTTGTATAAATTCTTGACAAAATCAAATAATTTGTGGTTTTATCAGTCCTAACCTGGCATCTCAACTTCAGCCACCTCCCCACCACCATAACGTGGCTCCTATGTGATTTTTCCATAAATATTTTCAGGACAATTGTTGTGATGAGATTTCATCTTTGGTACCTAAATTTTATGAATTTAAGTGTAGTACTAGATTGGCAGTTAGGTCTCATCATTTTACAGTTGAAATTACTAGCTGTTAATTTAAGGTCTATGCTAAAGCTTTCGTCTCTTACACTTTTCTCTTGTGAAAATCTCTTCTGGCTTCTTCCTTTCCAATCAAATTTGTATTTAAATTTTTGAAGATCAATGTTGTTATCTACTGTTTTCATATATCAGTAGAATATAATTATTTTATTTTTGTAGATTGCACATTAGATATATCATAAAATAAAACATTAAGAATACTTCAGTACAGAAAGATGCAGATATATAAACATAAAGTGACTAAACTATATGGCATTCATTTATTTTCTTTTAGGGAAGAATTAGTTTCCTATTTTGTTAGAAACTTCCATTTTTGATTTCATTAAATCCATTTCCTGAATCCCATTTTTTAAAGTACCTTGGAAAAAGAAATACAGAAAGCAATTTTAAATGCAAACCTCAACGATGATGACACCCAGTGTATAAAGCATGCATCGAAATATAGTTATTCTGCTTCATTTTAAGATTTTTAGCCTTAAAATTTGTTTAATCAAAACTACCAATGACATTTCATGATTAAATATGGATTATCTACAAAGTTTTTTTTAAGGTTTACCATAATCCTTTATAGTAGTGACTGGATTATTTTACATTTTAAGGATTATCAAAAGCCAGATCAGATAATGAAAATGGCAGAAGTTTGATTTAAATTTTACAGAGAAAGAGAGAGAAAAACCGGAAATAAATATATGGGAAGCATTAACAAAGAGTAATGCTAGAAAGGCTTCAATAGCATCAGGCAGAATAGAAAAACATTAAGTTATGGTAATAGCCTAGTAGATTAAAACGTTGGTTCATATATTTGGTGACATGGTGATTGAGTTCAATCCTTGGGCCAGGTAGTACAGACAGGCACGGTGGAAACAAGGTAAGCAGTAACTGAGCAGTACTAAATAAGAACAAGGTGAGGCATTCAACCCGTGTAAGTTAACAAAACTCCCTGAAGGTTATCCAGATTAATAGACTCCTGAAAAAGGCTGGAGGGGCCAACAGACAAAATGTTGTGATAATAATAAAGATGAAGACAATAGTTGAAATGTAAATAAACCTGGTTTAAGAGAGAAATGTGTTTGTAGTGTAGATTGCTTCTTTCATTGGTTATAAAAAGGTTGGTCAATGTATTTTCAAGAATTAATACTCCATAATGCACTGTTGCAATAATAGCATTGGGGAAGGCAAGAATCCATTTCTTCTGCCTGCTATAAACTAAATAGCAAAGTAGACTGGGTTTCTAGTGTTGGGTGGTAGTCAGTCAAGAAGGACAACTCTGAATTCAGTATCATTACAAGGTAACAGGAAACTAATCTTTCTTTTTCAATGTCATAGCAGTTCAGCTAAGAAACAGAATTACACACAGCCATAATTGCCTATGTCCTGAAATAGCATAAAAAAGACAGACTCCATATAAAAACAGAATTTTAGAAAATGAAAATAAATACATTTCAGTGTTTAGTTGATGTACAATTTGTAAACAAAATTTATTTAAATAGTTTAAAATTATCAAGAATTTTCAAAATGCAAATACATTTTTGTTGGACCAATCTCTATAATATGAGATGGTTTGTGATTTTGCTCAGTCATTGGATTTTAGGTTGAATTAAATAGGATTAAGTATTTCGAAAAAAATTATACACCTTTGTTGACACAGTGCATTATTAAGGCAGAAGAGATTGATATCATAGCAAAAGCAACTGGTGACAAATTTATACCAAAAATACTAAAAACAAAAAACAAACAATAAACAAGACAAACAAATAAAAAAACACACATGCACATCTGCTTTGACCTGACCTTATACCTCCTGTAGTACAATAGTTAGCAAATCTTTTTTTGTGAAATATTCATTAGTCTAATGAGTTTGATCCTCACTGAGTGTCCCACTTCTATGATTTTGTACTAAACCAAACAAAGCTTAGGCTAGCATAATTTAAAAGTAACTTTCATGTGTAGCCTTGTGTTAAACTTAGTAAATTTATTTCCTGCCATGTGAGGGGCATTCCACTTCAAATTGACTTGCATCTTACATCCCAATGATAGAGTACTTGTACTAACATCTAAACACCCCAGTTTAATACATCAGTCTCTTGATGATTCCAGATTGAAGCTAATTAAATTATAATTACAAATCAATATAATGATATATATATTTATATAATTGTAAACATATTAAAAAGTCATTGTCAAATTTCTTTTTTCTAGCATGCAAATGTTTCACAAATATGGCCATTTATAAGATAGCCAAAATTCATGTCTAGTTCAAGCTTTCAATTAATATGGGTAATTATCAGGGTGGGACGGGGGTCTAGCGAGTAAAGAAGACTTGCTGTATTTTCCCCACATTGGATTTAGGTTTAACAAAAGGGCAATACTTAAAGAATGCTTTTTATCTGAAGAATCAGCAATATTATTGGTCCTTTTCTGGAAGCTAGGTTTCAGTCAGTTGCCCACTGCCATAAAGTTGCCTCTCTGAGCCTTATTTATAAATACTTTCATGGTATTTGGACGAGCTCTTTGCTATGGTACGTAGACTTTATAAATTTAAGTACAGTGCTAAACTGGTGTCAAGATCAGCAATTTACAGTTGAGCTGGCTATATGGAGCCATAAATTCTATGCTAACAGTTTCTTTTCTTGCACTTCTTGCTCGTGGAACTCTTCCATGCTTTTCAGCCAGCTTTAATCTGCAAAAATTTAAATGCAATGTTAAATCATTATCTACTGTCCTCCTGATTACTCTTTTCTCTTCCCACTCATTACTAATGTTTGTTTCTAATTCCTTCATGCCCTGTAATCTCTTGCATGTTAGTGGCTGTATTGCCTTGACTGAAGTGTTACGAATTAAGAAAAACATGATACAATCTGCTGTTTAAAATATATTTTTCTTTTAACACCTTCCCCAGATTCATGTAAGTTGAAAGTTTTGATGACACATGAATTTTGCCTATTTTATACATGAACAGCCACACCTTGTGAAACATTCATTCGTTCACTCACTAGAAAAAAAAAAAAATTTAATTGACGTGTATGCATGCATAATATTTTTTGGTATGGATAAATCATCAGTTGATTATTAGTAGTTTTCCTTAAATACTAATTATGAAATTATAGGTTAGTGTTATATGATAGGTAATATGGTAACCATATTTTCATTCTTTGTTTTTGTTTTCAGCCTAAGGAAGTTTTTCCATACTTTTGTTAAAGCATCCAGAAGTAGTCTTCTTTTTTGGTTACTTTTATTTTCTTTTGCATCCATCTGATGAAAGAAACCACAAGAAACGTCCTTGAGCTAATTTCATTCACTTCTTAGCATTTAGATATGAACATGATATTTTTTCATCTACTTGTGCAGTCTCTTTAAACAATATGTCATTGGTAATTGCTCTTATGATCAAGTTAGAATGCTCAGTATCATACCAGTTTATGACATGATACCAAATCTTTAACCTCCACAAATAACATGGCTGAAAAAAAAAAAAAAAAATCATTTGGGTTTAGTTATGAAATTTAATTTGCGATGTCTTTGCTGATCTCTCTAATATCTAATTGTGGGGTGGGAATTGTGTTTGAAAAGTTAGGACTGAACTCTTTTCCACTTATGACAAATGCCAGAGTAGCAGTTGATTACATTTACTGAATCTATTTTACATTGTGCACCAGGTGCAGTTAAACTGACATTATTGATTTAACATGTGCAGCTACCCCCCCCCCCAACTGCAATAAACATGTGGAGGCAATGTAAAATATTTAAAAATTTTAGCACAAATGTAAACAGAAGCGTATTTGCTTTTTGCAAAATTAAAACCAAAAACTTGTTACCAGGAAATATTTTTTATTCTATGATTGTAACAGTTTAAATAAAATTATAAAACTTAGTTTTTCTCCTTGAAGTCAAATAAAAAGAAATATACAACAATAAAAAAATAAAAGTTCCAATTTTGCCCCCTCTGTGATGAGTTTTATTTAGAATTTTTTTTTTTTTTTTTTTTTTTTTTTTAATAACAATGGCCTTGATAAGCCTTTGGGTAAAATAAACCTTTTATTCAACCACATCAGAAATCATTTAATGATATGAAAGGGTTTTGAAATGGAAGCAGTTAGCAGGAAGGTCATGTGGGTTTAAAATATTAAAAGATGGCTTTTACTCTTAAATTATCCAAAAGGTTTACATGTGGAGGTCACCTTCTTAATATTGTACTATTCACTATAATGGCATATAAGACCCCCCTCCCCCTTTCCCATCAACTTTTCAAAAAAAAAAAGAAGAAAAAAAGAAGCTTGAAACAAAAAACATCCTCTTGGGTTTTATATGCAAAGTTAAGAAGATATTTGGGTTATACAGATGCTGCAGATTGCCAGTAAGCATAAGTAGCTTAGCTCTCTAATACTGTGAAATTAAGGGGGAGGTCATTATATGCCATCAAATTTGGTATTAAAATAGCATCATTGAAAACATTGTATTAATTCTTGGACAGTTGTGTTTTCCAGGAATTATCCCAGATAGAATAATAATAAAAAAAAAGTTGTAAAGGCCTGCCATGAAACTTGACCTTTCTACTGGATTTGCAAAGACAAGATAATAATAATAATAAATAAAAAAAAATCAAATCTTCACATGTAATGGACTAATGGCCAGTAACAAATATTTTAAACTCTCAACATTTCTAAAATATTGAATTAAAAACTATAAAATCACACTTGATTATTTTCTGAATGTTAGGGCCGTATAAAAAAGAGAATCGACAATAACATAAAATAAAATAATGTGGCCCATAATAGAACTCACGATCATAATCATGTGAAGCAAAAAGTAGTTAATAAGGCAAATGAAACAGGCAGCGATTAACAGGCTGTCAATGTGAATGTTAGCATTGATTAGAATATGTATTAGAACAATTAATTAAGAAGATTTAATAAAGAAATTGGACAGAAACCATTTAATGATACATTACTAGAAATAGAAAACCTCCCCTAAAGTCATGGAATGTGAAAAATGTTAATTCATTTTAGTTTTAAGTTCATTTTTAACTTCTGACTTAACCTTCTTTAAATGTTTTTCATATTACAAGTAATATTAATTAAATTTTTTTTTATTTTTATGAAATGAAGCATTGCCAACCATTATTAATTTCTCATTAGTATTTCTTGCGGAGTTTCTTGCCTGGAGTTTATTATTTGCAATCCACACTATATACCGACAGTTTGGGTAGATGCAATGAAAAGAGACTAAAGAGGAAAGAAATGCTAGTCAAAAATCTATAATGGTTGTTCATGTTTGCTGTTAAAATCTACCCCGATTTTATGATTGGTTACAAAATTCTTCAATCCATTTTGCTTCAAGAGCAATAATTGTTCAAAAACAAAGAAAAATAGTAAATATTTCCCCACATAGATTATAATTTCTGACTGACTGTTATACACAATGATGCTTTCAGACTAATATGCTTATCTTGGAGGATCTTGCTTGTTTTCATCACAACATTTCAAACACATGTATCATAGAATTGTAGCCCCACCTCAGCCATTGGTCATATTTGGTAAATGAAAAATTTAACTGGATCAACTAAAGGGTCCTGAAATTTATAGGATGCAGTAAAAATCCAAGGAAGGCATGAAGATACAATGGCCAAAATATGATAAAAAACATCAAGATGAAGATGCTAAACTGAAAAATGCATATAATAACAACATGGATAATAAGTAAATTTTTTGTTAGATAAGTCTAAATAAGCATTTCAAACATATTCATATATAAAACACACACAAGTTTCATTAAAGACGACTGATAAGACACTGAGATTAAGCTTTTTATTTAATTTTTCTTGTGTTCCTACAATGGTTTCCTTTTCTGAACACAAAGTGTGTAAAAACTGTCCCAAAATGACTGGATGACTCTTGTAACACCTGACTATAGATCAATTAGGACTCGGAAACCTACCAAACATCATTCATAATATACTAGTAGAAAATACAAGTACAATAGCCTTATCCACATGTAAAAAAAATAAAGTAATGGAAGCGCTAATAATGAAAAAGAAGCCAACACTCAATAACATTAACTATGAACATGTCCACAATGTGCTGACCATGTTTGGAAAATAAAACATTCCTATAACTTCAGATACATGCAAAAAAAAAAACACATTCAGTTAAAAAAGAATAAAAATTGTCTTTGATAATGCCTAAAAGAATATATGATATGATATGCAGAACTTTTGGACAGGTTTTACGCACTGTGTCCAGAAAAGAAATCACTTGTACAAACACAAAAAAATGAAATAAAAAAAACTTAATCACAATGTCTTGTCAGTCATCTTTAATGAAATTTGTATAAAAGAGGGATTGCTGGCCAAATACACAATTATAATCCAGAATATACAAGATATGTATAATATGGAGATATATTTAAATTATTCTATGATTAGTTTATCATTTGATGAGAGAAAATTATCCGGCTCATGTACAAGACAAAGAAAGATTTGTATGCTATGTTGGCTAATCTTATATTTCTATAATACAACATGACAATAATGGAGATAAAAATTACAATTTTAAATTCCATTAATGATTTCACTAAAATGTTTTTCTTGTATTTTACCAGTCAAATCTACCTTTGTTTAAAGCCTATTCATATGCCAAACACCATCATACTTATACACTTACCACAATACAATGCTGGTAAAATGCAAAATTCCTCAAATGTCAGCAATGATATTAATGATTACAAGCAAAGGTTTTTTTCTCCATTGGCTGGTGAAACAAATACTTGAAAAAAATACCTTGATTGGAAGGAGTTCATTTGGAGGTGGGGGCTTATAATGTAGGAAATAATAGTAATAATAATAATAATAATAATAACAATGATGGTAGCTCTGCCTTTTATTTAGTTGGTGTGATGAGCCACTGAACAATTTCTTGTCGAATGGCATCACTGTCTGGTTCTTTTTCTGCATGAAGCTGGTGCCGCAATTCTGGATAGATCTGAAATGGTTAAAATTATTAGGAATGAATATAATGAAAAAGCATGTCTAATTCAATTTGGCAAACTGATGAGCAACATAAAGTTATAAATTAATCTAGAGAATTTATATAAATAATCATATTTTTTATTTATCAGGAAGGTAATTCTCTGTCATCTTAAATTATTTTGGAATATTTTATTGAGCAAGACATGATAAATACAAACATTATTAAAGAAATGCTATATTTTTTTATAGGATTTCTTAACTTTCTAGTGTAAAAATAAACAAAATCTTACACTCTTCATGTCAGGTCCATAAAACGACATTTGTATAGAAAAGTTAGTCAAGCATGTCACAGGAGTCTTAAAAAGCTATATTAACACAAAGTTCATAAAATTTTTTTCTTTTGAGATAGTTGTCATTTTTGTGAATATAGTGGGATATCAAAACTGAAACAATGTGAAAAGCAAGTGATAGAGACAATGTCTAAAACAGTAGATATAAATATTTACAGAGTTTGATATGTTATTGTGTTCATATAAAATACATAAATATGAAATTAATTATACTGTCACTTTGTAGTGTTCATAAAAAATAAAAATTAATTACAGTGTCAAAAATAATTATAATTAATTCGCTCTTTCTAAACCAATGAGAATCAACCTTACTTTTCTCCCACACACACACACACACACACACACAAACAAAAAAAACATGTGACATTCTCACTATTGCACAGGCTGTCAACATGTGTGTCAATTAAAATGTTGACTCCTTTTCCTTTTCAGGTCATATAGTAGCATTTATCAGTTGGCACACAACAAAAAATAGAGGTAAGAAAATCCCAGACACTTCTTGTATTTTCTGACTAAATTTTCTGGACACTCTTTACACACATCTATAAGAAAAAGCTCACAAGAAAACTGTACTTATTCTATCTGATTTAATCTGCATTTGACCCCAAACTTACAATTTTACTCAGTATTACTACCCCTCATGTCTCCAGCACCACATAACAACCAGATAATAAATACGTCTTTTGTTGTTTCCATGTCTTGCTGTTTCTCTTTTTACAAGTATTCTTTGTATGTACATATGGTATATAGAGATGAAGTAAAGGCCAAATTTACTGTCTATAGTGCCATTTATTGTTGACTCCATTTGGTTACAGTGTTTAAAATGGTTGACTATCATCATAGTTCTTTTTTGTGATTTGAGAGTTCATACATGGTTGCTGTGTTCCTTCTGGTTGACGGAAACTAATTCATTGCATTCATCCTTTCTTCTTCTTTCTCTTCTGGAGTTGTACATCAGATCAAACTCACAGCCAATGAATCACCAACCCTTGCATCTTGAATTGCTCGAATCAAGTTCCTTCTCCACTGCGGCGTCTTGTACGTGGTTTTTCTTCTTTTTATTGGGCTGACACATCCGGGTTTCGCCATTTGATTTTTGGCAGGGCGTGTTGTCATTGGCTGATTTTTTTATGACATTCACTGACCCACATAAACTAAGTTCGGGTTCATGTCCATTACCGAGGATAGGAACAATAGAAGGAAGGAAAGGAAATATATGGAAGAGGGGGAGAGACAGTTTTCTTTGTCACTCACTTAGTAAAGAGGAAAGTGTATATTTTTGTATCATGTTATTACTACCTAATCCTACTACATACAAATGTAAGGGGGTTTATAATTATTTATTCATAGTTAGAAGTCCCCTGCAGTATAAGGCAAGTGTAGAAGATAAAACTCTTCACATTGGATTTATCAAATGAGATTTGAAAGGGTTACTGTCAAGCAGGTATTCCATTTATAATTACTTAATATGACAAAAGACCAACTTTCACTTGGATGTTAATGATTTAACTCAAATCTCCTTTACTGTCTCAAATTCTTTTCAATAAGATTTCATTGTTAAATTTAGATTGCCAGTAATAGTCTCTTGCTTTAGCTAAATTTCTCAGTAATACTGAAAAAGTTTGATAGCAGAATTTTATAAAGGATGATTCGTAAATTATGTAGAGAAACTATAATAATCTGTAGACTAACATTTTTTTTTAATGGTGACAGTAAATTAAAATATTTTTTATGTGTTGTTTGGAAATTTATAAATGGCCATAAGAATTCTTAATAGTAACAATTCTATGATGATCTTGTTTTAATATTTGTGGTGCACTTGATGCATTACAAAGGTTTTCAAATGAGTGAAAAGATCAACCAATGTCCTTTAAACTAAAATGGAGAAAAAGTGGCAAAATATAAACAGTGGATTCAAATTGAAAAATTAAAACTACAAATCTCATGATCACAGTCAATAAGTTATTAGAATTAAATGTTCAAAGTTGCTTGGATCATAAAACCAATTATAATATTTTTAAAATGACTAAGTGACATTCAACTAGCTTTTCATGACACACAATGTACAGGTCAGCGCCATTAAGCCATGCACTAATAAACCACAATGCACGATGGACTCTCAAATTTTTTGTCACGTTCATATTAGAATCAATCATCAGTGGATTCAATTTGAAAAAAATTCAAACTCGATTGTGACACTTTATAAAGTCTGGTTTTTTCTGTATAATCTTTTATTTTAATAAATTCATTAAATTGAGTTTTAATACCTTCAGTATATCCGTATTTTCTCAGGCAATTATTATTGTTTAGTTTTTGACATTTCACACTCATGATTGTGTAGTGTTTTGAATTAGCACTTTGTGGACATTTTAAGTGTGAAATATGCAGCTTACAAACTTTATCCTAAATTAAAAATTTCATATATTTACTCAACGGGATTTGCTTTAATACCGATAATGTACTTTTCCAAATAATTTATATAATCTGCAGAAAAGAACCATTTTAAATCATGTTTTATGGATTATTAATGGAGGCTGCCATTGCAGCGAAATAACACCTTTCAACACTTTCAAAAAGTTACAAAAAGTCCATAAATCTTCTCACATTAAATTTTTTTATAAATACACGCAAAAATTAAAGTTTTGCACAGTGTCTCTCTAGATATCATAATGATCGCAACATTTTTATAGCTAGATCATCATGAAACATAAACACACCTCAGTGTTCAACAAAAGCTAAACATTGTTGAAAGCATATGAAATGGCACAGCTTGCAACAAAGTCTCTAATGAGATGGGTGTACCAGAATCTACATTGAGAGGTTGGATCAAAAATGAAAAAAAGCTACAAAGTTTTTTTTAGATGAACTAGACAAAGGAAGTTTGAAGCGGAAAAGGGCCAGAACTGCCAGGGATGCTGATCTGGACAAGGCAACATTTAACATGTTCTGTGAAGCTAGAAATAATGGGATACCCATGTCAGGGCCCATTATACAAGCCCAGACCGAGAAAATACATCACCAACTTCATGGTGAAAATGCAGATCCTGAATTCAGCATATCTAGTGGATGCTTGAGAAGATGAAAGCAGCATCATGGCACAGGTAGGAAAAAGCGGTGAAGCAAGGTTGGCAGACACAACACAAGCCGAATTGGTCATAACAAGATTTCAAAATTTCATGCAAGTGCAGCAACTACATCCTGAGATGATATATAATGCAGATGAGACAGTCCTTTATTATTGTATCCTACCAGAAAAGACACTTGAAGTAAAGAATGACAATACAAGTAGAGAAGGCTTCAAGTGTATGAAAGAAAGACTGATGCTCCTTTTCTGCTGCAACATGGTGGGAAGCCACATCAGTAAGTTTTGATCTCCAAGATGTTTTCGGCATGTGAATTTGAAGCAGTTACCAGTATTCTACAACAACAAAAACACCTGGATGACATCAGCCACTTTTGAAGACTAGTTTAAACAAGACTTTGTTGCAGCAGTCTGCCAGCATCTAAGAAGTTTGAGGTTAGAAGAGTAAGCCTGCTTGCTGTTAGATAACTTCCCAGTGCACCCATCTGCTGAGGGCCTGAGATCCAGAGACAGGAAGATCTTTGTTTACTATCTGCCAAAGAATACATCATCAAAGATACAGCAACTTGACCAGAGGATTATCACCACATTCAAGTCCAACTATAGACATGAGTTGATAAAGGCACTGATAGAGGAAGACACCATAGTCCCAGAGTATCTGAAGAACTTGAACATTAAAGAAGCTATGTATCTTTGTGGTGTAGCCTGGAAAGAGCGTGTGATTAGATGTTGGGATAAGGCACTGGGATCAACAGGAGTAGATGAAGCCCAGAGTGTGAATTTCAAGGCTTTACAGATGAAGAAGTGAAGGCAGCTGAAGACAAGCTTCCTAAGGCTGTGATGGAAACTGCACAAGTTTGTAAAATCCTCTCAGCCTGGTTGACTACTGATGACTATGTCCCCATTGCTGGGTCTCTACTGGCAGAAGAATAAGATAAAGAAGAGGTAGAAGAGGTTAGAGCCAGTTACCAGTCCACCCAAGTCAACAGTCAAGCTTGTAGAATGTCTGCAGTACAGCCTGGGATTTTATGAGAGTGTTGGTGATTCAGTAATGGCTTTACAACTACAGACTATGTTCAGAGATGCCAAGAAAAGAGAAAACAACAACAAGCAAATCTCCATTACTGACTTTCTTAAACAAAGTATTATTATGAACTTTATTTTTATTTTCTATTACATACATGTAAATTTATTAAAAATGATGTTTCGTATTAATTTCATAAAATTTGTATTGTATCATTACATTGTATAGAAACCTGTGCTTGTATGTAGATGTTGCTACATTGTATTGTTATATTATTTTTATTAATACATTACAATACAATGTATTGTAATGTTTTTATTCAAAATCTTAATAAAACTATAAAAAAATGAATTATTTTTTCTTGTTAAAATGTTAAAATCTTGTGCGTACAAGATTCCCGCCATCTTTTGCTGTCATCGATGATGGATCCATTAACATGGCGCTTTATAATTGGAATCATTTTAGGCTGCCGTCTTTCAGATTTATTCACATTGGCGCAGATTTTTATGTGAAATTAAAGGATAGTTTTAATAAATGTTTTTCAAAATTGCCAATATTCAATTCTTAGTATTGAATATGCATTTTGCATGCTTAGCCACTGTGTTACCCATTTTCGCGGATAACTCCATGGGCTTGACAAGCTTTGTTTTGGTGGCCTAAGCTGGCAGTCCTGACATTGCAGCTCACTTTTGATCTAAACCGCGGATAGAAGTTTTGAACCCCAACTACTGTGATTTATTGGTGCTGCCCTGTATATTTAATTTGGACAATTAATGATGAAAAACTTAAACCAAAAGAAATTATATTGCAATCAATTTTTCTTCATGTTTATACAATAACATTCTTGTATTCATATTAATAAATGGCCTGTACATAAACATCTTTTTTTTTCTATCTTTCAAAATGTTTTATATTTTCTTTATACAAGAATTTCAGAATGTTTGTCACTCTCTCAGAAAGCAAACATTTACAAACATAGGTAGCCAAGATTCTTTTCACAAGGCACCTAAACAAAACTGTGTGTAGGTTAGTTATGAGTAAGTAAATTAGGTCTCATAGGAACTGAAACAATACCTTCTATATTAAGCCCCACACTTTAAAAAATAAGGGTGATATTTTATTAATTAAACTTAAGAGGTAGATTTTAAAAAAGGGGGTTGAGGTAGTATACAGCAATAGCAGTGTCAAGAGAAAAACTTGAATGTTTCTAATTTTTTCAAGTCCAAAAGTTAAACATTGTTCGTATTTTTGGAAAAACCGATCAAATCTGTAAAAATTCTAAGAAGCATCTACAGAATTTTTTTAAAGACAGTTCCTTCCTTTTTGATAAGAAACTTTGTTTTCTACAGTAAGGTTTACTCTGTACAAGGCCCAAGGGCCACTTGTGGTAGAGTGTTACGCTAAGGGGTAGTTTATATGGATAGGAGGGGAACATAACAATTAACTTTAGACATGAGCAGGTTCAGATTGTAGTGATCGGGGAAACATACTCTTGGGAGTCTATTCCTTAGAGCAGTGGTTTGCAGGAAGAAGCTGCTCGAGTGGGACTTATTTCTCACCGATGGAATGTGGGTGGTTTGCTACAATGTAAGTGGCATGATGGGTCCTAGCTGTGAAGGTTATACCTGATGAAACCAAATGTTTGTCCAAGCACTTTCCATGGAAGTAGCGATAGAGCAGTGAAAGGATTGCCAAATCCTGCCTGTGAGAGAGGTTGGTGGGTGGAAAATCTTCACCCACAAGGATTTTGAGATGCTTTTGAACTCTTGATAGAAAGTGTGCCTTTATTGACTCTTTTATGGAAAAAAGAAAAATTTTTGAAAACGTTCTTTTATTTCTTTTTAATCCTTTATATACACCCTTTGCTTTTGTTTTAATTCTTTATTTTTTTTATCATAAACATCACTATGAGTTTATTATGAAGTATATACTGAGTCTGTTTTAATCAATGCCTCTGTTGAAGCCTGAAAATAGCCTTTTATACATAAAAGGCCATTAGATCAAAATGTTTCTCCTTGTCAGCTATAAAGATGATATCTTTTATTTGAACTTTAAACTATTGTTTTGATTAATTAGTCAATGTTTACAGGTTACAATAAAAAACCTAACCTAACTGCTAAGAAGGATTTCAACAAATCCTTTTTAGCCAATGTCAGCTTGACTATTTTCCGACCTAGAAAACAAGCTTACCTTTAAAGTTTTATCCTGACTTGAAGCTTTTTCATGCAAAATCTTTGAATGTTCAGGTGGAACAATGATGTCTTCTTGTCCATGCAGGATTAACATTGGACAATTGATTTTGGGAAGATTTACTTGAAGATCAGAAAGGGCTTCAATAAAGGTTTTTAAAAATCTGAAGCAAAAAAATGAGAAAATATTTACTTGTTATTAACAAGAACATTCTGAGTAAAATTCTTCATTCTTTTGGAGTGATCTCATTTTTGCTAAATGAAATCATTGTAATATGTATTCTTGAAATCATTTTGAGACATTCTAGCATGGGATATAACAGTGCTTCCAAAAAATTTAATCATTAACAAAACGAAGATGCATTAATAAATTTGGTCACAAAATATTTGTTATTATTCTGAAATTGTCAGGAAAATGCCATAAGAGACACAGTAAGTTTACAAATCTTATAAGTTTATGAAAGCTCAAGCCTGATATGCAAAATTTAATATATTTTGTAAGAAAGAAGAAAAAAGTCAAGGAAAGATCAGATGTAAAAGTTTCAAATTGAATATTCCAGTCAATTTCCTAAATAATTGTGTACAATTTGATGAACACAGCCAATGGCTTCATTTTGATAGTTTTTCACACAGATTTTCTTCTTAGACAATGAGCAGGAATTTAAAAAAAGAGCTTTTATGCAGGAGTTGGTGCTGATGAATTAACAAATTTATTTAGGATTAAGCATATTAAAAGCTTATTCCATTATACTATCATTTCAAGCATAGATTTCTTTCAAAAATTCTCCTCCAAAACACATTCTGATTCTTATACCCTCTAATGGTTGAGGGACAAGATTAAAACATAAATTGTCATTTGGCACTCTCATCCCATGATGACTCTAGAAATTTTGGCTTGGTTTTGTTGATTTGGTTTGGTATTTAATGCGAAATGTAAATATTTTGAATGCAATTACATGCCTTCAACTACAGATAAAATGTATTGTTGGTCATTTTGTTATAAATATGTATTTTTATAGATTCTCAGTGTCTTGCTTTCATTTGGGGGTTCACTATTAGCTAGGACCCTAGCAGATACTACCACTCCTAGTCAGGGTGGACCAGGAAACAACAGCAATTAAGAGGTGGTCCCATGCTCCTCAAAACCTCCAATCTCCTGATCAGAGGCCTTGCTGATGTAGTTTCATTGTCATACCCAGGACTAGTTAATTAAATTTCATAATTCATAATCACATATAATTATAAATCAAAATAATGTTAAAATATATAGAGGAATCATCAATTGAATATTATTAGTTTTTTTCCTGAATATTCCTTGCCAACTTATAGCTACATATTAAATGTAGAAAATATATAATAAGTATAAGTTTTAATCCAGTTAAGTAATTAAAAAATACTTTTCGTGCATGAATATTATTTGTTATGGCTGATTTTTGTTCTTTTCCTATTGCTTCTCATTTTTACCACAATTCTGAATATTCCTCACCTGAAGAAAAAAAAGAAGAAAAAAAACAAGATGGTTCTCCTTTGAGAAATTGCCCAGCCTGCATTTATATCCTTTCCCTCATTCCCACTATTTCCAGTAGTGACCCCTCACTTCTTACACCCACTTTTTTCCTCAAACCTTTATAGTTCCCTTTTTACAGTGCATAAACATAATTACTTAGAATATGACTAATCAAGCGCACAATAAAATGAGGAAGCTGAATGGCTAAAAAAATGAACCAATCACAGTTCCCCTAAGGGCCATGTAACCCTGGCTATATAAATGCCAAATTCAAAGGCCCATCCTCTTTTTCATCCGCCATGTTACTGAGGCAGCATGAAGCAATGATACTCCTTCACAACAAGCCTGGTCAGTGGTTACCAAGTTACAGAAGGATGGGGACCAGCAGCCTGAAGATAAATTACTACTACCTAATGAAACTAGCTGAGAACTGAAAGGAACTTTTTCAACAAGGACTGTTGACAAGATAACTAAGCTAAGTCTGCAGACACATATTGTCAGCAACCACTTTTTCTTAAAATTTTTCTGTTTGGATTAAATAAATTTAAATAGTACAGGTTGTTGTGTTTCTTTCTCTTCAATACTTGTCACCAAGTTTGTTTGAGCACACAAGTACTTACTTCTAACCATTCATAAACTTGGGGTTGTAACCTGGTGTAATATAGTGGATATAATCACTACATAACTATCTTTGCAAAATCTTGAAAGAAAAAAGTATTTTTAAAGGAAGTACAACAAATATAAATGATTGGCCAGCCACTGATTCAGGTTTTGTTAATTGGTGACAAATATTTGCTCAGGGTTTATGAAAAATACATTTTTTTTCTATTTTATTTATAAAAATCAAATCTTACCCTGCTTTCATGAATCCATGATAGGTGAGAGGATCAGTCTTAATTAAAGCAATCTGGACAAAGAAAAACAAAAGAGAATCAATTAAAAAGACAGAATGTTTATTCTAATTCAGATTATAAATATAAACATGTATCATTTTTTTTTGTTTCACCTCAAGCAAGGCAATAAAGCCGCTAAGATTCAAGGAGTTAATGAGTGTGAAAGGGTTCAAGAAAAAATATTGATGAGAGATGAAAATAAAAGCACAAAAATTAAGTCGACAAAAGATGATGATTGACATTGCATTTAAAGTTTTGAAGATCACAGTTGATTGGAAAGCAAGAAGCTGGAAGAGGGTTCCACGAGTGAGAAATGCAAGGAGAGGAACAGTTAGCATTAAACTTATAGTTACAACTAACAATTTTAACAAATGATGAGAACCAGCTGCCAATCTAGTACTGTGCTTAAATTTGTAAAGTCGAGGTATCAAAAAGGAAAGCTCATCAGAATAATTACCATGAAAATATTTATGGAAAAGGCACAGGGAAATTACGCTACAGTGGTGGGGAAAGTGACTGAAACAGAGACGTCAAGTCATGGCTGATAATATTGCAAATCCTTTGGATTTTATCAAGAATGAATCTCTGAATATATGGCAGCAGTACTAGACCAGATGTAGCAGAAATATCAGAGTCACAGATGAATGGTAGACTTTTAAAGGCTTAAGATAGATTCTGACAATAAAAAATTGTCTAGCCGAACACTGTGAACCAGCATTCCTAGCAGCAGACCTAGCAATTGATACAGTATAATGGCTCCACTTCATGTCAGTGGAAAACTTTAACCTGAGAAGGTGCAATGAGTCACTCTACTGGGGGTAGCATAGTTGATAGCTGAATTTTGATCTTAAATTTTCACTGTTTAAGGTTTAAGTTTGATTTTAGTGATTAGTATTCACTTCTGAATTAAGTGCATTGACAAAGGAGATTATTTTGAAAAAATAAATATTAAGCTCCATACTTATTGATGTATCTATGTAAAAACACAGAAATATCAAAATTTCAATTAAATGAAAATTAAAACAATGTTATTAAGTATCATTAAATATCACCAGTAGGCACATCTGATTTGCCCTGTCATGGTTGAATAAATGGATAATAGCCTTTTGCTTAGTTATTGGGAGAGTGGTTTGCCCAAGTGCTTATTTATCCATTCTCATTTTCTTTAACCAATGAAAGATGCTAGTGACAAAACATTGTTGATTATATGTTGATTGGAAAGAATAGGGAGAAGTAGATTCATGCCTTTTTCAAGAGTATGAGAATGAATATAAGTGGTTTCAACTTAAATTTGAACTTTGATTCTATTTTCTGTGGGTAAGTCGTTGATTTGGGATGTGACCTGTGCTGATACATTTTCAGCCGGTAATTTGTTCAGGTCTGCGGTTGAGCCGGGGTTCGTTGCCCGAGACGCAGAGATAAAAAAAATAGCTAAATATTCTTCTCTTGCTGATAGATTTTTTTTTACTCCTGTAGCAGTGGAGACTTCAGGGGTTATTGGTCCTCGTTCGATGGTGTTCCTTTGGAGGATTGGCGCGATTGCGTCTCAATTAAGGAACGAGCCTTGCGAAACGGAGTGGCTCTTGCAGCGTGTCTCACTGGCGACAGTTCGAGGTAATGCTTTCTCCATCATAGCGGCTGGCAGAGGATAGAAAAAATTGTTTATAGTTACGTTGTTCTGGAATTGTCATCATTGGCCGACTGAACTTGCTTTGTTTCAATTATTGTTTCCCTTAGATTGAACTTACCATTTCTTTTTATACTATAATGTATTTCAGTGTTATCCAATAAATCTTTGATTTATTTTTTCTATGATGGTCACCACTGTATCCCCCAAGACGTTCCAAATTCACCATTACAATAATACATCAACAGACAACGGAATGCACAATCAAACCAGAACAGTTTGTAAGCAATACCAGACAACTCTGTAACTTGTTAAGTCACTAAATAAGAGATAAATATTCTATTATCAGCATTTCATGGTTTTTTCTCTTGAAAATCATTCTTTATTTTGAGTGAATGCAGACTATATAGGATTATTCAGTTTCAAATTACCTGGATTGCTTTTGCATTATTTAATATATTTTAACTTACGTCTGGCTATAATGCACAGTTTCAAGTATTTCAAGGTTACGAAAATATACAAATTAAAATGTTAGTTTTATATAGATAAACTAAGTGCAGCTAATTTTATCAGTGCTTAGAAACTGTCAAAGCATATATGGTTTTGTTCTGTAGAACAAAATGATTTTATGAGGATTCTATGTCACATGACATTGTAATTCAAAGATAAAGCAAAAGAGCATGAGTAATTATAGTAAGGTGTAAATTGATGATCCAAATGAAAAATTATATGAAAATATATAACAGGATGCCTACAAGTGACTGAGGACCAGTGATAGATTTGTTTTTTTATAACTTACCAATCTTTTGTGGCTTATTTAAATCCAAAACACATTTTGGAATGTAAGAATTCTTTTTGAATCTGAATACTGCATTAACAATTTCTTAAGAATAACAATAATTTTCGCAGATATAAGTTCCACTATTTAACCCACAGCTTGAGGAAGAAATGGATTCATAGTTTTCCCAAAGTTATTTGCACGTAAGTGAATGTAATGAACACAATTGGAATTTGATGAGGACGAAATTACTGAGTTTGTGAGAAACTTGATTAAGAAGGAGGGAGAAAAAAGAAGCTTCTTGGTAATTGTGCTTGAATTTTTTTAGACTAAATATTTACTTTATTTTGTAAGAGACAGAATTCAAAATAACTTGACCATTGTAAAAAAAACAGTCAGCTGAGCAGTTCATGAAAACAGACAATTACTTCATGGTCCACAATCTTCCATAGATCTCTTATCAGTTGTAGTATACTTTTTCACACACTTTCTATTTGCCATGCATGAAAGACATTGGATTTAAAGGTTGACATGGTCCATTAATTATTGTTTTTTGATGGTGCTTAGGAGGCTTTGGTTATTTATAGAATTTGGAAGCATGTTATAAATAATTTGTCTTATTTGGTTTCCATGTAACTTCAGACAACCTCAAGATGGCAGTTTAATGTGCTTTTGATATTCTCAATAAAATGGTTGTCTTAATAAGGTATTTTCTTGTGTGCCTATTTCATTACCAAATATGACACACAGTCAAGGTTTAAAGTGGGTTAAAGTGGGCTTAATATTTTTTTGTCCAAATAAATCTATTTTGGCATTTGCAGAATGGCCCATATTGATTTGTATTGGAAACAGAGAGACAGGTGTTATGATAGGGATAAAAAATAAACAAGTTGAGAAAGAGAGACGGGGCTTGGACTATACTGACAGAAGCTACTTACTCTGATATTGAAAATTTTACAAATAAATAGAAAACCTCAATATACTTGATTATGCCATCAACAACAAAAAAGTACAAAAAAAGAAAAAAATGCTACAATTCTTCAGAAAATAAAATTGCTTATTTTAAGGACAAAACTGTAATCAATTGGTTCAATCAATACCTGTTGTTCATTCCAAGTGAGCATGTTTTCGTTGACTTTAACAAAAATTGGAAAATCAGGGAAGAGGGTACCCAGAAATTTCACTAAAGACCGCTGAAAGAACAAAGAACAGAGAAATATTCAGTTTGGTTATAAAAAGAATTGGGAGCAGGTGGGTCCTATGTAAAAGTCAGTCATCAACTTTTGATACAGAGAATAAAAGTGAAACCCCAGGCTAGAATCAAAACTCACTTTATAAACATTAAAAGGAGTTTTGTACAGATTTCGTGGAAAAAGTAGACTTTTGATTGGTCAGCTAGTAAAATGATTTAAGCTTTCTTTTTATTGTGCACTGCCCTCCAAAAGTTTAAGATCACTTACAAAATTAAGTTTCAAAGCAAACTTTTATGTTCAATTTTATAAATATAGATAGTTTTGGGGTAAAATTACACAAAATAACACATTGCAAAAGGTTTGTGTACATTCAGTATGAAATAACATTTTTTTTTATTGCAGTACCTCATTTACCTGGCACTCTGAAGTGACGAGGCTGACTCTAAATTGTTTTAGAGCCCTCTATTTTGCAACAATGGAGTCCAGAGTCATTATTGGCACTCCTTATGCATTGTCAGATGAGGAGACACCACTAAATGTGTTTCATAATTGGTATTATGTGTTTCAGGTTCAATTATTAAAAATATTAATAATAATTTCAATTTTGCAGATTCAATCTTAATATGGGCAAGAGGTGTAATTTATCACCTGAGAAGAGGGTAAATCATAACATTATATTATGAAAGCTATAGTTTCCAAGATATAGGCGAAAATGCTAAAGTTTCATACACTGCAGTTTGCTCTGTTATTGTAAGAAATGCGGAAATAGGCAAAAATAATGGCAGACAGCAGTCAGGTCAGCCAAAATCCACTTCCAAATCACAAGTTCAGGAATTTGACAGTCCCTCAAATTGCACAAGTAAGTTACTAAGTGTTTCTGCATCATCAGTTAGGAGAAGACACACTGCAGCGGTCCGAAAGGGCCGTTGTGCTGCCAGGAAACCACTGCTTAGACTGGTGAATAAACATAAGTGACTCATATGGGTGAAAAAACATCAAAACTGAATTCTTGATCAATGGAAACAAGTCCTCTGGACGGCTGAATCCAAGTTTGAGATCTTTGGATCTTGAAGGCGAGTGTATGTGAGGTGAAGAACTAGTGAATGAATGATTACTGCCTGTGATGTGCCAACTGTAAAACATGGTGGAGGAAATGTGATGATCTGCGGCTGTTTTGCAGGCAATACAGTTGGCAATATTTATTGGGTGCCGGGAATATTGAATCAACATGAATATCATTCTATCCTACAGTGTCATGCCATTCCATCTGGGATGCGGCTGATTGGCGGATACATTTGTTCTTATGCAAGATAATGACCTGAAACATACCTCTAAGCTATGTAAAAACAATTTGCAGAAGAAAATAAGTTGGCTGTCATGGACTGACCACTCCCAATCACCT
Organism: Acanthosepion esculentum; assembly: GCA_964036315.1. Classification (NCBI taxonomy): domain Eukaryota; kingdom Metazoa; phylum Mollusca; class Cephalopoda; order Sepiida; family Sepiidae; genus Acanthosepion; species Acanthosepion esculentum. Next base: position 65,871,916 of record OZ038485.1, read on the forward strand.
GACTGTAACCCCATCAAATTAATATGGGATGAATTGGACAGCAGAGTCAAAAAGCAACAACCAAGTAGTGCAGAAACCTTGTGGACATTATTAAAAGAGGAATGGCAAAAACATTACAAGTGAATATTTACTTTCATTGGTTGAAAGAATGCCGGAGGCTGGATATTTTGATGAATCTCATATTTTGTAGTTTTCATATTTTTGTTTTGTTACAGAGTAAAAATATGTTACATAATAAATGTAATTATACATTTAATAAAAATGTACCTAAAAACTCATTTCCTTTCTATAGAGATTTTTTTGAAAAAAATGTTAGGTGATTTTGAACTTTTGGACGGTTGTGTATCAATTTGAAAACAAAGCATTTAACTGCATATAATGGGAGCCTTATAGTGGTGTGGGGCTTAGGAATTAAAATGAACAGTTGATTTATCCATGCCAAAAAGATTAATGGACGATGATAATGATGAGGAAATACACAGGTAATTTTAACAAAACAAGATAAGGAATTTATTCATGAATTTACATGCTTGAAGTAGTGTCAGTAGTTCATTTCAGGAAAATAAATCAGAATTCTTAAACTATGTTGATTTAATGTATTGTCCTGAAGAAGAAATGTTCATACAACATATTAGATGATCTGACGCAAAATAATATTCAAAACATTTAAATCAAAAGTAAGAGAGTTCATTGCTCACCAAATGGATATATGGTTGCAAAGGTTGAAAAATAGATGAAGAAAGATAGTTTGAAATATTTAACATTCTTGGATTGTTGAGAGAAAATTCTTTGAAGTCCCACATGCTGGTTAGAAGCCAATAATATAATTAGCAAATAATTTACACACTGTCAAGAACTTCAATGCAGGTCACGAGAAACTGAAACAATACTTCTCACATGACTTCAGACTCTTATTAATTTTTCTCATTTTATATCAAAAGGAATTTGGCACAGGCTCGCAAATTTTCTTTTCTTCTTGACTGTCCAGCTAATTTCTATAAAGGCAAGGTTTTCATTAGTCCAAAGTATATTTCACATAGGCTCTTTTCTTCTTCCTTAACCCTCCAAATTTGAACGGAGTGGGTGAAGGGAGTTATTATTTTGCACTAATTACATCTAATTCCTCTCTAAGCATCTTGAGTTGAGACAACTGGTTGCTTATGTTAACCACATAATCAATGTCTCTTGCTCACACACAAAATACTATCCAGAAGTTCTTTGAATTTGATCTTTAAAACAATAAAAAAATTTTACACTAATGCCTAGTTTCTACTATTTCCTTCAAAATAGTACTTTTATGATACTGAAAACTGTGTCAGTTTACGGCTAACAAAGAGTAGTAGAACAAAAGCTATATTACAATATTCAAACTGACTGAACCTTTGGGTAGCCCCATGTAAGAGAATGAGAAATCATTATATGCTAGAGTTACACATTCATATTAAAGAAAAAAATGTTTTCTAAATACATTTATTGGAGTAACTTTGTTTTGAAACCTTTTAAGTAGGTGTGCCCCTAAACAAGTATGTTGCTAACAACTGAATTTTGTAATTGTATCTGAAGGGAACAAGTATTTGAAGTGTTTATTCTAAAAATATATAGGCTCATTAGGTTTTATGACAAAGCATTTGCTCTGTATTAGAAATGATTGTAACTATGGTAACAACTTGTGCATTTAGCTCGGTAATAAAGCATACATATGGAGATGTAAGTTTAGAATCTAAAAAAGAATTACAAGTAAAAATTAGAAAGTAAATTCATGCTTGTCTGATTTTCTTTGTATCTTAAAGAAGAGACAAAGGGAGAACAAAAAACAAAAAAAAATTAAAATCCTGAGATGTCTAAAAAGAGTATTTTAATGATTAAACATCAATACTGATTCTGGGAAATTAAGAACCTTTTAGAACCACTCATGTCTATTTCAGACCAATAAGAAATGTCTAAAACATTTGTTTATTTTTGTAATAATTTAGTATTTAAACAGACTATGAATATAGCATACCTTAAAACTATATTTTTATCATATATATATATATATATATATATATATATATATATTATTCAACTTACCACACAAAAATTGTTCACCTCTTTAAATGGAATGACACATGGACCAATAAGAACCATTTTGCTTATTAAATCAGGCTTTTTGAGGCTGATTCTCAAAGCAATGCAACCTCCCTGAAAAAAAAGAAAAAGTAAAGCAAATGCAAACCGGTTTTGAATATGATTAAGTCAGCATTTATTTGTTATTTAAATATGCATCTTATCTTTGTTATTAAATACTAAGTATTTTTCTAACTCTTTTTGGTTAAAAGCCTTGAATTTATTTTGTCATTTTATTTTTGGTGAAACTGGCAAGAAATGGTTATAATTTTGTCTGTTTTGGGATTGAACTCACAATTACTATGTCACCAAATTCATGAAGCAATGCTTCAATCCACTAGGCCAATGGGCTGTGGAACAAAAACAATCCACCCACAATAGATTAAATAAAGGGTCCAATTCAAAATTCTCTGAAGTTTACCCAGATTGACAGACATTGAAAGAAGTCCAGAGAGCACAATGACAAAATGACATGGTAACTAACAACAACAAAAATGAGGACAATAGTCCAAATAGAAATATTGTAAATTCCTGATTTTATCATTACAAATGGAGTAAAATTAATGGTGGATTTGTAAAAGATTTTGACAGCAGGCAGAAATTGGTTAGATTCTGAGGTCTTTGGTTGCATACCATATGGTCCCTATGTAAAAACTGACACTATTTTATTGAGTTGATGATATTAATTTGGAAATTTGCCATTCGGTTGTGTATTCAGTGCTTTGAATTCTTCACTTGATTTCATTTATATAAAAAATATGTTGCAAAGCAGAGAAGAAGGCAGGTTCAATAATATAAGATAAAAGTTGACTCTCTTAACTGGGTAATGGCATGAATTGTTTTGCTCCTTACCATAGAATGTCCAATGATGAAAACTGGAATGCCTGGGAATTTATTTTTCACCATGTTGATATGTTGGATTATATCACGAGCAAAATAATCAAAATGCAACACATTAACCTCTTCTCCCTCACTTTGACCATGGCCCACTGTAAAGGCAAGGAAAAAAATAGTTATCAAAACAGATGACAGAAATGGCAGTTGAGTAAATTCAATGTTTAAACCCACATTCAAACCAGGATTTTGAGAGTGTCAGAAATTGATTTCTCACATAAAATATTCAATATCCGTGATATAAATATCTCTTTTTGTAATCAATTTTGTTCCATGTTTATATATATATATATATATATATATATATATATATAAAAATGGATGTACACTTATTTTTCATAGATTATGCAAAAGTATTTGACAAGGTATGGCACAAAGATCTATTTGAAGAGTTAGAGAATCTAGATTTATTCAGAAAGAATGTTAGAATAATGCAAAATTCATACTGGGAGCAAACTGTTCCTGCATATGGATAGAAAATGAACTGAGTAGCTACACAGAAACTGAATGTGACATAAGACAAGGATGTGTTGTCGCTCCAGATCTGTCCAAATTAGAGTGAGGCTATGCTAAAGGAGCCGCAGACACTATTATTGAGGTGGGAGGGTCGCAATCTCAACCATATAGGATATGGAAATGTCACGTTTTAATGGCAGAAAAAGTAAGTAAAAGGTAGTAAAGGAAAAAGAGAAATAAGATTAGCCATCAACTGTAAGAAAACAAAGTATGGTTGTCAGCTAGAGAAACAGCCCAAGCTGTGAACAACAGATGGGAGATGTCAACATCAAACAAGTATAAAAGTTTAATTATCTGGGAAGTGTTTTAACAGAGAAATGGAAATACAATAGCCAAAAGCCAAATATTTATTGGAATAGTGAAAGAAGTACTGAGGAACAGGAACATTTGGTTAGAAACAAAGAAAAAGACGCTGAATTGTTATGCAATATCAATCCTCTTGTATAGGAGTGGATGCTGGACAATCTCACCATAGATGAAGGGGAAACTGAAGGCAACAGAAATGGGGTTCTATAGAAGGATACTGAGAATTCCATGGATGGAGTGAGTAAGCCAATAGGATTTCCTCATTGCTTAAAAAAAATAGGAACCAAAAGAACATTTCAATAGAATCAAAGAGATGGATGGAATTTCTTGGACACATAATTAGGAAAGAATGCATGGAAAACTTAAGTCTCATAGAGCATAGAGAGGGGACAAGAGAGACAGAAGAAAGCAGCAGGCCACCTATCAGATGTGAATGGATGGTGGAATGGGGGATGGAGGACTTAGCAAAGGGAGAAATGTTGATAAACATCACAACGGATAGGAGATTGTACAGATCCATGATTACAGTCTTGAAGGGATGCAGCATATAGAACAGTGTGTGTGTATTATATATATATATATATATATATATATATATACACACACACACACAGAGGGTGCGATGGATAAATTGTCATCTAAATTATGCAAAACTGAAAATAACATTGACATCTCATTTTAACAGATATATTTACTAAAATTACACAAAAATATCTTCAAATACTAATGTGAAATTATTCAATAAAAATCGTCATTCACTTGAACCACAGCCTCGAGACAACTTTGAAATTTCCTGCAACTCTTCTGGATGCACTCCTTGTTTAAGTTAGTGAATGCTGCCATAATCCTTGCCTTAAGTTCATCTTTGGTATTACAAGGAGTTTTGTTGATCTCTTGCTCAGCTGTGCTGCACACATAATAATCAAGGAATTTGCAGTCTGGGGAGTTAGGTAGCCAAATGTATGGGGTGATATGGTTGCAAATTTTGTCTTACAGTCATGACTGGGTTCTTCTGCTTGTGTGGCATGGTGCAGAGTCCTGTTGCCAGACTTAGGGTCTTCCAGCAGCCACCATATTTATCCAAGGCAGCACTACCACCTTAAAGCACTTGATGTAGGTCTCTGTGTTGTCTAATGCCCTCACCAACAAATTTGGGAGTTCTTTTCTTATCAGAATGATCAGAGTGAGTTTTCCAAGCTGCCATACCTTTGTAATCACTATTAGGTGTATCCAACTCTTTCCAAATGCTATGCATTTCAGCATCCTATTTACAAATTTCTGGTGAAGTGAACTGTGTCATCGTGCTCTCTTTTGCCCAAGTAACCCTATTATACTGTGCCATTGGCAAAAGCGAAAAACAAGGTGTGAAAGTTAAAATATAAAATGGTGACAATTTACCCATACCACCATATATATATATATATATATATATATATATATATATATATATATATATATATATATATATATATATATATTCTGTTACTACAGTAAAGTATTTTTTTTTTTAATTTGTTTGTCCACTTTTTAATTTTAGGTACATTTTAGATTAGTTACTAATTTAGCCCTTAGTAATCACTGGAATAGGCACAATAAAACACAGGGTGGTCATATGGTTTCTACTTTATTATCCTCCAAAATCTATCACCAATGATAGCATAACTACTATGTATCTTTCTAACCTTTTTCTCTCTTCATTGGTTTCCTTTAATACATTATTTAAACACTTGTTTAAGACAACCACCTTTGTATACATTTATTTTACTGTTATATTTCTCCATGTAGAAACCCCTTTCACCACTTGTTGACTGTTTATAAACACTTCTCAAACTGTAACTTCATGTAACTTTTTTCCTTCCTGAGAACATATCATTGCAAACTTTATGACATATTCCTGTAAGCAAAACTACCTGTTACTTCCATTAGCCATTTAGACCCATGGTCTCAATTATGTTCGCGTTCAGGCCTCTTTGTCATATTTCTCCTTTCTATTTCTTTTTACCTTTTATTTTGTTATTCTGACTAAACTAGTCTAAAGTTTGTATTTATTTCTTTTTCTAGTCACACCCTCTTGGCTTTCAATTGACCTGTTCATTAACAGATCTGTCTTCAGAGTTTTGATTGCCATAAGTCATTTATCTGGCACACATACCAGAGGTCAGAACACACACGCACAAGAAAATGGGTAAATAAAATAGATATTGAGACCATAATAGGAGGATTTTTATTATATTGTTTTAGTAAAGTTTAAAAGCCATACTTTACCTGCTGTAGCCAAGAAATTATGATATACCCGTTATTGTATTTGCTTGGGAAAAAGTTTGTAATATTTTTTATGAGAATTTCAAAATATTTATCTATTTCTACATAGATTTGTTCAACTGCATATGTGCCATTTTGTTCCACTACCTTTCACCATCTTTGAGGCAGCTTCAAGATTCCATCCTCCCAGAACTTTGCATCTTTCTGGATGTTGAACAGGTCGACATAGTTTTTGCATGCTTCCAGAGAACTGAAGTTCTTCCCATTAAGGGAATTTTGTAGGGATCGCAATAAGTGGCCATCCAAAGGTGCAAAGTCAGGTGCATATAGCAGGTGTAGTGGGGCATTCCAGTGTAGCCGTATTCATTTCTGCCAGGTCTTCAAAGAGATGTGAGATTTGTTGTTGCCCTGATGAAGACAACAATCGTTCAATTGGCCAATTTGAAATTCTTTTCATCAATCCAATTGGGAAGAGTAATTGTCTGAATTCAATGTTTGATTTTGCAGAAAGAGCCCTTCCAATCTTACTAGATACAAAGCATCAACTTCAGACACAGATCAACTTTTACAGTGGTCAACAGTGACTCGGAATGAGAAACCAGAGACCCGAGTTCAGTTTCCAGTTAAGTTTGTTACAATTACATTGTGCAATTACTCTTGGGAAAGGGTATAAATCCATCTCTACTCCCACTAGCTACAGGCTGAATAGCAGGACAGACTGGCTTCTATAGCCTTGGTTGTCAACCAGTCTACCATAGAAGGAAATAGCAACCTACTGAAGGAAAATCTTCTGCCTAGTTAGTCATGAATTCAAAGAGACATGATCACCCAAGTGTGTATTGACTGTCTGATGTAAAAACTGCTGATCATTTTAAATACATCATTTTTATCATTTACAAATGAAAAGATTCAATCTAAAGTATGTGAAATAATTTCCCTTGATTCTTAGAAAAATAATATGCTGTTAAATTAAGAAAATGTTTTTCAAAAGTTAAATAGAGTAAGGTTAAATTTAATTTTTTTCTGTTAAACTGAGGGACCCAAACTTCATAGCAGGGACAAGTGTTTTCAAATGCCTTACTCATACATATGCTGCCATCTTTCTTCTTTTTCACTTTTAATGTAAAAACATTTAAAATTCACAAATCCACAAACAAAACATGTTAAAATAAAACCTAGTGAAAAATGCTACAAACTTTTGTTCCAACCCAATAGTACAAAAAAGAATGTTTTTATTTATGACTGACTTGGCATTTCTGCTAACAAACAAAGTTTTATTATTTCAATCTCTACTTAATATAGTATCTGTACACAATTACACAGTGCATTTTATATCTGTAGATTATCCAGTCTAAGTACTTTTCTGCATTCCTTGTTTAGTCATTCAAATATCTTACACAGAAAATAAAATAAAGTGGCAATAGTGAAAGTATTTTATTAGTTTCAAAACAAATAAAAGATACAATTTGGTGGGTTGATTTTGTTTAGCATTTGTTTGGGTTATTTAATGCCGAAATCTAAATATTTTGTACATAATTTTATACTTTCAGGGTAAATGTATGTTTTCTTTTAGATATATATTTTGCAGATGACAAAATGTATTGGTGGTAATTTTTTATAAAAATGTATTTCTCGTAATTTTACTATAAAGATGTACTTTTATATTTTTTAGTGTTGTTTTGACTCATTTTATTATAAAAATGTACCATTGATTTTTGTTTGTAGGTTCACTATTTGTCCATATCTGGGTCAGGGTGAACCTGGGAACAACAGCAGTTAAAAGGGGCTTCCATGCTCCTCAAAACCTCCAATCTCCCGATCAGAGTGCTTGCTGCCAGATGTAGTTTATCTTCATACCCAGGACAAAAAATGTAATTTAATTTTATACTTATTAAAAAATGAAGGATATTTTAAATTTTGTAATCAAACCATTAACAATTAAACAACACAAATTAACAATTGAAAGACTTTATCAACAAATATCAAAATTAAAACAGAAGCCACCCCCCCCCCAAAAAAACACTATCTTTCTATTAAAATAGGCAACATGTAAATATGTTAATGTGTTTCTTTCATAGCAGATAAAAAAAAATTAGTCTTTAGAAAAATACATTAATGTATGTAAAAAAAAAGAAATAAAAATTTGAAACTAAAATTAACACAATTCTGGAGTATTATACCCCCTCCCAAAAAAATACAAAAAAAAAAAAAAAAAGAACAAAACAAAACAAAAAAAAAGAACAAAACAAAAAAAAAGAACAAAACAAAAAAAAAGAACAAAACAAAAAAAAAGAACAAAAAAAATCAAAACAACAAAACAAAAAAAAGAACAAAACAAAAAAAGAACAAAACAAAAAAGTTTTGTTCATGAATAAAAATATAATTTTAAATGGTGTCTTGGTTGGAAGAAGAAATTAAGAAACTGCTATTTAGAATGAAACATTTAAGTTGAATTAATCATAAAATATTAAATAAGAACAATGATCCTCCTGCATGAATGCTTTTCATTTACTGAAAACATTTAGTTTGAAATATTTAAAAAGAAAATTTGACAATTTATCATCAGTATATGATTGATAAAAAAAATCTGCCTTTTTAGGTTTTTTTATTTTTTTTATAGAGAACCTTTATTCAAAATATATCTTCTCTATAATAATAGCTGCAGTTCAGAGATGGATTAGAGTATTCGTGTAAGACTCACCATGATCGTGGGAAAATGGATAGAGTTGTTGTTTGATGAGAGTATGAGCTAACTGGGTGTAGCGCAAACAGTGTTCTGCATAGCCATGAGCTATGAAAACCAAACCTCTGCAAATAAAAGAACATGAAAAAAAACATTAGCAATGTGAGAGATTAAATTTAGTTATACTTTGGAATTGCTACGTTATTTTTGCTGTATTAAAAATCTTTAATTGAAGAGAATAGGTGTGTAAAAAAAAACAAAAAAAAACGTAAAATGTCAAAGTATCTTTTTGAATATTCAACTCTAAAAGTAATACAACCTGTTGTAAATGTATATTTTGGTTGGGGAGAGGAGTGAAGAAAAACAGAAAAAATTCCCCTCTTTAATTAAAAGTGTCTACAAATTTGATTATTCTGAGATTTTAATTCTGGGAAAACAGTCACAGCCAAGAAATAAACAGCTAGGTGTCATCATTTTATAGTTGAAATGGAGAGATGGAACTCTCTTCTGGCCTCTAGCTTTCCACTCAACTTTGATTTTCAAAAATGTAAATGCTATTTCAATCATTATCTTCTGTCTTAATGTCTGTCCTTTTATTGTTCTCCCTCCTTAATAATGGTTTTCTTTTCTTATATTCTTTTACACTCAGTAACCCCCTGTGTTTTAGTGGCTTTATTGCCTGGGTGAAATGATTAAAAAAAAACATCTATCAATTGTTAAATGCATTTAAAATCTTATTTCCAAACTGAATATCGAAATAAAAGAAATGGTAAATACCAACGTTTCCAAAAAGATATTCAGGCATTAAAATGAATAAAATTCATTTTTATTTTTTGATCTTGATAATGTCCAGAGGTATGGTTGAAAACATGAAATCACAAATACTTTGACAATATTTACATTAATTGGATTCAGACAGCCACTCTTGTCTGCATGTAAAATATTTGTTTGAACAAATCTTTATCTATTGTTTTTAAACTTGTGTATATACCTACTCAAAATGTCTGAAAAATGTATAGACATTTAAAGCTTATCAGCATATAAGTAATTTTTATCTTAGAAATGACTAATAACAGAATTATACTTGAATGACAAATTTGTACTGAAGCACTATTGGTAAATGAAGGCCAGAGAGAGCCAGAGTGCGATGGATTGTCGTCCAAGTTAAGCAAAAATTGAAAATAACACTGATATTTCATTTTAACAGATATATTTACTAAAATTACACAAAAATATCTTCAAATACTAAAGAGTAAATTTATTCAATAAAATTGCTATTGGCTTCAACCACGGCTTCCAGACAACTTTGGAATCTCCTGCAACTCTTCTGGATGCTCTCTTTGTTTAAGTTGGTGAATGCTGCCATAATTCTTGCCTTCAGTTCATGTTTGGTACAACAAGGAGTTTTGTTGCAGTCTGGGAAGTGAAGGGGCCAGATAACTGGGTTCTCCTGCTTGTGTGCAGAGTCTATTTGCCAGACATAGGTTCTTCCAGCAGCCACCCTCTTGGCCCAAAATAGCACTGCCTCCTCAAGGCACTTGATGTAGGCCTCCATGTTGAGTCTGAGGTCCTGTGGGAAGATGAATGGAGGTATAATGTTGCCATCAATAGTGATCACGCAAAACACTCTTTCTGAATCAACACTCTGAAATGTTCATATTGTAGCTTCCGATGCGAATGCCAAACAGTACAATATGCCGTTTCCCAAACACATGTGAAAAATTTAAAATATAAAATGGTGACAATTTACACATCACTTAGTGTATAAGATACCCTAAAATGAATAATAGGATACTATTAGGAATTAAAAAAAGCAGTCAGTCTAACAATGACAATGATGGTGTTAGCAATTGGATAGGTCAAGTTATTTTGTAATTACAAGTAAAATCAATTTTTTTTTATAAAAATAGGAGATCAAACAGTTATGAAATGGGAAGAGGAAATGCTTGGTCATAATTTTAAGAAGAACCCAAGAATGTCCATCCTATTGTGGTCACTCTGCAGCAGGATATTACGTTTTTCATCATAAAATACAACCCAATAAATAAGAATAAAATAAGAGCCCAATAAACCCATTCAACATTCTATTTTTAAACATCTTCCCTTCTATCTTTACATATTTTTTATTTCATTTTTCCATGTAAGATGTTACGCATATGTTCACGCTGTGCATTTGTCAGAACAGAAATAGTCGGTTGTTAAAATATACAAAAGCTTTTGCTAATGATAATGTTTATTGATTTCTATAAAGACTATGCATGGAGTCATTAATGCTCTATTTCACTACGGACAACAAAAAGCTTGACTGACAGAAAGCAGCTAAGTAACAGCTTTCAAACATGGAATCAAACCTGCTAATGTGTTCACAAAATAGATTTTATGAAACAGTTATTTATAGATAACCAAAGAGAATTTCATACATGGTGGCGGTAAAAGAATTTATAAAAATATCAAATCAAAAAAAGAAAGCAGAAAGAAAATCTACCAAACACTAAGGAATACATTTTCAAATTATTACATTAGAAGCCAGAGATAAGGAGAAGATGAGCGCATTTTTAGATTTAAATTTGAGTAATTTTGCAGATTTGTAAGATTTCTGCGACATTTCTTTTCTAGTAAGGCAGTAAGAATAAATGATAAGCATGTGTAGAACAAATAACAGAGTAAAAATAGGAGGTATTTATTTTTGTCTTTAACGAATAAAAAAAAGGGAAGAAAATGAAAGTGGATTATTACATTAGAAGCCAGAGATAAGGAGAAGATGAGCGCATTTTTAGATTTAAATTTGAGTAATTTTGCAGATTTGTAAGACTTCTGCGACATTTCTTTTCTAGTAAGGCAGTAAGAATAAATGATAAGCATGTGTAGAACAAATAACAGAGTAAAAATAGGAGGTATTTATTTTTGTCTTTAACGAATAAAAAAAAGGGAAGAAAATGAAAGTGGATTAGAAAAGTGAGAACAAGTAAAAAAAAAAAGCATAAAAAGAAAATGAATGGGAGAAAAAGAAAAAGTGAAAAATGAAATGGATTATGTTATAAGCAGCATTTGTAAATTAGTCATAGCCACAATTAATATAAATAAAATTCTGATAATTGTGTTAAAGTTTTAAAAAAAACAAAACAATTTAACGTTTCTTTTTACAACCAAGTTTTTCTATGTAAAAGTTTAAGTTGATTATCTGTAGACTACCAAATAACTATCATATCTACAATAAAAAAAAGAGAAGAATTTTTCTAAACTTAACATAAAATTTGTTACTACTACATCCAAAACAATGACAGTCTTAGTCAATACTAAACAAAACAAAAAGCTAAAATCTGAAGGAGGAATTTACTCCATTGCCTGTAATAATTGTCACAAAAAATAACATAGGAGAAACCTCAAGGAATCTAAATAAAAAAATATATAAACACAAAAGGGACATTTTATAAAACAATATGTAAAATGTGTTGGTTGCCAACTGTAATGAGACTGACCACAATTTTGACATAAAAAATGCTACTCTGATAAAAAGGAGAAAACAATTCATTATGACATAAATGTCTACAGAGTACCTTGATCGCAAGGTCATCTACAGTAAATTTGCACCCTGGCTCTTACATTTCATCATTCCTGGCAGATCTTCTATTATTACAGTGTGGAATACTAACTAACAAAAGTAATGGAAAGAAAAAGACTCTAAATGGATTTGGCTAAATAAAAAAAAAAATTCTAAAATCCCCAGCGCCCCTCGTTCATGTCCATGTGTAGTCATACCAACAAATTTAGTCCAGTGATGAATTCCTGGATGATGAAACGTGTCACAAATAAACTTTTTCCACTTTGTCATACATTTTCCCCAATATTGTTATGTGTGTGTGTATATATATATATATACACACACACACACACACACACACACACATGGGCTGAAAAGTTCATAGGCTGACTGAGAGAGTGAAGCTAGTGCTGTGACATCTTTCATGTATTAATTTCAACTCTTCTTATTAATAACTGCATTGTTTCTTTCCAGGTAAACTGACATCTGATGGTTAAAAGAATACTTCAAATGTAACTAGTAGCAACTTGTTTTGAAAATGGACAAAATTTGGCATCGTATTGTTATCAAGTACCTTCAGAAAAAGGGATTAAAAAGGGGTTGCTACCTGAGGAGATGATGCTCTAGCTGTATCAACAGTGCAAAAGTGGGCAACCGAATTTAGGTTGGGAAGGGAGAGTCTTGAAGATGACCCAAAGTTTGGATTTCCTGGAACAACCAAGGAAAACACTGATCATGCTCACCACATGGTGATAGATAACGGGCAGTTGACTATAAATGAAATAGCCAATGCTATTAGCATATCCCATGAGTGAGTTGAGAATATTCTGTACAATGAATTTGACATGACAAAGGTTTCTGCTTGATGAGTGCCATACCTGGCACCTCATCAAAAGCACACCAGATTGAGTTTGAGGCAGGATCAACTGGTTTCCTTGAACATTTATTAACCCTGGAGGAGTTCATCACTTTGAGCCAGAGACAAAGATACAATTCATATAGTGGAAAATACCTCACCTGTTCCAAAGTAGGCCAGAGTTGTTTCATCTGCAAGGAAGAGGATGCAGTTTTTTGGGATGCAAAAGACATTATGCTTATTGACTATCTTCAAAAGGGCAACACTATCAATGTAGAGTACTAATGCTAACTTACTAAAGCAGTTACGAAATGCTATTAAGACCGAATGCCCAGGAAAACTGAAAAAAGGGGCTTGTTTTTATCAGGATAATTGCTCCAGCACATAAGTCCTTGGTTTCAATGTCTGCTGTGCCTGACTGTGGCTTTGAACTGGTTGGTCACCCTCCCTATTCTCCTGATTTGGCCCCATCTCACTATCAACATGAACACTTGGCTGTGAACCAGTAACACAGTGATGATGATGATTACATATCTGCTATTGATGATTTATTTGACCAACAGGATGAAAGCTTCTTCACCAATAGGACTGCAAGGAGGACTATGTTGAAAAATAAAACTCATTTGGTCATATTCCATGAGAGTATCTTGGAAAGCCTATGAACTTTTCAGCTCACCCTTCTATACAGTGTGGCAAAAGTAGCACCATTTTTTATTTATTAACTTTTATTGAACAAGAATAAATTACAGTAGGTTAAGATTGTTTCAGATTAACTTTGGCTTACACGTTCAAGAAAGGTTAAATCTTAATCTTGAGCTTAGGTGGATGATGTTGTATTAAACATGAAAAGGAGGCATTTTGAACATGGTAAATAGTTTGGTAATCTTAACAAATCATGTTCTCTTGATGTGACAATACTTATAAATAAGCTTAAACTACTGTAATTTATTTTTTGTTCAATAAAAGTTAATGAATAAAAAAGAGACATTACCAGTGCCACATCCTCTCTCTCTCTCTCTCATATATATATATATATATATATATATATATGGGGAGTGGTGTGCGTGTGAACTCTTTGATACAGTGGATATGCAACAGATGTAATTAAATGTTAAATGCTGAATTATTATGCCAACAGTAAACTGAATAAACAAATAAAATTTTTAACCAAGAATTCATTAATTAGATTCTTTGAAATGAAGCATTTCTTCCTCTCATAAATTGGTTCACCATCTGTAATAAATTATTCTTTCATCAGCTTTTAGAAAGGTTAATTTACAAGTCCTAATTTCTTCAATAAACACTATAAGATAAACCATTACTGTCATTGTCAACTTTGGCACAGTAAATTTAACTGCCACTGCTTTTCCAAAATGAAAACCTATTCATTCCTTTGAGCATTTAAATCTTTGTTTTGTAATCATTTTGCTTAATGAGCAATTTAGACAGGTGATTGTGTACAATGCCTTACATAACAAGCAAGTTCATTATATATGACTATTGATTATAATGTACTTAACCTGGTCAAAAACATTTGGTTTAATTCTTTTTTCTTCTTTTTTTTTTGCAATTCACTTTTCCATCTTGTGAGGAGGTTCGTAAAACAGATTCCTGTTGATGAGTAAAATGCTTTCAGTGGAAATCAATATTTCCACTGAAAGCATTTTAAATTAATTTAGATCAGGAAACCATTTTTTCTTTCTTTTTTTTCAATTCCTAATTATTAATTAAGGTTTTTATTACATGGATGAAAATCAATTGCAAAAGTAAAATTTCACCAAATTCCTAAAATGGTACCTGAACATTCAGCTACAAATTCATGGAAAGGTTGTGCTCTAAATTTCCCAAACTACTTTTAGGTGACATTGATAGATGATATAAGTGGACATTGAAGTCAACATCCAGAGGCAACAATCTGTTTCATGCTAAACTCAATTGTCAGGCCTGACAATTATGTTTTTGTTAGCATGAAACAGACAGTCACCTCTGATGTTGACTACAATGTCCATTTTTATATTTACCCATGCCCCATCCCTGATATTGAGCACTTAAGCCATAGTGTCAAATTAAGTCATGGAAAACAGGACAGACTCAGGTTTGAGAGAGCCAATACAAAATGTGATTGGCATTTATTAGGTATCAGGAGAAAGAGAATGAGAAAGGGGTTACAGAGAAAAGGGACATATCAGGGAGTGAGAATTGTGTTCCTTAATGTCGATTAGAGGGCATACATAAAACGGTAATACAAAGGGAGTATAAAAAAACATCTCCACTTTTCTAAGTAGAGACTATGGTGTCAAGTACTGTCCTTGACCAGTTTTACAAAGTCCTTCAGATACACTGACTGTCGTATCACTCATCCAGCATGTGTGTGAATCATAACAGGAAACTTGCATTTTTATTGTTCAGTTGTATTAGTGTCTTTGCTTGCAACAGCTGAGGCTGATGAGGATACTGTTAGAGGTGCAGGGGATCTTTGTGTTTTAGCCACTGACACTGTTAAATTCAAATAAGTCAACACTAACCTTCTGCCACAGATGATCAGGTATGGTGTGTGACATTAGTGTATCCTTTTTAACTTGAGGGAACATGGACACTGACTGGAATATGCCCTATTGTGGCAGTATGTAGTGTGACAGTTTCATCAACTTGTAGACGCACCTGCCCTGGTAACGATCTTAGTCTGCCATTTAAAACATTTTTGTAGTCAGTTAATAGTTGCTTGCACTCTGATACTGAACTAACATTAGCAATGTTATTGTAATGCGCAGTTATTAGGTCCACTTGCGTATTTTCCTAACAAAGGGGTCAAACTCTCCTTGTCTACAATGAATTCCACTGAATATTATATTTTGGGCCGTTACGCAGCACAATTCAACATTTTCCAATGAACGCTAGTTCCGTCTTGTTCCACCTTTGGAGATTCGTGGTAGATAGTTGCAGATAGATATCATGCACATATTTCTGCAGGATTACTTTGATGGTTGCTCCACAGTCCAATTGGAACTTCCCCCTTTCTTTTTTCAAGCATCCCATTTGCATCTCCGAGTTTACACATATTCACATTCAGTGTCGCTGGAAGAATTTGAAAAAACAGAGTTAATGTTATGCCTAGTATTAACCTCTGTTATTCTTGTAGATGATTTCCTCAAACATTTCAGTGCAAAATGCTTTCTACTGTTGTAAAATTTACATTTTTGGCCTCATGCAGGAGATGCTTACAGTCTGTTTAATATGGTATCTGTTTATTTCGTCTGTCACTTTCAAGTCTCTCAGAGCTTTCACCTGTGCAGTCATAGCTTCACAACTTCGGCATATATCAATACATTGTCTGAGATTCAGTGTTCAAAGCTGTAGCATTCTTTTATGTGCCTGGTTGTCTCTTACACAAAGCACTATGCATTCGCATAGCAAAGAAATGTGTAAACATTCACAAAAATTTCAAGACTTCGCTAGGTTATGAAGCGTCACTAGGTACAAATCAATGTTCTCACCTTGTTCCTGATCTCTTTTAATGAAAACATGACGTTCATACATCTCATCGGTCTGTCTGATAAAATGTTGATCAAACTTGGCTATTACCGTGTCCAAGTCATCTTTGTTTTCTTCAACAAGTGAATTGAAAACTGTTGTAAACTATCAATGCATCTGGTTTGATAGCGTAAAGAAATAGTACCGTTTGGTATTCCATATTTTGTTTTCACAGTTTGGTCACGATGCTGTAATTATTCTACATCTGTTTGCAGAGCTTCCATCTTTCTGAAGCATTAGTCTTAGTGTGCAGCTTGCTCGGTGATGATATGTTTGACTGGAATCCTTCCACCATTTTCACACACAGGGTCACTTTTTTTTGCTGTGTTATCATCACTCCAAATGCCGGATGCCATAGAAACAGCTTACGTGGGACGGCCTTTTTTGTTGGTATCACTCCTCATTTACAGGGTTGTAAAGTGTGAATTACTTCCTTGCTGGCACCATGTTACATTAAGTCATGGAAAACCGGACAGACTCAGGTTTGAGAGAACCGGCATGAAACATGACTGGCATTTATTAGATACCAGAAGAAAGAGGATGAGAAAGGGGTTAAAGAGAAAAGGGATGCATCAGGGTTTGGCTTGGCTCATTTACTTTAACAGCATATCAACCTGGAAGAGTTCTTTAATCCTGACAAGATTTTCCTGATAGGTTCATATGAATACAGTATATCTTCTTTATAAGAAATCATTTTGTAGATCAGTTTTCATTCACATATTTTATAAAGAGGGATTTTGTTGAGATTCAAATGAATTGCTGGTAATCATTTTCTTCAAAAATATATTGCTGGGAATAGTTTTTCCTTCCAAAATAGGTTACAAAACCATGTAAGTAAGCAGATTTAGTAAACTGTTTTATATATATATATATATATATATATATATATATATATATATATATATATATATATATATATATATATATGTGTGTGTGTGTGTGTGTGTGTGTGTGTGTGTGTGTGTGTGTGTGTGTATGTGTGTGTGTCAGGGTTTCAATTCTCAGTAGTGGATGCGCACTGCTGATGAGTCCCAAATATAGGACGAAATGGCTGCCCAGTGCTTTCTGCATTCTGTTGAGGTTTCTTTCAGACTCAATGAATTACTTAATTATAATTATCAAATCCTCCTTACAACTTCTATCATATATATATATATATATATATATATCTGTAGAGCCCAATTTCTTTAATGAAATTTATGATGTTACTTGGATTGATATTTTCAAATAGATCCTTTAAGTTATCCAATTTGTAGAGTTTGATTTGGGTTTGCTAGAAGTTACAGCAATTTAGTAGAATATGTTTGACTGTATATGGTTCCTGGCATGGGACATATCAGTGGTTCCTCATTTTTAGTAAATGTTGATGGGTTATGTACGAGTGTCCAATCCGGAGTCTGGCTAGAACCACCGCCTCTCTCTTTATCTTTCTGAAACTTGACAGTCTTTCACTGATGATTGGTTTGATGTTGAACAGTTTATTGTTTACACAGTTGTTCTATAATTGCTGCCATTTACTTTAATGTTCCTGTTTATGCTGGGTCGGAAGTTGGTGTATAGCAACATTAGATGAGTGTCATGTTCAAAGATTCTTTTGCCATTTTGTCAGCTTTTCCATTTCCTTGTATGCCAATATGACTCAGTATCCAGCATAGGACTATTACTCAGTGGGGTACCTAGGGGATGCAGTGTGGGTGGTCCACTCCAGGCAGCACTTTTGGCCCATGGTGAGTTTTCAGAAAAGAAAAAAACAATAGCATTTCAATAATTTTTGCAAAAAAAGCAGCGATAAGGAAGATAGGGCTCAAATGAAGCCAATTTCTTTGATATGGCTGACTCAAAGCTAGCCAGCAATAAAAAAAATTATCTCCAAAATGTGCTGTCAGCTGGTGGGGATAAACCCCATTTACAAGATGTGAGCAAAAGCGTGAAAAAAATTTGAACATTTTTAAAGGGCTTTGATTTGGAGTTGGATTAAGTGAATTTAGTGAATCCACAGTTTTTTCACGCCTATGTGAGAAGTTCAGACTTTGGCATCAGTTCTTTGATTTTTCATATCTGTGAACTGTTAGATATAAATAAATGAACAAATTGTTTTTTTATCTTATAGGCCTAATTTTTATATGGATATCATATTGTTACTTTTCATAAATTATAAAATAGATAAATAAATTGAAATAATTCCAATGCTGTAAGGATATCACATGCATTCCAATTTTTTCCAGAAATATCAAACAGAAATTTAAAAGAAAATTGAAAATTAATATATTTTTTTTAAGTGCATAAACTTTATTTAAAGTCCAAAAATGGGCATTTTTTAATTTACAAGTTTTCACAGTAGTAAAACAATGCAATGTTTTATTTTTTTGTATAGATAGATAGATAGATAGATAGATAGATAGATAGATGAAATTTTATTAAGCAAAATAGACTAATTAAAAGGTATGATAACATTTATTTCAATTTTTAAAAATGAAATTAATTTTATCGGACTTTTAATTTTTTGTCTACTACTTTGCTAATAATAACTTCAACTACATAAAACAAAATAATTTAAAAACATCTTGCATTTTTTTTACATTGTTAAAATGATAAATGAACTTTGTTTCGGTTAATGTGGCATTTAATAATTTATGACTCCTCACTTGTTAGAATTGAAATAAATATTAAAAAAACTGATAAATTCTGAATCTTTCTTTTAATATTGTAAAAAGTTTTCCTGATTTAAAAAAAAAGAAGTAAAACATTTTTTTTTTTTTTTTTTTACATATCCCAGTTTTATTAAAAAAAACAAACAAACAAAAAAAACACAATTGTACTTTTATTTCATAATTTATCAGTGAGGAGTTATAAATATCACGTTAACAGAAACATGGAAAAAGCTGGCATCATACGGGCATTAGATTCTGAGAAATCGATAAGAATATTAAAAATTGATGGGTGGACGAATAATTTCATCATTGACTGTGTGTGCATATATATATATATATATATATATATATATATATATATATATATATATATATATAACCTTTAAGGGGTCAGTGTGCATTCTAATATTGTATTTCTTCTGGGGAATGGCAGCAAACTTGAGGGCTGCCTTGGGCAGCAAAAACACTAGCTACATCACCGCTATTACTACATTTTTTTTTCTTAGAGTCAAACCTATTTAATAATTGATTTATTAAGGGATTTCTCATGTTTTTATTCTTCAGAGCTGTCAGTACAGATAGTGATTCTGAGACGATGATGAATCTATCTGACCCACTGGATTCTATAATATCTAAAGCCAAGAGTATGGCTGAGGCTTCTGCACTGAAGATTGAGACATTGTCAGGCAATTGTGTCTGCATTGTTATGTTGTTGTAGATAGCAGAGTATTCGATTCTGTCCAACACTTTAGAGCCATCAGTGTATACATGCTTATGTTTTGGGTGAGCTTGTAGAACATTATGGACTTCTTCCATGTAATCGGATAAGTTAGAATTAATTTTAGAGCATTTAGTAAGGTTTAACAAAATCGTAAGGTACTTCATTAACCAGGGTGGGTGTTTTGAAATGGGTGTTTTATGAATTAGTGTTCAATTTATTTGTGTTTCAATGACAAGATATGTTATTTGTGTTTCAATGACAAGGCCCAAAGGTTTGATAGCATTTTCTTTTTATCAAACAGAAATTTGTATTTAGGGTTGAAGGTACAGTGATAGGCAGGCTTATATGGGCAGGATTTGAGTTTTAGATAATATTGTAATGCCAGTTTTTCACATCTCAATTTTCTGGTGCCTCATGAGCTTCAGCATATAAATTTTCTATGGGTTAGGTTTTGAAGGCACCCAGAGCCAGTCTTAATCCTGTATGGTGTATAAGATCAAGGGTTTTTAGATAAGATTTCCGGGTCAAACCAAATATGAAACATCTGTAGTCTAGTTTAGATCTTGTTAGAGCTCTATAGAATTTTAGGAGTGATATGCGATCTGCTACCCAGTCGTTGTTAGCGACAACCTGTAGTAATTGTAATGCTTTGAAGCATTTCTGTTTTATGTATTTTAAAGGGGAGGGGATGAATTTAAGTTTTTTATCAAAAAAGATTTCCAGAAATTTATGTTGATCAGTCATTTCTATTTGGTTTCTTCAAGTTTAAGAGTTGGATCATTGTGCATTTTTTTTTCTGATTACAGAAATGGATACACTTTGTTTTGGTTGGGAAGAATTTGAAACCATTTTCAATAGTCTATTAGTTTAATTTATCTAGGCACATTTGCAGTTGCCATTCTTCTGTATGCATATTTTTGATCTGTAGCAGAACAGAAGATCATCTACGTATAGTAAACCATCAATGCCTTGATTCAAACAATTAACAAGGTTGTTAATTTTTATATTAAAAAGTGACGGACAAGATGTAACCTTGTGGAACTCATTCTTCTTGGATCTTTGAGTCTGAGAGTGTTGATCCAATCTGAACTTTGAAACTTCTATTGGACAAAAAGTCATTTATCAAATTGGGCAATCTGTTGTTTTATCCAAGATTGTACAAGTCTTTCATTATTCTTTGTCTCCATGTTGTCTCATAGGCCTTTTTCTAAATCAAAGAAAATGGCTACTGCATGTTCTTTTTAAATAAAAGCCTCACTAATGAAAGTTTCTAGGCAGATTATGTTGTCTATGGTGCCTCTTATTTCGTAATCCACTTTAGAGATTGGTAATTAAACCATTAGTTTCAAGGTACCAGTTCAATCTTTTATTTACTATTCTTTCTAGGGTTTTGCATATACAAATTGTTAATGTTATGGGTCAGAAGTTTTTGGGGTTTGATTTGTCTTTATCTGGTTTTGGTAAAGGGCTTACGGTAGCTTGTTTCCAGCTATTCGGTAGTTTTCCCTTAAACCATATCTCGTTAAAACATATTTAACAGATATTTTATTGATTGGTGGGGGGGGATTGTTTAAGAAATTCATAAAGAATTTCATCTGGGCCAGGAGCTGTACTATGTGATTTGCTTATGGCATCTAGAAGTTTGTTCCGGATAATTGTATTCTTTGTTGTTTGAGTTAAAGTTATGCCTATTTTTTTCCATATGCATCATGCCTAATATTTTGGAACTGCTGTTTGCAGTTTTCACTAGAGGAATTTTTTTTAAAAGGTTTCTTCAAGTAGATTTGCTATCTCCTTTTTTGCTTGTTATTTTGGGAAAGATGATTTAGAGAAGATAGATAGATAGATAGATAGATAGATAGATAGATAGATAGATAGATAGATAGATAGATAGATTTTTGCCAGAGATTTTCCTTATCATATTCCAAACATTTTTTGTTCCGCATAGTGCTGCTCTATGTAATCTTATTGCCTTTTTGCAATCTTTATCGAACCATGGTCTTTGATGTTAATTCAGTTCACTGCTCTTTGGAATACATTTTTTCACGATTGCTGTTAATGTTTCAGAGAAATATTCAATAAATTTTTTTTGTCATCTTTGTAAGTTTTTGACGGCATTGGTTTTTATATTCCCTCCAATCTGCTTGGTTTCGTTACCATCGAGGGAGATGGGTTTTCGATTGGTTTTGAACTCTTCAGTATAATTGGGTAGTGATCACTACCGCATGAATCATCGAGAACTTTCCAATTGTAATCCATAAAAATAGAGGGGTCACACACAGGATCAATAGCTGGTTATGTACCTGATGTAGACATGTGTTAGACTTATCATTTAGTAAACATAAGTCATTTTTGTTAATTACATTTTCCAGGTTTTTCCCTTTTTAGCCAGAGTTCTTGGATCCCCATATAACACTGTGACTGTTAAAGTCACCTAATAATAAGAATGGTTTCGGTTTCACTTGAGGGGGGGTGTCATTTCTGATTATGATCGATATGCCCCCAGATGCCCTCTGTTGAGTGTCATGTAATTAGTTATATGGGGTATATTATTTTTTTTATTTTATCATTAGGTTTTAGGAAAGTTTCTTGAAGGCAAATGACAGCGGGAAGTTAATTCGTTATGAGTAGGAGTAGATCATTTATGTTTGAATTTAAGCCTTGACAATTCCACTGAATAATTTTTTGCATCATGTTTATACATTAGTATGGTAAGAGTTTTTGCTTGCCTGATTTATGCTTAGTGAGTGAAATGTCCATAATTTCTATGCTTACCGGTCTATTAGCACTTTGTTTCTTGTCATGTTTTGTTCTTTGAAGGTCTTTTGTTTCTACTTGTTTTTTTTTTTATCTAGTTTTTTCATTAGGTTCTTTTGATGAGCTTTGTTTGACTGATGACTGTTTCCTTGTTTGAGATGGGATAGAGTTTTCTTCATCTATGTCCATTTCTCTTGGTTCTTCAATGATGTACTGGGTTGTGTTATTTTTTTATGCACCTTTTGATTCTCTTGGGAATGTTTAGAGAGTTCTATTTCTTGCAGGATTTTTGTACTTTGGATTGTGATTTTCGGAGTTAATTGTTTTGTACTTATAGATTCTTTTTTGTTTGAGGTTGAAGGGATAGGATTTGTTTTGTCTATGCAAGTTTGATTTATGTGTGATATACAACATTTTAGTAGTTCTATTAGACTTTTTAATTCATTTATTAGCATTGTAAGATCTTGGCTTCTTATTGCATTGTTCTCTTGGATGTTATTTTGGTGATTTGATATTTTAGTGATATTTGCATATGATGTTGGAAGTGAATAAGATTCAACCTGTTTTCTGGCTTCTTGGAATTAGATGTTTTGCATGTATTTTATTCTTATTATTTCCTTTTTCCAGATGTTACACTCTTTAGATTCTGCTGAGTGTGTTTTTTTTTGTTTTTTTTTTTACAGTTTGGACATAAAGGAGGACTTTCACAGGGTGACTCTTCATGATCCAACTCAAGTTCCCCACATCTTCGACAGACTGATGCTCTCGTACAAAGATTTTCTAGATGATCAAATTTCTGACATATGTGACATCTACAGGGATTAGGAATGTGTGGCTCTACCTTGACTATTGAGTATCCTATCTTTATTTCTTTAGGTAAAGTAGATTTGTTGAATGTCAAAATGAATGTGTGTGTTTATTGAAGTGTCATTTCTTTTTATTTGAATTCTTTTGACATCTATTAATCCTTGTTTATTTAGGGTATCATCATTTTTAATTTCTTCTGGAGAGAAGAGTGACAGCTCTGGGCATTTTATTACTCCCTTAGATGAATTAAGAAATTGGTGGGGGAAAGCCTTTACTTTATTGTTGTCTATTTGCTTGATTTTTATTCCTTTTTCTGCATCTGTTTTGGTTTTTACTTGAATTAAAAGTGTATTATTTTCTTTACAGATTTCGGTTCTATCATGGCCGTTGGAACCCTTTTCAACACAAAAGGAGACACTTTTGATATTTCACCATCGAATGATTCTATAACAATGAAAGTTGGAAATTGTTTTGTTTTTTCAGATATTTCATTTTCACTTTCTGTTTCAGATGTCTCATGTTGTCTCTTGGTTTGTTTATAAGAGATAGCCATATAATTCGCTGTGTTCCCTACCCAAATCAGAGTTCCTTCTTCAGGGGGGACTAATCCCATTTGACCTGATCCGTCAGGGCTACACAAATGATATAGTTGTGATGAAAGTGGATACGAGCACTAGCATTCCCCCACCATATCTACCCAAGAATAGTATGGTGTAAGGATTCACAGCCATGTTGGTACCATTATCTATCATCCTAACTATGTGACTAGCTGATTGGAATGGATTGGGTTATTCCATCGGCCAGTCTATCCCAGGTAGGGACTGGAGTAATATGTTGTAGACACTACTGGTCATTTTATACCAGATCAGGAGTCACTCAGTCACCAGGACTCCATCCCCAGGCATCACAGGTCACTACCCACAGCAAATGGGAGGCCCCATTGAAGGGAATTTGTAGTTTTTGGGAATTGGTTTTTGTGAATGTGCATTTTATATATTGCCATTGGTATTGCTAGTATTTTTATTATAAAAACCCCATCTTTACATTTACTTAGTATTCAGACACCAGTTTGGGGTAGGGGGAAACTATTTACTCATAGCTGGGACCCTAACAGGTGCTACCACCCCAGGTCAGGGTGGACCTGGGAACAACAGCAATGTTCCAGACTCCTCAAAACCTCCTGATCAGAGGCCTTGCTGCTGGATGCTGTTTATCGTCATACCCAAGACAGGGATGCATCAGGGAGTGAGAATCACGTTCCTTAATGTCAATTAGGGAGCATACATTAAACAGTAATGCAAAGAGAGTATACATTAAACAATAATGTAACACTGCATTGGAGGGAGCAGAAAGATTCTTAGTTCAATTAAGGAATCCCAAAATAAATTTGTTAAAATTTTGAGAAGTGGGTCAGAATAAGAGGTAGATATAAATAGATGTATACAATTTGAATTTATATAATGCAAAGGTTTCTGGCAACCATTTTGACTATTTAAACAAGTAAAGCAGGAGACTAAATTTGCATTGCATAGACAAAGATATGTATACACTTATGTTGCTAAGTTAATATGGGAAAGTTACCAGGAAGAAAACAGAATGCTTTCTCTGAAACTGTTATGTAAATTTAGCTTGATAAGAAACAATGACTGTTTGGGTAAAGTTTATTTGGCTAAGTGATTAGTTTTGCTGGCTATTGTTTCAAAAGTGACCACATCAATATTTAGTGTCTGATTGCAAGATCAATATTAGTGATAAGTACTAATTTTGTCTAATGTTCAGATTGTAATTTTTCTTTGTTGTTACACACAGATGTCTCAAAGAATCTGACTTGCCATTCATAAAATATGTTTGGTGAATAATGAAATGCTTTATCAACATGAATAAATTACATTTGGGATACATTTATCAAGAATTTAATTTTTAATATGTACGTGAAAATATGTTTCTTAGCTAGTTTGACAGATTTTCAGAAGTAAAAGTTTTGGATAAAATAATGTAACAAAAAACAAAAACAAACACTAACAAGTGAAGCTTGGAATTTGGCTATTAGACTTCTGAGAATCTTAACATGAAAAATATTTTCTTTATGAATTTTAGCTTTAAATCATTGTAAAAATTTCTTTCATGGGAATTTTGAACATTTTAACCATTCCACATAGTTTGCTGACATCAATGCAATATGCCTTGATTTATCTTTTCTCCCAAAACACCGAGAAGATGAATGTATTAGGTTGGCCTAAAAGTGAATCTGGTTTTTGGCAACACTAAACTACAAGGCTTCTAAAAAATAGCTAACTTCAGTATGTCCCTTGCACATACACTCATTTGATATACTTGATGATTCGACACGAATTTGCAACTAGAAAGGTTGCATTTTAAGCGCTTGGAAAATGGAGAACCAAAATGAATATTATCAATACCCCATGTTATTTTATTTTAAAAAAAAAAAAGAAGAGAAGAAAATGGTGGAAACCTACAGGAAGATATTTTTTATTTTTATAGTAAGGTTCACCTTACAGAAAGTTTGGGGACCACTTGAGGTAGAGGGTTATGTTAGGAGGCAGTTTATACAGATAGGAGGGGAAGGTAATGGTCAACCCTATACTTGAATAGGTTAGTAATCGGGGAAGCATCCTATTGGGAGTTGGTTCCAGAGAGCAGTGGTTTGCTAGAAGCCATTTGAGTGGAACTTACTTGTACAGAATGGAAAATGAAGGGAATTTAAGTAGCATGGAAGATCCTTGCATGAAGATTAGACCAGGTGGAACCAAGTAATGTAGTTCATCTAAGCACTTGAAGAAAGAGGCTTGCCACATCTTGCCTGTCAGATGTTGTTGGAGGATGGAAAATAATTTGTCCCACACAAGGAGTCTGATGCTTTTGGACTATCAAGGCTGGAAAATGCAGTTTGAGTAGCTCCCAGCCAAATATGACAACAGTACTTCATTCTTGGCCTAATCTGGCTCTTGTAAAAGGTAGAGGATAGCACGTGGGATTATATATGCATTGTGTAGACAGGATGCGGTTATGAAACTTGTGGACCAGATATGATTTTCAAGTTTTCAGTTGGGAAATATTTTGGTTTGAAATGCAAACTGAGATTAACAGTGAAAAAAATGAAGGAGTTAGTAAACACCAACCTCTGTTATATGACCAGGATGATCACAGAAATCCTCCAAATATGCAAATCGATCAGCACTCTCAAAGTTTGGGTCGAATCAACTGAAGGAGACTAATCTCACCCAATGGATTTCCATCTGCAATCCATTGCAGAAACATCAAGGAAATAATCGTTGGATTTTCAATAACAATGTGAAGTGCAAAGCACAGCAGCAAATTAAGAATTTACCTGAAGAAAATTATACTTTCAATTTGGTGGGAGGATTGGAAGGGTGTTATCTTTTACGAGCTTCTTCCCACAGATAGGACTAGAAATTCCAGATGTGTACCGTGTCCAGCTTGACAAATTAAATGCAGTGATCCACCAGAACTGTTCAGCACTTGCTAATTGTAAGGCTGTTATGTTTCATCAGACCATGCACTTTTTTGCAGATGTGGCAGAAGTTACTGAGGCTGGGGAAGTTTCACCATATCCTCCATATTCACCGGACGTTCTGCCTTCAGATTTCCAACCATTTTAGTCTCTTCATAATTCACTGAATGAACAGACGTTCAATTGGAGGGATGTAAAAATTCACCTGGACGATTTTTTTCTGAGTAAAGACAGGAAATTCTTTGAGTAGGGAATGGATCTGCCCACAAGATGGCCGAAGATACTGGAATGAAACAGTAATTATAACCTCAATTGAATAAATGGGTTTGTGTCTTGTCCTCTTCTGTCAATGCATTTAATCCAATGCTTCTGTGTAGTGAGTTTAGGCCACAATAGCAGCAGAAATGGCTGTAGATGAGATTTTATATTATATATATATATATATATATATATATATATAAAAAATAGCCCTCATGACTTCAAAAAGAATGTTTTGCCTTTGTGTATGGTCACAGACTTAACAGGAAGTGCTTCTCTCCAGCTGATCAGTAAATAGTTTTTTTTGTTAAGAAATGTAGAGTTTTGAATTCAAAATGTGGTTATAACAAAAGGCGTATCTTTTTCTACAACCAGATTTTTATTTATTTACTTAATAAAAATTTCAACCTGTTATGTATTTGCATTTTGCTCTGTTGAAATTTTTGGTGGTATAAATACTTTCTTGGTAAATATCCATACCACTTCATCTGTTAATCATAGATGTTGAATGTTATACTATGAAAATTTCATATAATAACTGTTAGGTTACAAATTTATTTCTTTGCCCTTGTTAAATTAGAACAAAGACAGAACATTGAGAATAAACAATATCTGATAAACTTGTTGCTTCTTGTAGGTAAATAGGACAATGAACAGAAGGAAAAGAGGTTTTAAGATTTATCAAGTATTGTTCATCTATGCTCACAAAATCTGAAAATAAATAACTTTTTATATTGAGTGGTCATTTCCCCACTTGTGTTTTAATTGGTTGAAAGATGACAAATCATGATTACTTCTATAAATTTGTCAGTTTGTTTATAAATTTAAAAGAGCCATTAACATTACATGATTTGTTTAAATAAGTGACCACATTTTGTGGTGTTGCTGATGTTGTTACTTACTACAGATAAGAATCATTTATGCTTCCTGCAAGGTGATTAGATGCAAAAGTGCAATGTTGTGAGAATGCAGTCATTTAGATGCTATATTTACTAGCATTTCTGTTTAACATAGAAATAAATAGAATGTGAAAGCTTCAAAACACCTAGAGAATCTAACAAGATAAAATAGGAAAGGGAAAAAACAGTAACTAACTTACTCAAGTTAGTGTAAATAGATGGCAGAACAAAGACAAGGGATAGTAAAGAATTAAAAGATAAGAAGTTGTGGAGAGCCATGAAAGAAAAAAAAAGAAAAAAGTAGTTGGTTCAGTTGAAGAAGCAAACAAGTCACTTTCCCATACTGTAACAATGTCACAGATGCTTTCCTATAATTATTTTCCCAGGAATTGTTCTGATGACCTTTCCTCTTTGGTACTTTGATTCCACCAAGTACTAGATTGGCAGCTAGGTTTCAGTTTCAGTATTGAAATTGCTAGTTGTAACTAAGTTTTGTGCTACTAAATTTTTCATCTGTACTTGTATGTGGAACTCTCTACTAGTTTCCCATCAACTACAATCTTCAAAAATTTAACTGCAATGTCAATTGTTATCTTCTATCTCTTTGAACCCTATTCTTTTAATACTGTTTCTTTCACTCTCAGTAAAACCTTGTTTTTTATTTGAGATGCCATGGAATGAGAACAGGTTGAAGGGTTTGGATCAAAATTCCTGGAAGGTTACAAATTAAAGGAAAGAAGGCCAGAGAGAGGTCGATTTAACAGAGTACAATAGTAAATTTCCATCTAACTGTTCTAACTTTAGCAACATTATTTTTGTGACATCAGAAAAGGTTTTATCAAGCAGAAAAAGAACATTCTTCATCCTACAGGACACCAAGTTTTAATAATGTTTTTAAGTTGATATTTCTCTCTATATCATATATATATATATATATATTACTCAGTTGCTGAGAAATTTGAAACAAAAGCATAAGCCACTTCCTTTTAGAATTGAAAAAGGTGAAAGGGGAGCAAGGTAACAAAACCGTAAATCTCATATGAATGAAAATGAAACAAAAGAAGGAAAACTGCTATCAAGTCAAGATAAAAAAAATAATCTTTCTTTTGATTTGCAGCAATGTGGGACAGAGAATAAAGTATAGAAAATTTGAGTGGCTTTTTGTGACAATTGTCGGATTTTAAAGAAACTTTCAGGACTTATTAACAAATTAAATCGTTTTTTTTATTTTGTTTTTTTTAAAGAAAATCTTTAATTTTTTTTTTAACTCAATTTCATTATTATTTTTGAAGCACTTAGTTCTTAAGAGAATTCAAATAAAATTTTGGGGTCAAACAGGATCCCCAGTTACAGAAAATCTGATCTAACATAATTTTCTTTATTAAAAAGACTTTCAAAAATAAAGTATACTTTGTCATTTTTTATTCATAAGAGCAATTAAAAGCTTTTCTAATTAAATAATGTGTCAGTTTGATTACATTTTTTATTTTGCCATTCAAAGCAGATTTTGAAGGGTCCTGTTTGACAAAAAAGATTTCAATGATTTAAAAATAATACTCGGAGAATTTGTCCTTAAACTAAGCTAAGCACAACAAAAAAAGTTCTTGAAATTTCATAAGATTTAACTGAGGGTTAAAAATGTAAAAGCAGGCACGGTGGATTATTTTATTTACAATATTAAAAAAAATCTTTTGATGTAAGATTTTGATAAAATTTCGTTTTTTGGGGGCTTTTCTAGCGATTTTTTATTTTTTTAGAGGTACCCACAACTGCATGGCGCCAGTTTATTTATTTATTTATTTTTTAATAGTGTAAGTAAACTAGTTAAAAAAAACAAACAAAAACTGACACTTTATATATTGTGATCAAACAGCCAGTTTAAAAAGTGACACAAAGTAAAATAAATTTCACTTGTCAGCGTATTTTAATTTGAAGCGTTACTTTCCGATTTAAATCGTAAAATTAGGAAATTAAGATAAATCATTTATCTTTTTTTAACCTATGATTAAATTATTAGAAATTGATAATTTAAAAAATAAAAAGATTTTCATTTCTACAGTGACACTACTCATGACACATTTTAAAAATATCAGTGTTCATCAATTAATTAATTTAATAATTTAAATTCTGACAATACATACCCCTCTTTGTACACAAAGTTATACAATTCCCTACTGAACGTCAAAGTTTTCTAGTTTCCACATAATAATAAATCCTCTAGCTCGAAGCATATTGTTTATGCTACATTTCATTTATCCTGGACGGATTTCCTTTTAAGCAAAGCAACATTTTGTTGACATGGATATTTATTGTAAGAAAACAATTATGGCACAAGGCCGAAAAAGGGGAGGGTTGAGGCTGGTCTTCACTAACTATCCTATACCTAGCTAATTCAATTCACAACCCATTCACTCGTTACAATTTGCCCATTCACCACAAAAACTCGTCCGTCGCCAACCAATCCTCCATACACCATACCACATCCTCTCGGGGGGGGGGGGGGGGCTACAAAACGCGCCCCATACCATAAAAATTTAATGATCCTAAAAATTATATATAAAAATCTAAAGATGAAAAATGAGTGGGAAGGGAGATGAACCGAATAACAAACTAAACATGAACACAAAGTATTAAGTAAACTAAACATAACTGATGTCAGTAGGGCCCGTCCAACCCTCAAAAAAGAGAGGCCGCTGTATTCTGCCCATTGGACAAAAAAAATCAAGAAGCTCTCTCGCTAAGAGAGTCTGCATCATCATAATCACCATTCCATTATTATTTGAAGTTGAACACTTGAAAGTGGTTTCTTCTAGCCGAAAGCCTTTTTCCTTTATCAAAATAATAATCTGTCATTAAAATAAGTTTTACGTCACAGACGTCGTGAAAAACATTTATTTTTTCGTCAACAATTAGGACCAAGGTCGATCGATAATCGTTCAGTTCAGCTGACAGTTGATCATTTAAGCGATAAATAAATAAATGGATTTCGTTTCTTTTTAGATTCATTATGCTTTTATTATCAATACAAAATTTTAATAATGAGAATTTACCAAAAAAAAAAAAAAAAAGGGTAATTTTTTTTAAAAACTTTAAGTGATAATCAAATCATTAATAGAAAATTACCAATTTAACTGTAAAAAGTGAAATTGTAATATTGATTAGAGTTTCTATTTTTACCACAAGTTGGTCCTGACATTTCTTTTAAGAAGATTATGATTATGTCGAGAGAAGTTGAAAGTAGTAAAGTACCTTTGGTTTCCTTTTTTAATGATAATCTGTGAATGTCGTATGAAATACTTTATGAAACTGTTCTAATGAAATTTGAAAATGAAATTTTAAGACAATATAGTAGAAAACTTAAAATTCAACTAACACTGACTCGAGAAAGTATTTATTTACGAATAAGCAGTGGCAATGCCTTGCAAAAGTAAAAAAAAAAAAAAAAAAAATAATTTCAAGTCAATAACAGAACACGAGGAAATTAATGGAAAACTGTACAATCAAGCTTGAGGAAAAAAAACCTTCGTACATTACATAGTAATGCAAATTATTTAGGAAGAATAATAAGTTTACTCGAAAAAGGGATATTTGAAGCTGATTTTAACGTATGAGAAGGTACGAAAAATAAAGCATCTTAGAAAGAATTCGACTGATACAGAAATCATTAAGCAACTATGGGAAGACGGACAGAAACTTTAATTTTACATCTTTTTAATAAAAAATAAAAAGAACATTTGCTATCATCATCATTATCACAGGTGTTTTCGACGAAGCCACGTGCAAATCAGTGTGATTGTTCATCTTCAGCATATGAACCTGAGAGTTTCATGGTCAAACTCTTATGTGTTTCTTGAGCCAAGTCAATAACTATGCCGAGCGAGCCTCAGTTGTGCCCCACCGGGGATACATTCCGTTTGGAATTCAGAATTGTTCTCCTATATTGACTGCCAACCATGGCTAGATAGCCCACACGTAAAGTTCTCGTTCGGAACCTCCCACCATTTACACCATGCATAAAATTTGGTAGCCGTGTAGAAATTGTTAGAGTCCCTCGGTCCTTTTTTTGTAGGGTGGGGGAGACGCCCTATGATCTGGATAATAACCCCAGTCCCCCTTCCAAAGGAGAAGCAAAATGCCTAGGAGCGACAGGCACCTAAAGCTAGACTCTCTACACTTTTCTCCATAAGCCCACATAGAAGTATAAAAATGAATAAAGTTAATAAACTAAAAAGGAATTGAAAAGCAAAATTTAGAGCGCGCTATGTTTTTATACTGGTTCGTTAGTGTTGTTGACATGTTTCCAATAGCAACGCCAGTTATAAATAAAATAAAGAAGTTAATTTTGGAAGTAGACCGTGTACAATAGAAGTAACTGGCGAACGACTAAGTTTCACTGGTGGAACCACATCCTCAACTAACTCGGATGTGCCAGTTTCAAAACAAAAAGCTTTTTAAAAAAATAAAAACTGAATATACGAAAGAAAAAATAATGATCACCTGAGAGGAAATTTCTTTTTTTTTTTTGAAATATCGATAATTTTACTAAGACAATTTATTCGTTCAAAATTTTGGTTGATATTATTTTCTCTTAAGTTTCATAATGCTTTTAAAATTTAACGAAGGAAATATTTTAGTAAAGTTCTTCCTGTCTTCATTCTTTTTAAAGCTTTTTCTTGTCTATATTTTGATTTTTGTTCTTTCCATCAGATTGTTTTTTAAAGTTAATCGATATTTCGATCGATTTTCTTCCGAGAAAACAAAGATTTGTTCAAAATCAAATAAATGTTACTTTTCTTTTTGTAATTCATTGTAAGAAACAGATCCTGATATCTTCAAATTTGTTTTTTAATTGTTGTTTTCATCATTTTTTTTTTTTAAAGTTGAGACTTTTTTTTTCCATAATTTAGGAGATTTAAAATAAATATTTCAACGTTAAACGAGAAAGTAAAAACAAAACGAATTTGGTAACCAATATAGCAAATAATTATATATATATACAAGTAAAACTAATTTTTTAAAAATCTAAGCACCATAAAAGAGAAAGAAATTTGCCTTTCTTATTCATAAAAACAGGCACTTTTAGTTTTACGCTATGACTACTACTTCATAAAACAAACAAGCTCATTAATAAAAAAGAAGAAAGGTCAATCACCTTTGAAAAAATACTTTTTAAATTTACCTTTTAAAATAAAACAAATCGGCATTTACTTACTTTGGTGTAAAGTTGGCAATTTCATTTACCCAATATTTGCAAAATAGCCTTTCTCCATCTGCATTTATTAAAGTGTGTCTTTCCTTTTTTTCACGTACTTTTTTTTTATCATCTTTGTTCGGCTCTTTAGTCCTGCCGTTAACTGAATGCGACATTTTTTTTTTTTTTCAGTTATTTTCTGAAATAAATGAATTAATTTTTTATAAAGATATTTAAATTTTCTTTTCAGCCCGACCTAGTGTAGTGACATTTTTTTTTTTTTATAATTAAGAAAAAAGTATTTACTGTTTAAGTTACTAAATGTTCATTTTGAAAGCATCCATAACACTTTTTTTTTTTACAACAAAACAATTAACTCGGACGTTAAAAAAATCGGTAACCTTTTTGTTTTTCTCTTGCTTTTGAAGACTGCTCTTTTTTTCTTAGCTTTTTTATCGAAACATCTGTCACTATTATTAAAAAGATTTACTCATCTGCTGTCCGCGTAGTGTAAGTTTTTCTTTCGTTTCTCCTCCTCCTCTGGTGAGGACTTCAAAAAGAAAACCTTAATAAGCCTCTTTGTTATTAACATGTGTGTATCGAGCGCTTCGCACGCATACGATTTTTTTTTTATCTCTCGCTACATTGATTCCACTCAATTACTAATTGACCTACTCATTCTACTTGATATCATGCCCTTCATTTTCGCTTCTCTGCCCATGAAAACAAAGTTATCTCTTCTTTCTATCATCCAACTTAACTTATGGATTTGAATTTTGCATGCTCAACTCGAGTGGGAGAAAAGCAGACGGAAGAGGGAAAGTCAAACGAGGTGCTCACACGATAAATCTCATTGTAGGAAACGCTAAATTTCAAAAGAATACACAAGCAAATTACAAACATTTTTTTATGTGCACTTCGATTCGTACGTTTTTTTTAAGGTTTACAGGATTTATATGTGAAAACGGAAAAGCAGATTTTTTTTTAAATTAGTGAAATAATGTTAATAATAATGAGAAAAACCTTGATAACGCGCAAATTATTACTTAACAAATAAAGGAAAGCTCTTCATTTTGGTGTCGTGAGTATTTGCATAATTTT
The DNA here is from genome assembly GCA_964036315.1 of Acanthosepion esculentum. NCBI lineage: Eukaryota > Metazoa > Mollusca > Cephalopoda > Sepiida > Sepiidae > Acanthosepion > Acanthosepion esculentum. Next base: position 65,906,489 of record OZ038485.1, read on the forward strand.
TAATGCCGTTTTTTGTTGTTACTGACGTAAAGTCTAAAAAAAGAAATGGATCAACTGAAAAAGAGTGTTTTTGTTTGTTTTTCTAAGAATGTTATTTTAGCGTGTATTTTTCGCAATTATTTGATATTCGAAAATAAACGCATGAGAAACAACGAAACATAAAACAAGGGCATAGTTGGAGTTTTGCTTAAAAAACAAACAATTATTGTGCCAGAACGAATTACCTCCGAAATTTAAATTCAGTTATACTTCTTACTGCCTCCACCCCGTTGGATGTATTTTTCTTTTTAATCAGTATCACCCCACGCAAGGAGCCACTAAGGCACAAAAAAAAGAAACATAATGAGCGGGAAGAAGAAATATAGGAGGATAGTAGATAACGATTGACATTGCATTTAAATTTTTGCAGGAAACATGGAGAAATATTACATGAAAACTTCTTGGAAAACGCTGATTATTTTCATGTCCTAATTTAAAAATACCATAACTCTTTTTTTAAATAAAAAAAAATACTTGATAGCTTTTACAAGCCCATACGAGCTTGTTTATGGAAGTTAGAAAGTATTTACCTTCTTTTCTTTTGTACTGTATATATTTTTTTTTATTCAGCGATCTGATTTTTGTGTATTTTATTTGCATTGAGAGATCTGATTTAAAAAATAATTTAAAAAAATTGTTTATGTGGGCGTTGTTACGGAAGAAGTCTGATTATGTATCATCTAGCTTTTTTTCTCTAACTGTAGGAAAGAAGGAAGTCTATTTATGTACTGAGAGTAAAATGTAAAAACAAATACAGACAATCAGTTCAGGTGGATAACTTATTGATTTATGGGACAAAAGAAGAAGCAGTGTGTGTATTGTAAATTCAATTCTAACTGGTGTAAGAACAGACGCGTACAACTAGATACGAATTCGGAATTAACTGTAAATGTAAAAGAAGACAAATCCGGTTAGTCTGTTTTCCGGCAATTATCAAGTTTAGAAACGAATGAATTCATTGTAAAAAAAAATAATGTCCATTCTAACCAGCGTGATAAAGAAAAACTGCCATGTCTCTCTCAAAAATGGGATTCAGAAGATGTAAGCAGTAAGAGAAAAGCAACAGCCAACAGTAGCAAATGATCACCTCAAGTAAAAAACAAACAGGAAATAGAGTCAAGAACGACAAGTGGATCCTCTCCGCTAAGCAAGCAGAATTCCTGTTCGAATCGCACAACATCGATTAGATGTTGTGCGATTCGAACAGGAATCACTTAGTACACTCATCTAGGGCCGTTTACTACTTCATAAAACCGACAAATTGATAGACATCGGAAAAAAAGAAGAAGAATTGTCTTTGTGGTTGACAGAAAAAATTCAAGAAAAGGACGGTGATAAAAATCACAGTCAGAATTTATTACCAAAATGCAGGACATTCTCCTTTTCACACCAGAAAATCTATTTGGCCCTTCTCAAAAAAGATCCATAGAAATTATTTTCCGAGTAGAATAGCAGAGCAAATGACGAACCTGTGTGGCAGGCCTCGAGATCCGTAGCGTGGTGTCAGGAACTTACTAGACTGGTTTCTTTCTGGAATATGAAGAGACCGTGAGTCCCGACCGAATGTGCGTTTTGACCTAATGATTGACAGGAAGCCTTTATAGAGCGAAGACGGAAATAAATACCATGACATACCCCAACATCCCCGAAAAAGAAAAAGAAAAAAAAAAAGATGGTTTCCAAGCCGGAGCATTGTTCCGGTTTTAAAAAAAAATGTTTCGAAAATGAATTTAACATTTTTCAACCAACAACTTTTTCGGCATCCCTTTGAAGGGTATTTAAGCAAAGTTTCCCGGCAGACAAAAAAAAAAACAAATTAAAAAACAAAACACAAAACCCCCCACCAAAACAAAAACAAAAACAAAACAAAATAGTTTTCAGTTCATGAGGTTTATAATTGTAAATTTTCTGCGTTCCAAATAGGAACGCAGAAAATTTACAGCAATTATAAACTTAGTAACCATTTTCCAATTCTATATATTTGGAACAATTACAAAATCATAGACTTCGTCCTTAACTGTTTTAGAAATCTGACTCATGAACTAGTCAAATTGTGCAAAATAGAAATGCGTAATATACATTTATTTATCAAACAATTTTGAACTCCCATAATCGGAGTAGAAAAGTTTCTCTACAACTCTCTTATCAACTTAACGAAGAATGTCAAGGTGAAATTGTTTATAATAAAATTAAAATAAGAGAACACGACTATAGGATTTTTTGTAATGTTAAAAACAAAACAAAACAAAAACCCCACAAAAACTGAGAAAAAGTGTAGCGTAGTACAAACAAATGTATGTGGTAACGTTGATGTTAAAACCAAAGCACACGACAAAGAGAGACGACACTAGGGATGTTTAAGAAAAATACGTTAAATTTATTGAACACACACACACACACACACACACACACACACACACACAATGAAAGGAAAATTACGCAAATAAGATTCTTTGTGTGCCAATAATGGCCAGTTACATGTAAATAGAAAACATAATGCAAATAAATATGTCTTTTTTTTAAAAAAAAAGAAAGAAAAAGACAATAAAGGATATAAAATTATACCTTCCACAATAAAACAAAGTATGCTGTTTTACAATAAGAATATAAAATATGCTGCATGAATTCCCAAAACGTCAAACGACATTATCACAAATATAGAAAAATAAAAGGTATTACTCTGAATGCTTTTAGATACAATGTCTGTAGAGACCTTTCTTGATAACAGAGAAGAAAAGATACGTCAACGATCCTTGAATTTTATTTAGATGAGGGAGCAACCTTAATTTGTTTCAATTCTCGGCTGGTGGTATCAAATTTCTTCTGTCGTTTGTTCTTGACCGGAGTGAACTGGATTCAACCAACAACTGAAGATGTTATAGCGATCATCATCACACACACATACCTATACAAATTCAAATTTCAATAACAATCATTCATTGGATAGAAATCAACGCCACTGTCTTATGCGACAATTTTGAAATCGCTATATTTTCGTATAGTAGATTTTGTGCACTTTTGGGAGAATCGGCTCCCAGAAATCGCCACAAAGTTCATTCACTGATTGGTCAGTGTCGACCAATCGGATTGTCTGCACGTGAAGAGTGATTCTTCCCGCGCAGCACTTCTGATCCAATGATCACCTATAAAAGCAAGAAAAAAAAGTGTAAACATACCAGTGAGACTTCAGCACCAGGAAAGCGCAGCCGCGTGTTCTGCTGTCGAACTCTCTGTTTGGCAGAGAGGAACTCGGGCGAGGCTTTGCCGCAGGGCAAAGTTTCGTCCAGGGAGGTAGACAGTCCCTAAACTCGTGTATACAGGTTTTAAATGGGCATATTTTTGGCCGAGCCTCCGGGCTCGGTAAGCCCACGTTAAACCGGCCTATTGCCACATGCGCCCTGTGTGTGGGGGTTGTTAAATATACCAGTGAGACTTGAGCTGCCTTGTTGATCTCACGCTGTAGTCCGTGCTAGACGTGACAAGCCCTTATTTACTGCCACATTTGAATTTCCTTTTTGTTCTACAAGTTCCGTTCTGTTAAGTTCAAATTTATTTTACCGTTTACGTTCTTTTGACTGTTATTTGAAAACTTTTTGATTTTTTTCACTTTCTTTTTCAATTTATTACATTCCTATTTTTATTTTTTCCTTTTTGTATTTATTATTTAGTTTTTACGTTTAAAGTCTCCTTTTTCGCTTTTAATTTTCTATACCCCGCTCCCAGAGTTTATTTGTTTATTTCGTCGTCAGACTTTATTTTTTCTTTTGTTAAATTACTACGTGTTATTTGTTACGTGTTACTTCGTTCTTTGTTTTTTAAATATCCGTAAAGTGTTCTATTTGTTTAATTTTTCTGTTTTCATATTTGTTTTCATTCTTTGTTTATTTAGTCTAACTTGTCTCTTTTCTATATTCGTATTTCGTTTATCGGCAAACCTTTAATTTTTTAGTCTCATCTTGAATTTTTTTGTTTAGTTTATACGTATTGTTTCGTATATTGTTAAATTACTACGTGTTTCTTTCTTACGTGTTGCTTTGTTCTTTGTTTTTTTAAATATCCGTTAAGTGTTCTAATTGTTTAATTTTTCTGTTTTCATATTTGTTCTAATTGTTTGTGTTTAATTAGTTTAACTTGTCTGTTTTCTATATTCGTTTATCGGCAAACCTTTATTTTTTAGCGGTCATCTTGAATTTTTTGTTTAGTTTATACATATTGTTTCATATTTTGTAACTTGTCCGTTTTACGTTTATATTTAGTCTAAAAAATGATTGTTTAAAGTGTTTTCTTTTTTTTACCTTATTTTGTGTAATTTATTTGGGTCTTTGTTTTGTATAACGTTTGTTTATTTCCCGTTTTGAACTGTTGTCTTCCGTTCTAATTTTGTGCATATTTATTTGTTTGTGACCAATTATTCACGTTTGTCTTGTTAATTTATTGCTTTTCATTTTTTAAACGTATTTTGTGACTGTTATTTTTGTCATTTTAAATTTGTTTCGCTGCTAGGCGAACTTTGTTTATTTATCATCCCCCCCGCCCATAGCCGACCATTGTTTTTTTACCACCCCTTCCCTTCCCTTCCTGTCGTATAAATCCTAAAAGTGGACAAAAAAGGAATATCCCGTCATTCCTTATGAAAAGGAAAAAACCCGTCATGGCTGACTTTAAGAGGTCAGTGAAAAAACATTTATTTTCTATAAAAAAAACACCTACCGGACAAAGATGACACGGAGGAGTACCCAGTATTATCAAGTACACCACTGAATAAGTACAAAGTGAATATCCCCCAAAAGTCTGAATCTACGGAGGCCAAAAATGGCCAAAACGCAAAAAAATGCGGAGGCCAAAAATGGCCATAATGAGAAAAATATGGAAGCCAATAATGGCCAAAATAAAGACAAGAATAAGGAAAATACAGAGGCCGGGGAATCGCCCTCTTGTTGGAAGTCCCCCCTCCTAGTTGCGTAATCAATATAGCGGAGTTCTTAGAGCGAGCTAAGAATTACGCACACCGTGTCGTAGAAGGTGGACTCTTAGAAGACCCACAAGAATCAAGAAAGATTGATAAAAGAATAGTGTTGGTCTTCGTCGTGGACAAGCGTACGCGCAAAATTTGTCGCTCGATGAAAGATAGTGGTGAAATCACTGCTGTCTCTGGGGTTTAAGCCACTCAGAATCGTGAAGGGAGCCGGCTATTTCATGTGGGAAGTATTGCTCCCTACGCCAGAAGACTGTATGGACGCTTCCAGTCGTGATTTAAACACTAAAGACTTAATATTGCGTACTGAATACCAAGGCAATCGAAGGACCAGAGTGGCAATATACACGGTTCCTCCTCTGGTTATCGGGGAACACCTCCGCGCGTTTCTCTCCCAGTATGGCGAGATACTGGGTTGCTTCCTGCGATAGCCTGAACAGGGGATGGAGTTTTGAAATATTATTGGATCGTAAAGCCTTCCTCTCCATCCCCAACTGTCTGGACGTAGGGAGCCTGAGGCTGTCGGTCATTGTGACCGGTCGCAAGCCGGTATGTTGGAAGTGTGGAGTGACTGGTCGCCTCTCCTCTTCCTGCCCAGAGAAGAAGGCCTCTGGAAGTCAGGCTCCAGTTGACCAAAATACCCCTCTGACCGCGTCTTTACCTACCGCCTCGCCTGTAATGGGCATGCCAGCTTCCGGGACCGGGTCGGTGAAACCTCCGGTTGGGTTAAGTACTAAGCCCACATTCCCAGAAGAGCCTTCGCCACTGCTAGTGCAGTTGTGGAGAAGAGGGAGGCATGTTGCTGGTAAGGCCAGAGGGAAGCGCCAGACAGCGGGGCCTCAGTCCCATGAAGCCCCAAGGACGAAAGGCACAAACAGTCCCACTCCCACTGTCAACGTTAAGGGCGATGCGACCCGAGTTTCAAGAAAACTGAAAAGATAAAACAGCTGAAAGAGAAATTGGACAAGCAGAAGCAGTCTCAGACCAAAAGAGCTACTCCCACAACGTCATCTACCTTGTCCTCACCTGCAACTCAGAAACATTTTTCTCCTCAGAAACATTCTACCCCTCTCTCATCACCTGTTAAAACTCTTCCCCTCAGTAGAGATCCCAGTCCTTGCAAACAAAAATCCACATCTACCCCTCATCATACTCCCAGCCCTTCCCCCATTAAAAACCCTGAAATGCCCCCTCCCGTTCCAAAAAGTCCAGCACAAGAGTTAAAAGATAAAAGGAAAAAAACTCAGAAACATATATACTATTCGGGGGAGGATGTCTGCAGAATTTCCCCGGCCGAGGCTGAAAGAGCCAGATATTACGGAAATCGTATAAAATATTTAAAGTATCTTCTGTCCATACGCCAATACGCCGACAAGGATGTGGAAGATCCACAAAAGTTCGCCCATGCCCAGAGAGTCCTTACAGTTATGAGAACAGGAACTGGAGCTCGTCGGGCACGGGCCATGTTAGATGAAGTAATCATGTCCTGCAAAATGTCTCCTTCAATTGCCATTGTCCAGAGTAAAGAACTGAAACATTTGAAACAGTTTTGTGCAGGGAGGGTCCCAGTTTTAGTTCACCCCTCCTTTTATAGAGCTCTGAAACTGACATTTCCCTGGGATATAGGCGGTCTCTCCCAAGACGGTACCATCAAGGCTGAGATGGGCCAAGGGTCAATGGGAGAGGCTGTCGGTATCCTTACCCCGACCATGTTCAAACCAGTGTCTCAACCCTAATTTGGTCTGATAATGGATTTCTGGTTAGCAAGTTTGAATGTCCGGGGCCTGAGGTCGGAGTTTCGAAGGGTGAGACTCGATCGCGATCTTCAGCACCTCAGAGTGGATATATGTTGTGTACAGGAGACCTATTTTTTATCTCACTTTTTAACGATATGTCGACTATATTTTTTATTCAGCATGTTTTGATGGACGTTCGAGAGGTGTTTCCTGGCTGGTGAGCAAGTCTCTGGATGCGGCGTGTGCTCTTGTCTTCGCTTGCTGGATATTACCATAAAGGATAAGGCTCTTCGTCTCATTGGGGCTTATGCGCCCAATGACTGTGCACAGCGGCCTGTTTTGTTTCGGCAGATCGAGCCGTTTTTGTTGACATCTCGTTCGGTAGTTCTAGCGGGTGATTGGAATGCCGTCCTTGATCCCGATATAGATCGTATATGGCAAAAAGCAGGTACTAACAATCCGGGTGTGAAACCGTTTCGGGGCTTTGTCGACGGGTTTGATCTCGTCGATAAGTATCGAGATAAGCACTCCCGGGAGGTAGTATGGACTTGGACTAGGGGCGGAAGTTCGGATACGATGGTGAGCGGGTTAAGAGAGTCGACGTGGGGCTCGTAGAATGTCCAACATTCCATTTTATAGTTTACTCGGATCATAGGCTTGTCCGGGTTCGGGTAAACTTAGATAAGTCTAAGGTTAAGATGGCTGGTTACTGGAAATTGAATTCATCATTATTTGGTGAGAAAGATTTCCGGGACCAGCTTTTACTAATGCTACAGCGGGAATTGTTGGGGGCTGTGGTTGGGAATAAGTGGTGGGATTCTTTGAAATCTAAGCTTAGGTCTTTTGCTGCTGATTTTAGTCGACGACTCAATCTAGCAGAGCTAGCAGCGCAAAAGTCTTGTGAGGAAAAAGTTGATCGGGCGATCAAATCCCGTGTTAGTGGGGACGTAGCCGTAACTAAGGCGGTGCTAGCCTCCTTGCTTATCAAGAAGGATCAAGTTCTGGTAGTTAGGGCTAGGCTAAAACAGAATGTCTTGCGAGGCTACGAATATGGCTGCTTCATTGCGTGCAGAGGAAGCTCGTAGGGCGACTAGTCGGCATATAGCTAGCATCACATTGCCGGACAAGCGGACTGTGACTACAGACGTGGGCATTTGTGAGGCTTTTCGTGACTACTTTCTGGAGCTGTTTACCAGGGAGCCCGGTCTTAACGCTGCTCAATTGGACGCCTATTTAACCGACTTTCATCGCCTCGGGACGGTTGAAGCGGCTGGGTGCGAGGGTCCCATTACAGAGTCTGAGATCTGGGATGCGTTGAAACAGGTTGGCTTGGACAAAACTCCGGGATTAGATGGTCTTCCGTACGAAATGTACTTGAGACAGTCGCCCGTCTTTGTCCCCTTGCTGGCACTGCTTTTCAACAACTGGATGAAGCAGGGGTCTATACCTCAACGCTTCACCAGGGGTGTGATCAAGTTGCTTCGCAAAAACAAAGACGGTGGGGGTGGAGTAGATAATTATCGGCCTTTGACGATGTTAAATACAGAGTTGAAGATTTTAGCCAAGGTCTTATCCGGCCCTTTGCAGGCTGTCCTGTCTAGTTTGATTGGTCCCGAGCAGACTTGTGCTGTGAAGGGCAGGACTATTCAGGACAACCTTCATTTGGTATGCTTGATCATCGAGCAAGTCGACAGTGATACCGCGCTGATCAATTTAGATCAGTCCAAGGCTTTCGATAGGGCTAACCATCGGTTTCTGGAGGCTGTTCTTTCGGTCGCCGGTTTCGAACTTGGACCCGACTGCTGTATGCGACCCCCGGTGCGCTGGTAGAAGTGAATGGGGTAAGATCGAAACCTTTCATTTTGTCTCACTCCCTTCGTCAAGGTTGTCCGCTGTCTCCATTTGCGGTACATTCTTGCGCTGGAACCTTTCCTGCGTAAGTTGAAGACGAATCCGGTCCTTCGCGGAATTTCCTTACCTGGTGCTACCACCTCAGCCAGGTACTCCGCCTATGCTGATGACGTTTCGGTTCTTGTGTCGAGCAGAGCCGAAATTAACGAAGTCAGCAAAGAAATCAAAGGCTATTTGATGGTGACATGGGCCAAGATAAATCTGTTGGCTTACGGTTGGGTTCGTGGAAGGGAGTTTCTCTTCCCGGACCTTTCCTCTGGACGGACGGGCCGGTCAAGATACTCGGCGTCTGGTTCGGTCCCGACCTCCTGTTGGAAATGAATTGGGCGGAGGTGCGAGAGAAGGCCGAGGTCGCAATTCGTCTGTGGACTCGAAGGAACCTTTCCTTGAAGGGGAGGGCGGAAGTATGTGCCTCTCACATCTACCCGATTCTCCTTTACTGACTCTCCGTGCGTCCACTCCCGTCTGACACCTTTATTGGCATTTGTAAGGCTCTTGTTCTCCTTCTTGTGGGGAGGCAAGGCCGCCATGGTTAGTCGCGAGATTTATTACCTCCATCCCTCTGATGGAGGTCTGGGTATGCCTATGCATTATTTATCTAGACCGGATGTGTATGCAACTGGATGAGAACAGCGAATTCTTGAAGGAAGACGCCCGTAAAAATTTTCCATCCTTGAGAAATGTGCGCTCGTGTGAGGAGGATGCCGGCCGTACGACTCGAGGCGCGGGCTCTTTCTATCGTGAATGTCGGCTTGCCCTCAAGCGACTCTTTCGGGCGAAGGATGGCGTCTCCGACGTCCAGCCGTTGTCCCGTAAGGCATTATATCAGGTGTTAGTTAGGGGGAACTTTCAGGATGCTTTGATATGCGAGCTCGGTCTGACGAAGCAGGAGGCTCGCTGCATATGGCTTTAGGCACCCGGGCTGAAATGTCTCACTAACACTGAGGCATCACTCACCTAGCTGATTATTCTGGGTCGCCAAAAGACTTTGTGCGGCGGGTTTGGTGAAGTCGCCAAACTGCGTTCGCTGCAGTGGGGAGGTGGAGACCCTAGGTCACGCCTTTTTTCAGTGTTGTGTCGTAGCTCCGTTGTGCAAATTTGTTGAAGACATCATGGTTCGCACGCTGCGCGGAAAGTTTTTTGTCCTCGAGGCCAGTTCTGTCTGTAGCAATATAGTACCACCGTTGACTAAGGCTGATCACTATGTGTTCTTTTGCTTACCGGGGGTTATGTGAGTCGCGATATGGACGACGCGACAGGAGGAATTTCATGGGCGCGAGAAGTTTACCTCTTCCCAACTGATCTTGTTCTTTAGGCATCAGCTTAAAGTCAAGATCAGGACGGAAAGGAAACGACTTCATCCATTGGAATTTGGCGAAAGATGGGTGTCTTGCGCGTCTCTGCCGAGTGAAAGGTGCTGACTTGGAGTGGCATTTTGATGCCGATTAGGTATTAAGAATTTTGGGATTGCTGGGTTGAACATTGGCAACCCTTCCTGTATATAGGTTAGTTTAGGTCGGTTTTGTTTTAGTTTTCTTTTCTCTTTTTTTCAATGTTAACTTAGCTAGGGTATGTATGCTCATTGGCACCTTTTATTTCTGGCCCTATTTTTTTTAATTCCCCATCCCTCCCATTGTTAGGCGGTTAGTGATATCAGTTCTCTGGTGGGTGCGGGGCGCCTTTCGTTTTGAGTGTGTCTTTCGTATCTGTTGTTGTGTTTGAATGAGTGTGTGTTTGTAGTGAGTGTATGGCTTGTACGCATGTTTTATATTGCTAAAGTATATTGCTGTTTTATATTGCTAAAGTCCCGCATTGATTTTGTCCAGTTAACTGATGTTTCTGCCACAGTTAGGGCTGTGTTTTTTTATTTTACTACTAACAAAATTTTTGTTTATTTTCTTGTGTGTAGTTTTGTAGACATATGTAAATAATTGTTGTGATTGTGTGAAGATGTTAAAAGATATCAGAAGTGATCAGAAGGCTTAAAATTGTGCGTGTTCATAATCTTCCATCCACAACAATTAATAAAAGACAAAAATAATGATTCGAAACGCAACAATTGAATTTATTAAGTATTTGATGTACATGCATGTAAACTGAAAGGTTAAACGGGGTTACATCTCTTAAACTAGAAAATATTTGTACCTGAGCTCATAAGGGTAAAATTAACTATGAAACTGTAGTTTATAAGAATGAGTATGTGTTGAATGTTTGGAATTGTGTATTGTACAAGTTGGTAAGAGTTCAGAAATTGTACATGCGTGATTTTTGTAAAGTTCTTTTACGTCTGACTGCATTAGTCAAGATGATAGTTCTTTGGGGGGGTCACATTTTGGCAGCGGAGATGAGACGCGAGAGAGAGCAAGAATTACACGTGTTTGGCTTTTATCATCTGTTGTATCACATGACTGGCTCAAACTTAGTTGGCGAGAAAACAGACTTGTCGGGTGGAGGTGATTTGATTGGTCGAAACTAACCAATCAGCGAGCTAGATTGAAGGTGATTAACCAATGAATGCTCGTTGTATATTTGTAAGTATGATGGTGGTGAAAATTACAACAGGAAGAGTGCGGAGGGTAACTGGCAGGCGTGGAAGATTCCACATAATCAGTGGGAATTTTAGATTTTTAAATTGTTATTTTTATCCCCCCCCCGACAATGAATTGTAAATATGGGGACTAGTTTAGGACTTCATAGAGTTTCTGAAGCATTATAGTAGTTGAGGTAAGAATGCGTTGTTTTGGTGAAAGGAATATTGTTTGTATGCCTGGGTCAGTGGTTGTGACTAGCTAAGTTTAATCTTAAGACAGTTGATGACCGTCCTTTTCCCCCTTTTTTGGCCTTGTGCCACATTTATACATTTTACGTACAATAAATATAGCGAGACTTCAGCTGTCAAAGAAATCCACGACAGTTGAAGCTATGCGCCGATCTTCTCACTCAACTGCCTATTTACACTTACACTTACTTTACACTTACATAATTTTCCCTCTTGCACAGCAAAACTGTTAAAAACATTTATAACAAACTATTAACTCTTTCTTTTCAGAGAACTTTGATAGACAATGATAGTCAAAGAGAGACAACTCTCGTCTTACTCATTGCTTTTTTTTTCTTACACATTCTTTATTGTATGCATTGTTGAATACAATTTTTAATATATAATGATACCTTTGCCTTGCCCTTTGTTCACATCAGTTTGGTTTCCTAATCAAAATTAAATAAATGTGGTGGAAGTCCACCACAATGTCATCTTTTCTCCTTATTGATTCAATCGAATTCTTTTCTTTTATTTACCAAGACCGGCTACAGATTGTGTCTCAAGATTTGGAGCGAAGCCTTCTGATTAGTGCCGAAATAAATCACACGCCGCTATTTTTCCATAAATTGGAAGGACGAAAAATATTTTTTTGAAAAATCAGTATTTTTAAGCTGGAACCCAAACAGCGTCTGCTTTCTCGCAGAAAAGCAGACGACATATGCTCAATCAGCATAAATTTCTTATACTGCCAAGGCTTGGTTATGACCTTTTGGGCCTTACTATGATAATGAAATTATGCCTCCACTTCAAACGAAGCCACCTTCTAACTCGCCTGCACCAGTCTTGAATTTTTTAAATGTTTTATTTGTGATATTTAAGCGACATTTACATAGCTTCATGTAAAATTATTGCAAATTCTACAAATAAACTAGAATAGCTCTCTTTTGTTTATAATATCAAGAAATACCACCATTTTACTATTCATTGCAAACTAAATTAGAACATATTTCAACACAACTGTAGAAAAGATTTTTTATAAGCAGCATTATAACAATAATACGATCAAAAGAAATGAGCGCCATATTGATATGATTTCAGTTTATGAAACTACTTAGAAATTGTAACATCTAAAAAATTAAAGTCATTAAAAGCTTAGGGGCCCCTAGGCTGCAAACGATACTAGCCTAATGGATAACCCGGCTCTGACTGCCGTTGTTACAGGTTAAGTGAGCCCTATACCGCTTCTAACAAATTTAACGAATCACGTCTTTCGATTTGAATAACATTGTTGATGCCCCAGTGTGTACGAAGATGAATTTATTTGGTGCAGACTGTGGGGTGCTATTAAGTACTGTTACAATGCTAAACGTGAACAGGTTATAAATCTTAAAAATGTTGTGGAATGGTTTGCTTGTGCGCACAGATTACCAGACACCAATATCTGGTGATATTGGTGTCACGTATTTGGCATAGACCAGTAAAAACTGAAATTAGGCCGAAATTACCGAAGAAACATCTTATACTACTTAATATATGGTGTAATTGTTTTTTCAAATGTCCTTTGAAATGAAAAAAAAAAGATACCATCATAGAAACGGTCCATTAGGAACTCTCCCAGTGAGCCAGTTCGTCACTGGTCAAGAGTCCAAGAGAGTATCAGTATCCACACACCCAGAATGTTGTTTTTCCAGCTAAGAAACCCCAGTGAACTTTTGACACTTTGGTTAGCTATATTAAATGGTCAAGAAGGGTCAAATTCGTTCCTAACCTTTAAGTGTCTCACTGTGGATCTAGGTAATGTGCAATAGACCCATCTTGTTTCAAGTAACTAGTCTTGCGACGAGTTGTCACCACTTCTCTCAGATGCTAATTTAGAAAGTTTTCTTGCGGTTGGTAAACTGTACTTTTGACTGTGACGTATTCGTTTATCTTCGCAGATATAGGCAAACTGGGTGTTGTCATAAAGGAGAAAGCGTTTCATTTTCGTTGGGGGCTTACGACAATGGGAAATGCTTTTTTGTTTTTAAATGGTGCGACCGTTGAGGTGGGTAGCTTTACGGCATAATTGGAACGCCATCCTTGATCCCGATTTAGACCGTTGGAAGGGTACTTGCATGACTCCAGAGCTAAAAAAAAAAAAAAAAATTTTCAGAAGTTAATTGCCAAACTTGATTTTCTGAAATGAACATCTTAAACAGGTAGACTCGAGTCTAGGCAGGTCGAGTTCACTGCAACATTATAATTGGATTATAGAGTTTTGGTTAGCAAAGTCTACTAAAGAACCCTTAGGTTGTACAAGGTTTCATAGTATAATCATAGACCTGATGAGTAGGCAGAGTAAATTTTCCAATCGTCTTGGGCACCGGGGTTGAAGTGCTTCAGTGGCAAGGTATCCCTCACTTAGCTGATGAATACTTACCTGGCACAGGTGGTATCACGGCTATGATTAATTTAGACAAGCTATGACCAGCTTAGACTAGCGGCCCGACTGGAAACACTCGGGTCCCCACGGTAAAAACCGACCTTGTGTCACTACCTAACTCCTTTCAAGTAAATCGTCTTAGCTGATCCGAAGCACACACTGTGGTCGAGAAGATGTCTTTTTCAATGGGACTGTTTACTTAGTCAGAATGCCTCTGTTGTAGCGACATCGAGGCTATTGAGCACGCATTTTCCCTTGTGCGGCCGGATGTCCGGTGTGTAAGATGTTAAAAGGGTTAACTTCTTCAAGGACGGGTATTTGCCTTGGAAGTTAGTTTTATTTCTGGCAATGTTGGCCTCTTACTTGTTAAGTAACGCTTCGTGTTTCTTTGCCGTGATGCAAGTGGTAATTTGGGCGATAACAAAAAAGAGGAAATTGATCTTTTTCTCTCCACCAACTGGTCCCTCACTTTAAGCACTTGCCTAAGTTTGAGAGGGTGATGCTGTTTTTGGCAAACTTTTCTTAAAGTTGCGTGTCTGTGGGATGATTGTCATTCGAGAAGTGCTAATTTAGCGTGGCATTTTCAAATAATTGGTTAGGGATTTTCCTCTTCGGAGAAATATTTTGTCAACCCAGTCTGTGTTAGAACATTTTTTTTAATAGCTTAACTTCGCGAAGGAATGATATGCTTATTGTGCTTTTAATTTCTCTGCATACCCGCTTCTCATTTCCCCTCCTCTTCTTTACTGATGACCCAATTGTGCTACAATTGTATAAAAATGCAATAAATACAAAGTTTTACTGAAATGGCCCAATAACTTGTCATTTTAAAATTCGTAGATGACTGACTTGTAACTATATTCTTGTATATCCGAGCCACATCCATCTGATTTTTCCTTTTATTTAAAGTAATTTACATACTTCTTGGCACAAGGGGAATGGCGGGAAAGACAGGGCGTCACTAATTATACTACTTCTAGCAAATCTCTGAGGTGTCCTGCTAACATCTGTTTTGCTTTAGTTGCATTTTTCAGTTTTATTTTAGATTCATCCACTCCCCATCATTTTCATAACTCCTGAAAATTTTTTTATATATTTTTTGTTAAAAAATAGACTTTTTGAACATTTACTACATATTTATATCATGGGTTTTTTGTACGTCTTCTGTGGGATTGAGAGGTGAGAGATAAGTTCTTGTGGTGTTTGTGTACATTGTAATGAATAAATGGGTCGTGATTGTGATTAACTAGGACAGTCAGAGAACACCAGCCTTTTCCCACTTCCCCCTTCGATCTTGTGCCACAATTTTTGTAACTAATTTACAAAAATAACTATACTACTTCTAACAAGTCTCTATTGGTCGGAAGTACTGGCAAAGGTTAGTTAGGTGGTTTTCTATCATATCAACTGTTATTTAATGCCAAATCCTGTTTATACACACACACACACACACACACATTATATGATTTGAAAATGAATAGTTTATAGGTAGCATTGTTTTTAAACGAACAGAACTCATTTGTCCTCACACGGTTAAAGTGATTCCAAGCATTTGCTATTTTATATCTTTTGGTACAGCGCCACTTCCTTGCTGAATATGATCCGGTTGCCAGATGCAGGTATGTATATTCATCTTATTGTTGAAGAGGCAAAAGTTGTTTTATTTATGAGGTTTTCTATAATTTGACCTTTTTTGTTTGTCTCTTTGCTTCCCCATATTTCATTTTGGCATTTGAAATCTCCCAATAAAATAAAAGGTTTTGGGTGCTGTTTTATTAAAGGATCTATTTCTGATTGGATGATGTCACTTGGTGGTATATAAATGGAACAAATGACACTGCAATTGCCTGCATGTTTGTGTCCAGAGGGATCTGGCTTTGTGGAATTTTGTTATTGATAATTATCGATGTTCCACCTGATGCTCTGTCAGTATTTTTGTTTATATAATTCTATGAGGTGTAATTCTTTGTGTTTATGTCATTATTTTCCTTAAGCATATTACTGCCGGGCATATTCTTATAAGGAGAGCCAGTTCACTGAGATTTGCTTTTGCACGTCTAATAGTCCACTGTATTATTTTATTAGACAAAGTTTTACTTTTATTTTGGTTTGTGATGCGATTTAGTGCCGACATCCATTTCTTCCAGTCGTTTGAATCCGTTTGTTCTTTCGGTCAAATTAGTTGGCGTGTTCTTTCTTCATAGTTTTTCTTTCTTTGGGGTGGCTTCTTTTATCGTTTTTGTTTTGGGGATATCCTTCAATGGTCTCGGTGGATGTATAGATCTCTAAGATTGGCTCTTTTTTGGGGCATTTTTGCAAGTTGGTTTTGTTTCATTGGTTTTGGTTTATTTTTTGTTTCTTCTCGAGTTTCATAATAGAATTTCTTAGGCGTTTTTGGAATTTAACATTCCACTGTAACAGTCTCAATTAGTTCAAGGTATCTGGTTTCTTGTTTAGTTTCTACTTGGTTGGTCCCATTCGTCTTTTTTTGCTACCCTGGCATATGTTTGTGTTTTCATATAGGACTCAATTTTCCTGCCTTCTGGGAAGGATACATTTTGTGTTTGCTTTACCTGCAGTTTTTCGCTTTCCCTCCTGTATACATCACATATTTCCGAAAATCCAGGGGGGTCCTCATGACAGTTTGCAGATTTTTTCTCATTCTAGCAATCATCTTCAGCATGGAATGGGTCTTTCTCCATATATGCCACACACTGGTCCTTTACATATGTCCCTGTGGTGCCCAAATTTCTGGCATTTGAAGCACCGCAAGGGAGCTGGTATGTAGAGTTCTATTTTTTTGATAGTGAAACCTATTTTGAGAATTGTAGGTGAATTAAATGTCAGTATGTATGTGTTCGTTAAGATGGTTTTGCCGTTCCTTCTAATACTGATTCTCTTGTGTTCAGTAATGCTCTGCTTATATAGTGCCACTTGGATCTATTGTTGTCAAAATCACTTCTAATCGTACTTTTACAAAGTCGTTCATTTGAATAAGATTTACATTTGTAATTGTGAAACATTTGCATTTTAGGTTTTCTGCCTGTTTTGCTCGTTCACTTCCACTAAAAGGATTCCATTTCCGAGATTTTTTTAACCGATTTTGGGTTTGATATGCTAGTTATTACCATTTCAATAAAAAAGGGTGATAACTTGCTGAGAGGTATATTTTCGAGTGATTCTATTACTACATCTTTGGAAAACTTGTTCTCTTCAGTCTCAAAGTTTGAGTCGGATAGATTAGGGTTTTTTTGTTTTTTTTTAAAAAGGAAGCCATGATTGGTGTTTTTCACTGGTACTGTGATTCGCCACCCACCACAGAGTTCAACTTGTGTTGGGAATTTACCAAGAGGAAACCCATTCGCCTTGGTTGAGACGGAGATACACTACCAGTATACTCTAGTCGGGACTTCAATCCTCTGCCAATTTCAGGTTTAATGTAACAATGATCAAAGTCTCTCAACGCAATTGACCCTCAGCTTCTGTTTTCTAGCACCTAAACTATCAAAAGGTTTGGGTGTTTGCCATAAGTGTATATTGAAGAATACGGTCTGGACTAAACATATAGGTGCTATGGTTTGATATGACCAGTCGATTGATCGGATCGGGCCTGTCCGACCGCCCGTCTAGTCCAAGTAAGTGGTGCGTTGGGAATCAGAAGTATCTTGCCATCACTGCTGAATCCTTCACCCACCAAGATCCCGTCCCCAGACATTACGGATCGCCACCTACAGCAAACAGCTACAGTCGATGTATTTTGAAGCCCCAGACGACAAGGCGGACTGGCAAAGATAGGCGTGTCGTCGGTTTGGACTTTGCTCCGAAAGCGGTTGTCCTTACAGGGTAGGGTTGAGGTGTGCTCCGTGTACATTTTTCCCCTTGTCCTTTACATGTTGTCAGTACTTCCTTTCTGCAAAAACCGTTGCAAGGCGATTGATCATTTCCTTTTCTCCCTCAAGCCGAAAGTCCGCAGAACCGTCCGGTGTCATGGGGCTGGAAATGCTACACTTGGGGAGTCACCGACACGCTTCAAGGTTGGTTTTCCTACGCCGCGTGTTGACAAAAGATTCGCCGTGGACGAGTTGTATTAGGGACGCCTTTCTTAGCCTTATCTTCACTCCTCCCATTTCTGGGGTTGAGCGCCGTCGTATACGCCGGAATCACCGAGCGTCGAGAGGCACTGCGTGCTACGCCTCGATCCAGTGACCTTTCACAGCCTAGGAGTGCACTGTATCATGAACTATTGGAGGGATCGCGTCGGGCCCACTTGTCGGTGACCGAGTTTCGCTCTTTCTGGTCCTGGTGGCCAGCGGCGAATTACCTCAGCAACCTTGAGTTTTCGCTTACTTGGCAATTGATCCGGAATGGGCTGTCTCTCAATGACGTGGCTTTCAGAGCATGCGGACCCGATTGATATCAGTGTGACCTTGGTTTAGAAGAAATGGCTGCGCATGCCTTCAACTACTGTCCTAAGGTGCGCTCGTTCTGGGATTATGTCAGAAACGTGGGTGGAGGGAATCTTACGATACAAACGTTATTCTAATCAACACCTGGTTGGATTCTTTGGGCATCAGCTCAGGATGAAGATCTGAACTGATAGGCAGCTTTTTCTATCGGCAGATTTCAGCGAAAGGTGAATGAAATCGCGAGCCTGGTTCGTGTGAACGAGGTCAGCCTTGATTTCCTTTTTTAGTTGCCTTTCAACTCAACGGGGCGGTTTCCTGACGGACGCCTTCCCTGGTTAATGTAGACTCTTTTCGTTCTCCTAGCTAATGTGAGTTATTGTTGTTCTCTTTTGTTAAGATTCCCAATCTCCCAGATTTGTTTTTATCTACTTTTTATCTTGAGTGGGTCAGCTTTGATTTTTTTTTCCACTCCACAATTTATTTTTGTCTTCCCCTCACCTTTAGTGAGTGAGCGTCTTGATTTTGCCTATCGGCACAATACAGCGGCCACTCTTACTTTTCTGTGGGTGGAACAGGTCATGCTAACATATTTTATTTTTTAGTTTTAATGTTTTGTCATATTTTAGTTTCGTTTTTGGGTTCATCCCCTCCATCATTTCATGATTTCATAATTTAAATTATTTTTTAAAAGAGAAAAAAAAAATATGAAAAAACGAGACATTTGAACATATGAAATTTTTATACCATGTGTCTTAGTAGGAAGGATCCCTTTGATGATGTAGTATCCTGGTGTATGGTGGATTGTATGGTGATGGATGAGTTTTTGTGGTGAATGAGTGAATTGTAATGAATGAATGGGTCGTGAATCTGATTAAGTAGGTTTAGGATATAGTTGGTGAAGACCAACCTCACCCTACATACTCTTTGGCTTTGTGCCGAAAATGTATGAAAATACAATAAATACACATTCTCTCTCCCATATCTTTCATGATACATAATTTTATATATTTTTGAGAAATTAGTAAAAATAAAAATTGTAAATATCTAGACATTTTTACAACATGGCATTTTAGTAGGTTCCCCTGTATGTATGCGGTATTTTGGTAAATGTACGATTGGGTGGTGAGGGATGTGTTCGTGTGGCAAATAAATAAATTGTAGTGGATGAATGGGTCGCAAATCAGATTAGCGAGATGTAGGATAGACGACCAGCCTTCTCCTCTTTCCCTTTTGGCCTTGTGCCACATGGGATATAAAATTTCAAATTAAACAGATTAGCTAGGTTTAGGATAGTTAGTGACGGCCAGTCTCACCTCACTTTCCCTTCGGCTTTGTGCCAAAATTTTATGTAAAAGTACAATAAATATACTACTTCTACCAAGTCTCATTCACGACCACCGCGTCTAAACAATATCGAATTTACCACAGAAAAATTCGTCCATCTACATTCAATCCAATCAAATACCGAATTTGCTTTATGGTCCTACCAGATTTTTGGCTGGCCACACGACATTTATATTGATTTACTAAGAGAAACTTAGATTTGGCACAAGGCAAAAATCATGGTGCATTTAATGAAGATCACACCCACTACTCAGTAACTGATCTCGCGAGATAAGCTTTTTTTTTTTTTTAACCATTCACGTCGAAATGCCCGCCACCAGACATTTATACGTTGGTATGGAAGTGTACTTGATAGTTGAGATTACACTGGCGCTGTTTCAAGGCTATAAAAAAACATACATAACTTTTGCTCCGAAATGTACCAGTGTCAAATTTTCTCTCCACCCGGTCGGTCACCATCTAGAGATTTAACTCTCACACGCATAAGTATTTTTTATTTTAAGCAGCAAAGCCTATCTCTTCCTTTTCAACTATCTGTGTAGACACAAATATAATTTCTTTCTTCTAGAATTGTTATTCATGTCAGAATATAAATTTCTCCACGTGTTGAAGTATTCTTTCTGAAAATGTTGAATTCAATTTTTTGGAAGTTCCCAACCTCGTTCCTATACAAACCGGTAGACACACATTTAGGAACCTCCACTAATTCGCTGAAAAAAGAGCATATCATGATGAAAAAAGATCCCAAACTTAATAAAAACAAAGTTTTATCGTCAAAATGTTTGTTATTATTAAGAGGAAAGACCAAAGTATTTTTAATTATTTTTTAAAACTTTTTTTTTACTCCTTTCTAACATGTTCGAAATTCTGATTAAAAATCTTTTTTTTTTTTGTTATACGTCAGCGGCATAATAGAACTGATTATGGAAATTCTCGCGCCTGTCTTCCGGTAAAATAACTCATTAATTTGAAAATTCTTGCAAAAATCAAATAATTGCTGGATTTTAATGAAAGTTTTAGTACTTGTTCAAAAATGAATTCATTTTTTAAATTATTTTTAGAAAAACTTGGTAATTTTTTTTTTATATCTGTTAACCCCACTTACTTAATTTCATGAAATTTCTAGAAATTCTGTACTCAATTTTTTTATTAGTTAAAAGCAGGACTCCATGGAGAATGCAAATCAACATTTTTTTTTTCAAACTACTGCCCCTTTTCCAAATATCTGCTCCGAATCGTAAAATACAAACTGCAATATAAAACTATTTAATTAGATAATCTTATAATTGCTTTTATAAATTATAATATTAAATATTAAGGACATTATAATCGGAAGAAAAACTTTTTTCGATGAATAATGAGTTTTTACACGAATTGTTTTCATTTTATTTTTTTTTAATTATAATAATTTATAACGTTTAAAAAATGTTTTTAAAATTCTTCCAAACTTCGATAGGTTATTGAGTGAAGGCTGTATTTACTTAGCGAAAATTGAAAAGCATAATACAAATCATAACGTATATTTTTTTTAATTAATTTTAAATTTATGTATAAACGTGCCGATTTTGAAAGTATGTGTGACCATAAACAACATTATTAGGAAATAATATCTATCATGATAATAAATTTAAAACCAACATACCCGAAATTAGATTATTAGAATATTTCCAACATTTTTAAGATTGAGTACTTAAAAATTATAGAAAAAAGCGTTTACCAGTCATTTTCTTAAATTATGTTTTAACAGATAAAGTCTCCGTAGAACCCTAATAAGTGTCAACACCTCGGAAATCACTTGACAAGCACTTACTCACCGTTACTGTTTGTTTTAAAATTCTATTTCTGTTATTTTCAGCTTAAAGTAAATAATATTTTTCAAATCCGATTAATTATACTTTAAATCAGCTAATATTCCCCAAATAAAATTTCAGAAAAGTATATTTTATTTTTGGAAGATTTTTAATAATGAAAAATTCTTGCGATAGGGCTAAAAGTGCCACTAATCAGCTATTTTTAGCAAAAAAAAAAAAAAAAAAAAAAAAAAAATGAATCTACTCCAACCAATAAAATTTCTGTTTGTAATACATTACAGACAGAATATTTTGCTTACTGGGAATAGTAAATTTAAACCTTTAACTTTCAATTAAAACTAAAATGAAAAAAGATTTTTCATTTATGAAAATTCATTTAAAACCTAGGCGTACCGAATTAGTGGAGGTACAATATTTTTAAATTGAGATTTCTGAAAAAAAGAAAGAGAATCCCGCATAGTACCGAAGCCATATTCCTGTAAAGATTATCTGTTCTGTTTAGAATGTTTTGTTGATGAATTTGATAGCCGCTAATATCCGCAGAATTCAACCGCATTAAATTTCTGGAGATTTTTTGTGAACTACCTTGTCACTGCTACTATTACCACAACTATTTTGGAAAACTGTTCGATTTAGTTTTTTGTTTAATAAAGCATTATAAAAATATCTAAAATAATTTCTGAAGTTTAAATCGGCAAAGTGATACATAATAAAAAAAATCCCCACATATTCACTTTGAGTTTTGTTTTCCGCTACACACACACACACATTAACCTAGTACCGGCCCACTCTATTTTTTATTACTAGAAGCGCCCGGTGGTATTATAACAATAAGTGTTTGTCACCAAGCTATCGACGAAAATAAAAAAGTTTGAAAAGTTTGATTTGATCTCCTGGATATTTTCTGTTAATAAAAAGAATTTGTATTTTTACTAAAATTCACACCAAATTCTCCCAGATCGAGACCCTTCCATTGCATTCCAGTTAGGTTCACCTTCCCGACAGTCCCAAACGTGGGCGACTCAGGTGAGCTATTTTTAAATGTGGGGTTAGCATTCACGCTCACCCCGATAAACTAGCCAAAAACAGATTTATTTTTTATTTTTAAATTGTAATAAAATCACCCACTTTTACGAAATGTGAATAACTCCCTGATTTTTAGCAATTTTTAATTCTGAGGGTTGGAGCTGTTGCGAGTCAAGCTAAACAAATTTTGATTAAAAATTTTAAAAGCGTGCCGAAAATTAAATAAAAAACAAACTTTGATTTAAAATTTATAATTTCTTGGGGGTGAATGAATATAAGAAACTTTACATTATTTGGGGTGAATTAACAGAAAAGATCCAATCTTCCTGCCACCCATAATCTTCTTACAATCAGAATTTTCTGAATTTTTTTCCGTAAGAGTTGTTCTTTATGAAAAAAAAAAAAAACCATTAAGAAGTAGTAAAAAGTTAGTTCTACTAAGAGTTTGTTTATTTTTTACTTCCGATCTGTGGTGTTTAGTTTAACGATGGCTGCACACTGATGGTCCGAGTAGTAGTTGCAATGAAAAGTAAGCAAAATATAATAAGACTAAGAGGAAAGAAACTTTAGTCAAAACTAAAGTGAAAAATTGCTGACAATACTTCATCTAATTCTAAATATTTGTAGTTCATATATTCTTATTACATAGCCTCCACCTAGGGATATATAGTACTTCATTCACCGTTTGCCAATAAAAGCAGGACCCCGGTCACACCCTAAAAAAAAGCAAAACAAAAAAAAAAACGAAACAAACAAACCAAACACAATTCTGGTTACGACTTTCTTTGACAACTGTATCAGTTGAGATCATTATATTCAACTATAAAAGGAAAACTTCATTTCCTTCACGCACTATTTACGACAAAATTTGCTTTAGTTGTTTTCCTCTGTAACGTATCCATTTCTTGCGTGGCTTCATAACTGCTTTATAATCTTCTTACTCCTAGTTAGCGTAAACAAACCTGAGCCTAGTATTAATCAACTTACATATAGACTTTATATAATAACCAACACGGTAGGGAGTCTGCAGTGTATAATTAGGTAATTTGTCTATTTTTGTCACTACCCATGTCTACTGTATTATTCATTTTGGAAACTTCTGTATTTTTTTATTATTAGTGTAAAAATAATTAAAAATAATTATTAAAAAGTGTGAATAAATAAATGTTAAATAATCTGTCTTATACACTTACTTTTGGGAGGTGTGTATTAAAAGAAGGTCAGACTGTTTATTAAAAAAAATCATTTTGTGTATAAAATATTTTTTATTTAAAGTTGGCCCTAAAAAAGGACTGTCAAAAATAATTGTCATGGTGGACTGTTGGGAATTCATTTTTCAAATTAAAATTACTGATACCCTCCTGACAAGTGGACAGTGATTTTGGAGAGTCCGTCTACAAAGCTCTGGAGTCGGGATGTTGAAAGTAACATCAATCAGTTAAGTGACACATTTACATTTTATATTCGTATTAACCCTCATATTTATTGTCCAATGAAAAGGGTAGCTTCCGCAATCTCAAATTTAAAGCAGATGTTCGTTGAGCCATTTCCGAGCATATTTAAGAATACTGGTCAGCGGATAGCCTCAGAAGGTGGTCAGGCTGCTGACGGGAAGCTGGTTGCGGCATAAGGAAGTGATGCATCCCACAGACTGGTTTGACGTCTCAAGCGACCAAGATCGGCTCGTAGGAAGGCAGGAAAATAACTTGAACGTCAGATACGAATTTAGTTGTGGTTGGGACAAAGGCTTACTCCTGTGAAAGTCACCAGCAGAGCAAAGGGTAGAAAGGTCTCGGCATTCTTAAAAACAACGCTGATGAAAAACAACAATGAGCACCCTTAGGCCGATCACGAAAGGGAAACTTTAAAAGCAAAGAAATTGCAAAAGATCATTAACCTCCCTAGGATTCTCGCCGAAAAAGCACGTATGTTTTTTTGCTTATCTATTAAATGGGTGCACTCTTTTTTTTTTAAGTAATTTTTTTCAAATAGTTTTCGTATCATCTCTTAATATTTTTTTGTCTTGATTTGAAAAAATTATATTGTAAATTTTTTTTTTAGAGACAATTATTTCCTTGTCCATAATAACGGAAATTTTTGTATAAGCCTTTTTTGTAAAATTCGTACTGTTATCTTGTTTTGTATCAGTTTAATAAATATAAATTTTAATTTTCACGAGTTATTTTCAAGTCTTGATTACTGTTTGTGGTTTTTTAATATTCGGGATAATAACGTGGCGTTCTCTCTTATCCCACCCCGACACGAAAAGAATATTTATTTGGGACAAAAAATTAGTTACTGTAAAATTAAATTCTTTACGTTACACGACCCAGACACATCTTCATTTGTAAGCTAATCCTATTACATTAACTGTAAATTATAATCAATGACGTAAAATGCAATAATCCTATGTAAAATATCCGATGCCCATGTTTGTCTAATACCCTATACGGGCAATATTTACATAAAGATAGCATTTTTTAGCATGGAATATACCGACCAGGGTTGGGGTTCATTTCCTCCTCTCTCATTCTTCATCATTAGATTTTTATATATAATAATTTATTATCATTAATTTTTTATGTCACGGGTCGCGTTTTGTTGGTCCCCCTTGAGAGGATGCGGTATTATGGTGTATGGAGGATTGATTGGTGATGGACAAGTTTTTATGGTGAATGCGCAAATTGTAATGATTTGGTCGTGAATGTAATGGGTCGTGAATCGGATTAGCTAGGTATAAGATAGTGATGGCCAGCCTCAACCCCTCCCCCTTTTCGGCCTGGTACCTTAATTGTATTTATTACAATATAAATATACCGACCAGGCAAAGATGGAGAAATAGCTAAATTAAATTAGTAATTAAAATGACTTCCACTTATTTTCGTCATTGTAGCTGTATAAATGCAGCGACACTGCACGTATACGCTCGACAAAAAAGCTATATTTGTTCATGCAGTAATTAACTTTATTAAATAGCATTTGTATTTAATCCGTTAAATCCCTGTTAATATAGTTCGGCGGTGTACCTATCATTTGTGCCGCCCATCTGACTAACATCGACAAACGGTGTTCCAATAACTTGGACCGATTTTAAATGTGAATTAAATTTAAGCCGTCTAATGATTTTTTCTTTTTCTTTCAGATTTGGCAGACATTTGGGCGATATTATTTTTCACACATAATTGCCATGACTTAACCAATATGTTCTAATAGAGAAATAAATAATTTTTTCACCAATAACATTGATTTATTTACTGCTGACTTAATGAAACACCCTTCCCTTCCCGTCTTATTGAAACACTCATTTTAAAGAAAGATTTACAGCCATTTACTTTGTTTTGATTGCAGAAAAAAAACAAGAAAAAAAACAGCGATAACAAACGCTGTAATTAAAAGTTTGTTTTTCTGGCCTTCCTCTACTTAAAATCTCGATTGACAAAATCAAATTCAAAATCTATTTGCAAAATCAAAATCTATTTTAAAATTCCATATGTTAAAACTAATTTTGCATACGACTTGATTATACTAAATGCTATCCTCCACCAGCACCCCAACACTTGTTCAGTTGGGTTGGACCGTCCCTCTCGCCCCCTTTTTAGAACAACTAATGTTGAAGTCATAACAGTAGGAAATAATGCAAATTTCAATTTTTCAATGAATATTTCTTTACCAAATTGTAAAATCTACTTTCACGAGTGATTAAAATGACTTCCACTTATTTTCGTCATTGTAGCTGTATAAATGCAGTTCGTTGAGCCATTTCCGAGCATATTTAAGAATACTAAATGACTTAATGAAACACCCTTCCCTTATATATAACCCGTCTTATTGAAACACTCTTTTTAAAGAAAGATTTACAGCCATTTACTTTGTTTTGATTGCAGAAAAAAACAGCGATAACAAACGCTGTAATTAAAAATTTTAACAATTATGTGTGAATGGAAATAAGAGATGGAATTTTCATTCTAACGATGCACTCTGTGCAGAATTGAAGACATGTAAACGTCTCTTATATGAGTGACACACACACACACACACACACACTTTTTTTAGCAACAGTACACCTAGGAGCGAATGAAAATATCATGGCACACTTAGCAAAATCTTTAAAAGATGTACATTTAAATATTATGAAATAACACCATAGCTTTTAAAAATACACACACAAATATGCATATTTCAATGTTTTTATTTAACTATTTGAGCAGCTTATTTAGTGAGAAACCTGTACCTGTGTTTTTTTTTTCTTTCTTTTTTCACGATTTCTTAAATGTTTTGTCGAACGTGCAATAATTCTTCTTCAGTTGAGCGTTGTATTATAAAAGTTCAATATTTACTCATTTATTCAAATACAAACGCTGTACCAATACCACACACACACACACACACACACACACATGTATGCCTTGACAATATTTCGAGGAACTTTTAAGAGGATCGCGCGTCACACGAGTGTCGAATCACTGATCTAGCGTAAGTTAAATATAGAAAAATATTATTTTTTTATAAACAGGAAGTTACGATTACAAATTTAATATTTCTTCGGCATTCCCGTGTAACATTAACATAACTTATTCTAAATAAATTAAATTCTCAAAATAGACTTTTCTACTAATTCAGCGACTTTTCCGCAAAAACATCGCAACAGGATGTCCTTCTATATTTTTAAAACTCAAAATTTCAAGTGATGATGGAAACTTTATTTCTGCTGTTTGGTTAAGTAGTTTAAAGTTTTAAGAATCGTTGTTTATTCTCAATGTCTTTTGAAAGAATGGTATTGGGTTGGAACAAAAGTTCGTAGCGGTTTGTAAGTGAATTTCAAAGACAATAGATATTTGTATATAGATTTATTTAGCCACATTTAGTCATTTTGTCCCACTAACTTTCGCCATCTTTAAGGCAGCTTCAAGATTCCGTCTTCCTAGAATTAATCTAAGCGTTTTTTATAGGGTTCCAAACAGAAGTACTTCCAATTAAGATAATTTTATAGAGCCCCAAATCAGTAGTAATCCAAAGGGATCAGGTGAGTACGGCAGGCGTAGTAGGACATTCCAGTAAGCTGCTCCTATTTCTGCCAGATCTGCAAATAGACGCGAGGTCTGGCGTTGTACCGATGGAAGATAGGACCCTTCGGATCGACCAGTTCTGGACTCCTTTCATCGAATCGGTCCAATCGAAAGCATTACTTGTCTGAATTCAACACCTAATTCTGTAGCAGGAACTCGTAATCCTACCAGATTTCACCTCATTCCGTTTTCCCTAGGACCTTTTTGTTCTACATTGTTGTAAACAATCCATTTTTCATCACCTTTGATTTTTAAAAAAATGGGTCGTTTTTATTGCGTTTGAGCAACCATACTCTTTAACCGCCAAGTTCGGACCGACGCTTTTACCTTTCGCAGTACCTGCAACCAATTTTCCTCCAGCTGGAGATCCGGCTCAATCCACATTCCAAGAATGCAACGCCTTTCTAAGCACCTAACAGCAATCCGGAAAACATGTCGTGGTTAAACTTGGCCTCCGTGATCTTGTACCGTTCAAGGGCCTTCGTCTCGATGTTGCTGCGGCACGACATGAAAATGGATACGTCATCGGCGTACGCGGAAACCCCGATTCGAGCTCCACCAGGGACACCGATTCTACCTCGACTGCTACCCGTTCACCTGTACCACATTACTGGGGAGCGATACAGCAAGCTGATCCACTTGCAGAAGTCGAGTTTCAATCCAGCGGCCTACAGGACAGCCGCCAAGAACTGATGGTGGATCCTGTCGAACGCCTTAGAGTTATCCAAATTGACCAGCGCGGCCTCATCGTCGTTTTCTACGCCCTCTGTGATCGTGCGGATCAGGTGCAGATTGCTCTGAATTTGTTCGGCCCTTCACAGCACAAGTTTACTCCGGTCCCAACAGAATCTAGGCAATTGACAGAAAAGGCTCCATCAGGAACTTGGCAAAAATGTCTAACACATGTTTAGCAGAGTTATGGGCCTGTAATTGTCTAAATCCCGCCCAACATGCGCTTGTTCTTTATCAACAGCGTGATCACACTTCTGGAGATCCGATCGGAGACAGACCTATATCGGAACCAGTTGTTGAACATCACTCAAAATCGGAAATCGAAAATGTGCGAGAGCCTCAAGTACAATTCGTAGAGTAGACCATCACGTTCTGGAGACTTGCCACTGCCGACCCTCTTCAATACCTCGTTAACTTCGCCCTCTGTGATCACACCCTCGCAACCAGCCGCTTCAGTCAATGACCGTCAAGGAAAGTTGGCTAAATAGCTGCGAAACTCTTCGTCACAGAGACCAGGCTCCTTGGTAAAACGGTTCTTGAAATACTTCCGAAACTCCTCGCACATGTCGTTGGCCGATCGCTGGCTGCGTCTGTCCGGGGTGTTGACCTGCCTAATGTGTCAATCGGAACCCCGACGTATTTCCTCCTTGCGTAATTCTGCGCCTATATTCATGGCTTCGTTAGACATTTTGTTTAACCCATGTCTAACAACCCGATCTAAACCTATATTGAGGAGATCCTACAAACTTCTGCTCGGGCCAAACTCTCTTTAAGTACCTTCACCTTATTAGCCTTATCTAGTCATTGGCTAAATTCGGCGGTAAAAGACCTAATCCTATCCTTAAGATCCTCCACTTATTCCGAATAATACCACCACTAACTCCTGCTACACTAATCTAGTTAGCTGTAGCCGGAAGTCCTCGCTATCCTGTAAGGACACGTTGAACTTCCAGTGTCCAGCTATTCTAGGGTCAGAGTCTAACGCCACCACCCTGGGCACAAACAAATTTGTGGTGTGAATAGTTTAACCAGTGGAACGTGGGACAATCTAGCGGATATAGATCGACACTTCTCGTTAACATTTTATCCAGGTATCTGTTTCTCCTTTACATTTCTTGTCACAGCTGTATAGGATGGCGTACACACACAATTTAATCATATTTTCCTCTATGGGAGGTCTTACTTGGAAGAGGTGTCCGCGAAGTGTTGAACCATTTTGAAGGTCGTCCTGATAGTATATTGACCACAAATCATTTGTATTTTTTCTGACAATGGCTTCACATAGGATAGGAAAACTGAGGCTGTTTTTTGAGTGTTGACATCCTCTTGTACCCTCTTATTCCAGGCTGTCGGAGCTGCTGTTATGTATCTTTGTAAGGTACTGCTTGTTCCTATGTCTCTGATGGACTTATGACAGCACTTATGACTTTTGCTCGATGTTGTAGGTAGCGGACGATCCCTTACTTTACACTCTATGGGTGGTAGGGGTTGAAGTTGAGATGTCCGGTGAATGTTGGCTTGCGTTGTACGGATATCTTGAACCCATGCTCTATTAGAGATATTAGTACATCCAGGAATGCTAGTTTGATATTTTCTCTCTATATATTGTGAACTGTATCAGTGATCATGATGACTTCAGTGCCTGCCTCTCTCTCTCTCTTTCTATATATATATATATATATATATATATATATATATATATATATAGGAGTAGAATCTTTGACTGACGCCAATTCAGCCGTGTTTCGATCCTAGCTAGAGGCAACCGGACGTCTAGCGACACTGATGACCTGTGATACAGATACGCAAAAATAAGTTGCGCGTACACGTATACACACACTTGCTTCATTTTCCTTTT
This sequence comes from Acanthosepion esculentum, assembly GCA_964036315.1. Classification (NCBI taxonomy): domain Eukaryota; kingdom Metazoa; phylum Mollusca; class Cephalopoda; order Sepiida; family Sepiidae; genus Acanthosepion; species Acanthosepion esculentum. The sequence continues at coordinate 65,936,576 of OZ038485.1, forward strand.
ACGTTCTGCGTCTGAATCACTTGGTTATCCTGGACAATGTGATTGTGTGTTCTTATTTCAGTTCTGATAAAACGGTTACACAAGAAGTATAAACACATTCCACTTGGGTCGCTTTTTCTTTCTTTCTTTTTTCTATCTATCTATCTATACGTTTTTCTTCTTTTCACATCCGGAAGTGAGAATTTTGATGTTTATACATACAGACACTCAACCAGCCCTTATATATATATATATATAGGATATTTGTGGGCAAATTTAATTCTTTAGGAAAAAAAAAACAACTATATCTCAACAGACTGCTGTAATGTCATAAGAATATTTTCATATAAACCTGAGTAGCGCCATAAAAGGTTTATTCAATATCTCCACCTTCTGTATCAATGACCGCTTTGATGCGGGATCAGAAGCGTCGACAGGCTTTTTTTTTTCATTTCAGTCATTATCTTGATGATGGCAGCCTTCAGAGAATCTTTGATATTATAGCGATCTTGATAAACCTCTCTCAGAACAACGCTACACACATAGTAGTTCAGGGGATTAAGAACTGACGATGTTTGGTGGCTGCTGGTAGGCGTTACATGATCATGAAAATTGTCAGCCATTCATTGTCATGTTACTTGAGCTTTATGGAGAGCTTTGAAATTTTGCTGAAACACGTACGCTCTTCTATCGCGCGTACATTGTGTCTATCCAGGGTTTAACAACTATAAAAAAAACATCTCAGTGTATATAGTAGCATTAAATCGAAGGCCATGGGTATAGAAATTGGGAGGCTAGACACTAATCTCAAACACCATTATAATTGCTGGAAAGTCTGTGTTGATAACCGTTGTGACATTGGAAGGGCCTATGCATTGCCATTGTCATTACTGCTGTTCACCCTTTGAAGTGTGTTGTGGATGGAGTTTGGTAGGTTTCCGTGTCTTTAAGTGGGTCCTAATTGAGCTATTATACTAATTGACAATAATAGCCTCACCCACGCGTAAAATACGATTAATAATAACGGAAGCATTAATAATAAAAAAGAGCAAACATTCAATGATATCAAGTATAAACACAGCCACGGCGTGCTGACCGTGTTTCCAAAAAACAAAACAAAAAGTCCCTTCACTATAGATACACATATGTAAACATCTATATATTTGGTTAAAAAAATCCTTGATAATATCTAATAGATTAGCTAAACACGCTCGAATCCATAGAACATTTGCGCCGTTTTACACTCTCTGTCCAGAAAAGAAAATACATGTACGAATGCAAGAAAATTTGAATAAAACACTTAATCGCTGTATTTTCTCAGTCATCATTAATGTTCGATCCTGACTTGGCATCTCGACTTCAGTCACTTTCTCACCGACGTGGCGTGGCTTCCCTCTGTCTTTTCTACAAATATTTTCATGGCAACTACTCTGATGAACTTTTCCCTTGGCGTCCCGATGACATGAATTTAAGCGTACTAGTAGATTGGCATCAAGGTTCCACGCGTTTACTGTTGAAATAGTTAAATTCAACCACCACTTCTACGTCAAAGGTTTCTTTTCTCGCACTTCTCGCCTATGGAATTCTGTTCCATTTACTTGGTTCCCTGATAACTACAATCTTCAAAGATTTAAATGCAACGTCAATCGCCATCTTCTATCTTGAATCCCGTTCATCTTTTGGCCTTTCGTCACTCCTCCCTATATTCAGTCTTTTCTTTCACTTTGACTCCATGTAACCCCCCCCCCCCCTGTGTACTAGAGTGACATTTCCGCCTTGTTTGGGGCGAAATAATATACATATATACAAATACGAAGTTGGTATAGATGGAATAAAATTCCAGTAACCAAAAACACTATTTTTTAAAAAGTGCTCAATACAAAGTAGACCGAATAATATTTATTTAACAATTATAACATAAGTATGTTATAACATTACTTCTGGGGTCTTGTCAAGTGATGCTGTTTACTTTTTTTTTTTTTTTTTTTTTACAATCAACGCCATCACTTGACAAGATACCAAAAGTGTTGAAACAAATGGCTATTTTTGTAGTGATGTTATAGCATACTTATGTTATAATTTTTAAACACACACACACACACACACACATATATATATATATATATATATATATATATATATATATATATACACCTTCAAACTATTTTCCATCGACACCTGTAGTTTGATAGTGTGCTAGTAATTGGGCATTTCTGACAAGATATCTGACAACAACGGAGAGAAGGAACATAAAATCAAATTAAGTTACCACTTCGATTCTTCTTACATGTATTGGAGGAAATATTTATTCTACTCTCATTTTAAATACACCTCCAAATAAAACACGTCTTCAAATCGTGCTCGATAAATGCGATGCATATTTTGAGCCGCAAAAGAACTTAACATTTCTCAGGTAGAAATTCTTGTAAGCATGTAGAATCAACCGTCTGATGATTACGAAACTGGACTGGGCCATAGACCTCGACAATGTAAATTTAATAATATCTCCGATAGTCGTATTCCGTTTTGTCGACTGGGAGTGTAAAATATGCCGATTGCATCTTTGCAGTGGGTAAGATGCCTCTCAAATGAGGTAACCTATTTTCCATGGATGACGACCCATAGTACCTGGAGTCGGAAACGTGAAGGCTGAGCAGTCCATGATCCGGATATATAAGTAGTCAAGCAACACTTCTCTTTAGCCTCTATTTATGCTAGACGGGCGGTCGTAGAGTCCCGATCCGATCAATCGGCTGCTTATGTCAAGTTCTAGCACTTATACAATTAAGCCCGACGTTCTTTCACAAACTTATGACATAACAATGAAACATCCTGCCCATTATTGAGTTAAAAATGCGGGAAGGCGATGGCTGGGGATCAAGCGAAGCCAAGAGAAACAAATTTTGATCATTGTTTTTAATTTAAGGTGTCATATTTGTTGGCCTCTGAAGCTCAAAATTAACAGGGGCTCAAAGTCCTCTCTCGATAAGAGTATACTGATACATATATCCTCATCTCAATCAAGACGAAAGGATAAATTCCAAATAGTAATTGGAATTCGTGGTAGGTGGTGGAGCACAGGATTAAGGAAAAAAAAATTAAATGACAAACATCAATAAAAAAAAACCCCAAGAAATCTCTCCGACTCAAAAGCCGCAAAAACATTCCCGAGATTCATATTGAGGATACATCTCTGGCCAATCTGTTACTATTTTTTTATTTTATTGAAAATGTCATTAATCGCAGTGTAAGTCCACGAACAGCGAGGGAAATCATGTGGCAATATACTGGTGGAAGACAACAACAAAATACAAGCGGATAATATACTCAAACTGAAGGCTTTACATAATTTAAATTGTAAAACGTATCTACGTGAAAGTTTGAACATCTCTAAAGGAGTTGTCAGAAATAGAGAGCTGTCCTTGGACACACCAGAGAAAACAGATGTAGCCTTGGGAAAGCAACTAACTGTAGATGGATAAATATAAAAAGGAGAGAGCAACAAATCCTAGCACATACATATATCTTAACATTTAATAAACACTCAACCCCAAAGGAGATAAAAATTAGTTTTACGATTGAGAGGGTAGAATATACATCTCCAATTCCTTCAGGAGTTTCAAGTGTCAGAAATATGGTCATCACAAGGAGAGTTTCAGACGACACCCAGTATGTGCAAAATCTGGTAAAAAAGGCCCAAAATCATGTTGCGGAAGGGTGTATTCATAATATTAAATGTCAAGAAAACAATCTGGCCTTTGGGAAATCTTGCTGCATATGTAAAAAAGAGAAAGAAATCTTAGAGATCAAGCATAGAAGAAATGTATCACTCTCGGAAGCAAGGAAAATAGTTTATGCCTATATGAAAGGCAGCAATAAAACAGACAAATATAAAGCACTCATCGTGCAGTTAGTGCAGCTAGGATCAAATTACTTGCCAAAGCACCAAGAACTGCTAAAAAGAAAATCCACGACTGAAAACTGCCATACTGAAATAGTAAAAATACAAGAGCCCATTTCAAACCTACATGCTGTGGCTCAGGTGCCGACTGTACAAAACAAAATCATCACCCAAAGCAAAAACCAATCCGTTCTCCAAATCTCAAAAGAGACCTCTCTGGAAAATTCTAAACAAAATATGACCAACTAATAGAAACATCACTTCTGACACCCACAAAAAATAGATTCGAGGAAAGAATGGATGATACGCCACCAAAAAGTTCCAAACAAAAACCGAAACATTAATAAATTATAAATCTCAAACAAAAATACAAACATAGGATATAAAATACTAAATTGGAACTGTCGTGCACTAAAGCCCAATTACAATGAATTACTCAGGCTAATAATAAAAATGGATTCTGCGGTTATTTGTATCCAGGAATCATTTCTAAAAAAGAAAATGATTATATTAATATAAAAAAAAACACTATCAAGAGTACGGTGATATTCACAGCTTTGGACTCGGGGCCTCTGGAGGAGTAACCGTCACAATAAAAAAAAGACATACCCCAGAGTAAAATCAGACTAAAAACTGAATTGTAGGCAGCTGCCGTGAGAGCTACTTTACACAGAACAGTGAGCATATGCTACCTGTATATTCCACCACATGATCAGATAGAATAAGACAAGCTGAAAGATCTGATAAAACGATTACCCAAAATCTTCATTATCCTATGGAATTTTAAAAGCCACAACACCACAACAAACAAAATGGAAAAATTCTAGAGACATTCATTATGTCTGCTCAACCAGGAAGCAAATAACTGCCAACCTTATCAATTATAAACTAAATAGAGCAAAGGCCCGTAAAACTATAAAAGAAGCTAAAAAGTACTGTTGGCTAAAATATGTAAAAAAAAACTAAATTCGGCTACAAAAACCGAAAGCATTTTGGAAAATGATTAGAAAAATGAGTTGGCAAATATGAACCTATACCAGTAAAACATCTCCCAATAAATAATAGCACGATAACGATAATAAGCATATTGGCCGAAAGAATTATATATAAAAAAAACTGTAAACAACAATCCTAAACTATAAGACAAAATGCAGAAAAATATGAATTAAACTTTAAAACAAAGAATCTGAAAGATTACAACAAACCATTTTCTGGACAGAACTTTATTAAAAGTTCACATAATTCATTAAGAGCGGACGAGATCCACTGAAAATAACGCCCAAAAGAGTTAATAAAATTGTTATTAAAAATATATAATGATATCTGGGGAAAAGGTAATTTCCCTGAACAATCTCAACAAACTATTGATTCCTAAACCGGGAAAAGACAATTCAGACCCAGGAAATTATTGATCGATTTCTCTTACAAGCTGTTTATGTAAAACCTTGGAGAGAATAGTAAATAATCGTTTAGTTTGGTACTTGGAGTTCGACAAATTGAATCTTACAATGTGGCTTTCGCAAAAACATGATTACAGTGAACCACCTGATTCGCTTGGAAAACCTTATAAAGGAAGCATTTATATAAAAAAAAGAACCCGTGCTTACTTATTCTTTGACTTGGAAAAAGCTGACGAAACTAAGTGAAAATATAAGATTCTTGCGCGATCTACATGACTTCGGACTGAAAGATACGCTACCTGGATTCATTAAGAACTTTCTTTCAAATAAAACTTTTCAGGTCAGCATTGGATCTACTCTGTCCAATCAAAAAACCCAAGAAAAACGAGTGTTACACAGAAGTATATTGAAAGTCACTTTGTTCAGTATTGAAATAAATAGCATTACAGAAGAAGTCGATAAAGTACAAATGGATCTTTGTATGTAAATGACTTTACTGCAAGTTACCGATCCATAAATTATGCATACAATGAAAGAAATCCACAGATGGGCAAGAAATAATGGTTTTAGATTTTCAAAAACTAAAACAAAATACATGCACTTTAGTAATACAAAGAAACTGCATAACTATCCAAGATTGTAACTCAAAGAGACAGAAATCTAAATAGATGCATTACAAGTTCATGGGAATAATTCTCGACAAGAAACTAATTTTCATACCACACCTAAAATATCTGAGAACAAAATGCAATAAAAACATTACAACTCTTGAGAGAAAAATGTGGAAGCAGACCCGAAAATGCTGCTCAAATTATACAGAACATTAATTCGATCCAAGCTGAACTATAGAAATTTCATATACCAATCAGCATCTAAAATCATATCTCAAAAATCTTAACCCAACCTAACATGAAGGTTTGAGATTGGCGTTGGGAGTATTTAGAACATTTTAATAAAGTTTGTATGTAGAGGTAGACGAATCTCCACCAAATCTTAGACGGGACAAACTAACCCTACATTATTATATAAAACCAGAAACGTGCCCTTCTGATTTCGCATATTAGATCCAAAATACAGAAACCTCTTCCAACCATAAGAGAAAGTCATAAAAACCTTTGGACTCTGGATGAAACTCATCACTCAAGAAGCAGAAATACCCCTATCTAGAATCATACCAAATATACTACCTTGGGCCATAAGAATACCGGAAGTAATTCTAAAACTCTGTAAACGTCATAAAATAACCACTCATATTCCAAGAGGAAGTAGAAAAAGAATCAAAATCATTTCTCCCACAGAATCATACATCTTCACAGATGTATTAAAATACAAAAATAAATCAGTATGTGGAATAGGTTATAACAAGAAAATAAAAAAAGAAACATTTGCCAAAAGAAACTTCAATTTTCAATGCAGAGATTTGTGCAATAGACCTGGCACTCGACTTCATCTCTAGGGAAAGAAATATTCTTAAAACAGCAATATAATTTGTCAACCTGCTGCTGGTGAAGTTACTACACAGGCTGTATTCATTATCCAACAGTAAGGAAATAGTGCTATGCCAGATCCCAAGCCACATAATTAAAGCGAATGACCAAGGAAACTCGTCAGCAAAAGCTGTCCGAAATAAAAACCGTTTAGGATCCCTCATGCGAACCTGACAAATGTAGAGAGTTTCATTAAGCAGCAGAAGTAACCGAAGAGATGGCCAGACAACGAAAAGAACAAGCTTCACACAATCAAACCGGTCCTGGGTCAATGGAGGCAGGTGTCAAAAAAAAAAAAAAGGAGAAAGTCTGAAGTAATGTTGGCTCGGCTACATTTTAGGCTACGTCTACCCCACACATTCATACTAGCTGAAGATTGAAGACCAATCAACATGGATAACATGTCAAGCAGCACTCAAGGGGAAACAAATTTTAACTGAATGCACTTGTAAAACATAAATATTACAAGGAAACCAGCATAAGAATACTATTTGAAAATACGAAACCGTTAACATTAATGTCCTACCTTATAGGTTTATAGCAAAACATATAACACCTACAACAGTTCAACTATATGTCTCTAAAACAAACGGCTACCCTGTAAGTATAAAACTATGTACAAAATATCTGTAGTTGAAGCCATGGAACTGTGTTCAAAATATTTAGATTTCGGGATTAAATAACCCATAGAGGTTGATATGCCGCTAAACAAAACTAAGCAACCAAGCAACCAAACAACCGATTGTCTTATTAAAAATATATTAAAATATGAAATAAAAGAAATAACATTAAAAGAACTCTTTCTAAGAAAACCAAGATTGACTTTAGAAAAAAAAAAACAGTTCAGCCTGGACAATTCGCTAAAGAGACAAAACGTCAATCTAAAATATTAAATGCTTCATCTGGCATTCAAGAATTTAGACTATGCACAGTCGACACACAAAATAAGGCGTTCAAAATTTCGAAAGCCTCCATGATGGAGTAAGTGGTAAAAAGCCCGCCCAAAATCAAAATTACGTAAGCTTATGTAAATATTGTGAGTCACAACAGAAATAATTACCCCGCCTTTCCCAAAACATGCAGTTACTGCAACAATGAAGATAGCAAAGATGGGCAGATCTAAGAAATCTGTACATTAGATAGGAATCTCTTTAGTTGACGCAAACAACGAAGGATGTCCAATGAATGTAAACAGTTTAATAGATCTAATTCTTACAAAACCCACATAGTGGAAAAAACACATAGAATGATGGCCTATCAAACTAAATTTAAGCAACTCCACAATAAAATTTACATAAGAAATTTTACCGTAATTTCTTCTCTCTCAATCCGTGTTAATAAAACATGAGTGAAGTTAAATGCTTATAATAAAATTTCTTCTGGGATGAAATTTGCAACGATTGTTAAAAACGAAAACGTCCAAACTCCAGTTTTATTTATTGTGGCAGACACAGATTCTCAGTTCTATCCCTGATATTGAACACTTTTCATCATAAATATAGCAAACCTTAAGACTATACTTTATCATATATATATATATATATATATATATATATATATATATATATATATAGGTAGGTAGTAATATGTTGGTATAATCCAGGCGAGCCCTATTAACATAATATAGAGTATGGAATATGTTCAAAATGACTCACAAAAGAGCGCTCAATGTTTTTCATTAAACAGAGCAAATTTTCTATACAATTGGAATTAAGATACCTTTAGTTAATGACCATTTTCACCTACGAATTTTAATTTTAAAATTCGCAGGATTTTAAACAGTTCGAAAAATCCTGCTAATTTTAAAATTAAAATTCGTAGGTGAAAATGGTCATTAACTAAAGGTATCCTTATTCCAATTGTAAAGAATATATATATATATATATATATATATATATATATAATATTATTGGTAAATATACACATACATATGCAATCATATATCTAAAATATATAAATATATATACATATATATGTATAAAAAATAATTCCAAGAGGATAGAATCCAGGTAGAACTCAATGTCCAGGACAGATTAAGGATATAATAAAAAGGCTTAAGCACTAATATTTCATGGTCATAATTTATTCCATAGGAATCGTAAATTCGATCCAATTCATTAGACCTACAAATTAAAAAAGAAAACAGAAAAAAACAACTCCGGGAATAAAAAATAAAATTTAGTGAGAGTGTATGTATGAGAGTGTGGGATGAATGCTAGAGTAAATGAAAGCTATAGGGAGGGGTAACAGACGAGAGAAGGACAGGAAGGTCTAAAGATGAAGGGGGGTTATAAAAACACATACGTATACACTCATACACAACAAGTTGTTGTGTATGTGTGTTTACGTATGTGTTTTTGAACATAGAAATACAGGTTCTTGTTGGATTAGATAATCGTTATTTTTATATGTTTATATTAGATTTGTAACCTGTAGTCGATATTTCCTTTGTCAAATTTTCTTGATTACACAGCGGCCCCTTTATAAATGACCTTCGGTTTTAGTTCCCCCACCCCATCTCCCCCACCCCTTTTTCTTTTCCTCTCCCTCTCTCATCTTCTGAGCTTTAAGATTATATTGTCTATTGTGTGTGTATGTCACCACAAAATGTATACTCTTTTCTGGTGTATCTTTAATGCATTAGACATTGGAAAATATTCATATTTCTCTCACTGAAACCGTCTTTGGCTCTCCTCTTTAAAATTTCTCTCTGTTAAATTTGAATCCCCCCCTTCATCTTTAGACCTTCCTGTCCTCTCGTCTGTTACCCCTCCCTATAGCTTTCATTTACCCTAGCATTCGTCCCGCACTCTCACTAAATTTTATTTTTTATTCCCGGAGTTATTTTTTTCCGTTTTCTTTTTGAATTTGTAGGTCTGATGAATTGGATCGTATTTACGATTCCAATGAAATAAATTATGACCATGGAATATTAGTGTTTAAGCCTTTATATATATATATATATATATATATATATATATATATATATGTGTGTGTGTGTTTGTATATAAAATAATAACAACGTGTATTGATATACATAAAATTATATAATTTAGCATATGTCAAGGTGAAAAGAATTTTTGACAATAGCGATGCAGAACAATAAATATTGTATAAAAAGTATTGAAAGTTCACGATTCTTATCAAAAATCGACTCAAAAGTTTCATGATGCTTAGCTATTCAGGACCCAGATATAAAGAGCGAAGCATCGCAAAATTCTGTGTAGGATCTTCGATAAGTATCGTGAACTTTCAATATTTTATACAACTTTTTGGGGAACTTTTAATATTTTGCTACAACAGTTATAGCTCTCTCTCTCTTTCTCTCTCTCTCTCATCCTATATCTCTCATGATAAAAGATAGTTTTAAGTTATGCTATATTTATGGGGTAAAATTGTAAATATAAAAAATATATATGTATATATAAGCAATATATTTATGTATGTCTGAAAGATTGTGTTCAAGCATGAAACATTGTCGCCATTTGATGTTAAAGTCTGTGTCCACTCTGCTTATATATATGTGCGTGATTTTTTTTGCACCATCTTTTATGAGTAGAACAAGAAGAAAACTTGTGATGCTTCTGTATTCGGAATGGTCTCTGACAATGGATATAACAGCCATTTTTAAGTAATTGGGAGCATTAATTGTTCATGAGCTCGCCCATTTACATTTGATCTTGATGCTGGGGGCGCAATTTAATATATTTTCAAATATCCACCCTCATGGCTGATTATTTTGTATGTATCAACTGTTCTTTTCTTCGGTCCGTTTTGCAATGGGAGTGCACACCCAACACTGACTCAGTCCGTGTGAGTCAGGACGAAAATATGTAAATGTAACAGATGTAGAAACAGAATACGCCCATAAAATGAAGAGGCGGTGAAGAAGAGAAAAAAAAATCAAGTTTCAGGTACGAAGCGACAAGATAAAATATCGGCTGGCTAAATCAGATGTTAAAAGTGTGTGTGTGTGTGGGGGGGGGGGGCTAAGTTAGATATAAACGGGAGAGGGGGCGTAAACCGGATGTTAAATTTTAAAGATTCCTGATTCAATATTTATTCCATCTGATTCTCTAAAGATAAATATTTTAAAAAATCTATTATCCTACTGGAAATATTTTGTTTTGATTTTAAATACACATACTTTTGCTGTTCGCTTGTAATTATTTTCTGGAATGAGAACTATAGACTTGCTGTTCTATACAGAAATGATCTCGTAATTTTTTATGGGAACTATGCTAGTTGAAAATCCTGTTTCTACAAAGAATAAAAACGGAAGATGTATTTACACTACTTATATTCAGACCACTGTCCTCATCTTTGTTGTTGTTATCATCATTTTCGGCCGTTGTACCCTGCATCAGGTGCATAGCGATTTGGGTAACCGCCAGAGAATTCTGAACTGAAACCTTTATTTAATCTACGGTATTAGACAATCTTCGTTCCCCTGCCCATGCTTAGGAATATCATCTAGTTCATATGTTTTAGTACTGATCACTTATAGCTCGTCCAATTGAGTCCAATTACACACTGCCCGGCCCAGGGATGGAACTCACAATCAATATATCACCAAATTCATAAACCAATATTTTAATCCACTAAACCATCGTCCCGTATTTTCAGTTCTTTCAAGATCAACGGATAATTCTGTATTAACTGAAGAATCTATAACAACGCCCTGAAGAGTATAGTAAGAAGTTGCTTTTAATCTTTACCTATAGAGGTAAATTTATTCTGTATGTTTTGTGTATGTCTAACATTCAAGTTGAATATATCATATGCTCGTCTGTTTTACTATAATGAGTAAATTTAGTCCCCACCATTATGTATTTGATCTCAAGCAAGACAAAATGTGTCATAACGCTTTTAAAAGCGAGCAAATCTGACTAATAGTGTATCTACGTAACTTAAAATCAGTCCTAATAAGTCTTTAGAACTATTTCTTAACTTTCTCTCTCTCTTTCTTATATATATATATATATATATATATATATATATATATATTATAATATTTTAAAAAAAATATGATTCCTTCGCTACATAAGAGTTCTCATGTTTCAAAAGCGAGAGCCGAGACCCTCAATATAATTTTTGAAATTAAGTTGAATTAATGTGTCTGGTCTCGCTTCCTCGTCAAGCGAGAATTTGGGAATAAGCTATCTTGTGGTTTGCGCGTGTTTATAAGTATGGTCTCTTGCAACATTAGTTACTATGGAAACGGCTAGGGTCGGCTATATTGGTTAGGTGGTCTAAGAGTTAAGAATTAATTTTTATCTACAGGCCAGTCTCCTTCGGAAAGTTTATGTCAGGTTATGTTGGGGTCCCTATTTCAAGTCTGATAGTAGCGGTCGCCGTCTAGTTGGTCTAAAAAGGCATTTTATAGCCTTGCGGCAGGTCGTTAAGTGTCGAGAGGATTCTGTTTCATTATTATCTGTCTATTAATCTCTTTATTTATTTGTTTGATTCAAATGGCTATTTTCTTTTACACACGTGTTGAAATGGATTACAATTTGTTTTGTTTTTCAACTCCACAAAGGGTTTTTCTATTTAATGATTGGGCTGAGCTTTTAAGGGTTTTATTAAACTATAGAATATATTTGTTTATATGTTTTTTTTGTTTTGTTTTTTTGTTAATTATTTAATGCGAAAATTTGTTGATGTCGGCAAAAACCGTTAACTCCTGTCTATGGTTTAATAACTTTTCATTATTTAGAAAAACTACACATCATTAAGTTTCTAAATAATGAAAAGTTATTAAACCATAGACAGGAGTTAACGGTTTTTTGCCGACATCAACAAATTTTCGCATTAAATAATTAACAAAAACAAAAAACAAAAAACATATAAACAAATAAATTCTATAGTTTAATAAAAGCCTTAAAAGCTCAGCCCAATCATTAAATAGAAAAACCCAATGTTTGAGATATATATATATACTGTGTGAGTAATAATTTGCACAGAGTGTATTGATACAACCTTTTCATCCTAAGTTCTAAATATAGATCCCGTGGAGCTAGATAGATTGCACTGATTCTATGATCTTCCGTTCTGGGTATTACGATAAACTACATCCGACAGCAAGACCTCTGATCAGGAGGTTTTGAGAAGCGTGGAACCACCTCTTAATTGCTGGTGTTCCCATGTCCACCTTGACCCGGGCTACTAGGACCTTTTAGGTGTACCATCTATGGAGAAATAGTTAATCCACAAACTGGAGTAAGTTTTAAAGTTTGTATAGTAAAAATGCCAGAAATACATTTTCATCATAACATTTTTGTAAAATAAATTACTAATGCTCAGAAGAAAATTAAATTTCGGCATTAAATGACCCATAAGGAGTTGATATGCCGCTAAATAAACAAATAATAATACTATGAACCTACGAAGAATAGCTGATCCATACAGAAACAATCCTGTAGTTTTTTACGGTACTACTTAAAATATATCGAAACTCAGTGACTTAAAAGAGAATCGTAGGAAAGATGAAGCTTTTGACCTGAGGTCATTTTGATGTAAAAAGAAGAATTAAAATATATTCTGATATATTAATTATTAAAAATAAATGGAAAGGAATTGTTTATTGACTATATGATAATAATTTAAATATAGTTGTTTGAATAGCTGTATTTGAAGAACGAATAGTTCGCGTTTCTGGGAATATGAATTTTACAACCAGCTTTTTGTAATATTTTTTGAACAAATTCAAAGTACGGATATTTCATAATCATTCGATAATTATTTTGCTATCTTTTATCGATAATTTTGGCACCTATTTTTGACAATTTCCGGCTGTGTTGTACTACAAATGAAAATTTTCAAACAAAAGTATTGGATTACTTGAAAGTTCACGGCGAAGCATGTAAAATTAGCACACTGGCCCACAAATAAACACAACTAAATGCTCCCTTTACCTCTTTAATATTTCTGGGTAATTATCTGCTGCTTCGGAAACACACTTCCGGTTCCATATAGCCGTCTGTTGTGAATGAGCACACGTCTACCCAGACCTGTGCTTTTGACTTTAATCTGATGCCATATCATAATAAAGAAAAGTAATTATACTATTCACATATCTACACAAACTAATTGCATATTAAACTGATATTTTACTAAAAATCTCTTGGACATCTCAATAATATCGCTCTTGGGCAAATATTTTAACATGGACGTTGGCTACATTATTTTCAAGCACATAAAATAATATAAGGTAGAACCGGACTTATATATTCAGTGTTATTCCTCAATATGTATATATAACGCCAACAGTCAAATCACGCTGAACGCACTGATTCCCGTTCGACTGCCGAAGTTAAGCAGCGTTGAACCTGGTCAGTACTTAGATGGAGTTTCGCTTAAGAACGGTAAGCAGTGGCAGAGGTTATATCATTGATTCGGCCATTAACAAACCCATCAGACAAAAATTATTTCAAACAGTTAAATAAAGATAGTTATTTAGACACTTTGTCAGATATTTTCTGAGTGAGTTCATGAAGAACAGTTTATATAAACTTTATTACTAGCGGCAACGAAAAGAAATGAAGTATTTACCAAAACATGATTATATTATCTAAGAAAATGATAACAGTTTGTCTTGCTTGACGTCGAATACATGAAGGTGGAGACTCTATTTACTCGTTATAGTAAAACAGACCACCATATGATATATTCATCTTGAATATTAGACATAAAACGTGTGATATATTAAAGGAGGATGAAATGGATATATTCAATCGCATTTAATAAACAGGGAACGCTCGGTGGACATGTTGGATTTTTATTACGGAGGTGATAAAGGAGAATAATAGGGAGTAAACAGAAATTACATTTCACGCCATTAGTCAGACGACCATGTTACGTATTTCTTACCCTTTAATTTTTGCATAAAATTTAACTGAGCAAAGGTCAGATAATTAAGTTTTGTAAGGCTACACTCTTTTCGACAGTCAAAATGCACATATATCTTTTTGCATAAACAATAGGAATGACATAAACTTTAATTGTAATTTAAACTTTTTTCTAAGTATCGTCTTTGTAAATTTCACGTTCTTTCTGTTGTGATTATTAAAAACGGTCTTTTCATTGGTTACACCCAAATCTTCTGTTTTATGTGGTTTATTCAAATGCGGAACATTGACAATTTTATTTCTGTAACGCTCTTGGCCGCCGCCTACATCCGGTGGTTTAACCACGGTTAGTGGTCCGGTCCTCAGGGTCTTAGGATGACGTTTTAAACACAGGGGTAACTCTGCGCTGGTCAATGCTGGCTCTGTTCCAAGCTGGTTTTGTTGGTCGCTGACCGCTTCGATCCACACCAACTCTGATCACGTTGTGTTCTTGATCTCAGAGTAGTGGAAGATCGAAGTTTGCAGTAATCACAGCGCTGGTTCAAGCCGTGGCGGATGCTACATTAAGGAAGAAAAATATCATCACGACGAAAAATAAAACGAAAGATTTATGGGTGTAATCTTCACTTGGTTTGTATAGCTCTTGGTACAATAAAAATTAACCCTTCCCGCATTAATCGCTAGAGTGACACTGGGCTTTGTCTAAAATTCTGAAGGAGCTGGGTTAAAGTTCTGTAGAATCCGGCAATCTATCTGGTGGCAGCTGACGTGGATTCCATAGGCACTCAATACGGGATTCGCAGTCCAAGTCTCCGATTTCCGAAAGTCATCTGTTTATATGCACTTCAGCCCAAAACTAAATTTTGCTTCTTCTTCCCTCTCGGCATTCCAACTCTTCCCACCTCACAGGACTGGCATAATTGTCTTTGTGACAAATCTAATTTTTAAAGTGAGTAGGCGAAAGGGCGTAGTTTATTTTCCTTATTAATTTGAATTCTCTTGCCACCTTTCTATTTTCCTAGAATTATCTTTGTTCAGCAAGAACACAAACCAGACCACTGCATTTTCATTTAATCTTCCGAGCGAGAGATAAAATTATTTTCCCATTTGTTTTAGTCAACAAAAATATATTTGTTTAGCTAAATTCTCACACAAAAGACAAAACTGTTCTCCATCCGTGGGCCGATCGCTGTCTTAGCGAAAACACAAACTAAACTACCTCTCTGTCATAACCCTAAACCTCACAGCGGGTTCATTCAATGTTTTCATTTCTCAATTCGTTTCCAACAACAAAAATATAGTTCCCGTCTGTCTTTCTTCTCGTTAATGATATGTGTTTTTTCTAATTTCTCAAGAAAGAGATAAAGCCATTTTCCAATTTGTTTTACCCGCATACCAGATTTTCGATAGATAAAAAAAATAAACTCTTGGTGCATCGTTCGTAGTGGTGAGACAATCGAGATGACTCTTTTTTTACACTTTCCACATTACCAGGGAAAATGTCTTCCATTTTACAAACTTTTATGCCTCAAATTATCCGAATAAAGCTCAACAAAATGTATGAGTCAAAAATTGTTAGCATATGAAACACGTCTCAGCAAAACTTTAAAATATAAGCTTCCAAAGAAGCGAATATTTTTAGTTTTGAATAAGTGCAAAATGGGTGGTGGTTTCCGTTGTCAAAAGTTCAAGAAACAATTTGGGTTTATATTTCTCATTCTTAAACGCCCCAAAATATATAATTTCGCGGAATCTGTCGGCCACCTTTTCGTCTCTGCCAATTTGCAAGAACGTTTACCCTACCTATTTTTTAACTAATAGTCAACAGTGAATAGCTGTAAATGCTCAAGTCTATATTTCAAGCCTATATCTTTATACATCTGTGTAGAACACACACAAACACACACACACAAATATATATATATTTATATATATATGTATATATGTATGTGTGAAGTATGTTAGTGTGGGATAAAAGAATTTTAAAAGGAATTCGAGAAACAGAACATGAGTATGCTGTGAGGCCCGTTTTCACTGTGATGTCAAAATTGGGCTAAATGAATACGAACAATATGTCTCAGGTTCGCCAGTTATTATAAGTTGACAAAATTTCAAATTTTAATAATCAGGAAAATTAATGTTATGGTTGAAAACTAATTCCATATTAGTTTCTTCTTTTGTGAAAAAAAGTGACGCCGGGTTACATATATCAGTCAGTTATGTGACATGCGTGATACACGCTTAGGCAATCATGTATCTTTCGATACACGATTGATGAGGCAGATTTTATTCCCGCGGTTGGTTGCCATTTATTTCTGCGTTAGACCAGTTTCCATCTAAGGCTATAGAACCCGATCTGTCCTGCTATTTACCCATAGTTGGGGGGAGAAGAAGAGGATTCGTACCTTACCCAAGGGTATGAGCTCGTAAGTTAATGTAATGGATCCGAATGGAATTCGAACTCGGCTCTCCGATTCCTTAATTTAAGCCGCTATCCATTACTCCACCTATGGGTTACATATATACAAAGGTCAATAGGTCCATTATGAGAGGCTGTCTAATAAGTATGTAACATGAATGCACATCATAGCCAAATATATGCGATATGGTGACAGGTCATGATGCAAACATACAACGTGATTTTCACCCAGTGTCCCACCGACCGGCCAATAACTACTTCACGTTACGTCCTCATTCTCGTATACCGAAAACTGGGAAAAACCCGCTGCACATTTACAAGGTAACAGAAGATGAAAACAAAAATCACGTCGAAAAATAAGAATACGATTTCCATTATATTTTTGTTTTTAGGATGCTTGATCGGTCTGGGTAGGTAGGTAGGTGACATAGGACAACTTCTGCTATGTCAGTCTAAAAGCTAGGCTCTTTCCCCCAACCAACCTTCTGCCTATCTCAACATCACAACATATAGCTGGAAATATAGACGGGTAATATTGGAACTAGCTGAGCGGTAGTCTGTTTCCTGACATAATAGGAAAACCGTGAAAGTTTCAGTAAATAAATAAATTCTAATAAATAAATAAATAAAATAAATTTGTTCTCGTATGATTGTCTCTGAATTTCACGGAATTTCATCCACTCTTCAGGAGACTTGATCGCAAATTGGGTTTATTTTTTATTTTAATTTTTTTTAAAATTATTTTCTTAAAATGGTCGTGTCTATTTGGAAGAATTCCAAATAATCAGGTTAAAAATTAAAATAAATTGTTAATTAAAAAGAATGAATAATTAAGCAAATTCAGGCATATTAACAAAAACCAACTTTTTTATACAAAACCAAATTTAAAAAATTATAAACTTTATAATTTATTAAAAATCTTTATGATATAAAGATTTTTAAAGAAAATTAGAAAAAAAATGTAATTTATCAATTTATTTTTTTTATCCATTCGCTTACTTAGGTACCGAACTCCAATCGGATCAACAATGATTTTAAATATTTTTTATACCCGATATAAAGTCCGAAAGCCACTCAAGGTAGAGAGCTACTGTGTAGTGTTGTATGAGCGCAAGAGAAGGCCATAGTTTCAGTTCATGAGGTTATGTAGGAAAGATAATGGTTAACCTTAGACGTGAAAAGGTCAGGATTGTAGTGATTGAGAAAACATTCTTCCGGGAGTCAGAAAGCAGCAATTATTGGGAAGAAGCTGTCCGAATGGAACTTATCCTTATGAATGGGATATGAAGAGAACGAGGATAATTCAATCTTGTGTACGTAGCAATGGAGGATCCAAACTGCAAAGGTCATGGCTGAAGGAACCAAGCAATGTTGCTCGTCAGAACAGTTGTCGAAATAGTGATAGAATAGCGAGAGACTTGCGATGTTTCGTCCGTGGGAAAGGGGTTGGAGGATGGAAAATAACTGATCACCCATAAGGCCGCGTAGTCATTTCAGAAAATACTCTGAGACTTCCTTTCAAATAAACTTAATTACATTTATACAGCCTGACTTGTAGGAAGTGAATCATTTTTGGATACGTGTTCCTTTTTCGCATAAGTATAAATTCTTTTTAAAGATCCCCCTTTTAAAGGAAGCGGTTGTTTATATCGGTTAAATTTGAATATTTCAAAGTCCCAGATCGCATGTTAGTTTTGTCGATGAGGATATTTAACAAGAAAAGACAAAGAAAATGAACTTAATTGCCGAATGCAGACAAGAATTGCTCGACTAGTTGCTCAGAAGAAACAGGATTTTTATTCATGTTTGGTAATGAGGCTCCCGGATGGGCCGCTAGTATAACGGTTAGTGACTCGGAAGTCAAAATCAACAAGTCGAGTTCGAATTCAACCTGAGTTAGTTACGTTTACTTACGCACAAATCCATACTTTATCTCCCCATCTATTGGTTAAATAGCAGAGCTGATTGGACGCTTTTGCCTTGAGGTGGCAACCAGTCAAAGAGAAGGAAAACTCAGAATTCAAATGTAGAGCTAGACAGACCACTCCTGCTATGGTTTCAGTTCATGTGTTGCTTCTGCTACCCTAACGAGACACGTGACATGAATGAGGCTCACTAGCTTAAAATTTGGAATTAAACCCTACATTTCCCCAAAATTGACACAGAAATTCTTTAATTTTTAAATCAGGATAAAAATAATAATTTATTTTGTATCATCATTTATTTCCAATAGCGGCTCCAGAGATCGGATATCTCCTAAAAAAGAATAGGACTAAAATGTTTTACCCTTGACTGCACGGGACCTAGAATACGCTGACTCTATTTTTTGCAGAGGCGTAAGACGTCATACCTCAAAAAGGGCACTTACCAATATTTACAAACACAAATTTTAATGGCAATATTTAGATATATCCGAACAAAGTAAATGTTTACATGCGGAAGTATAAACGGCCAATATTTAACTATAGGCTTAAGTACCAACGATTATATATACCTATAGTCTAAGGGTATAAGCGACCAGTATTTACCAATATCTACCTGTAGGTTTAAGTATAGGCGACAAATAGACTCAAGTATAAACAACTGATATGAAACTATAAACTGAAGTATAAAACTGTAGACTAAAATATAACAAAAAAGACTGATTTCGACATTAAATAACTCAACAATATGTTGTAAAATCTACCACCAATTCAACCATATCTATCTATCTATCTATCTATCTATCTATCTATCTATCTAATTACTATGTATGTTTATGTATATGTGTCTTGACATATATTTTCGTGCTATATACAGGTAGCGTCTGACGATGAAAATTCCAGCTTGTCATTCTACCGTATCCACCATTACTGGCCCACAGTTTTACTGACCTAATATTGGGTATATCAAAAACTTGAAACGTTCCACATTTAGGGCGAGTAGCGAAAGATGCTTTTCAAAAGCTCAGCAAACTATAAAGAAACAGAAAAGATTAATTAGTAACAAAGAAAATAGTATTGATTTGTTATGCAATATCGTTCCTCCTATATGGTAGTGAATACTGAACAATTTCCTCACACATGTAGAAGAGACTTGAGGTAACAGAAATGTGGTTCTGCAGAAGGATGCTGAGAATGCCAGTAATTGAACATGTAAGTAACAAGGAAGATTTAGAGAAAATGGAAAAAAGGACACTTACACTTCGAATCAGAAAGAAACAGTTTTAAATTGTCGGGCATAATGAGGAAAGAGGGCTTGGAGAATTTGATACTCATAGGACATGTTGAAAGCAAGAGGAGCAGAGGAAAGTAGAGAAGAACCTATCTAATGACCTTGTGTAAATGGTTAACAGAACAGGGAATATGAGAGATAGCAAAAAAGACA
Source organism: Acanthosepion esculentum (assembly GCA_964036315.1). Classification (NCBI taxonomy): domain Eukaryota; kingdom Metazoa; phylum Mollusca; class Cephalopoda; order Sepiida; family Sepiidae; genus Acanthosepion; species Acanthosepion esculentum. Next base: position 65,956,975 of record OZ038485.1, read on the forward strand.
AACCATATTTAGAGCAATGCAGGACAGGCAGTTGTGGAGAGCTATGATCACCCACATCATGAAAGGTTACGGCACATGGAAGAAGAAGAAGAAGAGGAAGAAGAAGGGGCTTGTTTCACTGATTTACATATATCTGAAAACTGATATTTTATATTGATTGAATATAGGACATTAATATTTGCTTGATAAACATTAACCCATATATTAAGTAGACATTTATCGATAATGAGAGATAAAACCCAATTTAGAAAATTTATGATTACGTTTCCTATAATATCTGGTCAGTAAAATGGACAGTTTTATTAGTATAATAACTATAAAAGTGTTTATGTATTTAATGCATCTAAAACAGCGGTGTCCAAACTTTTTCAAAGAGGGACAGATTTGATGAGGGGAATATCCGCGTGGGCCAACCATTATGCTTGGCATTCTTTGAACTATTAAAATTAAATGCAAGTGAAATATCTTATAACAATTTTATTACAGATGGCATATTTTCATTTCTTCACATGGATGACAAATAAATTTAAATTTTCGACACCACATCGTCTGTAGCAAGTTTGTGTCGTAGAATATTATTACTGTAGAGAGTTTGACCCTCACTGTGTGCCCACGTTTGTTGCATTGTACCTGACTAAATTAAGTATCGCAAATATCGACAAATATCAGAATACTTACTCAATGTAAATAGTATTGATTTTTGTGGATTTTGGTCATTTATTAGTATAAGAGGGATCCAACAAATCTTTTTTTGTTTTTATAGGGAATGAATCTGTCGGATATTCGTCAATTGACTGTTTCTTATATTTATACTTATACTCACTTATATTTACATAGGCATTAGCGAGTTTCGAAATTTCTTACATTTTCCCAAGTTATGTGCAAACAATGAAAAGAAATTAGCGTAGAATTTTTTTTTTAATCGGTATCAGGTCAGGACCAATAATATTGCTGATTCTTCTTTGGATTTTATCGAGGAGCTCAAGGTAAGTAGTGGGGGCATCGAACAATATTCTAAGCATGGACGAATAGTAGACGTATAGATATGTAAGAAAAAGAGATGGATTCATACCGTTCACAAGGTTATTTGTGCAAAAGTGAATGTAACCAGCTCGGCTGGAATTCGAACTTGGCACACCGATTTTTCTTTCGAGAAGTTACATATCCGAATTTAGTCTAAAGTATACACTGACCAACCCGATTTGTATACTATTTAACTAATAGTATAACTGTTTTTCTTAACTTGAATGTTATGATGGTTGTAGTCTACAAACTGGTGACAATGGTTAATATTTCAAAGTAAACAGATATTCATGTTTTTTAAAGGAACTAATTTTATTCAATTAGTACAGAATGCTCTAGAGAGGTATACACACTTATAAGCACCCAGAAGTTAGGCCTATTAATGTGTAAACTAAATATGTATTCTAGCCTTTGGGTTGGGGGTATACTCTGAGCTGTTGCACCGGCAACCTTTGAAGATTTGCCATAAAATAAACGTAGATGAATTTGAAATATTATATGTCTATCCATAAAACAAATCTACAAAGTATTTGATGAAAACGGACAAAACTATTTTGTCAGTTACTTTTTATGACAACGATTTAAAATCTTATCAAAGCAGTCTATTGTTTTGATACATTACAAAGATCACATTAAAATGCCTGAAAGAAAGAAGATAAAAACTGTGACGTGTGATTTTGGAAGAGCCTATAAGAATTCTCTCGACTCGTTTTATGTGACTGAATTAAAGGAGTTGTTAGTATGAAGTGAAACAATTACAATTCTATCTTGCTTATCTAGCAACCTTCTAGTCGCTAATGTTGCTCTTTTACAACAGTTTACAAAGATCAGTCATGTGCCATGCGTGATACACGCTTAGGCAATCATGTATCGAAAGATACATGACTGACGAGGCAGATTTTTTTCTGCAGTAGGTTGCCATTTCTTTCTGCGGTAGACCAGTTGCCATCCAAGACTATAGAACCCGGTCTGTCCTGCTACTTACCCATACCCATTGTAGAGGATTCATACCTTTCTCAAGGGTATTAACACGTAAGTAAATGTAATCGATTTGACTGGAATTCGAATGACTGACCATTTTTAAATGTATATGCCGGAGTTATTTCCCTTAATTAACCCAGCTGATCCGAACCAGGTTAGGAATGAAGTATAGTACCTTGCTTTAAATTGTCTGTTACTCTCATATATCAGATATGATGATCATCATTGGCTAGCAGGTTTGTTTCCTTTGGAATTTGAACTGATTCAAGCTACTTTCTTCACATGCACTTTTCTCGTTCCTTCTATCTGCCATGTGTTATACACGCTTAGGCGGTCATGTATCTTTCGATACATGACTGACGAGGCAGATTTTTTTCGTCCTGCTATTTACCCATAGCTTGAGAAGAGAATTCATACCTTTCCCAAGTAAGTGAATGTAATGGATTTGACTGGAATTCGAACTCGGCTCTCCGATTTCTCAATTCGAGCCGCTATCCATTACTCGGGTTGATTTTTCTGTTTTATAAAATTGGTATGTATTTGTATAAATTTTTATTCGCATAGTAGTTTATGATTTTTTGGCCCTGATATTAATGCATTTTAAAAATGAAAAATCTTTCTTGAATCTTTTATTTTAGTTTTAATTTCAAGCTAATAGATTAAATTTAATATTTCCAATAAGCAAAATACTTTGCTGTGTTTCAAATCGAATTTACATTGATTGGAATATTTTTAAATTTTTAATTGCTAAAATCGGCCATATTGACAAATCTGTTAACACCACATAACTCTCTTTATTAAAAAAAAAATATATTTTTCTGAAACTTTATCTGAGGAAGGTTAAGTTATTTATTTAAATTTAATCTGAACTAAAATAAATATTACTTTTTGTTTAAAATATAGAAAAGCATTTTTTAAACACGGAAGTGGGTATATTATGAGATGTTGACAGATTTATCGATAGCTTAATGTTTGGTATTTTAAAGTAAAGGGTACATAACTGTAAAATTACTTGACGTATATAACATGAGCCCCTTTTTATATAATTTTTTAACTACTCAGAACTCAGTAATCTTAAAAATTTAGGAAAATATTCTAAGTAAACTAATATCTTATTGAATTTTATGTACTTTTGCTTTATAGTCTAACTTACGAAGACACTTGTGGAGATATTAGAAAATTACGAATAAATTTTAAATTTTCTATCGTTATTGCTCTTTTCTAATAACGTAGTGCATGGACGTCCGAATTTACAAAACCTGCACACACGCACACATTCACAAAAAATTAAAAATTCTTTTTAAAATACCGAGGATTGCTGGGTTTAAGTAAGTTTTTTCCATTTATGATTAGTAAATATAGTTTTTCCTTAATAATAATATCATCTAACCGCTACAAATTAATACAATAGTGTAAAAGATTTTAAACTAAATTATTCGAATTAAAATAAAAAAATGAAAGGAATTCTTGTAAAAAATCAGTAATCATCGCAAATTTTTTTTTCTTAAGACAATAGTATCCATAATATATCTTATTAATAAAAGCAATTAAAAGCTTTTCTAATTAAATAACATATTAGATTTATTGCATTTTTATTTTACGATTAAGAGCAAATTTTCTGTAACAAGGGATTCTGTTTGACGAAAAAAAAATGATAATTTAAATTCTCAAATGACTTTTCCTTATAAATAATATAAACATTAAGCCCTACAAAAATGAATTTCTCGAAATTTCATAAAATAAAATAAGTGTGTGGGTTGGTGGGTTGGTTGGTTAACAGATTTAAAACATATTTTTACTAAGATTTTCTAAAATAGAAACTTCTAAAATAATTTAATTCATTTGTGTCATTCATAAGTGTCATTAAAATTCGACAATTATCAGATTTTTGCAAGAATTTCCAAATCAATGTGTTTTTCACCACAAAAAGATGCTAAAGTTTCACATACTAATTTATGGTCACCTTTTAACGCAAAGAAAACTTTTAACTAAAATTTTGATGGTTCTAAAAAGGATTATGAAATATAGTTTAATGATTAAAAAATCTCTTGGTCTTTCGCTTTAATAATAACAAAGATTTTGACGATAAAACTTTGTTTCTATTAAGTTTGGGGCATTTTTTCATCATGGTATGGTCAGGTTTTAGTGAATTTTCTTAGTTATTGTGAAACTTAAACTCGTAGGTTATGAAAAGGAAATTGAAATGTATTTTGAATAACTTACATTTCATTAGCTTCTTTTGTTTTTTTTTATTGATTTGTTCCGAAATCTTTGTCTTTAAGAAAAAAATTATCGATATGGGTATATTTTTTAAATCTAGTTCGATTTTTTATTTCTATGTTTGTACGTAAAGAAATAAAACAGTTTATCAATATCGCATTTTGTCTGCTACGTCAATTGTAGCGGACACCCTGGAGGGGGCGCGATGGCTCGAGCGCCCCCGTGTCGTAAATGACGATGTCACAAGGAGCCCGCCACATTTTTACTTTGTGATCTAACCAGGTGAATCAATATGGACAACAGAACGAAGATGTGTATGATTTACGCTGGGTTTATTAACTGAGGGAGAAAAGTAGTGGATATATTGGTAATGCTGACAGTTGGACGTTGAGGTGCTTACGTTCCGGTTGAGTCATTGGTTCGACGTTGCTGATGCTCCGGTCGTGTCGACGGTTGATGATGATGAGAGTTCGTTCGTTCGTTCGTTCGTTCGTTCGTTCGTTCGTTCGTTCCAACTAGCGTCCAGTTGGCAAACAAAAGAAAATGGGAGCGTAACTTAATACACAGTCCGTGCACCGACCGTGTCAGAGCGGACCGGTCAGTACCGACCAGGAATTTGGGGAGGAGTCGCTGTGTTAAGTTCGGAGTGGCTCACGACAGAAAATGGCATGGCTAAAATGTCAAAAATCTCTCTAAAAAATGAGTAGAGATTTTGTATGCGAAACTTACGGTGTAAAACGCTTGGAGGTGTATTAGAACTAGGTTCGTAACAACAGCGAACTTAAAAAGGTAATTAGTTCATCTCTCAGTGAAATTACAAGCGTGTAGGAATCATGATGGAAAGGTCAAGGTTGAAAAATGCCCTGTTCTCTTCCGCTTTAGTGAGCAGCCGAAAGCGGCTGCGATACAATCATAAACAGAAATTCATACAAACAGACAAATGAGAAAAGAATAATAATTTCTTATTAATCGACTTATACCTACCAAGTAAAACGGACGAAATTTAGTATTTTACATTTCGGGAAAACAGACATTAAAATACGAATAAAATCGAACGCTTTCATAATTAACATTTAATTATATTTATAGTTCACTTTATGGATGTTTATGTTGCCATGCATCTTAAAAACCGAATCTCAATGGGCTTTATGAATCCAATTACTGAAATTTTAGAATATGATTCTATTGAAATGTGTTTCACTGAAAAGTCTTCTTCTTCTTTCTTTTTTTTTACAATAAAAGATGGCTCAGAAAATATCCATATAAAAAGGCAATGGTGGTAATTAAAAAAATATATATTTACCCAAATCGCAAGGGAAAATAATTGATTGATTGGGTTGTTTTACGGCATATAAATCCTTTGTGAGTTTTTTTCATACGGGAACATATTAAAACTTTAAAATCTTATATTGGTTAAACATTTTCCTGGCTTTTTTTCTGTATAAACATTTTAACATCAAGATTTTTTTATTTAAAGTAAAAATTTAATTTTTTATATAGATAAAAATTTCCAGTGTTTTGTTTTAAAGGTTTGATAAATATTTATAGTTAACATTTTTCTATGTATATATAAAATTATTGAAATTACGTGTATTTCGTCAGGGTGAGTCAGGGATGTTAGACAAACTTCTAGGTTCAGATTCGTAATAGCGATAATGAGATCATGGTGTTGTTTCGCTTCGAATGTTCCTTTTCGGTTGTCAGGTTGGTAACATTTGGTACAACATATTTATTCAAGAGCAAAATACTACAACAAAAGCTTTAAATGTACTGTTTTTAAAATTTGCGATTTCCAAAAATATGGACTACAATAAAGGAACGTGATAATCTATGGGAGATAACATAGTCAAATAATAAATCAGTACACTGGGAGTTACTTCCCTTGCACAATCCATTTTTTTTACTAATGGAATTCTCTTCTAATCTATTTACTTGTGTTGACTTTGAGAATAAATTACAATCAAAATGTAAGTGTAGTCATGAAACGGAAGCGTGAAAATTTCCTTATGTACACATTTTTATTTTAATAGAGATTTTGAGAAATATCCTTTTTTAACGCAAAGATCTTTATTTGAACACAACATTATTAATGACAATCATATCGCAATTATTAATTTTTGACCAGTGTTTATGTCAGATGATATTTTTCAAAATGTTACAGTTCAGTTATTAGCATACAGCGTGAATCAGAAAGAAAGATTAGCCAAGATTAGAACACGGATCTCATTTCTTTATGAAGTTTCTCTCGTCAGGATAGTTGTTTAGTGTCCTACTTTAATTAAAAAATATTTTATTTGTGATCTAACTAATTCCATTGGTTAAAAAAGATTCCAGTATATTCCTTACGTAACAGTATTGCAATCGATAGAATCTGTGCAAAAAGTGGATCACAGAGTTAAAATCCTACCTTACTATTTCTCTGACTCCTCATTGGTCAATTAATCCTAATATCGTGTTCTCACCTACGTCTGTGCGGTTGACCTGTTCAAATTGGCAACAACGCCTGGGATGAAGTTAAAATAATAAACAGTGAGCCCCACTGGAAAGTGAGAAAACTCAAAGAAACAGCTCACATGCTAGGACATAACAACCTCCTGAGCAGACCAAGTATAGAACTGAACACGATTTGGGCACCCCTAATCGTAAGAGAGAACCTAGAATAACAACTTAGGTTTAAATATACCAAAAATTCATACACGATCGTCCCAGTGACCGAGGCGACTAGGACGTTGGAACAGTGATTGCAAGTTCTCCCGATGTTCTGAGTTCAATCCCGAGCAAACAAGAGCGGTGACAACGATAATAGAAGCAACAGCAGCAGCAACGATGGCGTCAAGCAGTAGTAGCAGCAGCGATGGCCTTAATGGAACGAGAACATGGTACCCCCGTAACAATAAAGGGTCGGGTTCGAAATTCCAGACCGACGGTTCCCGAGTTCGAGATGCACCTGAAGAAGGCCGGAGGATCAGACGGCCGAAACGTTGTGAGGAAAGCAACCAAGATGAGGAAGTCAGTCCGATTAACGAAATCCATAGTGAAAACCCCTCATCCCAAAAATATAGACAATTACAACGCCTAAGCGTTATTCAAATTTTCCATTTTCCCGCTCAAATCAGAAATGCTTTCTGGAACCTAAAACGTGACCACGTTAGTTATAAATACGTGATAAATCTTCACTCGTTTTCTTTTTGCTTCTCTTGCCTACCAACCATGTAGTCCAGCAGAGAAATCGCGTTTCTTCCTCTGTGGAGAACGCTATGAAACACTATGACACACGCACGTACGCACAAACACGAACACACACGCACGTACGAATATTGCACATATCTGAACTAATCTTATTCACTCCTTACACAGAAATTTATTCAACTTTACAACTTTCGCCTCTTGTCAGTATTCACCAGCGAGAAATATTACTTCGAAATCTTCTGGAGCTATAAGTTATGATTCAACATATTGTCAACTTTCCAGAATCCTTTTACTCATCTTCAACTCTCTTCGGTGAACAACAATAAGCGGCAAGTTAATTCAACTTTTCGATATTCAAGTGATGATTACATTTTCCCTCAATTCTTTGAACTCATCTTACACCGAATTTCAGCCTACAACACCTTCTTATCAAAGAACATCCTTTCCATTGTAACTTACTATTATTTCATGAACTGAAATCTTTTCTGTGAGTCCAGATAAAAATATATCTTCCTTAAAGTCTTAACTAATTCAAATAACAGTTGAAGGGAAATAACTCCTGCTGTATTATTACAACTTTTACTTAATCTCCCAAATCAACTGTAACACAAAATTTGAATGCAAAATATAATTTCATTTGAACAGATCAATTCCTTACTCCTTTAACCAACAGGAACACAGAACGAACTTTCTATCTATCCTAGAAATACTTTCACATGCTGTAAACATTTGTTATAAATGCTTTATTCTTGTTTTCTAAAAAAAGAAATATTGTTGTTTACTACTTTTCTTGTTAATTGACCTTGTGCCATACTCAAATTAAAATGTTTCTGGAGAAGTCTGTTTTTACGCAGCCAACAAAATACACCTGGTATATATATATATATATATATATATATATATATATATATATATATATATATATATATATATATACGAGGGTGATTCAATAAATAAGGTGAATTTTTCGGTATAAGGACTTCTAATACAGATAGAAGCTTACTCTTTTTTTATTTTTTTTTGTTTTACTTCTTTTTCACATGGATTTAATTTCTTTTGCAGATTAAAAAAAAAACTTTGAGAATTTTGGCGATTAACAAAGATGGCCGACCAAGAAGCATGCTCCAGGATTGAACAGCGGTCAGTTATCAAGTTTTTGGTTGCTGAAGGGTGCAAACCAGTTGAAATTCATAGGAGAATGTCAACTGTGTATGGTGCCACATGTTTCAGCCAAAAAATGTCTACAAGTGGGCTAAATTGTTTAAAGAAGGACGGGGCAGTGTTGAGGATGAAGACAGGCCTGGGAGGCCTACAGAAGTGCGGTCTCCTGAGGTGATCGAATCAGTCAATGATCTCATTCAGTCTGACAGAAGGGTGACAGTGGATGACATTTCAATGACTTTGAGCTTATCTGTTGGGACAAACGCAGGGGTCATCAGTCAGAAGGAGCCATCTTGCATCATGACAACGCAAGGCCTCACACAGCAGCCCAAACGGTGCAGACCATCAACGAGCTGGGCTGGGAACTGCTCCCTCATCCCCCTTACAGCCCAGACCTGGCCCCTTCAGACTTTCACCTGTTTGATCTCTTGAAAGCGTTCACGAGAGGCACGAACTTTAAAAGTGACGATGAAGTCAAAAATGTTGTGAGCGACTGGCTGAGACATCAGTCCAAAGATTTTTACGCTGAGGGAATACGGAAGCTTGTGCACAAATGGGGAAAGTGTGTGACAGTGCTGGGAGACTACGTTGAAAAAAAGAAAGAAGTAAGCTTCTATCTGTATTAGAAGTCCTTATACCGAAAAAATTCACCTTATTTATTGAATGACCCACGTATATAATCTAATAACCCATACCTCCGTAACAGCTGCATTACTGATTAGGCTACTAAGGCAACCGTTTTCAGAAGTTAAATTAATAATATAACTTTCGTTCTTTATTTTCTCTGAACACTCGATTCACTGTCGTTTTTATTTTTCAATCTTTAATTTATTACAGTGTAACCCGGATATAAGAGAGTTGTCGGGACCGGAGAATAAGTCTCTTATATCCGGGTTTATCTTATATCCGGGTTTGGTCTATTATATATACATTAACACAGGCTCTAATTTGGGACCAGAGAAAATCTCTCATATATCCGGGTTTCTCTTATATCCGGGCCTCTTATATCCGGGTTACACTGTATTAGATGAAGCAGTGTCAATTATTAATAATTATTGACTATCATTACGTTCATCTTATTGCTGATTTATCTCAATTCCTATCTTGTCATCGTGTGGTTGTGAGTTGATAAAATATAAAGAGTAAGCCCCCGGTGGGGAAAAACGGATGCGAATATGATCCTGTATACTAGCGATCGTAGAATTACAGTTTGAGAGTTGCGATATATAAAATAAACAATTAAATAAAATAAAAAATATACTTTCCAAAAATTAATAATCGATAATTTTCTTCCTTCTTTTCTGAGCTATGTCCCTTTAGGATGTTGGCGATCACGATTCTTCACTGCTTCTTGTCTCTTGTTGCTCTAATTTTCGCTCTTTTGCCACTCCTCTTTGTCTCGATTATGTCATTCGTTTACACAAACTGTTTCCCGTTGTTTATCTTTCCTTCAATGTGACCTGTCAGTTTTAAATTCTCCAGGACCGTTTTCCTCATTATATCCTAGAAATCTCTGCTCTTTTTAATTTTAAGTATAAGTTTCGTTGACGTCTCTATTTTCTTTGAGATGTCCTCATTGCTCACATGCTATGTCAATGGTATTCCTATTATTCGTCGTTAGAGCCACACTTTTGTCACTTCAAATCTCCGCTTCATTTGTGACGAAATTGTCCAGCATTCACTGTAAGATGGAAGATTAGATATTGCACAAAAGGGCCTATGCCTTTGTTTGCTTTCTTAGGGTTTACTAAATAACTTTATGCTTGAATCAATCGTAGAGTCAACAGAGGAAAATCAATATGTTCGTTAATGTTATTGCCTAGGATTTAAGCTGTCCAGAAATTGGAGAAACGATTGCTTTAAGTTTGCGAGTACTATTACTACTGCTACTATTACTCTTGAATTAATCTATTTTATAGAATTTTGTTTGTTTGTTTCAATTGCCTACAAGATCAGAACAGTTACAATTAAGATATTCAGCCAGTGAAAGAAAGGATTTTAATTTAATTTATTTTTTTTTATCTAAAACTCTCCCTGACATCAGAAAATCAACTCATTTCTGGCTTGATTGTAGCGATACGACAGTGAAAAATAAATATTTATCAAGTTTTCGCAATATTTCATGTAATACTAAATTCATTGCAACTTCTCATTATGAGAGTATTTGTTTTGTTTGTCGAAGCCAGTGTTTGTCAATCTTTTTCTTTTTTTTTATTTTAAGGCGCATTTGTAGAATAACTAAAACTTTAAATTTTAATACGGAAAAATTAGTCATGAAATTTTGGTTTCGCCTTCACAAAGAAGATCAGCGGTACAGTTTTCATTTAAAGGGATTTATGAAGAATCGGCTATTTTCTTTTGGTAAGGCCGATAATGTCGGACTTAAATCTCTTGAAGAAGGCAAAAGTGAAAAGATTATCCACCCCTTATTACGGATTAAGGAATTTAGCATCCAGTTTAAAATATCAAATAACAAAAACTTGATTATATGCTTGGTGTTTCTAGCTTTTTAAAAATAAAGAATTTTTTACTATAAAAATAATTTATAAATGACTCTCCTGTTAACTTGGGGCACACCTGGCTACCATTCAGGTGGAATTATTGTGCCGATGGGTCGTTTGGGAGTCAACGTGTTAAGAGAAGTTAAATATGGTGTAAGGGAGATAATTAAAATATATATGTAAGGGACATAATTTATACTTACCGTATTCACGGTATATACCCAACACCATCGAGATAGAAGGCGTGTTCAATTAAACGTGACGTCACCACAAGTAGTATATACCAATTCGAAGCTGCCGAAAATGAATTGTTGTAGGCCTTTTTTTTTTTTTTAAATATAGAATACTTTTTAAATTGCAATTAAAAAAAGAAAACCCGTGTTCGAATTTGATCTTAAAATTTTATTCAATATTAATTTCTAAAAATAAAGAAAAGACAAACGAACAATATTAATATAAAAACGTTTTATTCCGTAAAGTTGCGATACTAACAATTAAAATTGACAGAATAATTTTTCGTATTAGATGAAGAAAAACAAACCAGGATTCGATTTTTATGTATATTTATAATATACATAAGAAAATTGTTATGTTGCTCAACTATAGGATTCATATAGGTTGATAAGTTCAGTCTTCTGATGATTGAATAACTAAGATATAATTATATTTTTGGTGTCTTTTAATAGCTTATAATCTCTAGTGGGTGCAGTTATACAACAATGAAGAAAATATCATTTCTGCTGAATAATTAAACTTAATCTGTGTCGTTAATTTTAGCTGCTAGCATATAAATTGAACTGCATCAAAATATCTAAATGACTCGTCTTGCACTAATAACAGAAATGACATTACCAAATGTAATACAGCAATCACACTTTGAGGTTTGGTTTGACATTCTTCTGTGTTCATTTTTTCATATTTTCAAAGTATTTGTATCACTTAAATGATTCGGAATCTGATACTCTCCTATCGTATTAATTTCCACATCACCATATGTACTGCAAAATCAGGTTCAATTATAACAGATTGAGTGATTTTGATGCAATAAGAGTCTCTTAATTTTGATGCAATAAGAGTTTCTTGCTGCCTCACTATAAACCATTAATTGCTATCAAGAAAATTTAATTTTCCCTCCATTTATCATTAATGCTGTGGAATTTCCTCTGCTGTTTGTATTCCAGGTCATCAGCAATACTTTGATCTAAAGCTCTTTTAATGGCAGAATTCTCAAGTTGGATTTTTCTGGACTCTCTAGAAGGGGTTAGTGAAGATAAATATGAGGGACAGTTTGGTAAAATTCCAGGGATTGTACCTACATGAAGAATTGCTTTCTTAAGGCTAACACTAATTGAGTTACCAGTTTTCTTATTGAATGCTGATGTTTCTTGCTGTATGTCCTCAGGACGAAAATGCAGTTCACATACCTAAAAAAATGAATTAAAAGTGCAATTACACACTGTTTTAAAACGCTTGTCAAAATCCAAGATAGTAAAAAAAATATGATGTCCATATTTTAATCTAAAATTTTATTAAATTGATAAAATAATGAGTTTTGTCGGTGTTTTAAAATTCAGTAACAAAATTCAAAACCATTTAGAAATGCTAAATACATCAGCAAAATCATATTTTTTTTAAACATAAGTAAATTTAAGTAAAAGTAAGTTTACACATGCAAATTTTACTGTTACTGTTACTCTAAAATTATTTTCTATATTACTATGAAATTCCCTTCTGTATTACAATGAAATATTTGGAAGCTTTTCAACATCTAGACGAATGTGAGCAGTAAGGTTATTGATCTCGAGATCAATATCATTTTTTGAGTCGAACATGCGACTATTACTACTTTCCAAAACCCATTCTTAATCGTTGTAATGGAGGTGGGATCGCATGTTTTTAAAATCCGGCCACAAACCTTTGCGTACGATGCATGCTTTCTTCCTGTTTTTGTACGATTTATGTGGACAGGATTTGTTCTGAAAGGTGGTGTTTAGCGCAATATCAAAAGGTTTCGTAAGGATCACAGTAGCTGTCGTATCATGATCTTTCTTGAACATTTATCTGATATCATCATCGATATATTCACGAAGTTTTCTTGACAAAATTGACTTTCCGACTTTGTCAAACTTTGTCTGCTCAGATTCTCACGCCATCAGTATCGATCCAACCTTTTTATTCACAAATTGCTATTATTCTGAGGTAAGTTTTTTTTTTCTGTATCGTTTTCCTCCTAAATATTATTATGAATTATAATTTCTTTCCTGTCTCTGGGCAAGCTACGATCACAGTAAAATGAGTTTTCTCGTATCCGGTTGTTATTGGCACGTTATGGATGGATTTTGAATCGATCGTTATATGTGACGTACGTCAATAGGCATTGAAACTTCAACCATGTTGAATACATTATTACTGTCAATCATAAATTCTCCCTATTCACAAATTCGCGGCAACTCTATATTTTGTTCCGGTCGGCAGACATATCTTGAACGATCCTAGTATGCGTTCTAGCAGAGCTCCTTTCTTTTTTATAAAATGGAATACTAAAATCGGCAATCAGTAAAAGTTGCAAGGTTCATCTCTTTTTCAAACACTTTAGTTTTTATTCTGATCATAACCATTGTCACTGAACGCTTGTTTTCACGTTAAGAAACAACATTTATAGATTTCTTCCAGTGTTTACGTATTTATCATTACTTGTCCTCAATAACGGTTTTTAGTCTATCATTATTTAGTCGTCTAGTTTCCCACTATATAATCAACAACAAATTCTCTAGCAGCAGATGGATTTTCTTTTCGTTCTGGAAAATGTATAAGGCTAAATTCGACAGTATATGTCTTTTTTGTTTTTTATTCGATCAATATAAATGTATTACCGAAGTAAAAAAAATCTAATTGCCTGTCATTGAATCAGTGAATTCACATGTATACAAGTGGCTCCAAAGAAATCAATATTAGTAGTAAAGTTGAAAAGAAATCATCTATTTCAAATGATCACTCAGTCTAACGATGTGTAAGGGATAATGTTCAAATTTTATTGAAATCTATTTTTCAAGTTGTAAGCATTATGGCAGTTACGTGTTGAAGAAGAAACGTACATGTTCAAATGCAGCTTAAAAGGCTCCAAGATAATTTCCCACCAGATAATCCGCATATCCGCGTATAACCCGCATTAGCGTATAACCTGCGGGTTATAAACAGGAAAATATGATGGCTGTTTCTCTTCTTATGCGCGCGTTCTCCTACCCCATTATTGGTCAATTTCAGCGCAACAGATTTTTGAATTTTTAACGAGAATTTAATTCTGAACAGTTTTCGAAGTTTTAGAGAAATACACTTTTTTATTTTTAGTTTGAGATTTAGTATTTCAGTTTTACCGATTAGTGAGCACGGTTTCTTTTTCTTTTTGCCGCGGCATCATTTTAAATATTGATAAAAAAGTTTTACTGTGGGAACATCCCAATGATGCCGAATGAAAAATCATAAAAAGGAATTATACATGGTGGAATCTTTTTATACAAATAATGTATCGTCTGTCATTAACCCTTAAACGGCGGGCATCATTGACTGATGTTTCATTAGAGGTCAACGGATATCATCAAATTGTCATTCAATGATATAAACCTTTTCCGACGATACGAGCACCTTTCATTCCTGATTCTAGTCTAAATGACTAATTGGTGACTTTATGATTCACGGGTACACTATTTACAAGGATTCATTCATTTCTTGGAGTATTTGCCTGCAAGTAAAGCTGGAAGAAAAATCCAAAGCCAGCGCTGTATCTGCATGCATAATTCTCGAAGAGAAAATAGGCGAGGAATGGTGACAACTTGGTGCAAAGAGTGCTATTGTACATGGAATACTTATATTGTTAAAGAATATTCAATTTAGGAACCTAATATTTCTTTTATTTCTCTTTTTATTTTATTTTCATAATGTAAAAGATATAAAGACATTGCTATATTTACATGCATACGTCTCGATGAGAAAAAGGCGATGAGTGGTGCCAGCTTGTTAAAAGGAATATTATTGTGTATGGAATCATACTATCTACTGTTAAAAATATCAAATTTAGGAATCTAATATTTATTTTATTTCCCTTTTTTCTTTATTTTTATAATGTAAAAGATATAAAGACATTGATATATTTACATGCATTTAGAAAGCGAAAGGCTCCATTGCAGGACATATTCTATAGTCAAGCCATCGATACTTCGCCATTTAAATTTATCATTTTCTTTTCATTCGATTAGGAAACACAGGCACATTTACTCCCGGGCATTTTACTGCGCTCTCTCTTTGACACCCTCTCTCACACACACATGCGCGCGTGCGCGCGCGCGCACACACACACACACACACACACACACACACACACACACACACACACACACACACACACAACCTTATTAACTGTATTTTAATGTGCATAATACGAGGAATTTAAAACGAAAATTTAAGGTAAAAAACGAGGTCGTATTATACATCAGAATACGTTTTCAGAAATCTTTACTCTGCTTTATGTTAAAAACCTCTTATTTGAAACAACAAGATTTCAAATACACTCAGCATATGTACAAGAGATAATAAAACACAAAGTAGACAGGTGTTGGTAACAATTGTTTACGAAAGGCATTTGATATTTGATATTTGCTCTTTGGGAATCAGCATAATTGGACGTCTTTTGTCGCAAAGACAGGAATTTGACCGAAATTGATTTAAAAAAAAGAATTATTGGGAATACACAAGATCTGTCTTATTCTGATAACATTAATATTACAAAAACCACCTTCTCCGAAAATTCAAAAATAAGTCTTGAAACGGAAATTATAAAGGCTAAACATTCGGCTCATTTCTAATCTTTAATATTGTGAAAAATTAAATATTTTATTTAGTGAAATATATATGTACAACGTTGAGATTTGAATGGATAATATGGTACAACTTTTCAAAATAAAAATTACATAAGGATGGCTGTAAGGGCCATATTATACGCAAGTTGTATTCTTCTCAAGTCGTATTATACACAAGAAAACATTCGGCTCATTTCTAATCTTTAATATTGTGAAAAATTAAATATTTTATTTAGTGAAATATATATGTACAACGTTGAGATTTGAATGGATAATATGGTACAACTTTTCAAAATAAAAATTACATAAGGATGGCTGTAAGGGCCATATTATACGCAAGTTGTATTCTTCTCAAGTCGTATTATACACAAGAAAACACGGTAAGCGGAATATGCGGAATTTTCGGATTTCGTCAAAGTCGAAAGAGCTATATATATATATTAAATGTTTATTATGTGTGCGGCAAAAAAAAAAATCAAGTAAAAACTGTATTCGGTGTTTATGTTCTCGAGAAAAGAACATTAGAAATTATGACACAGGCCAAGTGCAAGAAAGAGTTATACTAGGTGTTCATAATATAAACATCATGTGTTTTTCTCTCATTCAACATACATAAATTAAATGTTTTCTTTCTTTCTTTCTTTCTTTCTTTCACACACACACATACTATTCTTGCCTAACTTGTATATCATACATTACCTCTTTCTTTCTTTCTTTCTAAATTTATCAATTATAAAACTTTTTATATTAAATTTATTTATTTAAACTTTCCTACGTTTCTTCACGCACTTCTTTTCGCCATTTTCAGCCTTTCTCTTTAAACGACTCAGTTGTTTTTGTCTCTCTCACGTCTTAACTTACCTCTCTTATTTTCTTGCAGAACGTTTAGAAATTTCTATTTTCTTAAAGCGGACCAGAAAGAAATTGAAGAACACACACGCATGCGCGCACGCAGACACACACACACACACACACACACACACACACACACACACACACACACAGACACACACACAAACACACACTGTGTTGAATGATGAATACAAAGGAATGTATGGCGGAAATCTGGGTTTTTTGTTGGCTTGATCCAGCCACTTTGTTGAGCCAACATCTTTACGTCAGTGGCAAGAGCAGATAAAAGGAAAGTAGCGTTGTTATGGAAACAGATAAATGCCATCTTTTTGCAAGAGGAGGAGAAGAAAGAAAAAGAGGAGGAGAAGGGATTAGTGGTGAGCAGAGAGGTGAATAGGGAAAAAGAACAATGAAGAGAAAATGAGAATAAGAAGCGAGTGTGAGTTGAAAGGAGATTTTAAAGGAGAGTGAAAAAATGGAAAAAGAGAAAGAACATAAAAATAAAGTGGAGGGGGTTGAAAGAGAAAAGAAAGAAGAGAAAATGAAGATCCCTTAAAAGTAATGTGAGAAAGACTTAGGAAAAAAAGGGAGAAAAAAAGAAGAAAAGGTATTAGAAGTAAATAAGAGAAGAGAGAAAAAACGAAGAAGATATAGAAACAAGTAAAGAAAAAGTAAGAGAAGAAGCGATACTTCGAAGACATTTCATATAAGAATCTGGTCCAATTCTAAACAAAAATGGAATTGATATTTTAACAGAAAAACAATCCAATCTAATTTACACCTGTTATTATTTACGATGGATCATGTTTTTGCCTACTTTTACCCAAGTTGTAAATGGGGTGAAAATGCATGGATTGTTTTTTCCATTTTCTCTTTGCATCTGTTCTGTTGGTTGTTAAAACAATGAAAAGTTTACGCTGGCAGTGAATTAGAACATACAAAATCGTCTATCTCCGAAAAGAATTAATTTAAAATGGTGTTTTCGATCAATTCTTTCAAAATGAATTTTTTTCTTTAGTTCTGTTTTCTATTAATTTTTATCTTATTTTGCGCTCGTATCAACGAGTGTGAAGGAATTAAAGCGAAAAACATGGAAAACGTAAAACAATGTCAGCCATTTTTGTCTTATTGTCATCTCCTTTTAGGGCATTAGATGATCATGACTTTCCATAGATTCCGTTTCTTTTTATCTGAGAATTGTCATGACTAACTGGGAAAGATATTGGAGTAGTTTTCTCCATGTTTTTTTTAATTCATAGTAGTATTTCTTCCAGACTGGCTGTCAGCCAAGGCTAGAACACCCGCCCCACCCCCAACTGATATTTGATCCATTCAATTCTTCTCTGTTTCTGTTGTCAGACTAATTTCACGCATTAATATAATAATTTAAACAATATTAGAGCCAGGAACAAATTCAGAAAGATTTAACTATTCTTCAGTCTGCTTTGTGGCTGAGATTGTTGCATCTTTCTTATCAACGTTAGAAGTCAGGGTTCAAACCCAATGTCCAAAGTCTAATATTTAAGCCAAACAGGTAATGCCACCACGAAGATTAGCGCAAAACAATATTTCTACTCTTATTAATCTTGTATCGCATTAAGAGTTGTAAATACCAGTAACAGTTTAAGTACCTTAAGTACCCCATAATGATTAGTAATTTAGTCGCACAAGCCATAACCCCTTATGAGTTAAATATTCACTTGGTGCGTCAAATGTATGGCCTTGTATAATATTAGTAAGTATCGAGAGAATGCCTTCCATGTTTAGTAAATTCTTCTTGCAGTTCAATTAGGGGAACTGATTCACTCTTGGTGCCCTATTACCATGGCCTTGTACCGTATTAAATTAAAGTGAGTGAAAATCTATTATAAATGACTCAAAATGAATATAAAGTTTATTAACAAAACGCATGCAAATCACTTTCTATTTGCTAAATAAAAGTCTTTTTTCTTTTATGTTATGAAGAAATAAATACACTTGAAAGCGTGTGAATCTAACTAATGAGGACAGTCGAATTCGTTAATATAACAAATAAGTACAGCTAAACTGGTTAATCTGACAAGTAAGTACACATGAACTCGTTAAGCTGACACGTACTCATGTACTCGTTAATCTGACAAATAAGTACATCTGAACTCGTTGAGCTGACAAGTAAGTACGCATTAACCCGTTAATCTGACAAATTAGTACACCTGAACGCGTTAATCTGGCAAATAAGTACACCTGAACTCGTTAATCTGACAAATAAGTACACCTAAACGCATTAATCTGGCAAATAAGCAGTAAACCTGAATTCGTTAATCTGGCAAATAAGTACACCTAAATGCGTTAATCTGGCAAATAAGTACACCTGAATTCGTTAATCTGGCAAATAAGTACACCTGAACTCGTTAATTTGACAAATAAGTACACCTGAAATCGTTCATCTTTAAAATAAGTACACCTGAAATCGTTCATCTGACAAATAAGTACACCTAAACGCATTAATCTGGCAAATAAGCAGTACACCTGAATTCGTTAATCTGGCAAATAAGTACACCTAAATGCGTTAATCTGGCAAATAGGTACACCTGAATTCGTTAATCTGGCAAATAAATACACTTGAACTCGTTAATTTGACAAATAAGCACACCTGAAATCGTTCATCTTTAAAATATGTACACCTGAAATCGTTCATCTGACAAATAAGTATACCTGAACTCATTAATATGACAAATAAGTACACCTAAACTCGTGTGAATCTGACAATCACAGAATTCAGTTAGTTTTCATTTCTCCTGACTGATATATTCTCATTTTCTTTTACTCTCAGTCTTGCGTCTTAGTGGCTTTATCGCCTTGTTTGGGATGAAATGATTAAAAAAACATACCCTTGCGTCTGTTTTGTTTTCTTACAAAAGAAGATGTCCGAAAATCTTTTGTTGGATTTTTTCTTCTCATTTTCCTTGTTCCTGTGTTTTGTTTGACCTTCGATTCTTGTCACAAGTAAAAAGAAAAAAAATGGGAGTATAAACATCATATAAATGAAAGATTTGACGTTAGGCCTTTCTCAAGAAAATGCTATTGATGATTAAAGAACAAATAAAGATGGTGAGAGAGAGAGAGAGAGAGAGAGAGGGGAAAGAGAGGGGGAGAGGGGGAGGGGAGGGGGAGAGAGGGAGTAGGGACCTGGGCAAGAATTAATGTATATAAAAGGGAGGAAATATAGTTAAAGACTGAATGGAAACGCTAGGCGAGGATAAGGAGAAGGAAACGAAGCAAAGAAGAGAAAAAAAGGAGAATATAGAAAGAATTGTGGCCAGGAGAAACGAAGAGAGACAAGAGAGCTAAGTAGAAAACGTTGTTTCTGAATGCTTGAGAAAACAAAGGATGCAGACGATAAGCAGAGATGAAAGGAAATAAACGCATTTGATAAAGACTCAATAGAAAAGAAGTGAATGTCGGTGTAGGGAATGGGAAGAAAATGAAAACAGTTAAATGAAGAAATAGGATGGAAATTGCTTAAATGGGTGTTGTGGATATCGATAAGTGAAAAGGAAATATACTGAAGTGCATGTGGGTACCTTAGCGTGGTGTAATGGTTAGCAAGCTTGTAGTGAGTTCGATCCTCACTGGGTGCCCCATACCATCTAAGCTACTCTTGGAAAATCACTATACTGCAGTGCATGTGAGTAGGAAATAAAAAAAGAAGAAAACTTTATCTGTTTACCAAAGCAATATCGTTGTAGTTTAGGGTTTCATTGATTCCTTTCCTTTTACGGCTTATCAATCTTTTTCAGGTTATTTAAAGCCGGAAATATTTTAAGATTCTAAGATTTTTTGGCGGGGGGGCGGTATAATAATGATTTACTGATACAAGTCCTACCAATTAACCCATAGCTGGAGGGAGAAGAGGTGGATTCATACCGTTCCCAAGGGTATTTGTGCATAAGTGAATATAACGAACCCGACTGGAATTGGAACTTCATTTCCAATGATTTCTTTTCTTTAACCATTTCACCCCAAGCAAGGCAATAAAGCCACTAAAACTAATGGGATTACAGAGTGAGGGAGAATATGAAAAAAAAAACACTATTAAGGAGAGAGAAGAATAAAATAAAATCAATTACGAGCCGCTATCTATTACACGACTCGTACATCCAAGCTTACAGCACCCGGCATTTGCAAGCGGTCACCCATCTAGATATTGACAAGGTTTGATATTGCTTTGATGACTGCGTTTGAACATGATATGTCCGCAAGCCCATGATATCACCCGTACATCCAAGCTTACAGTACCTGGTATTCCTAAGCGGTCACCCACCTAGGTAAGGACCGGGCTCGACGTTGTTTAACTTTGTTGATCGTACGAGAATAGGTGTTTCAACGTGATACGGTCGTAAGCCTTCAGAGTTAGGAAACTAGTGTTGCTGATTATTGAATCGACATTGGGTGCATTATAAATCTGCTAGTATGCAAGACGAAGACGATTTAAAGGAAATCAAAATCATGAACCTTGTTTTCGATTCTCAGTAGCCGCTTTACAAATGAGTGGATAAACTCAGTTCATTTGGGAATAATGTCGACAGTGCAGAGTATTCGGAAAGAGTTGGATAAGTCTAATGATGATTACGAAAGTGCGCATGCTCGGAAAGCTCACTCTGATAGTTCTGAGGTAGTGCTTCCCTGGGTCAAGAGGGTGACCGCTGGAAGACCCTATGTCTGGCAACAGGACTCTGCTCCATGCTAAACAAGCAGGAGAACCCAGTTATGGCTGTCAAACAATTTCTGCGACCACATCACCTTAACTCCCCAGACTACAAGGCCTTTGATTATTATGCGTGGGGCGCAGTTGAGCGAGAGACCAACAAAACTCCTTGTAACACCAAAGATGAACTGAAGGCAAAGATTATGGCAGCATTCACCAACTTAAACAAAGAGACTGTCCAGAAGAGTTGCAGGAGATTTCGAAGTCGTATGGTGGCCGTGGTTGAAGCCAGTGGCGATTTTATTGAATAAATTTACTCTTTAGTATTTAAAGATATGTTTGGTAAATATATCTGTTAAAATGAAATGTCAGTGTTATATTACATTTTTTGCGTAATTTAGACGACAATTTATCCATCGCACTATCTATCTATCTATCTATCTATCTATCTATCTATCTATCTATCTATCTAGCTAGCTAGCTAGCTCAGTCTATTCAGCTCTATCTATTTCTTACTACTATAAACGCCATATTTAGCGGATAAACATCCTCGTTTTTTAAACAGTGAAATTAATTTTATCCGATCTAGAAATCGAAATCCGTAATAAAGAGAATGGGCCTCTGACAGGATCGAACTTGTATTGCCTTTTAAATCAAACGTGTGCTAAAGCTAAAATTATTTTGGTTACGTTTTGGTTAGGAGAACGAAGTTAAGTGACATAACCTTCGAAATGTCCCAATAGGATTATTGGAATTTGCTGTCATAACTTCCAGTAGTTTTAAAGTAAACTTTACTAAAGTAAAGAAAATGTATTTTTCGACTCCCGTCGAGAAGCATACTTTCTTTATTAAGTCATTCAATCTCTTGGCCGGTAGACATTAATTTCCCGTCTAAAAAAGGAAAATAAGTCTTGTCTACATATGTACCTACTAAATAAATTCATAGCATTTTTTAATACATAATCTTTAATTTTACATGCTTATTATGGAATGAGACATTACAAGTCATTTCTCAAAAAAAAAAAAAAAAAATTTCACCAGAAACTGAAATCATGGATTTGGAAATTCTTTTTAATAAAGGCTTTCCAATTTCCTTTCATTTGGTTTCACTGATTATTGAAAAGTAAAGAAAATGTATTTTTCGACTCCAGTCGAGAAGCATACTTTCTTTATTAAGTTATTCAATCTCTTGGCCGGTAGACATTAATTTCCTTTCTAAAAAAGGAAAATAAGTCTTGTCTGCATATGTACCTACTAAATATGGGGCTTAAAGTAGTAGGAAATAATATAGAATTAAAAAATTATTAATTACTGAAAAATGTTTATATCAATTTCTTTATTATATATCTCTATCTCTTTTCTATCTATCTATCTATCTATCTATCTATATATATATATATATATATATATATATATATATATATATATATGTATATATATCTGATGTAGAAAAATCTGATAAAACAATTTAAAATTTTTTCTAATAGTTGCTAATGTCCTGTATCTTGAAAATCAACATTGTTGCACCCATCTCTTCCTGTTCGTCAGTGGAATTAAACAAAAATACCACGTGTGAATATCTTGGTAAAAAAGCATACGCGGACTCATAATTCTTCAGGTTTTTCTTTTTTTAAAAAAATTGTGTAAGACTCAAGTTGTAAATATTTAAAATTCTTCAGGGATTTATTAATCTCTCTGTAAAGAAAAAGCAAGTTTGCTCAACTTGAAAGGCGTTTACGTGTTTATAACTGCTTTGATAATGGGAAATGAAAAAAAGAATTTTAAAGAAAACTTTTGTAAATTGTTGCATGCCATTGTTCATCAGAAGAACCATGGCAACCGTGCAACCCTGAGTTCTATTATATATGAATGAAATTTCTATTTTGTGCGTAAGAATATGAACGAACACACACACACACACACACACACACACACACATACGAGAGAGAGAGAGAGAGAGAGAGAGAGAGAGAGATCTAAGTCAGTTCATATCTATCTCAGTCTGTTCATATCTATCTATCTATCTATCTATCTATCTATCTATCTATCTATCTCAGTTTGTTCATATCTATCTATCTATCTATCTATCTATCTATCTCAGTTTGTTCATATCTATCTATCTATCTATCTATCTATCTATCTATCTATCTCAGTCTGTTCATATCTATCTATCTATCTATCTATCTATCTATCTATCTATCTATCTCAGTCTGTTCATATCTATCTATCTATCTATCTATCTATCTATCTATCTATCTATCTATCTCAGTCTGTTCATAT
Organism: Acanthosepion esculentum; assembly: GCA_964036315.1. Classification (NCBI taxonomy): domain Eukaryota; kingdom Metazoa; phylum Mollusca; class Cephalopoda; order Sepiida; family Sepiidae; genus Acanthosepion; species Acanthosepion esculentum. The sequence goes on from OZ038485.1 coordinate 65,980,722, forward strand.
CTATCTATCTATCTATCTATCTATCTATCTATCTATCTATCTATCTATCTCAGTCTGTTCATATCTATCTATCTATCTATCTATCTATCTATCTCAGTCGCTTCATTATCTATCTATCTATCTATCTATCTATCTATCTCAGTCGCTTCATTATCTATCTATCTATCTATCTATCTATCTATCTATCTATCTATCTATCTATCTCAGTCGCTTCATTATCTATCTATCTATCTATCTATCTATCTATCTATCTATCTATCTATCTATCTCAGTCGCTTCATTATCTATCTATCTATCTATCTATCTATCTATCTATCTATCTATCTATCTATCTATCTATCTATCTATCTCAGTCTGTTCATATCTATCTATCTATCTATCTATCTATCTATCTATCTATCTATCTATCTATCTATCTATCTATCTATCTATCTATCTATGTGCGTGTGTATTAAGACATCCTCCTAGGCAGTGGAGATACGGCATATGGTCAATATTTAAATGTGTGAATCCACATTTCTCTCACACTTTGCGATGGCGATATTAAAGAGTGTTAAAATGAAGCAGACCTCTGGAATACAGGATGACAGAGAAACAAATCGACACACTCGCGCACCACGCACACATATATCTATCCTCCTACACATACACGCGCATATATAGGAATATAATAACGATATATATATATATATATATATATATATATATATATATATATATATATATATTTAAAGACATTTTTATGTTTAACATTCTTTTTATAGATACAAGTATTTAAGTAAATGCTCTGTTTATAATAAGCAGTATTAAATAACATTTACAGGCCTGAATGTCTAAGAAATTTTCATAGAAAATATTCGTCCTCGACAGGATTCGAAACTGTATCCTATACGGAACCGTCATATAGCCTGACGTGCCTTAACCGTTTCGGCCACTAAAACTGATTAAGAATGACGCCGTAGTTTTGGTTATAATAATATTTATTGCATATTGATAGGCCTTTTGACCAAATGGAAGCATGATGAGAAAAAATTAAAAATTATTCTAAATATCGCTTGAGAATGAAACTGTACACAAAATTTTAAGTTTAATATTGAAATTAAACTTCAGAACTTGTGTCAGTCTTCGAAACAGTATTTTCTGTGTCGCGATGGAATCATATTTTTAAAAAAATAATTATAATTTAAGCTCTAATTGTGTATCGAGCACCGTTTTTTTTTTAAAAATAAAAAATAAAATATTAAAGAACACTGGATCATTAATCTCACTGTTCTTTCCTATTCCATCAACACACACACACACACACACACACACACACACACACACACACACACACACACACACATACATATATATATTTCTCAGAATTAACCTGTAGAAAAAGACGATATTTATAAAGGAAAAAAGACAATCGTAAAACTGTAGTTTTTGCGACGCGTTTCGCCCAATGTGGATTTTTTCAAGGCAAAAAACAAAATGAATTTTTTGAAACAGTATCTATAAACAACAAACAAAATATCATTAGCAACTAGAAGAATTTAGAGACGCTATATGGCCAACTGAAAATTCACGTCAATTTCTTTGTTTGAAGAGAATATTTTCACATGTAGAAATATTGTTTGTGTTGTTGTATTGACGGATTCAACCGTTTTCTTTTTATTTCTTGATATATTTGTTGTGTACGTTGGCTTGGGAGGGTAGTGATTCTGTTAGGAAAGGTGATATTGGGAAAAAACCTGGGCGTGGATTAATATTTGGATAATTTGCAATTTATTTTATATATGCCTACTTAAGCAATATTATTGCTATTGTCGTTTGAGGATCTAATAATGTCCATAATGGTTTTGGAAGAGTATTTTGATATTATTTAGATGTGATAGGTTGTTCTGCATAGTGAACGTGACGGAGTTGATCGGTATTATTATTTATCTGTTTTCATATAATTTATTATTACATATGATGTTGTTATTTTGGTTGCGGTTGTATATTTGTATGCCTTCCCTTTCGAGATATCATGTTACACAGAAACAATAACGAACTCAATTTTGACTTTTATAGAAAAGGTACCAACAAAAATGACCTGGTAAGTTTCTACTCAAACTACTCTTCTAAAATTAAACCTGAAATTATTATAGGTTTCGATATGAGCATTAAGCAGTCCCCAATATTTACATTAAGAAGAAACATACATAGAAAACATATTCAAAAACCTACGATTCCCATACATTTTATTCAAAACGCAAGAAGAAAGGTATCTACAAGAATATACAACTGCATTTTATTTTATTTTTGCAATATGAAAAATACTCTTTGAAAATCCCAAATTAAGTCTTTTTTTGACAAAAGAATACCGTTTAGTTTCAAATCCATACCTTTAGATCTTGACTATAAATTAATTTTCTGTTAATTATAATGTTAAATGTGATAAAAAAGAAAGTCGATCGGAGAAAAATTGCCAAAGTGAAAAAATGTTCTAATGGAGCGCGTGTGCGTAAGCGTGCACGCGCGTATGTATGCATGAATTGTAATTCTCTCAGACCAGAAATAACTGTTTTAAGTCCCCAATTATACAAAATTATAAATGGGGAAGATGTGTGTGTGGGGGGAGACAGAGAGAGAGAGAGAGAGAGAGAGACAGAGAAAGAGAGAGAGAGAAACTGACATTCTAACGCATAAACTTGTACACAAACACTTCCACGTTGCGTAATTATTAGCAATCTTGTCTCGCTCGATCAATTACGATTGAGTAGTGAGTTCGAACCTCAATATGTGCTCCATACTTTAGATCTTGTGCCATATCTAAGCTACGCTTAGAAAATCATTTGATCTTCACTGGGTGCCACTTACTTTCGGTCTTGTGCTACATCTAAGCAGCGGTTAGAAAATCACAATATTTATTAAAAAAAACTAGGAATCTTGACTTGGAATTACATTACCGTGCGTTTATGTAGAATAATTAATTAGGTATATTTTATTTTGATTTTGAAGAAAATCATTAGACAAAACTAACCTGACAAATAGTAGAAAAATTGACCATAAAATTAAAGTTTATATATTTTTGTGATGTCAAGGAACACTCGTTGCTACTTTTGTAATGTTAACGAATACTCGTTGTCACTTTCGTAATACTCCTTGTAGTAGAGACTTTGTAATCGCAGATACAACTATAGTAATGCCGTTGAACAATACTGGTGTCAGACGCCTTCGAATGATCTCGCACTAATACTACTTGCTCCATAATACTCACTCGAATAGTAACCACCGAATAGTAATTCGTTAGGAGAAATAGTATAGTGAATAGTATAGAGAATAGCAATAGTGATCCGAATAGTAATAGAGGACAGACTAGAAATGGAGATCCGTATAGTATAGAGGATAGATTCCATATGTGCGTTTCCTCTCTGGTCATGTGATCTAATTAATTCAATAACGGGATCGCCTGTGTTTGCTCACTGTCGATCTATGTTCAAACTCAAGTGTCGGCAGCGACACCTTATTCCTATATAACTTATATGTTTCATACCTTTTTGGGGATCATGTGTCAAAATCGATGAAAATTGGAGGTACCTATATTTTAGCTTTTAGTTTCTTTTCTCGCTAGTGGAACTCTCGTCTAGCTTTTTGATTTCCAGTCAAGTTTGATCCTCAGAAATTTAAATGCAATGTCAATCGTTATCTTCTGTATTTTTAAGTTTTGTTCTTTTATTGTACTCCTTCCTTAATGTTTTTCTTATATTCGTTCACATTCAGTAACTGCGTGTTAGTGGCTTTGTTCTCTTGCTTGGTTTGTTAAGATTTTAAAAGATGATGCTAGACTCTAAATAATACATATAATAAATTTTATTAAGAATTGGAATGAGCCAAAACAGACGCCCCGCCATGGGGTTGCAGCCTTTGAGACAGGGAGGCGGTCTGTGAGCATAAAATTAGCACAATAAAATCTGTTCACATTATTTTCACAAAAGAGTGCATATGGTGAATTTCTGGCGGGGGCAGATCCCACTGGCGACGGGTCTGATACTGAGTAACACTAATGACCTAGAGTCGCCATTGATATCGTTATATACATATATATATAGCGATAGGAAAACAGAGTAAAACAGGAAGATTAAGAAGAAAGCTAAGCTGAACGAGAAGAAATAAAAAAATAAATTTCAAATTTAGAATATGAATGATGTCCTTCTTCTGCATAGATTCCAGAGAATTCCATGTCTCAAAAATTTCCATCGTCCAGCACCTCTGTTTTATAGCGCCTTTATTAAACAGAGATCGTAACTTAATTGAGACTAATTTCCTTTCGCGCCTTTCATTGTTCAATAAAGTCCTTTGCTGAACAACTCATTAATCCTGAGCGTCTATTTATGACCGGCAGTTAACCTTCTATCTTCTCGCGTTGGTAGGAAATCCTGTCGACATGTTGGAATTTGAAGAGTTCACTTTTTTAGTCCCTTTTTATAACCATTTTTTTTATTTTTTTTTTGGTGGAGAAAATCTTGTCCAGTAATTAATTATCGCCATTTTTCTAAATATTGTAGTTTTTAACATATTCACACGCAATTTCTCGATCGAAAATTCTAGTTTATTTGAAAAGAAATTATTATTTGGAGGAATAAAATGAAAAAAAATAAAATAAAAAAGTAAACACTTTTTTGAAAACTTTAAACTTCACTAACAAAGTCCCAGTGTCGTTGAAGACACACACACACACACACACACACACACACACACACACACACACACACACACACACACACACAAACAAAACATACACATACATTATATATATATATATATATATACAGTGTAACCCGGATATAAGAGAGTTGTCTCTTATATCAGGGTTTCTCTTATATCCGGGTCTGGTCTATTATATATACATTAACACAGGCTCTAATTTGGGACGAGAGACAATCTCTCTTATATCCGGGTCTCTTATATCCGGGTTACACTGTATATATATATATATATATATATATATATATATATATATATATATATATATATTAGTTATTTTTTAGATCAAAGTTGCGGTTTTAGATCCATTCTTATCAATATCAAAACAATTACAACTACAACCAAAAGTAAAAGTATCGATATGATCAGAAACCAAAATAATAATAAAAATAATAACTCCGAAGCAGGTATATATATATATATATATATATATATATATATATATATATATATATATATATATACCCAAGTTTATGATTGGTATATACGGAGTGAAATCCAATAACCAACAATTAATATTCTTTAAAGAGTGCTCAATACAGAGTAGAGCAGATATAATTATTTATTTGAATATTACAACATAAATATGTTATAAAATCACGACAAAAGTAGCCATTTTGTTTCAACACTTCTTGTGTCTTTTCAAGTGATGATATAGAATATAGAATAAATGGTTTTAAAAGTGTTGAAACAAAATGGCTACTTTTGTCGTGATTTTATAACATATTTTTGTTGTAATATTCAAATAAATAATTATATATATATATATATAAAATAAACAGTCACGACTATTCCTCATAATATATTGAGGAAACTTACAGAAATCTTAAAAAGTATCCATGAACACAAGAATGATCTCAGCACCTCGGATTTTTTCAAATATCTCCGTTTCTGAAAGAATAGCACCTTTCCCAAGCCAACATATATGACTATACAAATGTTATAAAATTAAAAGGAAATGGTTAAATTCATAATCGCATTTATTTAAAATATATAATACATAAATTAATCCCAAATCTAAAATAATTTAAATATTAATTACATTATAAAAAATTCAATATCATCATCATTTACTTTTGTTTATTAGACATTAAATTACATCACTTAGCATCTTCCATAATTGACCACGACTTTTCAGTTAGCCTGATGAATATTTATGAGCGTTTCTTAAATTTAAAAATTTAGAAAAACTTGCTACATTTTTACTTGTTTTTTAAATCCTTCTTGCAAAATAAAATCCTTACATTTGCCTAGATAAAGTCCATCAGATGATGAAACGCGTCGGCTAAGATAAGCGTTCCTTTTGTTTTTATTCATAATGTACTTTTACAAACATATTTTTAGTTCTGAAATATTACACACACACGCGCGCGCATATATACAGTAGCGGCCATAATATAAGGAACGGAAACAACAAAGACATAAATATGTGTATTACTTAAAAAGTAATGCATGATTAGCAATGAAATTTTTACCGAATAAAGATTAGGGTGTAATGCATAAATATTATACAAAGTTACAAAAATTTACATAATAGTTTTTTTTTAAATAAAGATTAAATGGAACAAAGGAAATAAGCTACTGGAACGATGTTAATAATTTGCATAGACTTTTAATTTACATTGCTAAAAAACTCGATGGAGCTTTTCAACAACAAGTAAAAGTTAATTTATCATTAGGACTTTATTTTTAAGCAATATGGCAAATTGTACACGCAAAACGCTCTTTATTGAAGAAAAAAAACTCATTATCGCTATCAAGAAAAAAGTCAATTTCAAGAAATTTCTGATATTGTTCATAGGTCTAAAAGTGTCGTTCATCGTGTAATTAGCAGGTATAAAACCGATAAAACGTTAGATGCAAAACCAAAAATCGACAGACCCCCAAAAACATCGCAAAGAGAAGATTGAAGAATTGTTAGAATATCTACAAAAAACCGTTTTGAAACTGCTACATCAATTGCCCGTAAATTTAATGAAGAGACAGATAATAAGATCTCAAGGAAAACGGTTGCTCGCAGTTTAAAAAATGCAGGATTGCATGCCCGTATTCCAGCTTCGAAGCCTCTCATTTCAAAGTGAAACCAAAGGGCACGCCTGGAGTATGCGAGAGAACATGTTGTTTGGACTGACGCACAATGGGATACAGTTCATTTCAGTTTACTATATTTGGTTCTGAGGGCAAAACTTACGTACGCCGTAGAACAGGTGAAAGACTGTCTTCTCAATGTGTCAAGAAAACCGTTAAGTTTGGTGGCGGCAGTGTGATGGTGTGGGGAATGATTTCTTCTGCAGGAGTTGGCCCTATCATCCGTGTACATGGCAATATCAATGCTGAGATTTACAAAAGTATTCTTCAGCAGCATGCGGTACCAAGATTACACCATAATCTTTATGAACCTCCTATTTTCATGCAGGACAATGCACCTTGCCACAAGGCTCGGAAGGTTATGGCTTTATTTGAAGAAGAAGGAATCGCCCTAATGAAGTGGCCAGCCCAGAGCCCCGACCTGAATCCAATAGAAAATGTTTGGAAGATAATTGGAGAAAGGGCTCAGAAAAGAAACCCGAAAAAACAGGATCACCTATGGGAGTTATTAAAAGACGAATGGGAGGGAATTACTGCTGATTTTTGCAAGAAATTAATTAGATCATGTGGTCGACGATGCAGAGAAGTCATTGAAAATAAGGCGATGTTTACCAAATATTAAATTTTGTTGATATTTTGTTCACAATCAAGTATTAACAAGATCGTTCCTTAACTTTTGTCCAGTAGCTTATTTCCTTTGTTCCATTTAATCTTTATTTAAAAAAAATTATGTAAATTTTTGTAACTTTGTATAATATTTATGCATTACACCCTAATGTTTATTTGGTAAACATTTCATTGCTAATCATGCATTACTTTTAAAGTAATACACATATTTATGTCTTTGTTGTTTCCGTTCCTTATATTATGGCCTCTACTATATATATATATATATATATATATATATATATATATATATATATATATATATATATATATATATATATATATATATATATGTATTAATTCATGAAGTAGGCGCTCATGAGTTTCAACAGTTTCTTTTTCTTTTAAATATCTGTGAATTGGCATAACTTTCTGGGAAAAATAGTGGAGTCGTTTTCCCGTAACATTTCACGGTTTATCATTCAGTGTAGTTCTTCTAAAATGGTTGCCATCTAAGGCTGGAAAGACCAGTTTACTCTACTATTTTACTCAAGGCCCATGAGGTGGGGGAGAAGTGATGTATTCATGCCTTTTTCAAGGGCATATGTGTAAGTGGGAATCTGAATTTAATTCGTCGGAATATTAATAAATATCTGGCTTTGAGTAGAATGCTTCCTTTGAGAATTAAAACGATATTCTCTTTAGGATAATCGAACTTCGAACTTCGTTACTCATGCGCAATTTTTCTTTTTCTTAATCATCGCATGTAAAGAAAGTTACCATCCCCAAATGTGCATCTGGTGCCGAGTGTAGAATACTGTGCGCCCAGGCGGGGTTCGTGACTGCATGTTGTTGCCAGGGGCAAAGAACATTTAAATGATTTTAAATGATTTGGGATCATATAGATCTATTTTATCTGTTTGAAACAACAATTAGAAATCGGACTGAAGGATTTGTTTAATTTCACTGACTTAATAAGAAAATCAACTCTGTCTGAATTTCTGGAACGAGAAGTTATCATTATTTATTATATTTACAGGCAGAATATTGTTCTAATCTTTGTTTTTTAATTCTCGAACGTTTCGGCTGTTGTACACTGTAGCCTTTTTAGGAGAATTTCGATTTTAGAATTTCAAACTGAACTCTTGAATTAACAACCTAGCAATTCATCAGAAAAGAGTTGGCTGATGACCTGAGCTTGATCCTTCAAGAAAAATTTGGTGACCGTCTTGACTAAAAAGTTGCACAGAATGTATTAGATGTTAAGCATATTATTTTTGTCTCTTATCATTTTTATTCCGCTAATAATTTGTTGTATATAAAATTAATTTATCTGTGGTAATAATTTAATACTTTTGCAATAAATTTACATGCATTTAATGAATTATACGTTACATATAATTATTTGATCATAGGATTAATGTGAGTAAAATTGTCAATTAGCTGATTGATGTTACCTTCAGCATCTCGACTCCAGAGTTCGTTGACAGACCTGTTCGTCCACTCTTCAGGGGGTATTAGCAACTTACTGCTTATATTTTTTCTTTTTATACACTTTTGGTACTGGTATAAATTATCTTCTGTATTTTCTGTGTTTGTGTGTACGCTTGTCCTCGTGCTCACGTGCGCCCGACTGCACGGTTGTACGGCCTGATCATTTTGCCGTTTTCACCTTTTTTTTATCAATAGCAGAGTTAGTCTGGTTCTGTTTCCACATCAGACATGTGACGTATTATTTATTTATTTTTTATTTATAGACATTTTATTTTTTTTTATTAGGGAAGTTGTATCTCGTTTATTTACGTTTTTATAAAAATAAACAATATTAATATTTAGGCTATATATATATATATATATATATATATATATATATATATATAAAAGAAAGAACAGTAAGATATAAAATCCGGAGTTCTTTTAGATATTTTTTATTTTTACACAATAGTGATCAATGTAAATTTACAGAGCATTAATATCATAAATTAATTAATTTAAAATATGTTTTTTCGCTACACAGTGATAACTATGTTTCAAAAATGGAAGCTAAAACCTTCGAATATATCGTAAAGAAGTAATTACACAAAGAATTGTCAATGTAATTAATAGCGAAATCACTTCGCTAACAAGGCTTAATCTGACATTAACTTACTATTAATTCCTTGAATAACACGATCCTTTGAGTTGTTGTCAGATGGAATTGATGAAACTAAGCCGAGTACTTTCGACAAATTCAAATTGTCATCTTCGGTGTGTAATAATTGCATTTACAGGTTAAAACCAAGACGAAATAAATGTAGTGCAGACCGAAAGATGTTTTTAAAAATATGCTATTTATTGACGGTTATATTATTTTGGGACGAGCGATGCCGCAACGCTTGAGTTTTTGTCAAATGATTCAAGTTAGAATTTTGTTTGAAGTTAGTAATGTGATAAATCAACGAAATTTTGTAGTTGTATGTGTTTTTCACTTAAAGTGAGAGGGACTAAAATATAATCCAATTAGTAGAGTAAAATGTTCCATTAAAAATAGTAAAAGTCATATTAGTAGAGTAAAATGTGCCGGCGTGTTCGCAAAGAAGCGAAGTTAGTATTTGCTGATAAAATGAAATAACGTATAGTTATCTCGCAAGTTCAGTTCTAGAGATTATTGGCGACTCTGCAAGAGTTTGCTGAATAACAGCAAATTCTCAATCCGCCCTCTATTCAATCAATTCGTAGTCCTGACCTACGGCAGATAAAGTTGAATACTTTGCTCGGAAATTCTCATCCAACTCAACACTCGAGTCATTTGGAGTATCTACGCCTGATATCCCCCTAGAACTGAGGCTATACTGAGTGATATGTGCATAACTCCGTCGCTGGTCTCGGACATCATTCCCTTAAGGCATATGGAGGTGATGGGATACCAGCGCTGTCCTAAATAAATGTGCTCCAGAGCTGGCTCTAGTTCTCTCCAAACGATTGCCTCGCTGCTTCATGCTTTTCTTCTTGTTGGAAGTTCTCCACTGTACTTCCTGTTTTTAAGAACTCTGGAGAATCTTCTGAACCCCCTAGCTATCGTTCTGTTAGTCTCCTACCGCTTTTCGGCAAAGCACTCGAGGTTTTAATCAATGCTGAAGTGGTTAAGCATCTTACTTCTCACGCCCTACTCTCTGACAAACAATATGGCTTCCATTTTGCCAGGTCTACTGCTGATGTGCTAACGGCCATCACTGAATATGTATATCAAGCTCTTGATAATAACAGCGAAGCTTGAGCTGTGACTAGATATCTCGAAGGCGTTTGACAAGGTTTGACACACTGGTCTTCTATGTAAGCTCCAGGGCTACGGTATTACTGGACGTGTGTTTGATTTAATCCAATCGTTTTTATCAAATTGTGAAATGAAGGCCATTTTGAACAGGCTCGCTTCCAGATCCTTTTATACGAACGCGGGTGTCCTCCATACTCTATCCTGGCTCCTACGCTGTTTCTGATCTTCATCAAGGATCTTCCTTATGTCATCAATGTTGGAGTTTTTGGGTACTCTAATGTACTAGTGAGACAATCAAAATGAGCTGACTCATTTTATAGTTTACCAAGAGAAGGTTAACCATTCAGAAAAGTGGAATATTCGATCCGATGTGAATAAAGGCGGCCATTTTGGATATTTCTTGACGGAATATCCACTGCCAACCTCTGATATGAAAGACCTGCAGAACTACGTTTTCCTACTCTCTCCGAATATCCACTGCCAACCTCTGATATTGGAAGGCCTTAAGAATTCCTGAATAGCTGCTACTAGACATTGGTGCTGTTATATTGAACAAATTACTTCCTACGTCGGATTTCTACATTCAAACTACATTAAACATGTTTTACAATCAATTCCCAAGTAGGCATTTATGCAGATGACACTACCATTTACTCCTGCCTCAATGGCAAATCCGTCAGAGTTGACAAAGTAAACCTGGCTGCTGCTATTGAAAAGGACCTCCAATCCGTGGTTAACTTGGGCAGGAAATGGCTCGTAAATTTTAAAGCCTCCAAAACGAAACTGCTCTCATTTAATCACTATAGAGAAAGTTTTCTGCCCACTATCAAAATGGCAGATGCTAGATTAATGGAGGGCAACACACTGTGCATTGTTGGCCTCACGTTTTCAACTGAGTTGAAGTGGAACGACTACAATGAATCAATAGCTACATTTACTGCAAAGAAAGTTGGTTCACTGTGTCGCGCCATTTTGGACATTTACAAAACTACCATTCATCCGTGTATTGAATACTGTTGACATATCTGGTCTGCTACTCCTGCTGTTCACCTCGACGTTCTTGACAAAATCCGGACATAAATCCATCGTGGAAAACAGAAATTAATGCAAGTTCTATGCATTTTCGTCTGCACGTTAGAGAACTTTTAATAAAGAAAATGTGCTCTCCGGCAGGGATCGAGCCCGCGTCTCCTTTGTAGTCCCGTACCTGTCGTTTCGCTGATGGCAAGATGGTGAAATTTCAAATCTAAATTGTCTATTTAAAATGCTACATTTATTAGAATACAGTTTAATTAGAATACAGTTTAAATACAAAAACGAAAATGACTTGAAAGCTGTCGTTACCAGGCAGGTAAAATTTCCGTTGCGACGCAGATATCTATTTTAATTTAATTCAAATTGTGTGAGTACGTACGTTTACGCGTGGGCATGTATATTTTTATTCAATGACACCATTTGGTTCGGTATGTTTTGCCGCTCGTCTGCGGAAAGCCTCACAGTACATCAAGGCTATATTTTCCCTTTTTATCAATCGGTTCTTTCTCCTACAAAGCGGCACGCATGTTCGATTCCTGCTGGAGAGCACATTCTATTTATTAACTTTTTTTGAATACGCAGGCCGACAGACATAATACACACTGTTTAAAGTAAAAATAAAAAATAGGGCGTCTATTTCAAATAAGAAACTATGCTAACGTTTCAAATATATCCCGCATTGAGTGTTGGTGTTAATAAAATAGAGCGCGATTCAATATAACGGAGTTATTAAGTATACATTAGATATAGACATGTTATTCCTCGCGTGTCAAACAATCGCACAACGCAATCTTCAGGTGGTGAGTAGAAACTAACCATTACATAATTTAAATTTTAATAAAAAATATCTGGTCAACGGCGCAGTCCAAGTATTATACGAGGATTACTGGTTTAAAAAATGTACTTAAAATAGGCGGGATTTACATTTTATATTTAAAATAAACGGAGATTAACGGTTTATTTTTATATTTAAAATAAACGGGGTACATATATATATATATATATATATATATATATATATATATATATATATATATATATTAATGCTCTGTAAATTTAAATTTACATAGAGCACTATTGTGTAAAAATAAAAATATCTATAAGAACACCAGATTTTATATCTTACTGTTCTTTCCTTTTTATTTATATATACATATATATATATATATATATATACGGTTTTATTTTATATTTAAAATAAACGGGTACATATATATATATATATATATATATATATATATATATATATATATATTAAAGACATTTATAATATGTTTAACGTTCTTTTTATAGATACAAGTATTTAAGCAAATGCTCTGTTTTATAATAAACAGTATTAAATAACATTTACCGGCCTGAATGTCCGAGAAATTTTCATTAAAAAATTTCTTTCTCTTACAGGTTCGATTCCTGTCGGAGAACGAAAATTTTCTATGAAAATTTCTCGGACATTCAGGCCGGTAAATGTAAATGTTAATAAATTGTCGGACTATGTCCAATTCAAAAATATATATATATATTTACGGTTTTATTTTTATTTTTATATATATATATATATATATATATATATATATATATATATATATATATATATATATATATATATATTCAGCCGGGTTTCGATCGTAGCCAGAGGTAACCGCACGTTTAGTCACTGATCAGCTGTGATACAGCGAAACGGTTTCTTGAGTTCGTATAATTTTTTTCTTTTCTGGACATAATGATTGTTTCTTTAACAAAACCTTTATAAAAGAGGATTGCTGCCCAAACACCCAATTATACACACACACACACACACACACACGCACACACACACACACACTCACACATATATATATATATATATGACTAACATTTTTGATAGCTTGCCTGACGTATTATGTTTCTGTTTAGTCTAAACAGTTTAGAGGAGCGGCATTATTGTATGTTGTTAGTGTTGCTTCAAGGCAGACCCTTGTTATAGAAGATTCATTTTGTTATTCATATATGTTACCAAAGGATCGAGGCGTATTGGTTTAGTTGAATTCCACGTACAAATACAAGTCGACAAAGATAAATGTTTATTTTTCTTTTATTCCAAGATGTAGTCACAATCGTCATTGCCAACTGAAGAGAAAAAATACACTAGATAGTAAGAGCTCTTGATTTTGTGATTACGTCACGGGAAATCGTCGAAATGTGTTCGAAAAAGGATTGTCGTTTGTGAATTTAATTTGCGAGTAAAACAATCGCACTTGTACGTGCCCATTCAAGTCCGTATATCTGAGTGTATATATTTATCTATTTTTGGTTGTGTATACATACGTAAAAATGGGCGGGTGATTGTTTGCTTATATATATATATAGCTGCGTTGATGTGAGTTTGTGACCATGGGTTTCACACCCTTTGCGATCGTCAGACAAACTGATTAATTTTTAAATTTTGGATTTATTTATGGCTGCTAATTTTCTTCACAAGTACAACGCATATATAATATATAAATAATATATATAAAAATTGCATATATATATATATATATATATATATATATATATATATATTTTTTTTTTTTAAGCGTATCACCCCAAGCAAGGCTGGAGGTCACTATCACGCAAGGGGTTAAAGAAGGATTGGAGGAAGAGCAGATAGGAGTGGTAAAGAAGAGGATGTGGTGAAAGAGAAAGACAGTGGGTCGATCAAGGCAAGGGGGTTACAGAAGATTTGGAGCGAGAGCAGATAGGAATGAAAAATGAAAGGATGTGGAGAAGGGAAGTGGATAGATCAAGGCAACTGGGGATGTCGATTGACGCTACACTTATATATATATATATATATATATATATATATATATATATATATAAATATTGCATATATATATATATAAATATTGCATATATATATATAAATATTGCATATATATATATATATATATATATATATAAATATTGCATATATATATATATATAAATATTGCATATATATATATATATATATATATATATTGCATATATATATATAAATATTGCATATCTATCTATATATATATAAATATTGCATATCTCTCTCTCTCTATATATATATATATAAATATTGCATATATATATATATATACACATTATACATACATATATATATATATTTATATACATACACATTATGCATACATATATACACACACACACATACACACATATATATGCGTGTGTGTGCGTGTGTGCGTATGTGCGTATGTGTGTGTATTGCGTGTGTGTGCAGGTATTTGCTTGATTGTGTCAAAATATAACCTCTTCGAAAGAATCTATAGTGTAATTATAATATATCCTTGGAGCGATTTTATGTCAGTCACAAAATTCCACAGTTTCGAAGTTGGATTTGAACATTAATCGCAGACAAAATATATTTTAAAATGTAGGCAAATATTTGTGTATGCAAGATGGAATACCTGAAAACTGGTGGAATATTTAATTTTTTAATCTACTTGCTGAAATTTTGCTCTACTCATGCAAGCATTATCAGAAGAACGGAAAAAATAATCTAGGGAAAAATCGTTATCAAAGCAACCATGCTACTTAAAGACTTTCCCTTCGTCTTTCAGTTTTGAAACTGCTCTTGTGAGAGGAGTGAAGCATGAGCAAACAAATAAAAAAAATGAACAACTGGTTTTCATTAATTCCATCTAATTTTGTTAAGATATTTTATATCATTCATTTATCTCACACGCGCACACACACACACACACACACACATATATATATATATATATATATATATATATATATATATATATATATATATATATATATATATATATATATATATATACAGGGTGTCAGATAATGATGGGACCTAGCAATTATCTTGGATTATGAAATGACATAGAGTACCAAATATATTTATTACATAACCGATATACAAGAGTTCAGAATATTATCTAAGATTTTGCGATTTCTTACAGGTATCTGATATCTCTTTTGCTGACGGGGTCTCTATTTGAAATGAGTGAACGAGCTCGTGTATGTTCTCTTCGTGGTGGTGATCATCTCAGGGATGTAATATTCAAATCTTAGATAATATGTTGAACGCTTGTATATCAGTTATGTAATAAATATATTTGGTACGTTACGTCATTTGTATAATCCAAGAATATTTGCATTTAAAATGTGACCCATAATTATGGGACAACCTGCATATATATATATATATATATATATTTGCGGTTGTGTGCGTGTAGAGATGTGTTATCGAAACTATATATCTTCAAAAATTTAAATGCAAGGTCAATCGTTATCTTCTGTTTCCTTAATTCATGTTCTTTTCTTTCTTTAATCATCTTTCATCCTCAGTAACTCATTGCATCTTCGTGGTTGTATTGCTTTGCTTGAGGTGAAATGATGCTTTAAAAATCTATAAACATGTGTGCATTTATTTGTAAAAAGATTGTCTTTAGGATACGAATACATTGAGTTATATTTAGTATGTTAATTAAAAAGTATTCTCAGTAATACATTGGTTTTAAAAGTGGAACTATTTTAACTTTATTTCCATGTGGACGCTAATCCGCCTGATTCCTGGAAAATGTACTCCTCTCCAAACGGATGACAGCAAACGCCTTATGTTACATTGTATCTGACCATTTGTTTTTTGCATGAATTCTTCCCGGCGAGACAGTTTTCGCCTTGTTTTTGCTCGAAAGTCTTTTACGTAAAACCATATTCATACTTGTTGCAACTCTTGCGATGGGTTTCTCTTTTGTTGTTGGATCGGCAGCGAAGTGACAGAAAAATCTAAAAAATAGAAGAATTTTTTAAAGAAATATATATAAAATTTTCAAGTCCGTTTCAATCATATTCATATACTTTTGAAATTACACATACACAAATGTTACTGTTGTCCACAGACATACGCATCCCGGGTATAATGATAAATTAGATCCGGCAGCAAGGCATCTGATCAGGAGACTGGAGGTTTTGAGGAGCGTGGAACCACCTTTTAACTGGTGTTGTTCCCAGATCAGCCATGACACGAGGTGGTAGCACGTGTTAGGATCCCAGCTATGGGCAAATAGTGAACCCCCAAACAAAAATAAAAAAATACATTTTTTATAATAAAATGAGCAACAATACATTTTTTTAGCAAAATAACACTAAAAAATATAAAAATATATTTTTATAGTAAAATTACCAATTTTTATAGTAAAATTACCAACAATACATTTTATGAACTGCAAACAATATATCTAAAAAAACATACCTTTACCCTGTAAGTATAAAATTCTGTACAGAATATCTGCAGTTGAAAGCATAACATTACGTGCCAAATATTTAGTTTTCGGCATTAAATAACCCATATGGCGCTAAACAAAATCAACCAACCAATCAAAAACCACGAATTGATATCGGAAAATTACCGGACTGTAAATGCACATTGATTGTACCATTCAACAGAAATGCGGGTGTAGTTAATGCTAATCAGTACCCTGCCTACTGAATCAGTCTACCCATTGACTCCATGCTATCATCTATTACAAATTCAATTATTACCTGAGATTTTTTTAAACTTGTGTTTGGTTTTGTAATCTTTTCGAACAGCATGCCTGCATCAAATTTAGCCTGAAGCTCGACAGATCCACTATCGATACTCGAAATGCTTCATCAGGGTTTGAGCAAACATTCTTTAGGCCAGATACAGGTTTTTGAGTGGCCCGTTCGTATCGAGGCCGATCGAGTGTCGGTTCAAGATGATGAGCGTTCATGGCCACCAATCACCAGCAAAATATCAGAAAATGTGGGGAAAATTCGTTAACTCATTTATGAGCACCGTCGCCGAATAATACCTTGTCGTTTTCACCTGACTGGAACAAGTTATGGAGTTTGCCAGGAGACCCGAGACTAGGAACTTTTCGATACCACATTCTACAATATTCTGTAGCATAAAAATAATTTATTTGACTTATGCTGACACACTTGAGAAGGGAATGATATTGAAAACTCCCTTATTTACACAGAAATGGTATTGTATATAATTTTTAAATGGTGCAGACATCATGTTTAGTTCGAATTCTTGTATATTAGTGGTCATATTTGATGACGACTAATATACAAGAACTCGAACTACAAAAATAGCCAGTTGTCTATAGCCTTACATAAATAGACAGTTGTCTATAGCCTTATATAAATAGCCAGTTGTCTATAGCCTTACATAAATAGACAGTTGTCTATAGCCTTATATAAATAGACAGTTGTCTATAGCCTTACATAAATAGACAGTTGTCTATAGCCTTATATAAATAGACAGTTGTCTATAGCCTTACATAAATAGACAGTTGTCTATAGCCTTATATAAATAGACAGTTGTCTATAACCTTACATAAATAGATAGTTGTTTATTTTTGTAAGGCTAAAATTTACGATACCTAAGAGCATAGATATTCACATAAGCAGGTAAGATATTATAGATATATATAAACATAGATCAAATGTAGGAAACTAGAAGAAGAAGAAGATTGTGTCACGTCAATCATGTAAGTAGGGAATGGCTACCAAGAACACCATCTGAATAATCTTGATATTTTATCTGACCGCCGAAACTTATTTGAGTACTAGTTAGGTACATGTGATTTTGGTGATGACAAGATGGTGAAATTTCAAATCTAAATTGTCTATGTAAAATGCTACATTTATTAGAATACAGTTTAATTAGAATACAGTTTAAATACAAAAATAAAAATAACTTGAAAGTTGTTGTTGCCAGGCAGAAAAATAAATTGTTTATTTTTATTCAATGACAAATATATTTTTACCAAAAATTTTAACCAAAGTTTTAAAAAATATTTCTATAATTTTATGATATAGATTACATTGATTGTTATAATATTAAATATTGTAAGTTATTAAATTCTTGATCAAAATTGCTCGATCAAAGGAAGGCCAAGGAAAATAGGTTATAGATTATAAAACTGATTTGGTAGAGATTGTTTTTAAACGTGTGGCGCACATTGAGAGATTATGCACAGGATTGTATTTGGTCATCTATATAAATTCTGTGATTTGCGCTAGTCCGTCACACCCTCTAAAACAGCCATATATTGACCGATTGAAACCAAATTTTTGAGAGAAGTACAAGTAGGTGAGTGAGTACAAAGTACAGATGATTTTATTGGGGTGCATAAAAACCGCGAAGTATGGTTTTATCAAAGTATTTTCCAAACAAATCAGCTTATTCAAATTTCATCGATTAGTTTCGAAATTTAACGAAATGTAGAGTTGGTAAATCTCGACAAAAAATGTCAACTTCAACAATACTAAATATTGTGATGATTTCAACAAGCGTTTGCGTGTTGACAAAAAATTCTAGTCTAATAAAATTAGACAATTGTTTTGGATATCAACGTTAAAGATAATAGTCGTGGTCACGAATTTATTAAGACATTTTTTAAAGTGTTATCACCTTTCAGGAAATGGGTGATCATAGCTCTCCACATATTCCTTTTATTTAATCTTTGAACTGCTATGATTTTTTGGGAAAGATAGTTGAGTTGTTATCCGTTGCCTTCTCCATGGTTTTGAATTCAGGGTTGTTCTTCTCTTAGAAAAGCACAGTCTACCCTGCTAAACTGGAGGGAGGGAGAAGAAATGGATTTATGTCTTTCCCAAGGATATCAGTGAAAAGTGAACGTAACAAACTGAGATGGAATTTGAACTTGGCTCGCCGATTCTATTTTCAGTGATGATAACCATTAACTAACCCGCACATAGTAATATACACATTAAATATGTGACTGTTGTTTTACTTATAGTTTAATATGTTTTTTAGTTAATATATTTTTTAAAACTTTTAACAACCGTACCATTTGACTTGACCGTTGGCGTAACATATTCTTGGATGAACATAAACTTAATCACAGGGCTGACCAAATTGCCCACAGCATTAAACAAGACAGATTGACGGTATAATGCGTAGTTTTTTTTTTATTGTTACTGAATGTTATTGAAGTTTTTTTTTTACTTGACTTGCATATCCAGTGTTTTACCTCGCCTATTGTTAGTGAATAGAGAGGTATATTGTCTTATTTTACCTCGCCTATTGTTAGTGAATAGAGAGGTATATTGTCTTATTTTACCTCGCCTATTGTTAGTGAATAGAGAGGTATATTGTCTTATTTTACCTCGCCTATTGTTAGTGAATAGAGAGGTATATTGTCTTATTTTACCTCGCCTATTGTTAGTGAATAGAGAGGTATATTGTCTTATTTTACCTCGCCTATTGTTAGTGAATAGAGAGGTATATTGTCTTATTTTACCTCGCCTATTGTTAGTGAATAGAGAGGTATATTGTCTTATTTTACCTCGCCTATTGTTAGTGAATAGAGAGGTATATTGTCTTATTTATTGCTACTGAATGGCATAATTGGTGCTTTCAATCCTAAAATAACCATTTGTAGATCGCCATAGCGCATTGGCAAATACTGATTTGATTTTAGTTAGCGGCTCGGATTGAGAAATCGGAGAGCCAAGCTCGAATTCCAGTCGAATCCATTACATTCACTTACGTACTAATACCCTAGGGAAAGGTATGAATCCGCTTCTTGTCCTCCCTAGCTATGGGTAAATAGCAGGACAGACCTAGTTCTATAGCCGTGGATGGCAATAGGTTTACCGCAGAAAGAAATTTCAATCTACTGTGGAAAAATCTGCCTCGTTAGTCATGTATCGAAAGATACATGCTCGCCTAAGCGTGTATCACGCATGGCACATAACTAACTGAGTTAGGTAAGTAGGTACAATTAAAAGATCCGTGTGAATTAAGGTATGATGGATATATAAAATAAAAGACAAATTGTTCTTGAGTACGGGACTATAAGAAAACGGGCGAGGGTATACACTGATATTTATTGTTATCGATGAACTAATCGCTATTTTTATTCTGGCTTAATTTTGTTAAAATACGCTTGTGTATAGCGAAAGGTTAGTTTTTATGAAGTACGGTTTTATATGAATAGTTACTTTGTTTTACATAGGTGTGTGTGCGTGTGTGTTGGGTATGGGTGTGCGTGTGTGCTGGGCAAGTAGCAATCAGTCTTGAGGTCACCGAATCAAAGACGAGAGGAAGTTTGAAGATTGTGATTTCTGCGTCATTGTCAATAACGACTCACAAGTCCAACCTCTCTCTCACAGTCGGGAAAATACTCAAACGAACTATATTCTTTGTTTCGCCAGTTCTAACCATCACGACCAGGACCCGCCATGCCACTCCCATTGTGGCAAACCACCCACGTTCCCTCTGTGTTTTATTGGTGAGAAATATGTTCTACACGAACAGCTTCTTCCTGGGAACAAATGCTCTGTGGAACAGACTCTCAAGAGGATTTTGCCTCGATTACTCAACCTGTTCAAGTCTAGGGTTAACCGTTATCTTCCTCTCCTATCCGCATAAACAGCGTCTTAATGTAACCCTCTACCTCGAGTGGCCCCGGAGCCTTGTACAAGATGAACCTTACTGCATATAGCTGGCCACTCGTATTCGAGGATATCCGTCTAATAGGGCGGATAGCCAATCCCTATTGCAGACGCTTGCTCAGACACATTTGTGTTTATTCAACACCCACGGAGCCCACCTGTGGATTATACTGCAATTATGCTGAGCAGACCTTAGTTACAGTTTCTGGAAAAGAACGTGTTATCTAGCGTGATCAACAATTTGAGCAATGGCAGCACTTACTGTAATATCTATCTATCTATCTATCTATCTATCTATATATATATATATATATATATATATATATATATATGTATGTATGTATGTATGTATGTATGTATGTATGTATGTAAATGTGTGTGTGCGTAAACGTACACAAACACGGATACACACACACCCAAAAGAGAATTGAAAAAAAAAAGAAGAAAAGGATTGATTGGTTGGAAAATTAATGAGTGAGTAAATCATAAAAATATGTTTGTATATGCGCCTGTATGTGTATGCATCCCCAGTAAGGATCTAACTCACTACTCAGTCGTAATTGTTCTCGTGAGACAAGCTTGCTATCATTACACCGCCTCGATGTGTCCGCGCATGTGCTTGTATATGTGTAAGAGAAATATGGAAAAAGAGAAAGTAAAAGAAATAAATTCGGGACAAAGTAGGGGGCATTAATACAAATGCATGTGTGTATTTGTGTGTATGTGTTTGTGTGCGCGAGAGAAAGATAGAGTGAGAAATAAAGCGAATAAGAAAAAGAACGAATAAGGAGAGAATCATGGAGAACCGATGGAATTGTGGGAAAAGCATTAACAGAAAGAAAGAGAGATTAAAGAAAACAAAGAAAATCACAATAATCAACTGAAGGTGAAAGGAAATAAAAAAGTGAAGGAGAAAAATAAAAATAACAAAAATGAGACTTTAAGAAAAAAAAGAGAGAAATAATATTTGTGAGAGGGGAGAATCGTTTCAGCGAGCGTGGAACAGAAGAGGAAGAAGAAAGAGGAAGAAAAAATAAGAAAGACATAAATACAAATGAAATGAGAAGGAGAAGTATGAGTGAAAGAAAGAGACAAAAAGAAAGAAAGAGAAATAAAGAGCGAAAAGAAAGAAGCAGTTAAAGATTTCAGTAACAATTACAGTGAGCGGTGAGGATAATCGGACAAAGAAGAGAGGCGACTTTTTAAAAGCCCTTAACGCCTGCTTAAAAGATAATCCTTGTCCATTTGAATTCGCAGCAACAACCCACCCATATTTACTCTGACAATCGATCCAGTATGACTGTCTAGCCCAAGAGAAATTTATCACATGGGTTCGGTTCGATATAAAAAACAGAAACAAAAACAAAAAAAAAGGAAAAGCTTAAACCCAAATAAAAAAAAAGTTAATTCAATAAATAGAAAAAAGCTGTCAAATAGAAGCACTAAATAAATCTATGCAGTGTTGCTTTTCAGTCGTTCCTAGATACACAGTCACATATAAACATATACACCAGAGAGTTCACGAATCTATCCTCATTTTCTGGCGTTTTACGTTTATGATTGTTCTGTACACCCATCATTACTCGACTGAGCTTATTTCATATTTGCCACTGTTTTTCGGCATAAATAAAGTTCACCAAAATTCTGACGAAGCATTTCGAGTCGATAGCAGAATTGTGAAGCTTTACGAAAATATTGATGAAGACACATTGTCCGAATTTGTCAGCCATCGTAAAGATCACAGAACCGTTCCAACAAAACCTTACAAAAATTCACTAAATAACTGAACACGTTTAGATAGCACATGAACTGGCAATGGGTAGTTAGTTGCACACTATATTCCCTTCGCATAGTTTAATCACGGCACATACAGTATTCTAACTGTCCCAATATCCCCTTGATATATTCTTATTGAAACTTCCACTCTGAAAAGATAAAATTATTCAAATGAATAAAAACACTTTCTGATAGAGATGCATAAAGGTGTGTGGCAGGATGAAGTCAAGATGAATGGCGGTGATAAAGCACCTAGTCTCTTAGAGTTCAGATTGATACCTGTCAAAAGAAATGAGACAAATAATTGAAACCATTTTGTTTAGATTTCTCTCTAAATGAACAAGTTAACTCATCTGTAATATAAAAGAGCATACAAACAGGCAATGTTTTTTTACAGGTCGGATTTAGCTTTAATCAACTTGCAGTTTTAAATCCCTCGACCCACTCTTCTGAATGATCTTGTTTTTCTAAATCATAGCAAATTGATTCGTGTGTAATGAGTCAAGGTGAAAAGAACATCTTATTATAACTGTGCTTTGTCCATGCTTTCGTTAATTTTTACGATCGTTACGCGATGCCAATACCTCATAAATAATGAACTATTCCGTTTTGATCGCGTGGAAAGAGAGGAAAATACACTACTTGGTTTCAGTGAGAAAATAAAAGAAATAAAGAAAGAAGGGAAGATAGTAGGAAAGACAGAAGCGTTTAATTTCTCCTGCCAATACTTCATAAATAATAGACTATTCCATTTTGTTTACGTGGAAAAACAAAACACATATCAGAGACCCTACTGGGTTTAAGTGAGAAAATGAGTGAAATAAATAAATAACGAAAGAAAGAAAGAAAGAAAGAAGGGAAAATAGAAGTGTTTAGTGGTTGTTTTAGTAAAATGGAAAAGTTGTTAAATTCAAATCTTTTCATTTACACCCACTTCTTAAAATAACGACCAGCATTTATATTTATGATTGTTATTGCAATATTTTGTTAACGTTGTTAAGCTCAAATATTTAATAATGTCATAGGGGAATTTTTACAAATATTTTATTGTTATAGAACTCGCCATAGGCGTATTCAGTCATTAACTTAAGAATTAAAATTCATCAGAAAATTCAAATAGGAAAACCTTGAAAATTTCCTGGGTCTTTCTAGTTTAAATAATTCCTGCAGACATTCTAATTCTATATGCGGAACAATTACAGGGAAATAAAAAAAAATGATTGTCTTTGTCATGTTATTTTCTGAACAAAGTATAGGTTCCGAGTAAAACGAGCGAATATTATATTCCATCTAATCCACAGATGTATTTATTACTAGAAAAAGATATACTGTAACAAGAATTCCTCCCACTCCAAGTAAAATGCTATAAAATATATGAAAAAATAAATGATGACAAGAAATAAAATCAATATACAATATTCTTCAGATTCTGTAAGCCGATATTAAAAGTTTGAAGTTTCTAGTTCACACCATAGGCATTCTGTTACAAAGTAAATCATCATTTTTTTTGTCTACGCAGCTGACATATACCCGCATAAAACTACCCACATAGATGCAGTCGAGGTTGACAAATCTCCCTGATTTAAATTTCGTGTTCTTTGTGAACATTTTCAGTTTTTTTTCTTCGTGCTTTTAGAACGGTACGAAGTTTTTCATCCCCATAGAGGCCAATTTTTCTTTATTTAGGCCCATGACACTCTTTCTTTTTTTTTATAGGGACAGTGGTGAGACAAGGGTCATTGTTGACACTTTTCTTCCACTGAGATAATATTTTAATCCCAAGATGTCAGAGGACATTCGAGTAAAAAAAGGAATGTGAGGAAGAAAAAAATTGCTTTAAACATACATATCTCTCTCTCATTCTTGTTCTCTCACTCTCTCACTATCACTCTCTCTCTCTCTCTCTCTCTCTCTCTCTCTCACACACACACACACACACACACACACACACACACACACAAATACACAATACAATACAATGTGTAATTCGGTAATTTTCTTCCGACCAACATCCCAATCTTTGTTAAGTTTTACATTATGGAGTTTCGCAGATTCTACGAATTCCAGTTTTTCATTATGGAGTTTCGCAGATTCTACGTGTTACGAAAATAAAAGTTTATTACTTTTGTAATTTCATCGTCGTAAAGACTAAAAAGAACACGTGACTAAACATCGTAAACTTACTGTTTATTCATCTCCAGACATCATCGCCATTTAATATTAGTGCAAGAGTGTGCGTAGCATTGGGAGCTTTCTTCTAACATGGATCTTATTTTCGAGAGTATGTGAGAAATTCTGTTTTTCCTCTCTTTGTTGGGCAATTGTATATTTTATTGCCATCCAGTTACCCCACGTATACACATCCTAAGCGCAACTGAGTTAACCAGCTGCTTGCATGTCGGGGGCAGCTTACATCTGTGTGGCGCGATTCTGTTCCTGCTGGCTATGTAGCTACCATCCAGATTACCTCTTTGATGCACTTAGTTTCTCTGATGCTCTGGTGTGACACCGTATGCAAAGTCTACTGTAGTATTTCTTTAGAGCCCAATACATATTGAGGCTACAAAAAGTCATTTTTGCTAGGCATAAATGTAACTTATTAACATTAAGTTCGATTGACTCCATTTGGTATTTTTCTACACTTTTATTTCAAATAAAGTTTATGACTGGTAGTAAGATTGTTACCGAAAGAATACTTTAAATTTAAATTTACAGACTATTGTTGAGGACAATAGCCCGTATGTAAATAGTGTAAATAATGATAACCCCTCATCCCAGAAATTGAAATTTGTTCTACGTTACGGAAAATAACAGAATAGTGTGTTCAGTGGACAAGGTATATAAAAAAGTAACGTTTCATTGTATCTAACGAGGGTTAATAATTTTATGAGGGTCCTCACTAAATCCTGAAATTAAATCTGTGCCGTTCTAATTTTGACCTTTTAAACTAAATATTCCATTGATGCGTGCGCCGTTAACCTTGCAGATATAGACGTACCTGTTGTATATTGGAAGTTTTTTTTTTGTGGAAGAAATCCGACGTATGTTCCTAGTGATTATTTCGTGACCGGTAATAAAATCATACGAAAAATGTCACACCAAAAATGTCACACCAAAAATGTCACGCGAAAAAGTCACAATTTTATGTTAGGTAAAAAGCAACATGAAAAAAGTCACAATTAATTTATGGTGGCCGGTAATAAAGTCACAGGAAAAAGTCACAGAAAATTTATTTAAGTAACATAAACAAAGTGATAAAGCAGAAAATATTTTTTAAAATTATTATATTATTTAAATTATTTATTATCTGGCAACACATCATTTGTACATATTGACAACACTATTTATTCAGTATCTGTCTATATTTCATACACAGATGTCCTCAAGGACACATGGCACAATGGATAAAGGCGTTAGTTAGATCCATTGACAGGACCCAAAGAGTGTGAGTTCAATACCTGGTTAAGGCGGCAGAGAACTTGGAGAGGGGAATTAACAAGAGATAATTGATAACTGACATCCATTAGACATGACACGTGGAGCTAGAACAGTCTACTCCAGCGAGCAAAATAAAGCCTTCAGTTCGACATTCCAACCACCTGAAGAAGGCTGAAACGTTGTGATAAATATGGCAACAAAGATGCGGACAATAGTCCGAATAATGTAAATAATGAACACTATTTATGTAGGATGGCATATCTTTCACGAAATCCAAGTATTATTGCGAATTCGATAGTTAACCTTTCTACTGAAGAAAGATACAGAAACGTTATCCTGTTTCTTTTTTTCCTGTGAATTTTTCTTGTAACTTTTTTTCTTCTTCCCTGGGTTCAGTTATTCCTTGCAGAGTGTTGCGCATAAAGACATATCAATCCGCGAACGCCGAAATAATTAGCGATGAATATTGGCTTTTAAATAAAACCAGTGATGGCGCGAAACAAATCGAGTCAAACAATGATTCACATAATCCACTTTACTAAATCTCTATTAGAAAAGAAGCGCTGATTCTCTGCCCGCCATACACTGTACGCATGTAACTTTATAGGCGCGTGTGCAAAGTGTATGCGTATGTTTGTGTTGTACATGAGTGACTTACATGTGCCATTTACTACACACACACACACACACACACACACAAACACACACACACACACACACACACACACACACACACACACACACACACAATTTGACTGAGTTTGAAATAAGACATTGGAATAATACATTCTCCGCCCACTCAGTCTGGATAACCCTTACCTTAGCGTGGGCAATAAAATCTTATAGTTGCAAACAAGAAAAAACAAACATTGAACCCTAAAAATCAGATAATTATAAAATTTTATTGAGCATTTCGGAAATCATTCAGTATCAAATAAAATTATTTTTTAATTTTGAAAAAAGATTTCGACAGATATTTTTAGGTATGTCATTGAAGTAAAATATACCTACGCTCGCGCAGTTTAAATGAAAGTCGTGAGGGGTAATTTATTATTCTGTCTGGGTGAAAGGAAAAGAACACAAGACAACTCTTTGAAGTCAATTTTTATTTCTCTTTTTGTATTTAAAACTGAATTTATTTTCTACTCAATGTAGTTTTTTAAATGGATAAACAATTTAAATTTGAAATTTGATCATCTTGCTGTCACCGATACAAGCACCGAATTAGTATCTCCTCAAAGATTACAATTGCTTATATCTCTGTTAACCAACGTTCGGCATCATTCCATTTCATTTCTAAAATGTCAACGCATTCACATGCACCCATCTGCAATATTGCACAGCGCCTCTCGGCGCCGGCTTGGTCTCACACTATCCGCTGACCTGAGATGGAGCAAATACATTGAATCAATAGCTTCATCTACCGCAAGGAAAGTTAGTTCTATGTGTCGTGCCAGAAAGTTTTCCTCACCTGAGTTCAACCATCAAATCTATAAATCAACCATTCGCCCTTGCATGGAATACTACTACCATATATGGTCTGGAGCCCCCGCTGTTCGTCTCAAGGTCCTTGACAAAATCCAGAGACGGTTATGCAATGTGGTTGGTCCTGGTTTGGCATCTCGTCTACAGTCGCTCTCTCGCAGACGTGCCGTCGCTTCCCTCTGTCTTTTCTAAAAATACTTTCACGGTAACTGCTCTTTCGCTCCCAAACTGCATGAATTTAAACGTGCTACTAGGTTGGCATCTCAGTCCCACCCTTTTATTGTCGAAACGGTTAAATGTAGCCGTCTCTTCTACTCCAATACCTTCATGTCTCGCACTTCCCGTGTGCGGAACTCTCTTCCTCTTACTTGCTTCCCTAATAGCTACAATCCCCAACTATTCAAATGCAATCTCACTCAACATCTCCAGATGCCTTGATCTATTCCCTCTCCTTCTCTTCATCCTTTCCTCTATCACGCCTCTTTACTCTTGCTCCCACTCTCTGTAACCCCTTGCGTGCTAGTGGCACTCCCGCCTTGCTTGGCGTGAAATGCTTAAAAAAAAAAAATTGGACTCATAAAAGATGAACAAGTCGGATGCGTAAATTGAATGTCATAATATTGTAGATTATTTTTTTTATGAAACAAATGTAATTAATGCAAGCAATCTACAAAGCAAAAATATTTTTGAACTGCCAGGTAAACTTAATATATCTGAGAAAAAAGGGTTTCTCCGTTGGAATCAACAGCCACGTATCCTTGACCGAGCCTTAAAGTCAGAAGTATTGATTGATTAATTTGTTGTTTACGGTTTATCAACTACTTGCAGGTTATTTAAAGCCAATAAATATTTTTTAGATTGTAGGAATTTTTTTTTGAGATAATGGTTTAGTGATACACGTATTACTAATTAACGCATATCTAGGTGGAGAAGAATTGGATTCATATATTTCCCATTGGGTATTTGCGGGTAAGTGAATATAACGAACTCAACGGGAATTCGAACACGGCTCTCAATTCCGAGCCGTTATCGATTACATCATTCGCACACCCAAATTTATAACATCTAGCATTCCAGAACATTCACCCATTTAGGTACTGACAAGGCTTGACGGTGCTTAACTTCGTACGAGAACCGGTGTTTTAGCATGATGTAGCCGTAAGCCTTATATAAGCAATTAATAAATTTGACATTATTTCTTTTTACTATAAACATTATTTTAATAAATGCACGTGTCTGCGTACAAAAACCATTTTTCTTACAAATACGTCTACTGACTTAGAATGTCTTAGTAAAGAAAATGTACCTCTCGATAGGGATTCCAATCTTTTTTGTTTTGGGTTATATACGAATAAAGTATCGCTGCCGACATTTTGGTTTGAACATAGATCGCCAGTGAGCAAACACAGGTGATCCCATTATTGAATTAAGTAGATCACGTGACCATAGAGGAAACGCATATATGGGAATTAGCGTGGCGTCTAAATGATTCCTATTTCTAGTCTATCGTCTATTAATATACGGTTGCGCTATTCTCTATACTATTCGCTATTTCTACACTATTCTTTGTCGCCTTGTCGAAACTTAGTACGAAAAAAGATTTTCTGCGTAGAATTCGATTCTGTTCTGGCTGACAGGTAAAATTCGTGTCTTCGTTACCACTGTTAAGGTTGGTGTCCCCCCAATTTTTTTTTTTATTATCTTCGCGTAGAACTTGTTTTTTCAATATCCTCGTCGCCACTGTTATGGACAACCGATAGCAAAAAGTTTTTTTTTTTTTTTTTTTTAGATTCTCCGCGTAGAATTCGTTTCTTCAATATCCTCGTCGCCACAGTTATAGTCCAGGTTAGGACCAAGGAAGAACAACACGAACACAAGTGTAGAAATAACGAAGATATATTACACGGAATAATAATACAAGATGTGGAAGGTGTTAGTATGACTGTCAGTCTGGTTTGGAGTGAAGTACTATCGGCTCGACTCGATTCGTCCCTCTCTCTCTTGAGAGGCGTAGTATACATAGTCTTAGGAAGAGTTCATTCTGTAGTTATAGGTAAGAGCCCATAACACCCGCTCCCATGCTTTTACCTCGCAGGTGTCTTTAATATTTTTTCCTCTTCATCAAAAGCTCTGTAAATTTTCTTTTTCTGCTTGATTTCCGCGGTTCTGAAATTCCTTGAGGCCTTTGGATATTGAATGTGTCAAATATTGTGTCCATTACTTTCTCCTCTTCCTGAGGTAAACCATTAGAATCCTCTAACAGCCTCTTTCTGATCTGATTTAAGTGTCTTTTATGCGAGAACTTCAGACCCTGAATTATGTAAATCACGTTCCCGATTCGTTTCTCTATTGTACCTGGCTCCCAATAGGATGTGTTGTTTTTGAATATTTAAAAAACACTTTCTCCCCTGGGTTAAATTTTCTTTTTGGTACAAACGACGTTGGTTATTGCTTTGTCTGTTTTGGCAGTAATTTGTCGAATACCGATCTAATTTTTCGGGCGAACATTATTTCCGCCAGCGATAATGCCGATGGTGTAGTACTGTTCGGTGTAATTCTATACACTTGCAAGAATTGTTGTAAAGCCTTTTCTGTTGGTACGTCATAAGCTTTCCTTAGTGCTCTTTTTAATGTATCTACAAACCTCTCCGCTTGCCCGTTTAATCTTGGGTGATATGGCGGGAATTTGATGTGTTTCACCTGAAAAGTTTCACAAAATTCTTGAAAATCCGCAGATGTAAATTGTGTCCCATTATCGGTGACTAAACAATCAACCACTCCGAAACGAGCAAACAGCTCGTGAAGGCAATTTATTGTAGTCTCAGAAGTAGGTTTTCTACAACGAAATACTTCTGGCCATTTGCTGTAACAGTCTACTACAATCAAGTAGTAGAAACCCTCTAATGGACCTGCGAAATCTACATGGATTCTCGACCACGGTCGATCTGTCTTAGGCCATGGCTTATGAGTGATCGGAGGTGCTTTGGCTGCTAAGGAACAGCCCTTGCATTTGTCCACCATATGTATAATATCTTGATCCATGTTTGGCCAGTACACGTAATTTCGCATTAAGGATTTTATCCTGTTCTTTCCTGGGTGGCCCATGTGAAAATCCTTGAGGATTCGCCTTTGTAGCGTTTTCGGGGTTACTACTCTTTCATTATATAGCAGAACATTATCGCATATAGCATTTTGCGAGAATGCCGCTTCATTTCCTTTATTTGTTACTGCCCGTAGTAGTAATTCTTGTAGTTCGAGTTGATTCTCTTCGTTTTTCTGTTGAATTTCCAATAGTTTTTCTTCGTTTTTCTGTTGAATTTCTAATTGTTTTTCTTCGAGTCTCGTCTGCCTGTCCTCATTTTTTTGTTGCTGCTCGAATTGCATTTTCATTAGTTCCAATATGGTTGTCTTAAATTCTTCCATGTTTACATCGTAATTTTGTGTAACGATTTTTCCTTTTTTCTCAGTGTAGACTTCAGGTCTTTGTCGCCTGTTGTTCTGGAAACTTAGTACGAAAAAGGATTTCCTGCGTAGAATTCGATTCTGTTTTGGCTGACAGGTAAAATTCGTGTCTTCGTTACCACTGTTAAGGTTGGTGTCCCAAATTTTTTTTTTATCTTCGCGTAGAACTTGTTTTTTCAATATCCTCGTCGCCACTGTTATGGACGACCGATAGTAAAAAGTTTTTTTTTTTTTTAGATTCTCCGCGTAGAATTCGTTTCTTCAATATCCTCGTCGCCACAGTTATAGTCCAGGTTAGGACCAAGGAAGAACAACACGAACACAAGAGTAGAAATAACGAAGATATATTACACGGAATAATAATACAAGATGTGGAAGGTGTTAGTATGACTGTCAGTCTGGTTTGGAGTGAACTATCGGCTTGACTCGATTCGTCCCTCTCTCTTGAGAGGCGTAGTGTTAGGAAGAGTTCATTCTGTAGTTATAGGTAAGGACCCATAACAGGATTACAATTCAGAGGTTACTGTTCGAGCGAGTATTATCGAGCAAGTACTATTAGTGCGAGTGTTCTTCGAAGGCGTCTGATACCAGTATTGTTCAACGGTGTTAGTATAGTTGTATCTGCGATTACAACGTCTCTACTAGAACGAGCATTACGAAAGTGACAACAAGTATTTGTTGACATCACAAAAGTGGCAACGAGTGTTCGTTGACATCACAAAATTTTGAGAGACTACTTTTAGCCAGTCGTGCTTTTACTGTTCGGCCACAGAGGATCTTATAGCAAGACAAGACTCAGTTACCACGTTAAAGAAATGTACACCTTTCCATAATTTGCATGAAATCACTTTGTTTACGTTTCGAATGAGAAAATGTAAATCAGACAAATATAGACACCGAAAAGTTTCAACGTGAAATACAATATATGCACTTTAAATAAATAAATATAAAATTAATAAATTTAACCAATATATTCATACAACTACAATTAGTAAGCATAAAACAAAATGTCCATCATCAATAAAATTTCATCAAATTTAGGGAAAAAGAAGAGTTTTTTTCTCCGCCTGCGGCAAAATGAGCAACTCACACGACTGAAGACTTTCAGTTCATCTGTGTTTTCATGCTTCAATGCAACCACATGGGTGGCCCTGTCTTGCTTTGATTTTAACAAATCACCATCTCTAGAATGGTTGCCAACCAAGGCTATAGAACCCAGTCTATCTTGCCATTTAACACATAGTGGAGAGGTGGAGAAGAGATGGATCCATACCTTTCCCAAAGACATTTGCGAGTAGGTAATGAACTTCGACTGGAATTCGAACTCAGCACTTCTCATTCTGAAACGCAATCCATTACGCCACATAGAAACAAATATATATACTGATATATATACATAACTAAAAATCGACATGATAAACGGAAGCATGAAGACTTCATACTTTAAAATAACCGACTTGTCGAGATTGATTGATTTGCTTTTTTTTAAGGGTTTATCAACCATTTGTGGGCTATTAAAAGCCAAATATATTTGTGATTGTAATAACAATTCTTTTTTTACGAGTTAATATTACATTGACAATCTTTCGGATATAAGACTTAATTTTCTCGATACAAGTCATACAATGTAATCTATGACTGGGGGAGAAGATATGGATTCATGCCTTTCTTGAAGCGTTTAAGTGAATATAATGAATTCGACTGGAGTTCTAACTCATGCGATATTTGAAAAAAATATGAAACTGACATAGTACAAAAACAAAATCTCGGTTTTATGAAAGCTGAAAGTCCACAGATATCGGACATTTTATATTTAAATTTGCAATGGAAACCAAGAAAATGGCCGAAAATATTTCTGTTACACACACACAAACACACACACATACACAAATATATTATTTTCTTTTAAAAAAAATATGATTCCTAAATACTTATAATATTTTGCTCTACTGTTTGTATCGAGGACATTTATTTTTTTTTAAAAATAATTGCTAAGAACACCGGGTTATAAATCTTACTGTTCTTTGTTATTATTCTAATATATATATATATATATATATATATATATATATATATATATATATATATATATATATATATATATATATATATATATATTTGCTCTACTGTTTGTATCGAGGACATTTATTTTTTTAAAAATAATTGCTAAGAACATATATATATATATATTTTATATAATTGCTAAGAATATATATATATGTATGTATATTATTTTAATATATATATATATATATATGTATGTAATTTATTTTAATATATATATATATTATTTTAATATATATATATATATTATTTTAATATATATATATTATTTTAATATATATATTATATATATATATTATTTTGATATATACATATATTATTTTAATATATATATATATATATATATATATATATATATATATATATATATATATATATATATATATATATATATTATTTTAATATATATATGACTCTCCGGCAGAATTGAGTCACTGTCAGCCACTGTGTGTTTATCGAAATCTAGAAATAAACACGCTAAAATTCACCTTTCATGTATTCATGTATTTTAACATTTCCGTATAAATCACCGGCATGAGTTGGTGAGTTGGTGATCGAAATAATTAACAAAGTTTCAGTAAAATTAAGGACATATATTTTGTCATTATGTAAATCATTCAGGTTTTATTAATCATTATTTATGTCTGATTTAGCCCTTTTTAGTTATTATATCAGAAATAGGATTTACGATTTCCTGGTAGTTTTCAGTAGTAGTAGAAGATTATTCATATATATATATATATAACCGAATGGGTAAATATAGGTAGGTATACGAACGATCGATCTTATAAAAATACCTATGAATACTCTATAGTGTAAGAAAAACAGTGCTCAATGTAAAAGTAACAGACCTATTTAAATAGGTGAACTCACGAAAAAGCAAACGGAATTATTCAATGTCGGACTAAACTGCCATCTTGAATCCATTTTTGATAATATAAAAATAACGCAGAGATTGAAATTTTGCACAAACAAATCTTAGAATTGCAAGATAGCAAATTCATCGTAACTCACTCTGGATGAAAAAACGTTACTTGAAGCAGAAAGTATATAAAATAGGAATAACCATATAAGATGGAGGTAACTTTAAACAAAAATTATAATTAAGGATCGTAATAAGTCTAATAGTTTTCTTAATTTGAATAGGACTGACTATAACAAAAAAACTTGATTATATCCTAAATAATCCAGACAAATTTAAGAACTTAAAGAAAATACTACTCACCTTCTTAAGACGCAAATAAACAGACTAATTACAGTTAAAAACGCCGAAATAGGATCAACGAAACTCAACAAAATCGTAGGTGAGTATAATGCTGGTGATTTATACGGAAGTTTTAAAATACATAAACCAAACTCACCGATACATCCTATAATCTCTCAAATTCCTACTCCCGTGTATAACTTATCTAAATTTCTAAATAAACTGATCTAACCATGCTTATCTAATAAATAATGTTTTAGTTCCATCTATGATGTCCCTGGCGTATTACATACTAATAAACATAACAATGGCATCCTAAACTCGTTAAATGTTGAAAATCTGTTGACTAATGTCCTTATGAAAGAAATACTAATACAAAACTTTTATAATCACCTTAAGCTCACACCTAATATTAGACCAAAATTTTACGTAAACTACTACTGTCATCACACAAGTACCATTTTACGATCACTATAGTAAAAGTTTACACACAGACTGGCGGCATATCGATGGGCTCGCCTCTGGGTCCTATTTTGTCTAATTTCTACATGAATAATGTAAAAACAAGGTCTTTAATAATTTCAGCATATGCCAGATATATGGACGACATTTTCATATTAACGGAAAACAAAGATGAATTAAAAACCCTTGAAACATTTGAAAGTAGCTCACTCCTACAATTCACATGAATTCCATATTAAAAATACAATTTCTTTCCTGGATGTTCTAGTAGATGCAAATAATGATAATTTTATCACTTCAATAGTAAAAGTTCATGTATCCTAAATTATAAAAACGAATGTCCACACAGATATAAAATAGGTGTTATCAAAAAATTCTTTTTTCGTGCTAAAATGATTTCCTCTTCGGTCACATTGTTTTATAGAGAATTAAACAATATAAAACAAACAGTTATAAACAATTATCCAAACCATGTTGTTGATGAAGAAGTAAGATTAGTTTTTAAAACAATTAGAAAAAATAGTATAAACAAACAACTTGATATAAACAAAAATAAAGACTGCATTAAATTGTTTTATTGTAATCAGATGCAAACGAATTTATAAACAAGACGAAAAGGCGATTAAAGCTATAATCCGCTGGTATATAAAAGTTATTGATCCTATCAAATACCTTAGGTTTATCATTTATTATGAAAAATTCAAAACGTTTAATGTAATTCTTAGAAATAATTTATCATCTCCAAAATTTGTCCTAAGTAAAAATGATGTTGTTTATGAAATCATATCTCCTTTGGGAGATTGTATCTCCAACGGTAAGAATCTACAAACAACATAATTTTCTTACATTCTTACATGTTATATATATATATATATATATATATATATATATATATATATATATATATATATATATATATATATATATATATGTGTGCGTGTGTGTGTGTGTGTGTGTGAGTTTGTGTGTGAGTGAGTCTCTCTCTCTCTCTCTCTCTCTCTCTCTCTCTATATATA
The DNA here is from genome assembly GCA_964036315.1 of Acanthosepion esculentum. Lineage (NCBI taxonomy): Eukaryota > Metazoa > Mollusca > Cephalopoda > Sepiida > Sepiidae > Acanthosepion > Acanthosepion esculentum. The sequence continues at coordinate 66,016,780 of OZ038485.1, forward strand.
TATATATATATATATATCACTTTAAACGTTATCTTTAGTGGATTTAGACGCTCCAATTATTTATTAAACAGTCTATTCATTTATTTTCATCTACCGGCCTGATTAAATAAATAAATATATTGTTTAGTAAATTTTCGATAACAAAGGTTTAAAATGATTTTTTTAAAACTGAAAAAGTATTCCTGAAGCTTTCTTTTTAGCTGTAATTGAAAGCTAAAGCATTAAATTTACTATTTCCAGTAAGCAAAATACTCTGGTGTATTTCAAAAGAAATTATATTAATTGGAATATCAACTTTTTGGTCGCCTTCGGAAAATCGATAAAAATCGATAAATATTGGCCATTTTTGACACATTTGCAAAACAAAAGTTAATTCTCGGTTTTAAAAATCTTCTAAAAAATAAAATATACTTTTCTGAAACTTTATTTGAGGACTATTAGCCGATTTAAAGTATAAATATTCTTATTTGAAACAAATATTATTTATTTATTAGTTGAAAATAACAGAGAAATGGATTTTCAAAACAAAGAGTAGCGGTGATTTACGCGCCTGTCAATCACTTCACAATTGCTAGGAGGGGTTGACAGATTTTTTTTATTGTTCTACGGAGACATTATGTGTTAAAACATAATTTAAGAAAATGACGGTTGGGGCCCTTTTTATATAAATTTTAATCTTAAAATCTCAGTAATCTTAAAATCTCAGTAATCTTAAAAATGTTGGAAAATATTGTCCGTAATCTAATTTAAGGAAAGTTGATTTTAAATTTACTATAGACATAGCTCTTATTTTCTGATAATATCGTGTATGGGCGACCATACTTTTAAACAGGAGCACGTTACGGAATATTTTATATACATAAAAAAAATTAAAATTATATTTTAAAAATCTTGATGCAAAATACGTTGTCTTAAGCGTTTCAATTGTTGATTAGTAAATATAGTTTTCACTTAATAACAATATCATCTATCTGGAAGAAAGTAATTAGGAATTTATTAAAATTGAATAATTAAAAAATCTATGGGAAATTAATTATTCATCGAAAAAGACAATAGTGTCCATAATAAATCTTATTTATAAAAGCAATTAAAAGCTTTTCTAATTAAATAATGTCATAGTTTTATTGTATTTTTTATTTTACGATTTGGAGCAGATTTTCGGGAAATAAGCTGTAGTTTGCAAAAGAAAAATTGATGATTTGCATTTTCCAAGGAGTTCTGCTTTTAACTAATAAAAAGAAATTCAGAAAGAAAATTTAATTTCTAGTAATTTCATGAAATTAAATAAGAAGGAGTAACATATGTATAAAAATATTTTTTACAAAGATTTTCTAAAAACAATTTTCAAAAATAATTTCATTCTTTTATGAATAAATACTGAAAGTATAATTAAAATCCGACAATTATTTGATTTTTGCAAGAATTTCCAAATCATTGTTTTTTTCAGCAGAAAAAAAGCGCTAAAGAACTCATCGCAAATATTACGTCGACTGCTGACATAAAAAAAGAAAAATTTTAACCCAAATTTCGAACGTGCTACAAAGGATTAAAAATTGAATAAAATAATTTGGTCCTTCCTCTTAATAATAACATAAATATTTTGACGATAAGAGTTTGTTTTTATTATGTTTGGATCCTTTTTTTTATCATGCTATGCTGTTTTTCAGCGAGCAAATGGAGGTACCTACTGTTTAATAAATAAACGGAGCGTCTACCCAAATATGAGTTTCCACTAAAAATAACGTTTAAAATTATAAAAATCTGTCGGATCAATAAAAAATTAGAATATATATATATATATATATATATATATATATATATATATATATATATATATATATATATATATATTGTGTATTTAGGCAGCAATCCTTCATTTATGTACGTTTCATTAAAAACTACAGACAAGGTACTACCATAAAACTTTTTATTTAATTTTTCTCGTGCTCGAACAATTGCTTTCTTTTTTGGACACAGAGTGTGTAGGAACTGTCCAAATGTTCTATAATTCCGAGCGCTTTCGGCTATACTTTTAGCCGTTATCAAGGATGATTTTATTTTCTCAGTTTAATTGAGTGTGTGCGTTATGTGTATGTTTTTAGTGTTATAGAGACGTTTTATTTTTCGAACACAGCACATTGTGGCCTTTTCAATGAAACAAGCATACAAACCCTGTATATATATATATATATATATATATATATATATATATATATATATATATATATATATATATATATATATGTATGTGTGTGTGTGTGTGTGTGTGTGTGTGTGTGTGTGTGTGTGTGTGTATGTGTGTGTGTTTAGCATGTGTGTATCCATGCATGGAATTGGTTAAATAAGTATCTTTTTGCTTATAACCTAAGATTAAACTTCTGCGAAATAGTTTAGTGACACACCTATGGGTCATTTTCATCGAACAAATACGCTTTGCAGCAATAAAATGAGGAAATAAAAAGAACAAATATTAATCATTCATCGTGTAAAGAAAAGCTTTTAACACGGTATCACATTTACGGCCATTAATACAGTTAGATTTCAGACAACTTCCAATGAGATTTTCCCAAAACTTATTTTCGCGACATATTTTTTGCTTACATCATTTTTTATATTGATTGCATTTACTTACCTGTAGCTAATCGAAATTCTCTATTTGTATAGCTAATAATAATAATAATAATAATCATAATAATCATAATAATACATTAACGTAGTCGTAGGTAAACCGGAGTCGAAATTATAGAGTCAGTATGAACTTCATGATCTTGCCGATGTATACGCTATGCAAGTGATACGGTATAAATATGGAAAGAAAGAAGTTTTTCAAAAGGCTCTTGCCGGTTTATTAATAGGATTTTTAAAACGATAACAGGCTATGACGTCATCATAGGTTTTGATGTTACATTTTAAGGATTTCTCCTTGGAAAATCCATATTAAAACATTCATTATATAGCTTACATTTTTTAAGTTATTTTATTTATTTAAAAAAAATGGATGAAAAATAAAGTGTGCTTAGACAGTGGCTGAATTTAAAAACAGGATCCGCAAATAAATTCTCCGTTCTAATTAAAATGAGATTAAGTAAAAATATCATTATGCCTATTGAAAAGAATGGTTTTAAATAAGAAATGTTTTTAAACGATTAAGTACTTGGTTTTCGAATATATAGGTATTTGCACAAGAGAACTATCCAATTTAAGGTTTAAAATAACGGTCTATTCTTTTCAACACTTTCACTCCGTCGCCAAAAATTCCCTGTTTGTCAAAATCAAAGTCCTAAAAACTAAAATTTTTCATGGTGAGTGTTCAAAATAAATGTATTATTATTATTATTATTATTATTATTATAATTATTATTTGGTTTCTGGTGTATACTTATTTCTTTTCAGAAAGCTAAGGTCAGAAATGGCATCATGACATTTTCCACTAAACAGTTTTGAAAAAAATTCGCATATGTTTTACATAGATAAAGCCCTTCGTAAGGTGTGGGCTGTACTTGTGAGAACAATTTTTTGTATTTCTTTAATTTCATGGGCTACCAGTGATTCTTTCAATGCGTCTATTGGAATAATTTCAAATCAGTCCAAGGGAAACAACTACAATTAGAATAATTGATGTCCTCATGTGCCAGATTTCTTTTTAGATTTCCGCTTCAAGGTCCTTGTATTTCGATAGTTTTTTTGAAGATCTTCAAAGATACATTAAAATCTGCAGGGACTGCCATGTCAATCAGAAAGCACATTCTGTCTTTGTGGTCTTTGATTACGATGTCTGGGCGACTAGATTTGATTGTTCTGTCTCTGTCTCTGTAAGTCACATAAAATTGTGACCAGGTCTGGGGAATGTTTCTTGCAGTTTCCTTCCCGTAAATGTTGCATCTTTTCGAGTTCAGATATTGGCCCACTGTATCATGGTGGGTTTTAAATTCAGTGGGTGCTAACACTGTGCAACCTGATACAATATGGTTAATTGTTTTTGGATATTTATCATAGAGTCTACATTTCGGGTTGACACTACTTTTCAGGATGTGTGCTTGGTAATTTCTAGTTAACAAACATTGATCCTGTTTAGTAAAACAAAATCTTTGGTTTCAACTTTTAATCGTGCACTACGTAACCACTGATGTTTACGGGGTTTTTCTACATCAGCTTTTTTGGTACGGGCAGAACATTGACCATGAAGAGGTTTATCTTGTCATCGTTTCTTCATTTACTTCATTGCATTTGTTTTTGCCTTCTTTTTAGGCGCTTTGCCACTGCAGTGGGTATATTATGGTTTATATGCATTCATATTCATTTGAAATTCCTTTTTGAATTTGCTTGTTGGCCTCCTTTATTATTATTATTATTATTATTATTATTATTAGTGGTAGTAGTGGTAGTAGTAGTAGTATTAGTAGTAGTATTTAAAACAATTCCAAATGGCCCAGGGCAAACGAAGGGTGTAATTTTCTGGTTTTTTTTTACACTTAATTAAAAAAGACAGCTATTATAAAACTTAAAGAGATAAAGCTCTTCGCAGGATATGGGCTGTGCTCATTATAACTTTATTATTATTATTATTATTATTATTATTATTATTATTATTATTATTATTATTATTATTATTATTATTATTCTTGGAACAAAAACATATAGTGTGGGAAGAGAAAAACATTGAAAAGCAATAACAAAATATAAAGCTAAAATGAATCTTATCAATTAACAGCAATGAAGCAAAAGGACAAAGCAGTTTCTACGCTTAAATAAAAATAATTATTATTGATTTTTTCGTACATGTCTGGTGGTCGATGAGGGATCAAAGATTCCATGATGTGGTCAATGTTCTAAAACCTTTGGGGGACCCTACTCTAATAGAAATCCAAGAACGAAAACTAAAATCCTTTCTTGTGTCGTCATTTCCGTTTTGTAAGATATGGGTATGAATAAATGAAGATTATTTAAGATATGGGTATGAATAATTCTGAACATACCTTTTGTGATCAAATTGCAAATTTTACTTCAATGAAATACAGTTTTCTTTGTTCTTTAAATGTCAGTTTGGATCAGAAAAAATATCCTTTAATGAAAAAAATCATCCATCTAGCCGAGGTATGAACAATTTGAGGCCCGAGAAGATATGTAGATAAATTAATAGAAAAGCGAAACTTCCAGGTGACAAACTGAAAAAGACATGTGGTAATTATCGATTTTCGATAACCGTAGAAATTATTGATAATTATTTATTTATATTATAAAACTTCATATTATTCCGACGGAGACTTAACGACGATCATTTTAAGCGAGGCCCAGTGAAGTGTCAAGCAACCTACTTGAAATTCGAGTTTTGGTCGTCAAAGCACTTAAGTGTTGAGCTGCACTTTTTTTCAGTTGTCTGAAGGATAGGTTGTGACAGGAACGGGGAAATCAGGTTTGGATGGATTGTGTAAATAGAAATGATACAGTGTTTCAGGAAAGGGGAGAATGCCTCCCCTAATGTAAATAAAAAGGTTGGAACTCAAAGAGGTAATTAAGTGGTTAGATACAGAGGAAGGTAATATATATATATATATATATATATATATATATATATATATATATATATATATATATATATATATATATATATTAGGAGGGGCTGAAAAGTTCTCAGCCTGAACATTTTTTCAAAATCTGTCTTTGAATGAGCAAACAGCAGAATATGTTTAGTGTAGTTAAAGAAAGATGAGATGAGCCAAGTTTGTTTGATATCATTCATCATGGTTGAGCCGGAAACTTTTGAACATACCCTCACACACACACACAGACACACACACACACACACACACACACATATATATATATATATATATATATATATATATATATATATATATATATATATATATATATATATATATATATATATATATATATATGTATATATATTAGAGAGATGGTGAAATAATGGATAGCAGCTTGAGGAATCGGAGGACCGAGTTCGAATTCCAGTCGAATCCATTACATTCCCTTACGTGCTAATACCCTTGAGAAAGGCATGAATCCTCTTCTTCTCCCCACCTCCCAGCTATTGGTAAATAACCGGACAGACCGGGTTCTATAGCCTTGGATGGCAACTGGTCTACCGCAGAAAGAAATGACAATCTACTTAGGGAAAAAATCTGCCTCGTCAGTCATGTATCGAAAGATACACGATCGCCTAAGCGTGCATCACAAATGGCACATAACTGACTCACTGATATATATATATATATATATATATATATTGCGTTCTAAACTCGAGTGATGACACGTTTTTTTGAAGCTCCCAAAAATAAACGGATTTTATATTTATCTGAAAAAAATGTAAATATTGCTTAAAAGTAATTATGATAAATTACAATAATTCGCACTTGTTATTTCTTTTAGTCAATTTATTATATATATTATGATTATTATATTTATTTGAATTTATAAATGCATTGTAATGTGGAGGAAAATATCGTTAAGTTTTCAAAATTTGAATTTGAGAATGGTCTAAAATATTCTGAAAGCTTGCCGTGTAAGGAAAGTAAACTATGAAGGACGCTAATTGCATTAAAAAAAGAAATAAAATAAGAATTCAACAACATTTACTCACTTTTGTTTATTAGGCATTAAATTACATCACTTAGTGTCCTCCACAGTTTACCTTACGTATGGTAAGGTAAACTATGAAGGAGACAAGTTTTAAGCATATTTTAGACCATTTCAAAGACATAATGCGAAAACTTAACAATATTTTCCTCCAGGTTACTTCTATGTATAAATGAACGTTACGAAATACCACAAGAAATGAAACGTGTTGCGATAGAAAGTTTTCCTTATATATATATATATATATATATATATATATATATATATATATATATATATATATATATATATATATATATATCAAAGTGAACATTGAAGTCAAAGGCAACAGGCTGTTTCATGCTAGGCGCAATCGTCAGACCACGTGTCTGTATATATATATATATATATATATATATATATATATATATATATATATATTGGCGGGCAAAACCTTTGAGTCATCAAAGTAAATGAAATACTTTTGTTAATTTTAACCCTAAATCGAGAGTGATTAGCAGTTTGCTTTTCTCAGTAAATTTTAGGATCTTTAAGGGCCATTAAAACAAATTATTGAATTTTCATTAATTCTGTAGGGTGGGTGATAGAACATCTTAAACATAGTGATGCTGGGAAAAGGCCATGAAAAATAGGGGGCTATTAGCAAAATTTTCACCTTTCAGCTCTTTGCTTAAAAAAGAAACTTCTTTTCGTAAAAAGTGATGATTATTATTACAGAAAATACAAAACGTCAAAGAATGGAGTTAGTAATTACTGTTGCTGCTTTGGTTCAAATAATTGCTTCAAATCAGTGTGACATTAAATGAAACAAGGTCCAGATTTTCGCATGAGAAGTTTTTTCCTATTCTTCTTGGCAATAATCCCAAACTTCTTGGAGATTACGTGGTTTTCGTTGGAGCACTTGTTTCTTCAATTCCCACCAAAATGTTTCAATAATATTAAGATAAGTACTTTGTACTGGTCAGTCTTCCAAAAGGTGAACACCATCTACAAGAAATCTTTTTGTTGTACGTTATGTGTAGCAAGGATCACCGTCATGCAGAAGAAATTACCGTCTTTATGGTGTATCTGGCAGTGTTTCTTTTTTCTCACTGGTCTTCTTACATATACTATGGCATATAATGTAAGCCTGTTTTGCGTTTATCCCTAAAGGTTACTTTTTGCCACTATCCAGCATCCCATGTTAGATGTTCTTTTGACCACTTCAATTGTCTATTCAGATGTTTTTTCGCTAATGATGTTTTTTTCTTCTATCCTTACGTTCAATGTATCAATCTGAAACCTTAGTGTTACAATTGCATTCACTCCTCAGTTGTCAAGGCTGTTAATTTTGGATTAGCTATCGAGATTCTCACAGCCTTTCTTTCATCTCTCTTGTTTAACTTTTGTAGTCTTCCGATTTTCTTTCCATTTAATAGTCGCTAGTAGTAGCTAACGCTTTCTGAATGGGTTGAACACTGTTTCAAGAAATTCCCTACCATCCAGCTATCTCCCGTTGAGTTATTTTCCCCTTCAAAGTCACAACATTCATTTTTGCTTCAGTAGAAATTTTAGTCATGATTTTTAGTGCAAAAAGCAAGCCAATGCTCAACTATAATGACTTGTAAAAGGCACGTTACACAGATTTTAATAAGATGGGACAATTCCCACTCAGAAATTTGCATCATCTCACATCTTTCATTGGCCCAATATTTTTGCATGACCTTTTTCAGCTTCAATCGGCTTAAAGTGGTGTATTATCTAGGAAAAAGCGACAACTTATTTTCCGAGGTCCGCACACACTACTGATAAAAGCATACCGTTAAACAATCTTAACTTCTTAATAAAATAAAGGTGTATAATCATTTTATGTAGTTGACCCTAAACTTTTACACGACATGATATATATTGAGTGTGGAAAAAGAAATAAAAGGCGAAAAAGAAAGAAAGATGGCTCTAAATGAATAGATAGTTAAAGTATTATGTAAGTTGAAGCAAAGCTCCAGAAGTGAGAGCCAACGTAGCGCTCTCAGCTGGAAGCAGGACAATGGCAACAAAAAAAAAAAATACAGTGGAAGATTAAATCTAATGGCCAGGATATCCGGAACAGACGTCCACTTGAGATACACTCATGTGAGCAAAACGTCCAAGAAAAATGACAGTAAAACAAACACACACGGATACACATAGGTGCAAACATAAAATATACGTATATGTATATGTATGTTCATTATTATACGACCAAGAGAAAATAAAAATAAAATGTTAAGGACTTATAATTGGGGCCTGTCAATCTCATCTATGCTTTTTTTTGTAAATTACATCATTATCAGTTATATATAGATGCGTGGAAATAATTATAAGGCGCCCAATGAATTTGCTCCTAAACTTTTCTTTAGCATATATAAAATGATGGCACAAACTAATGACAAAAACAAACTTCAGGACAGATTTAATGAAAGATTTTACCAATTTTTGACAAAAATCGAAAAATAATACAGGTTGAGAATTCTTTATCCGAAATTCTTGGGATGGTAGTACTCCGGTTTTCAGATATTTTCAGATTTTGGAATACAGGCTACTTAATTTGTATATAGCATCTATATATTATAAAATGGACTAAGTCCGACAATTATTTTAATATATTTATACGTTATTTTTATAGATACAAATATTTAAGTAAATGCTCTGTTTATAATAAGCAGTATTAACTACATTTACCGGCCTGAATGCCCGAGAAATTTCATAGAGAATATGTGTCCTCCGACAGGAATCGAACCTGTATCCTAAACGTAACCGTTATATAGCCTGACATGCTATACCATTTAGCTACAAATACCATAGGAAAATTTGTTGTTTGAAAGCAGTAATTCGATGTTGCTAACCAGACGCTTCCTATATGTATATGTATTTATATATATATATTTATATATCAGGATCAATATTGGGGAAAAATGTATGAAAATGTGGAAAAAGTTTTCTTTTGACGCGTTTCGTCCTTTAACTTGTTATATATATATATATATATATATATATATATATATATATATATATATATATATAAAACAAAAAATAACTTGCTATAGCGTATTCAAAGACCCCCAATGCCACTGCAGAAACAAAACTACATGCCCACTACAAGAAAATTGCCTACAAACGAACATAGCGTACAAATCTAAGGAAAACGACACGCAACACTACAATGTACTACATTGGCGCCACAGAAGGAACATTCGAGCAAAGAAATTACACCCACGACCTATCATTCTCCATCAGAAAAATACTCCAACAGCATCACACTATCTACATACATATGATAACTAAAAGACAGAAACATCGTACCAGAAAATAAGCTGGGAAATCATGAAGACCGCACCTGCTTACAATAACATATCAAGGAGATGTCTACTTTGCCTACACGAAAAAGTGGCAATATTTTTCCACACCCAACAAAAGAAATTACTAAATCAAAGATCAGAAATAATTTCAAAATGCAGACACGAAAATAAATATCTACTATCAGAGTTCATGCCAAAATATCTACAACAAAACTGAACACAGCCAGGAATGAAACTACCGAAAAAACGGTAGAACACTAAAACGCAAGAACACCAAAACCACCAAAACATAACCACCAACACCTATCATTACCACTATCTTCACTGTTACCAACACTACCACTAACACAACCACCACTGTAACAATCAACACAGACCGATAAAACTATCAACACTGGTACCTACACTACCATCAACCCTACCACTTTAGGATCAATCACTTCATAATCGTCTCCTCTACCATTAGTACTGCTTTTAAACACTGTCATTGTTATATCATCGTATTATCATCATCATCATTATCATGGCGACCACAATTGTTATCATAATTACGATTGTCAATATTATCCACTCTGTTTTTTACACTTTCGTTTCCATCGTCATTAAGGCTAAACTTACCGTTAACACATCAACAACTATTATTAACATATTAATAATAATTAATATCAGTTATTATCACTATCAGTATAATCGCAATCGTCAGCAACACAAGCAGTTAGCGTTGAAAATACAAACATCATCATCACCATGTCCACAATCAGAAACCAGCTTAACCAATAGGAGTGTATGTGTGCGTCTACATGCATGTATGTGAGTGTGAGGAAGTGTAAGTTTCTCGGACAGCGAACGCGGTAGATCTGAAAAACGTCAGGAACACCCCTAGCCGCTCCTTGTTGAAAGGAACATCGCTACATATATAGAAGCTACGGTTTCGACACCGAAATAGAATCACAGCTGCTCATAAAGCCCGAATGCATGGATATGTATCTGCACTTAGCCTCGGATTGTTTATATGGATATGTTCGTGAGAACCAAAATGCGTACACCTGTATGTATGTGTGTCTATGCGTATGAGCGTATCACCGCAAACGAACAGAGAAATAGATTCTCCCTCCCACACCAAACATAGTCAAAGAAGCATAAATAGATCCAATTTTAAAAAAAACCCCAGTTTGATGACCGCAAAAACGTGAAACCCAAGGTCACAGACTCATATCCATACAACTGAATATGTTAGCTCTATCACTGATATTGAGCTCTTTCCACGAAGTACTGCGCATATATAAATAACACACACACACACACATATATATGTAAGCAAAATAACACACAACTATATACGTCAACATGTAATGAATTAAAAGAAATCAAATTAATCTTTCAATTTAATAATTCTTTAGCATAAAGTTAAGTAGTAAATAATCAATTAATCTAAATTAATTCAATTAAATAATATACAAATTAAAAGTATCCAATTAATATAATCATTCAGTGATAAAATAAGGCTCAAATCGAATACATTTTAGTTTTTCGTTAATGCGTATTAAGTATAATTTAATGTTTATCTTCTGTTTATTTTTTTAAGCTTCTTCTTTGTCATCGCTTATGCTTTTGAGTTTTGAGCTGTGGATCAACTTGTCAAAATCTAATCCTCTCGCTCAAATATAAAACAATGTTGAATTCATTTCATGTAGGATGCGGGATTAGTAGCATTTTCAGTTTTTATATTATATGTTCTTATTTTTATTTTATTTCAAACATTTAAGACACTCTCATCCAGAATTAATCCTCGTGAGAGAAAAATTTATTCATAAAGAGTGTATCAACATCTGACAAAGTTAGGATTTTTGGTTTGTTTTGAAATTTTTTACAAAGCTTGAAAAAATAAAGATTTAGAAATGCTTGTTTTGAAAAAATGTTGATGATATAGAATCACCACTTTCATGGCACGTTCTTGCGATTTTAAAAACCCGCAGATGTCAAGTGGAAAGTCATAGATTTAGGAATAATTATTCCAGGCCGTTTTCTATCTATCTATCTATCTATCTATATATATATATATATATATATATATATATATATATATATATATATATATATATATATATATATCAGACGCTTCATTATCTATCTATCGATCTATCTATCTATCTATCTCAGACGCTTCATTATCTATCTATCTATCTATCTATCTATCTATCTATCTATCTATCTATCTATCTATCTATCTATCTATCTATCTATCTCAGACGCTTCATTATCTATCTATCTATCTATCTATCTATCTATCTATCTCAGATGCTTCATTATCTATCTATCTATCTATCTATCTATCTATCTATCTATCTATCTATCTATCTATCTCAGATGCTTCATTATCTATCTATCTATCTATCTATCTATCTATCTATCTATCTATCTATCTATCTATCTATCTATCTATCTCAGACGCTTCATTATCTATCTATCTATCTATCTATCTATCTATCTATCTATCTATCTCAGATGCTTCATTATCTATCTATCTATCTATCTATCTATCTATCTATCTATCTATCTATCTATCTATCTATCTATCTATCGAAGTCTGTCATTTTAGATTATTCTGATTACCTCTATTTACTCGTGTACAATTTGCAATAATCTGAAGAATCGTCGTGCTTCCGATATTTCAATCAACCGATAAACCCATTAAAACTATGATATCAACAAAGAAAAAGAATTCGCTGGGATCAATATCATTGACAAAGGCCATTATAATGGGAGGTTAGAAAAGAACATAGATGCGCGACTCAATAGAAGCCCGGCACTATTTGTTGAAAGAAGACCACCCGTAGGTGTGTATGGAGAATGTGTGTCGATTATCCCTTCCGGCAGGTGAACGCCGTAGTTAAATATCACTTATTGTCCACTTTGTAATGTTCTGTTCTTTTATCTGTGATATTTTGCCGCTTTAGCTAGTCCAGGTGGCTAAACGGGTGGCACATTTTTGATTGATCAAATTGTTGCCATGATAAGTCACCGCAAAAAGTTTAACGTACAACTCCCCGACATTTGTCGGTTAATAATGATATTTACTGATAAAACAGAAATTGCTAAAAAGCTGACGGCTTTAAAATAGAACGTTGGACAGGAGGACAGCTTTAACCCTTTTGTAATTGAGAATAATTTCATTTAATTTTTCTATACAGTATATTATTTAAGATGTAAATAGTTAGTTAAGTTAAGATGTGATCATCTTCCCACTCACATTTAGGGTAAAGGACAGATCACTTGAAAAGAAGTTGATTTGTAATGATTCAAATATGTACTGGACTTAGTTGAGACCGAGATAGATTTGTATTCAGTGTTATAACAGAGCATCAGAGAAGCCAAGTGCATCAGCGTGTTGATCTGGAAGGTAACGTCCTAGCTACAAGGCGCATATGCCCTCACCATATCGCTGGCTGTTCCCGACATGTAAACAGGTGTTCGACCTAGCACGACACGTGGGTCAATTTCTATATCTTAATTTAAAAACAATTAATATATATATATATATATATATATATATATATATATATATACATATATATATATATATATTGAGATAAATATTATTACAAATTGAAAAAGGTCTTTGTGACGCGTTAGGTCTTCATCGGACTGGATTTGTTGATATTGCCACATCTACACATGCGGATGAAACGCATGACAAAGACTTTTTCCAATTTGTTGTACTATTTTTCTCAATGGTGTTTTCTTGATATATAAAATTATATATCGTTATGTCATTCACACACACACACACAAATATATATATATATATATATATATATATATATATATATATTGCCTTGGCTGGCAACTGGCCTAGGAGAAGGTCAACTTTGAATTCAAAACCTGCTGAGGGTCGTTTGGGGATCCTGTGACACGTAGTGCACCACAAAGCCTTCACCACTATATTCAAATCATACATGTTGGTGTATGGGCTGTCGGTTCCTAGGAACTGAGCTGCTTGACCCTCATATGTCGAATACGACGGGAGAGTCCACTATATATATATATATATATATATATATATATATATATATATATGTGTGTGTGTGTGTGTGTGTGTGTGTGTCTGTGTGTATTTATTTCATTGAATACGACAAACAAGGTGCTTTTATTTAGTTTTTTATACAATTTCTCATGCTATCGAATAATGTTTTCTTTTCAGATGATAAATTATTTAAAAACAGTCCGAATGTTATTTTTATCCGAGCGCTTTAGGCTATACATTTCGCCATTTTCAAGGATTAACTATTTTAACTGTTAAATAAGAAATAGTTTGTTACATTATGTTCTATAAAATGTTTTCATTTTTCAGTACACGGTCAATATATTGTGTCCATGTTCATATTTAATATTAATATTATTAAGTTTTGTTTTTTGTTTTTATTAATAAGGCGTCCATTATTTTTAACCATTTTTGTTGCATGTAGATGATGCTATTATATTAGTGTTGCCAACAAGTATGTTGCGAATACACACACACACATATATATATATATATATACATATATCAATCTAATCTGATCCATATCTGATATATATATATATATATATATATATATATATATATATGTGTGTGTGTGTGTGTATGTGTGTGTGTGTGTGTGTGTGTGTGTAGGGTGCGATGGATAAATTTTATCGTCTAAATTACGCAAAAATGAAAATAACACTGACATCTCATTTTAACAGATATATTTACCAAAATTACACAAAAATATCTTCAAATACTGAAGAGTAAATTTATCCAATAAAATCGCCATTGGCTTCAATCATGGCCTCCTGACGACTTCGAAATATGCTGCAACTCTTCTAGACGGTCTACTTGATTAATGCTGCCATAATCCTTGCCTTCAGTTCATCTTTGATGTTATAAGGAGTTTTGTTGGTGTCTCGCTGAACTGCACCTACGCATAAAAATCAAGGGGGTTTGCAGCCTAGAGAGTTAGGTGGCCAGATGTAATGTTTGATGTGGTCGCAGAAATTGTCTGACTACCAAGAGTGGGTTCTTCTGTTTGTGTGGCATGGTGCAGAGTCCTGTTGCCAGACATAGGGTCTTCCAGCAGCCACACTCTTCACCCAGGGCAGCACTACCTCCTCAAAGGAACTTGATGTAGGCCTTTGTCTTGCGTTTGAGACCCTCACAAACAAATTCAGGAGTTTTTTTTCATATCAGAACGATGAGAGTGAGTTTTCCAAGCTGCCGTACCTTCGTAATCACCATTAGACTTATCCGATTTTTTCCGAATCCTCTGCGCTGTTTTCAGACTGACACACAAACACTCTGAAATGTTCGCATTGGAGCTTGTGGCGCGAATGCCAAGCAATACAGCATTCCGTTTCCAAATTTCTAGCGGAATGAATCACTTCATGGAGCTCTTTTTCTCACAGACGGTGTTCATCTGACCCTACTATACTGTGCACTTGACAAAAATAACAAACAAGGCCCATGTGCGAAATTAGAAATATAAAATGGCGATACACACACACACACACGCACACACACACATATACACACACATAAATATATGTATTTTAAGATATATATATATATATATATATATATATATATATATATATATATATATATATATATATATATATATTTTTAAGCGTATCACCCCAAGCAAGACTGGAGGTCACTATCACGCAAGGGGTTATAGAAGGGTTGGAGGAAGAGCAGATAGGAGTGGTAAAGGAGAGGATGCGGAGAAGAAGATTGCAAAAGAGTGGATGTTCGCTAATGGAGTATGAATTCCTAGAGAAGAAAATTCAAAAGGAATTCAACAGTTTAGAATGCTGGACACTGAGAATAAAATCTTCTTCAGCATTTTGTCCCAACGAATTCAGTATTATCTAGGTGCCAACAATTACATAGACACTTCAATACAGAAGGGAGGGACTGCCGGCATCCCAGGTTGTCTGGAGCATGTTGTCGTGATAACGCAGATCCTAAGAGAAGCAAATGAAGGGGAAAGCGATCTAGTCGTACTGTGAAGTGCGCAGCTCTATCTCTTCTCTAATTTACTTTTAATATCTTCCAGAGATGTACCTGAATATTCGGACATTATAAATACTAACGTCTATACAAGACATTGCCAGAATAATCAACTTGTAACTATAGTAAATGTATATCCAACGTACTTAAAATTCAACAAAAATTTAAATTACGGAGAACACTTTCCTAAATACTTAAGATTACTGGGTAATTAAAAATTATATTAAACATGACGCTCACATTTTAATTTTCAAGTAATGTTTACAGATATTCCCCCATAAGAACTTAGTTAAATTTCCGATTTTCAATCAAGCTGTAAACACCTTAAAAACACAACTACCTACATGTTAAAAGATTTCTAGTTGTCAATAAAACTGTCAGGCTGTCAATAATTCCGTCAACACCTTAAATAAACACTTACCACCTCGTTAAAAAAAAACATTTCTGCGATATTTTAAACTAAAAATAAGTAATATCTGTTTCAAATCAGATGAATTAAATCATAAATCAGCTAATATTCCTCAAATAAAGTTTCAGAAAGTTATATTTTATTTAGTAGCCCCTGCTGTACATCTCCAGATTCTTGACAAAATCCAAAGCAGAATCTGCAATGTAATCGATGCTGACTTGGCATCTCGACTTCAGTCACTTTCTCACCGACGTGACGTGGCTTCCCTCTGTCTTTTCTACAAATATTTCTATAACAACTGCTCTGACGAGCTTTTTTCCGTGGTAGCCCGAATATATAAATTTAAGTGTGTTACTAAATTGGCAACTAGGTCCCACCGTTTTATTGTTGAAATAGCTAAATGGAACCGCCACTTTTACTCCAACAGTTTCTTTTATCGCACTCCCCACCTGTGGAACTCTCTTTCGTTTCATTGCTTCCCTGATAACTACAATCTTCAAAAAGTTTAAATACAGCATCAATCGCTATTTTCTGTTCATCTTTTGTTCTTTCTTCAATCCTCCCTATTCTTACATTTTTCTTACACTTTCACGCCCTGTAGCACCCTATATACTACTGGCATTACCGCTTTGGGGTGAAATGACTAAAAAAAAAAAAAAGCACGAAGCACCAAACTGTAGTGGAAGTTCCGCGCGTCGACTGAGGAAATCTGAGATGAAATGCTCATTAAGTTTCCGTCATCGTCAGCTATGTCATGCCACCTGCAAGTCGCCTAATTCGAAGTGATAGACAGTGGCAAAGGCTTGGATGAAGAGAGCGATCCAACAAGACTTTGTTCCCAACCGCATGTCTCACGTCGCCCAAGAGGGACTGGCCGAAAATTTAGTGACCTGTGACCTAGCTTTAGTGATTTGGATCATCTAGACTACCATGATTGGGGAGACGTTGAGAGGGAAACCAACCAGCAGTTCCACACTGCCAAGAACTCTTTGAACGCCAACCTCGTGAGCCTCATGGTCAGCATCAACAGAACTACCCGATCATAGCGTGTGTCGCTTCAGAGGCAGCAAACAAGGCCGATTTTATCGAATAACACCTTTTCTTTTTAAAAAAATATTCTGATGTTATCTGTTGAATGCATTTGTTTTTGTTATTATTATATTTTTTCCTTACCTGATACACGCTATATATCACATGCTGGCACGCACACATACATACATACGCACACGCAAGCCCGTTTTCAGTCATCTATATTTATGAATGTAGACGCGCACACGCAAGTGCC
Source organism: Acanthosepion esculentum (assembly GCA_964036315.1). Lineage (NCBI taxonomy): Eukaryota > Metazoa > Mollusca > Cephalopoda > Sepiida > Sepiidae > Acanthosepion > Acanthosepion esculentum. Next base: position 66,034,419 of record OZ038485.1, read on the forward strand.
CAATGCTAATAGTAAAAAGAGAAAAGAAACTCACACTTGGACACCGATTAAAAGAAAGGCCGTCAGTGCATAGCAGTTGTCAAACAGATAAACAGGTTATCTATTGAAAATCTTCGTTTAATCCCGGAATTACTTACAGGGACAAACTGGGATTAGCAGGAAGTCAAGTGGGCGACTCACAGACAGATACAAGTGGACGAGGTGTCCGATGGAGTCTGAGTTACGTTCCGTTTAAATTCGAACATAAAAAATTGTCTCGCCATTCCATGCAAAGGCGGGGACCAGTCCAAGAATGTGAGAAATGGCTGTTCTTCTTGAAGTATTCTGTTTGTGTAACGGTCAGTTTTATAACAATGTGCGCATGCGTATGCTGATGTATTATTTATTTTATATACACATTTGTGTGTGTGCGAATAAATAGGGAATGTAATTGTAGATTAAAGTGGATATTAGAAAAGGAAACCGACAGAATGGTTTAAAATTTAACCAGTGGTATCAATTCGTATTGAATGTTTATAATATTGACAAGAAGCAAACTCGTTGCTGGACTTAATAATAACTTTCGAGAAGTGGAAATTATGGAAATGGCTTGGCCACGTTATTTTATAACTAAATTTTTCTACAAATTGCCACTATGACAAAAGAAGCAGACAGAGGAAAAAATGGGTTGACAACGTCATTGCGTGGACTAGAAGATACTTGGTAGAGCATGAAACCCAGATATATGGAAAGAGCTGGCCAGGTGCTCAACTGTACAGCAGTACGACGACAACACCCGTTCATGGAACTGATGATGGTGATGATGATGATGATGATGATGATGGTGATGATGATGATGATGATGATGATGATGATGATGATGATGGTGATGATGATGATGATGATGATGATGATGATGATGATTTAAATACGGATTGAATTCCCGTATTTACTTTTGTGACGCCTCGGTTATAAATGTCAATATTTCAGCATGGCCTCAGGAAATTTTGCTACTTGGTCATTTAGTGGTAAAACATTTAAAAAGGAGCTTTTCTTAATCTTTTCACCAGTACTCGCAATTATATTCTTTAGGGGCTCTTCTAATTATCTTAATCTTTGTTTTATTTATAATAATAACAATGACGTCAGATTCATTATATATATATATATATATATATATATATATATATATATATATATAACGAGAGATGAAAAGCATCAAAGTTATTGTTTAAATCCATTAAACATTTTGTTTTTTAGTTGTTCGTTCTTAGCCTAAAATGTGTATGTCTATATCCTGTTGGGATGCATGAATTATGACCATTCTGAGATGCGTCTGAACAAACGGACTATGTTGTTTATCTGTGCGGCTCTTTTTTTAGAAATCAAATCATATCTTCCTTCTAAATTTTGTTTATAATTAAAATATAGCAACATATGGTGAATCTTGGTGTCATTTTCTCTAAATCAATTGTATTCGTATCAGTTTCAAATTCTTTTATACTCATCACGATTTTTGTCTTGGCGCTATTAACATTTATATAGGTTTTGTAGCATTTGGTTTTGCAACTCTGGTTATTCTATTATTCATTATAAATTTATTTTGTCACACTTTTTAGATGGTTCGTTTAGCATAACTCTTGTTGTCATGAAAAAATTCCGTATAAATATTTATGCATGTCTGACAAGGGTGGTATTATATCCAAGTTGGCAAACAAGTTGTTATTCTATCCAATTATGGGTAAGTTGGGTGCAATTCTTTCATTATGATTACTTCATCAGCAAAAAGTAAACATTTCCAATACCATATGTAGACATTTCTTTTATTGTTAAGGCTATGCCGAAATGGCAGCACTTATAACTATCGCTTAGAATAGGAATCTCCAAACTTTTTTTTGTACAGAAATATCAATAATAATTATTTTTAAGGGTAGAAATTCCTTTCCCATTTCCTTCATCATTATTTCTTGTTAAGATTCATTATAGCTTTACGTTTTGTTATTATTTTTCAATTTTCATGTTTCTTCCTATACTAGATGTGCTTGTTCAAATAATAATAATAATAATAATAATAATGAGAAAAGATTTCGTAAATAATATAGGTAGTAATAAATACATTATCGATAATAAACATTAAAATAAAGTGGTGAACTATTTTATTGAATTGGTTGATATCATTAACAGAAGGGATCTTTTTAATGAACAGTATCAAAGATACTGATATTCGCTTGGAAATTGGTGGATTTTAGCCGTTTTTAGAGGAACAGACTGAATTTGAATGAAAGCAGTGACTGTTTTTGTTTAGATTCAGTCTGTTCCTCTGCTTAATCAGAATTAAATATGCGTAGCTAAAACCAACTTCACCCATGGACGAAACTGAGAATACAAGGAAAAAAGAGGCATCTACTTCACTAATACTGGTGCTATTTAATAGTAATATTTACACTACTTCAATACTCATTAGGTTTTTTGAGACAAAGCAAGTTCAGTCGACCAATGATGACAATTCCAGAACAACGTAACTATAAACAATTTTTTTTTATCCTCTGCCAGCCGCTATGATGGAGAAAGCATTACCTCGAACCGTCGCCAGTGAGACACGCTGCAAGAGCCACTCCGTTTCGCGAGGCTCGTTCCTTAATTAGGTTTTTACTTTTGAACACTGATTTAACTCCGAGATCCATTCTCTTATCAATGAGTACATTGTGACGTCAGCGGTACAAGAACAGCTCCGTGTTTTCAGCATTTATTTGATACACAGTCCACCATTACTAGTAATAATGCTTAATTGTAATAAATGTATATACCTTGGTATTATTGATTTTACGCCGATCAGAAAATAGAAGTTTATTTTACGCCGTTTAAGTGAAGCATTACCCTGTCTTCTTACAATTGATATTCTTTCTTTTCGTTTTCCTCTACTATCTTCTCTAGGAGTTCTTGCAGTTTCCTTTTTGTATCTGTCTATGGCACGATGTCATCTATGTTAAGATTGTGTCCACTGAGAATAAATCCTAGTAGGACTTCTAGTCCTCATATGATCACCTCGTTGTAGAGATTAACTAAATTAGCAACATAGAACCGCAAGCAGGACTTGGAATATTTGAACATTTTGCAAAAAAAAGAAAAGAAAAAAAAGTAATATTAAATAATTATTTATTATTTATCAGCTTCATCAACAGATTTCTGTTTACCGTGTTTACATTTTACACCTGAAAATAATTCCATCACGAACATTAATTTCTGCCAATTGTTTATATTTCTTTAGAAAGTTGATGTCCCACTTTAAGTTCCTCGAACTTTTTGGCTGCACTTCGTATTACACAGAATTTCATATTGGATAAGTGTTATATAGGAATAAAGTGTCGCTACCGACACTTGAGTTTGAACATATATCGCCAGTGAGCAAACACAAGCGATCCCATTATTGAATTAATTAGACCATGTGACCATAGAGAAAATGCATAAGTAGGAAGTCTCGTGACGTCTAGACTGTCCTGTTATTTCTATTCTATCCTCTATTACTAAACGGGCCGCTATTCTCTACTCTATTCACTATAGTATTTTTCTATTCGGATCACTACACGAGTTACTATTCGAGCGAGTATTATCGAACAAGTACTATTAATGCGGGTGCTATTCGAAGGCGTCTGTCACCAGTAATGTTCGACGGCGTTACTATAGTTGTATCTGCGATTAAAAAGTATCTACTACAACGAGCATTACGAAAGTGACAACGTGTATTCGTTGACATCCCAAAAGTGGCAACGCGTGTTCGTTGGCGTCACGAACATAAGAAAAGTGAACAGAATATGCCAAACGCATTTAACAAAGGACATTGTCATCTTTCATCTGAAAGGATACCAATTCTGAAATATTTTAGTCAGCGAACATTCTTTTGATTTCCGCTAGAAATCATTTAGAGACACAAGTGTATGGGTAATTGAAATGACAATAAGAAAAAAAACTCTTACGTGACGTGTTTCGACCTTCGAAAGGTCTTCTTTAAAATAATGATGGTTTTATCGATGAAATCTTATATATGTGGTCGAGGGATGAAATACAACAAATGCCGGTTACAATTTTACATCGGGAAACACTGAAGATACTTATCGTTTAGCTTTAAATTCAAATTTTTACATTTTTGGGAGTCGATACATTCAGCTTCATTCAGCTTTCTACTTCTGACATATATATATATATATATATATATAAATAAATATATATTATTTTTATCGCCATTGTTTTTAAATATTCCACGTTTTAATATCAGTATTTATGTTAACAAACGAGCTTTGTTATATGATCTTGGACGTAAAATTACCTTGGAAGATTCAGAAATTGGTGTACTTTCAATATATTTTCATCTTAATAAATTACATTAAAACTGCATTCTTTAAATCGAAATTATGGTTACATTTATTACGATGAACGATGCACTGAGTGTATTACTTTATGAAAGATGCTTTTGTGTTTATAAAAAAAATTATTTAAATTCCTGGATGTTTCACCTATGTATTTATTGGGATATTTTTACCGTATTATTATTATTATTATTATTATTATTATTATTATTATTATTATTATTATTATTATTATTTACCGTATTATTATTATTTTGTAAATTCTTACTTCAGGTTTTAAGTTGTTATTATTTTGTTTTCTATTAATTGCATTTCTCATTGTTTATGAAATAGTTATAACAAATTTTATATTAAGTTTGCATAAATTATTTTCAATTGTAGTCGTTATTGAGTTAGTAGGCGGAGGTATTACGTACCTGGATTCACCAAGACTATTTTTGTTATTTTCCTTATTGAAAATCTTTTTTTTTTAAATTTCTGACATTTTGTATAAAATGAATGCGTGGATAGCGTAACAGTTCTGGCTGCGTTTACTTTCGCATTAATGCCCTTGTGAAAGGCATAAATCCATCTTTTCTCCTCCCAGATATGGGTTAAATAGCAGAATAGAAAAGGCTTTTTAGCATTGGGTGGCAAAATGTCTACAATAGGGATTTTCAACCAGTGGGGAATTTCAATAATTCTGGGGAGTGGAGAAAAAAATCTTTTACTTTATTTTTTATTTAAATAAATTTGTATTCAATTTCAGTACCCTGGCATTCTATTGAACTTTTTGTTTGTTGAAGTATGTTTCAGTTTATTTATTTAATAATTAGGTATGAATTAAAACAAATTAATGTACATATATTCAAGTTTTAAAATCGATCAACATTTTCTATTGCAATTAACTTTGTAAAACTCCTGTATAAAAATAATCCATGTAAATGTATATTTACTAATATGGAAAAAGAATGAAGATTTACTTCTTCGCGAAGCGGTCCTAATTAAATTACATCAATCAGCTCTGTGCAAACGGAAGGAGCATTTTTAAACCTTCAGTCTTTTAGGAGGTTCGTGAGTAATATTTTTCCATTTTATACTCACTTGGAACTATTTATTTTTTATTCGTAAATTATTTTACCAATAAATATATTTTAATCGGGTTCCATAATTTCCCGCCTCACCTCTTTATCCATTACTGTGTGAATTGTTCCGTTTGTTTATCATAAACTACACTTTTTTCCTTCCGGTGAAATGTTGTCTGAAAGGGGAAAATGCCTTCGTGCTTTTTAAATCGGTATATATATTCTGTGGTATTAAGTCCTTGTTTAAATATTTTCAATAATATATGAATATTATTTGGAATGCACCTTTTTGAATCGGACAAACTTGAAAAAGGGGTGAATGACATTCTGACTACACGCGAAATGGGTGCATTGGGCCAAAAAGAAATAAAAAAAAGGTTGACGTTCACTGGTCTCGAAGAAGGTCAACTCAGAATTCACAACCGAAGCGATGGCAACGTGAAAACACACAACTATTCTTTTTCCCCAAGAAGTCATCAGGTATAATAAAGAAAATGAATCTGTAGAGAAACATGATCATTTAGTCTTTGAATGGACGGGACATTAAAAAAAGCATAAAGATGATTATATTAAGTAGTTAAAATTACTACTGTTTCTTTTTTGCGAATCAACATTGACTCCTCACGTAAACTGCGTTACCCAGCAAGGATCATGTTTAGCCTGACATATAGTTTACTAGATGAAATCTGATCTGAGGTTTTCACTGTATAATGTTCTATCTATGTGATTAATATTCAAGACTAAATTAAGTGCATTGACAAAGAAGGGATTTGCGTTGAATATTAAACATTTGTTGTTCAAAATAAATGCTTTACTATCACTGGGCAGCAAATTTATTGATGTACGCAGGTAAGACAACAGATTTATAAAATAGATAAACTGTATGTATCTCAACAAATTTTGGTTAAAAATTTTGTTTTTCTTGCGTCAGCGAGTTTAGTACAGGAAATTTTAGCGTCTTTTTGTGATGAAAAACACATTGATTTGGAAGTTCTTATAAAAATCAAATGGTTGTTGGATTTTAATGAAATATTCAGGGCTTATTAAAAAATGAATTAAATTATTTTATAAATGTTTTTTTTTTTAGAAAATCTTCGTAAAAACATTTTTTTATATGTTACCCCCCCCCCACATATTTAATTTCATGAAATTTCAAGAAATTCATTTTTGCACCGCTTAATGTAGTAGTTATACACTGAACAACTTGGAGAATTTAAATCATCAATTTTTTTTTTGCGAACAGGACGTCCAGTTACCAAAAATCTGCTTGGAATTGTAAAATAAAAAATGCAATTAATTACAAATGCTTTTAATTGCTTTTATGAATAACACATATTATCTTAAGAATTTTTTCGATAAATAATGAATTTTTACAAATATTGTTTTTATTTTTTAAATTTTAATTGGAATAATTCACAAAGTTTAAAATCTTTCAAATTTCTGTATTCACTTTTACCGAATAGGTGTTATTGTTATTAAGTAAAAACTATATTTACTAATCATAAATGGAAAAGCTTACAATAATTCAGTGACCCCATTATTTGAAAAATAATTTTGAACTTTATTTATATAAACTGGTTGATTTTTGTAATATGGACGTTCATACGACATTATCAGAAAATAATAGCAAAAACGATACCTGAAATTCAATAAAAAATTAGAAAATGGAGAATATGTTCCTAAATTTTAAGAATACTGGGTAGTTAAAATTATATAAAAAGGCGCTGACGCTATATTCTTCAAGTAAGTTTTACAGATATATCCACCTTAATACAAAATTAGATTAACTTCAGTCTAACTGTCAGCTTGTCAACACCTTAAATAAAAACGTTAAAAAAGCATTTCTGTGATATTTTAAACTTAAAGTAAATAATATTTCCTTCATATCAGACTAATTAAACTTTAAATCAGCTAATATTCTTCAAATAAAGTTTCAGAAAAGTATATTTTATTTTTGAAAAATTTGTTAATAAAGAGAATTACATTCTGGTGTAAGATGGTTAAAAATGGCGCTAAAATCAGCTATTTTAGTAATTTCAAACTGAAAACTGTTTCCGGTATATCTAAATTAGTTTCAAAACTAATTTAGATATACCGGAAACAGCAAAGTATTGGAAATATTAAATTTAACCTATTAGTATGAAATTAAAAGTAAATTAAAAGCTTCAAGAAAGATTTTTCATTTTTTAAAAATTCATTTTGAACCTTAGGTATCGCGTTTTTGTGGAGGTACCTAATAAACAGTGAAAAATATTATGTCAATAATTTTTGTATGTTACTATTTGTGCTTTTATTAAAAAACAAAGTAAAGTAGAGAGTTTATTGATGAGTATTATAATTTTTATTTCGATGGAGCCGAACCTTATTTCGTTTTTAAAATACTGAACTGGCTAACAGCCTCTGAAATAGTTTTCATATCATCCCGGTCCCCGTATTTACAAGCACATAATCCAGTTAATGACGACCTTACAAAAGCAAGTACAGAAAAATTAAACTCTCTGGAAAATGATTTAACAGAGGACAGAAAATGCGACACAGAAATCCGAAGGCACATTGGAATAGCGAAAGATGACTTCCAAAAGCTAAGCAAAGTATTAAGAAATAGAAAAAAAAAACAATGAAAATATTACTGAACTGATACCGAATATCAATCCTCGTATATGGCACTGAATGCTGGTCAGTTCTCTCCTAGATAAAGAGGGGAGTTGAAATAACACAAATGATGTTCTACAGAACGATGCTGAGAATACCATGGACAGCGCATGTGAGCAATGAGCGAGTTTTAAGGAAAACAGGAGCTGAAATACACGTACTGAGAATCAGAAAGAGATAGTCGAAATTTCTGTGACCCAATGAGAAAAGGGGGTTGGCAATTTTGACACTCACAGGACATATTTACGGTAAGAGGGGCTGTGGGAAACAGCGAATAACGTACCTAACGATATTGGATACTAGAAGAAACACTGGGAAGCGATAGAAAGGGTAGAAACTTATGCAAATCGCCCACATCCTGAAGTGATACATCACATAAAAGAAAAAGGTAAAGTATGCATCGCTGTTTATTTGTGCAGGACTTAGAAATTTTTTATTTCAGAAATTTATATTATAAAAGAAGATCTGATACTCGGTCCGATACTCACTGTTTGCGTGTAGCTTTATTTATGCCTATCTATAATTCTAAAGAAGCGATGGATTTTAAAAATTTAATAATCCGACAGATTTTATTATTTAAACTTCATTTTTTTTAGTGGATATCCGTATTTGAGCAGACACTCCATTCATTAATTAAACAGTAAATTTATTTATTTTCATCTAGCGGCCTGAAATCTTATTAAAGAAAAATATATATCCTCTCCGGCAGGGTTCAAGTCTGCGTCACCCTTGGCAGAGGAAACCGCCGTTAGATTTGATGGTTTTTAGACCTCTCGGCCACCATGCCCGTCGATAATCAAGCCAAGTTGAATAGTGACTTATAGACACTAATCTTTCTATGACTATCAAAATAGACATATCTACTCGGTTTTGTATCCTAATATAAACAAAGCAATTTCTAAAGAAGAGATTGATTTTTTAAATTTATTTATTAACCCGAAAGAACGTCATTTATTTTTAATGGATACCCATATTTGAGTAGACGCTTGTACGTACTTGTGATACAACCATACGCATATATATATATATATATATATATATATATATACATACAATTTGACTGAGTTTGAAATGAGACATTGTAATAATATATTCCACTTCTTCTGGACAAGACTTGCTCTGAGATGAGTAACAAAATTATCAAGAAGAAAAAATTAAACCTTAAAAATTATTGAAATATTGAAATTTCGAAAATTATTCGGTAATAAATAGAATTATCTTTTTAAAGATTTGAGAATAATTATATGTATATTTTAAGGTCTGTCATTGAATTAAAATATGCATACGCACACTCAAGTATACATAGACAATTAGAATGAAATTGAAACAAACATCTGTGTTACAAAGGGCTAATTTCCTTTTCTGTTCGGCAACTATACTTGGGTAACAAGAAACAATTATAAAATGAAATGTGCGGTCTTTTCTAGTCTTGTATTTAAACTGAATATATTTTATACTAAATTTAATATTTTAAATGGACAAACAATTTAGATTTGAAATTTGATCGATTATTTTATAGATAACAACCAAAACGTGAATGAAACTCTTCAGTTTACACTGTTAGTTTATGAAGTGTTTGCTACAAAAGAATCTTTATTCTAATCTAATTCGGAAATAATTCAGTGTAGAGACATTGATACTAAAATTAATTCCAAATTTGAAGAAGAAATCTAAAACAGTAAAGGAGCGAAAGTGAGTGTAATGTAATGAGAATTCATTTTATTTCTTACTTACTAAGGGAAAGTAAACTGTGTACATTGCAAAGGGGATAGATTCTATTTAATATTCTCATTTTCATGGGTTGACAGATCAAGAATTTCGAAATAGATTTCAACTCATTTCACTTGTCAAATCAAAAAGTCACATGAAGATATTCATTAGTTAGTTTGTAATTTCACAGACACTCACTCGCGCGCGAATACTGGCTATTCTAAATATGAAGTGTTCGAGCTGAAAATGAGAGATGCATTGTTATGAGATGAAAAGATTACAAAACAATCAGACATTAGACTGTTTCCATTCCAGGAGCTCTACAAACAATAATACGAAATCAGTCATCTTTTATTTTTAAAGAGACTTTGAATCTCGTCCATCACGAGAATTTGTTTCCGATACTATTTTAGCAAAAATAAAACTTTTTAAGTTTCGAATTTTTCTCTAGAAGTGTTATTTCAAATAGACGCCATGCGGAAATCGAATAAAGGTATTACGCTGACTTATTTTCGTAATCGAACGTGTTAAATTTTGTTTACATTTGAATTCTTAATCCCATCAAGAATATTAACTTTTGTTAACATAAAAAAAATATTTCGGTATTTTTCAAAATTTTAATTTCACGATTAATTTTTCTAGTTGCGTTAAATAACAAAGATAATAACAGAAATTTTGAGATTTTGAATTGATTTTTTAATGAAGACGAAAACAAAACCAATGAAATAGTTTTTTTTTTGCTTTTAAGAGAACAGCTCTTTGATATAAAACTCAGCGCAAATATCATACAATGAATTCCGCTCTTAAAATTCCCGCCTCAAGTAATAATATGAAACAAGCAATTTTATCAAACAATCATTACAATCTTCAGGTACAACTTTTCGATTTTCAACTTGCAACTGATATTATTTACTAAGCTTAACTTAGTACAATGTTACATAGGATAACATGAAGAGACAGGAAGATAGTATTTTTTCAAGTGGAGGAAGCAATCATAACTTTAGATTCTACATTGGATCGAATACTGTTCAGAAACGCTGATGATACGCAAACATATAAGCTATGAAGTAAGATTATCTAAAATTACGATATGATAAATAGGTTATATTGATAGGAGTTAGATGAAGTAAGTTGAGAAATATAGTTTAAAGAACAAGAGGTAAATTAGGATATATATATATATATATATATATATATATGTGTGTGTGTGTGTGTGTGTGTGTGTGTGTGTGTAAGTGTATGTGTGTATGTATATGCACCGGCCCTTTACACACACACACACACACACACACACACACACACACACACACACACATACATGGCCGGTGCAAGGGTTTATGCTCCCTCTCACCCGAATCTATGATACGGGACCTCCCACTCTTCTACATATCAAGTTTCATAAGGTAGTGTTCATATAAAAAAACAAATTTTATTATAACCTAATTATGAACAATAATGAATCATATGCAATAGGGGAACAAGTCAAGTAGGAAAATGAAATACAAACTGATGACATGTCATCATAGAACATTCCATCTTAAATAAATCAACAATGTCTGGCAGCAATTTTTAGCCTCAACTTGAGATTTTTCTTTATTTTAACAAATTCAACATTATGGATATCAAATAGTAAATTTTATATCGTGTTTTTTTCGAAACTTAGCATGATCAAAACAAATTCAAAAAATTGGTAAAAAAACAAAAAATAAACCTAAATGCGACAAAAAATACGCGACAATTTTTTATCCTTTAATAATTAGTAGGGCTTTAATTCGTGAGTTTGTAAATGTAGGTAGAAAAAAAAACAGACGTTGATAAGATAGCGAGGGTCACGAAGCAGTTGGTCGGTGTCCGCAATTAGGTCTGCCTCTCCCTGGTCGGAGGATTCGTGGTTAGTACGCACCGACTCTCTCTCTCTCTCTCTCCCTCTCTCTCTCTCTCTCTCTCTCTCTCTCTCTCTCTCTCTATATATATATATATATATATATATATATACACATATATGATTTTTATGTTCATTTTCTTATGCATATAGGAGCGGCCTATTTTATACTTTTAATACGTATAATCATAACAATTGTCATTATTTAGCCATTAATATTATATATATTTATTTATTTAAACATTTTGTGTGTATATATATATATATATATATATATATATATATATATATATATATATATATATATATATATATATATCGAAGATTGTGTTTCGCAAAATAAGTAAAAAAAACAGTTGACAGATATATTAGAAGAAAAATATGGTTGGTGTAAAAGATAATAAATTTTGAGATCAAGCCTACTGACGAGTGGCTAAATCTGCGTGAAACTCAGAATAGGGAGGAACAGATAAAGGAAGACTTAATTTTAATTGTTACTATATATATATATATATATATATATATATATATATATATATATATATGTGTGTGTGTGTGTGTGTGTGTGTGTGTGTGTGTGTGTGTATGCATGTATTGTTTAAAATTTGCTATATTTATGTGATAAATGTATCAAGGAAGAACATCCGAAGATATAAACGTCGTGGACATAGAAATCAACATCGTATATTTTCACACATTAAGCTATCACTGGTCTATGATTGTTTGTAGATGTGTTTCTAATAGTCGTATCTTATGAAAAATTAGCCTAAAATGTATTGATTTTAGAAGACACAAATTTGTTTTTAAAATTGGATATTAATTGTAGAAATATGGATTGAAACCTTATGCTGAATGAAATAAAAAGAACAGATTTTGACACAGGTATAACATTACAAGTCGCGATTAAATAAAACAGATATAAATCTTTGAATTTAATTTGTATTGCAAAAAAAAAAAAAATTATAATAGTGAAGCGATTACTTTTATCGTAGGTTCAATTAATTTTTTTATTCTTTAAAACGTATTTACCTTCACCGTAAAAAAAGATAAACTTATAGGAAATTGCTATCTTGTTATGTCCCAAATATTATAAGTTCTTTTTTTTTACATGTGAGTTTTTAAATATTAAAAACAATATTGTTATACTCTTCACTTTCACTGTGTCGGTCTTTCTATTTTAAAATTTGTAAACCTTTTTGAACAGTTCACTAATGTCATAACAAAGACACTACCGCGAGTCGTCACCAGTTCAATGGCGACACCTCTAGCACAGAAATGTTAAAGGAAAAAAAGTACAAGTAAACGTGGCGTATTATCTAAATATATTTCAAAACAATCTGACAAAAAATTATTTTAATATAAGTAGCAGTCGGTAAATGTTACAATGAAAACAGATAATCGATCACGACGGTAAAACAAACAAAAACTCTCACCTCATTTAAGCTCTTGTTTTAAAATAAGATAAAGGTTTACGGTCTGCAGAGAATCACCTGGAAAATGTCCCCAGTTGGTGAATAGATTTTTCTGGATAGGTCTGCCACTGCGCGCCCGACCCCTTGAAGTCATTCGCATTTGACGAGAAAGATGCTGAGGGCACTGGGCTGTGATACCACTTCACAAAAGGACTGTTCATAGTTTGACGTAGCAGAGCTTCATCCAGCCGGTAAGCCTGCCTTTCTGCCTCTGTGTATGGTGAATAAATAGGGTTTAGGGCAGGCGTAAAGGTCGAAAGAGCTTGTGGAGTCATACCTAACCCGGAAGGACTATGCAGATAACCACTAGGGTAAATATTAAGGTCACAAGGATTAGATTTACGACCTCGTCTCCTCGAACGGCGTCTCTGTCGAAAGTCACCCCTCATGAAGTCCTGAACATTAGCCGGATGGATGGCCCAATAATTGCCTTTACCATCTTCACAGCGACCAGCCTTCACAAAACAGTCGTTCAGAGAGAGGTTGTGACGAACGCTATTTCGCCAACCTTGGCTCCGGTTTCTATAATACGGATAATTAGTTTCGATCCATGAGTAGATCGAACCCAGACTAAGTCTCTGTTGCGACGATTCTAGTATGGCCGTAGCTATCAAAGCGATGTAAGAAAGGGCTGGTTTTACGCAATCGACTGAAGAATCTTTGGTTTGGTTACTGTTCTCTTGACCTTCTTCACCGTGTGATTGCGTTGTGGTGTCTACTGTCGGGTCACTGTCTGCTTCTCCGGATTCAGCTTCAGTTTTCGTATTATTCTGCTCGTTTGGGTTACAGATACTCTTGCTGTTCTCGATATCAACCACCTTATCCAAATTTGGTTTATTTGCGGCGATTGGGCAACCAGTAATTGAGTTGTTGATATTATTGGCATGAAGACAATCGGTGTCATTCTGATGATGACCCTGTAAGTGTTTCGAGACTTGTTCATCGATTTCGGGTGGAGGCTGGGGTGGTGAGCAACAAGTGAGATCCGGGTCAAAAAATGGAAATTGTTTTGGATTCTTCTCGAAGCTGAGAGTTTTCAAGCCGAAAGGTGATTTTGTTTGTAAGTGCATTTGAGTTTTCAACGGAAATTGAGTCATGCTTGAATTCTCGACGATCCTTGCATTTGGGTTTGATGTGTCCAAAGATTCACCGCCAACGTTACCGGCACCAGTAAAAGGGTTGTAGCGATAGTCCGTCTCAAAACGGGGGTGTTCGTTTAGAAACATCGTCGTACCACTTGGCATAGTCGACAGAGCTTCTTTGGGTGAAGTCAACTGATCTGTCACTGCCAGTATTCCGTTATTGGTTTCTGATTCATATTTAGGAAACTGGTGATAATCCAAGTGTACACTAATATCCGTCCCTTTTGATAAAACGATATCTTCAACTGAAGGCAGAAATTCATAAGAACTGAAGGTTTGATTTTCGGCACTTTCTGTTCCGTTTCTGAAAAAAGTCAATCCTACCTCCGACGCAGGTTGCTGCGTGGAATTGAAAAGAAGGTGTTGTTGATGGTGTTGTTGGTTTGGAAACACATGTTCATTATAAGAGGGTGGCTCCCGCCTAGATATGCTATTAATTGTTTCGGGCGCCGTTTGGAAACCGGGGTACCTCGATACGCAGCAGACAGTACCCTCTGAAATCGGGGACTGATGTTGGAGAATGACTGAGTCCTGTTCGTGTAATTCTCGTCTGTTTATTCGAAACAGGTCAGATTGGTTGTAAGTGGACGCAACCGGAAGCTGGCGTGCGTCCATTTTGTAGCAAAGTTCGTTTTCTTGTTTAATTTTTCGTACTATCTTTTCGATAAAAAATGTTTTTGCGTATGTTTGTACCCACTTTTTCCGGTAATTACTTTAGTTCCACCTTCGGGTTTTTGTTTTTCTTTACTTGTTTCTGGAAAAAAAAAAGTTTGGACTTGTTTGTGCCAAACTTGCGAAGTGTGTCTTTTTACCCCTCTTGCTTTGGCCGTCCGTGTAGCAACTGACATAGCCGGTGGCGTCCGGAGTCGAGATGTGGTTTCTCTTGTTTGGCAATTGTCTATTAGTAACGGCTCAACGAAGAAATGCTTCGCTACGCCTCTCTTTCTCTTTTTTTTCTCTCTGGCGTCTTTTTAGTTTTTTGTTTCTCTCTATCATTCTTTGTTCTTTTCTTGTCTGTCTCCTCCTCAGTCTCATCCTTATATTCTGTTCACATCGCAGTTTTTTCTTCTTCTCCTTTTCCTCCCTGTTTGTTTGTCATACTCTTTTTTTTATTCCCGTCGTCACTGCATCAAACTCTCCTGATTCTGTCTCTACCCACGAAGAGTCAAGTGCCTCCCTCCCTAAAACTTCGATTTGCTATTTCTTGGCACAATTATAAACTAGACATTGGACGCGTCACGTGACATCATTTGACTCCTTAACCCTTTCATTGCTATTGTTTTACTACCTCTTTGAAACCAAGATTATATTTAACGTTTTTTTCTCTGTTTCTAATTGTTTTCACTTCCTTTTTTTTTTATCTGTCTTTCCTTCTCTTTTTATGATACGCGCGTAACTGTTAGATGCTTGTTTGCAAATATATTTGTATCTGTGTAAGTCTATGAGATGCAAAAGAAGATGAAGGTGGAATGTTTCTGCATCACTATACAAGAGTTTCAAATAAGAAATGTTTGTATATAAGCATAGGGTTAAGCATGTAAAAACAAAAGGTACGAAAAAAAGCGAAGCCTTTTGTGAATGAATTGAATATTTGAACAACAAATACGTAGGCACATCAATGACTCCGGAGACTAATAATAAAAAAGAAGCATTTACTTTACACACCTTAGGTTTTCAAAATAATC